>OZ010796.1:474545309-475755670 GCA_963932465.1 Maratus speciosus
ATGGAGGGGATTCTAATAGGCTAGTTCTATGGGTTTTTGTAGTGTAAGTCACATAGCTAATAACTGATATGCTTGTTGGCCACCGTTATTTCCGTAAAGATTGTTTGGCCTTATTCAATTAATGAGATATCTCCCATAAAATAAGCCACATTTATCCGTTCTAAAATACTGGTAACAAGAAATCGTAGTATGTGACTTACACTACAAGTACTCATGGAATTTGCCAATAGAAAGTCTTCAAAAAGTTCACTTCTATAATTTGTTTAGCTGTTTGTACTTTTCCTTTCGTTTATTTATACTCATTATTAAATCATCTTAACGCAATGTTTTTTTGCATGAATCTTATGAGTTTTAAGGTTTTCTGGAAGGCTAGTTCCATGGATTTTTGTAGTGTAAGTCACATAGATGATAACTACTATGCTTGTTGGCTACAATTATTTTCGAAAAGTTTCCTTTGTCTTATTCAGTTAATGCGATATCTCCGATAAAAGAATTCACATTTTTCAGTTCTAAAATACTGGTAGCCAAATATCGCAGCATGTGACTTACACTACAAGTGCTCATGGAACTAGCCAGAAAAGATATTACCCTTAAATCGGCCCCCTCCTCTTCTCATAGCTGCCAACATCTTACGCTTTTTTGTACCACAAAAATTTTATAGTAAATTTTACCTTTTTAAATCGCCGTAATCTGCCAATTAAATAAGGCAAAATTTTCTATTAAATTTTTCTAGTACAAGAAAGTGGAAGAGTTGGGAGCTATGTCTTCTGTACCAATGGTCTTTGATAGTTAACATATTATATTATTAAATGTGTTACTTCAAAAAGACGACTTTAGTATTACACCATTTTCACTGTAAAATATATCCTTCGAATTTTAGTGTTAGAGATAAAGCTCTCGCTGAAACTGTAGAAAACACAGCATACCATCGCCACCTGTTGGGCGATTTACACTTAATCAGCCCGTCAAAATTCCGTGTTGTTGAGACAGGGCAGCAGCAAAATTTGAACCACTTACAGACAGGCATTTTACAAAATAATTAAATAAATAAATAAATAAATCGTGTCTAGAACATCTCAAAACACGCAAATCCATCAAAAAATGTAATTCAGAAAATGTTCACGATTCCAATTCTTTTTTTTTTTTATGCATAAAGATAGAAGTAAAATAAATAAATAAAAACTGAACAGTTGTTATTTCTACTTGATCCTGTTGTAATACGTTTTTCCAAAAGTCTTCAAAAATTCTTCCATAGCCTACTGTAATTAATATTAAAATTACCTAAAATAATTATTTGTGTTAGAATTTCAGTAAATGATATATTTATTAAATTTCAATAAACCTTAATTTTCGTAATTTAGATAACGAATTTTAATATTTAAAACCCAAAATATTTTCCTCTAAAATAATGATAAAAAATCAATTTCGAAATATTCAAGTACATTACATCCGCGCAACTGAATTTTCTTCAATAAATCAAATTATTCCTTACGCAGCAAAGATAACATGATTTCCTTTTGGTTTTTAAATATTTATACTATAAAATCAACACATTAAATGTAGCACAATTCACATAGACGGCTGTTTGTCGTATTCTAAACAAACAAATGACAATGGTAATAATAAATAAATAAATAAATAAATAAATAAATAAATAAGTAAATAAATAAAAAGCCCATCTTTGTACCCATGGATATGAATCAAAGCACAGAAGGAAACGAAAAAAAAAAAAAAAAAACGTTTGTTTCTGACTCCAACAGATTGATAGATAGTTTGGATTCGTTCATTGGAGACAATTCATCATGCGATCGGATCGCATACGAATAGCAAAGGGTTGACTGGAGTCATCGCTAAACAGTTGACACAATCGAAAACAATCGACAGAATCGAATAAAACACCTAGTCATCACCAGTCATCAAACATCTAATCTTTGAAGGGTGGTAGTATATCATTAATGCCACTTAATTTAATCCCTCAAATCTCCCAATTGTACTAGAATTCTGAAATAAAATTTTTGCTTTGATAAAGAATAAAAGATTTTACTGATTTTCAAATTAAATATTTCGTTAATTCTAGTGTCATTCAACCATTTCAACATTTTAGGAACAGAAGAACATTGTCTCTGAAAGGGATAAATACAAAGTATGTTTTTTATCCATTTAATGATAATAATAAAAATAATTCATGCATAAGATTGTTAACCTACAGATTAAGAAACATGTTTCTTATTCCTTTCGTGCTCATGAACTGCGTTAACACATTTTTACATCAGATTTAGAAACAATGAAATTTTCAAATACAAACTTTCATTGTGTTTCATTTCGTTTTTATTCAATACAAATATTTTATTTTTTTTTTCAAATATCAGATTTATTATAGCTAAAATTTAAGTGTAAAATATGAAATCTTAACTGTCCAATATTAAATTCTTGATTATGATAATTCGTATCAATTCAGGAGGAAATAACAGGTATGAAAAAAGAAGCTTCTCGCTTGAACGGTGGTTATTGAACACGAACCAAAATAAGAAAAATGGCTTTGAGCCAAAAAGATACTGACATGATTCACAAAATGTCACAAGTAAAAACTTTATTATAATTCATGATGAGGTAGAAACGAAATAATTAATTATAGTTGAAAAAAATATCGAGAAGTAAGGAGCCAAGAACATAAAAGGAAATATGTATTCAAGTAAATTTCATAAATGAAAATGGTTACGCGGATGATCTTTTATAAAACAAATTATACCTTATTTAAATGAAATTAGCAAAAATGTACTTAATGATTAAACTCACTTTTTGAACATTGCATGAAAATTAGCTTAATTCTTGTTGTTGTTGTTTTCAATTCTTTTTTTATTTAATTTTGCCCATACATACACTATATTAGCCATTAATCACCGGACATTTTGTCGAATATTTAAAAAGATACTTGTCGGATTCTACAGGAACTTCAGAATTATAAAGGATAAGTTTTACCTAATATTTATGAACGTCGAATTGATAAGGAGGATAATTAAGTAGTCAACAAAACATCAAAGAAAAGTAACAATATTTGGGATCAACCGGTAAAATAAAACGTACCAAATGATCTATCGCTACAGCATACAAATACGTAGATATTGTACAATACGTGTACTGATTTGTGCAAGAATAGCACGTATATTCATGGAGATATACCGATCTGTATATTTAAAACGCTAAGCATTTTCTTTCGACAGTCCGTGAGAAGAATTACACCAATATTTTTCTAAATGAAAGATATTTGGCGGCAGATTTGTTATAGTACATTCGTTTGTTCAAATATTTTATTAATTAGCCGTAATTTTAAATTAAAATTCTACAGTTTGCGCATGCGCAGTATATAAGTACATGTCTGTCTTTGGGGTGACGCGCTGCACATGCGCAACGATTCTTACTCAGTTGAACTATCACATCACAGGTCGAAGTTGTTTTAAGTTCGTCTGCTATTTGATCTTACTGTAAAGAAGCTTTTCTTTCTTCCACAAAGTTAATATCATTTTGCTCTTTCAGCATTATTAACAATTCAAAAAATTATTGTGTCGATATTAAGTCTTTAGTGAGCAGCTTTGCATATATGCAAACAAAACTGTTTTGAATTTAATAGATTTTTTTTATTCGCATGTACATAATTCACACTAAAAAATTAAAATAGCAATATTTGCTTTAATTAAAAAACAGGCATTCCGTATTTAAATAAAGCGAAATTAACCATTAAAACTGTCTGGTGTAAAGTCAAATTTTCTGAACTACGGAATTTCTAGAACGTATTCTATTATGGGAATTAAAGGTTTAAAGGTTAAGTTTTATAAAATAAATAATTATATTAAATAAGGTATTTGGAGACATACTTATTAAAGTATTTAGTAATTTGCATTATTTTAGCGTAAAACAGTCACACGACAGTAGTTTTTACTTATATTGCAGATGTGCAACAGAAGAAAAGATTGACGTATTATATGAAAAATATATCTCTGATTTTTTTCATTATTTTTCCTGTGTTATAAACCTTTCAGTATAACCATATATAATTTTTTCGAAACAAAATAAAAAATCGCGCATTTAAGGGTTAAGAGCCAGATACGGTTTATTTCGGGATGTCATATTGTTTTGGTAATATTACACAATGGAGTTAGGAATAAAGAGGAGGAGACATGTGTTGTACTGTCTACCAGTTGCGAGTGAAGTAACTGAGGAGGTTGACACAAGATGGCGGCTGTTTTTTCTAAATCGAATCTACAGTTTCTGAATGCCGCCGGGGAAAAACTTCCCGACAGTAAAATAGAATAGCAAATTTTGTCTTATCTAAGAGTCTTATTCATGGAAATATTTCTCACAAATATGGTAAAAACTTCTATTTGTTTTTACTGGTGTCAGTTTGACTGGTGAAACAGTAAGTTTGTTTCCCCGGTTGTCACAATATGGCGGAAACGAAAGGTCTGACTCCCGCAAAAGTAAACTTACACCAGTAAAATTTAAATTATGTTTCTGCCATTATATATGACTGAAATTTTGTATTAATAAGGCCTTTAAATACGGAGAAATTTTCTATACATATTTATTGGTGGAAGTCTTCACCGGAGGTAATCAGCCCTTGCGAAAGTGGTTACAGTTGAAGCTTCACTATTTTAAGAATATGTCAGTTCCTCTTCATTAACCCCTTGAGGGGCACCAGTATATATTATATACCACCTACGATTAATGAAGTTTTACACCAGAAAAAAATTATTAAATTTTAGTTTTCTAACTTTGGTGGAAAAAAGCCGTAAAATTGCTTTTACTTATTTTGAAATAGAATTTTTCAAAGATTCCAGTGGGAATCAGCATTTCACAAACGTAATTGCTTGCCCCTCAAGGGGTTAATAGTTCCATGTATTACACACAGAAGATAAACACAGTGATTTGAGGCTAAGAGTTACTGCTGGCGATCCGTCTTATGAATTGTTAATAGTTTCTCACGAAGATTGGGAAACTAGCATGTTAAGTTGTAACTGCTTCTTTGAAAAAAATGAGGTATCATAAATAGTAAAGCGCAAAACTATTTCTGTAAGATCAAAACTCAAATTCGAGAATATTGCGAATGTGTCAACTGTTTTTCGAACCTCTTCAATTTAGCAGGAAGGAAAACGAGTTCCTGATAGCTTAGCGTGTTAAAGTAGCAGTTTGAAGCTCTAGATTTTTATAGAGGACGCAGGTTTGATTCCAAGCCTGGCAAAATGTGTAATATTTTTGTCGATAATTCATTTCAATAATGACATATTTTATTAGGAAGAGAAGTTACAGGATTTTTATTATTATTATTATTATTATTATTATTATTATTTGAATGCTTTATAATTAAATAATCTTTAACACTCAATAATATTTTGAAAAAATAGTGATTTTATATTTAAAATATTTAAGCTGAAATAATTTGCATGTAATTATCAATTAAATAAATTGAGCTGATCTACAATTTTCGTTATATTTTCTGACCATTATCAAGAATATATGTGTGTGCGTGTCAGAAAGAAAATTTGTCATTCGTTTGCTTAAAAAATGAAACGGAAAGAAAGATAAATATTCATATAAGAGCTATAAAAAAATTACCTTGATATCCAGATTTAAAATTTAAAAAATTTTAAAAATGTAAAAAAAAATTCAAGTAATAAAAACTATATATTGTAAATCGTTAGCTGCATCATGTTTGAAATTTGGGTTTTTAGAGAATGAGACAGATAAAAATAAAATTCATGGCAGCTTTTAATGGTCGCGTAGTTTAAAAAAATAAATTACTGGAAGAAAATAAATATTATTTTTTTTTTTTTCAAAAAAAAAAAAAAAAAAAAAGAGGCCGTAGTAAGTAAAAATAAATTCTCTACCCGGTATTTTTAGGTAAATTTCTGATAAAAAACAAGCATAATTGGTTGTAAATTATAAACTTAAAAATCTTTCACTTCATTGAATAGGTTGGACTGACAGCACCATCTATCGCCTTAAAGAGATGGGATTCACTTATGCAGTACAGAAATTCGTCACATAATTCGTCATTCAATAATTAATTTAAAAGCAGCTAATTAAAAATTCAAGGATTTTTCTATTGAAACATTCAAGTTATTTACCGTCAAATCTTGACGGGCACTATCTATTTTTTTTTTTTTTTGTCAAAAAAATTCTTGAATATTTTTAGCTTATATCATGTAGTATTTTCAACCAAATTTAACGCCAGTTTCAGAGAAATTAGTAAAATGTAGTAGAAATAATATAGTGCAATTGGAATATAAATATATGAAATATTTTATGAAATATGAGCAGTTGTATGAAGTAATTTTTGTCTGCGTATGCGCGAACGATAACAAAGATTTTTTTTACGTAATTTAATATTTCACTCCATGGAGCGACTCATAAAAAAATTCGGTCAAATATTGTGAAAATTCAGAAATTTGTCGGCAATAGAGTGAGCTAATTTTTAGTTGCTCTCTAATAGGAGCTAAATGATAAAAGATTTTCGTCATTTTTTATTAACCGGCTTTCAGAAAAAAGTTAGTATTTAATTAATATCAACAAGTAAATTTGAAACAAATGCTTCGATTTTGATACTTCTTATTTTCATGGAATATGCTCGTTCTGGTGGTTATCCAAGAAAAACTAAAGCATCAATAAAAAATGAGAATTAAAAAATTTAAATTTAATTTGACAATTTGTGGAAAATACCTTATCATTCAGCTACATTTAAAGAGAAACTAAAAATCAGCTCACTCAATTCCCGATATCTTTCTGAATTTTCCGATATTTGAATAGATTTTTTTTAATGAGTTGCTCCGTAAAGTTGACTATTAAATTATGTAAAAACCTTTGTTATCGTTCGCGCATGCGGAGATAAAAATTATTTCATACAACTGCTCATATTTCATAAAATATTTCACACATTTATATTCCATGTGCACTGTATTATTTCTACTACATTTTACCAATTTGTCTGAAACTGGCATTAAATTTGGTTGAAAACCCTGCATGATATAACAGTGGTGGAAAATTGGCGCAGAGGAGGAGCCTATTGACACCACTAATATTTTATGGTATTCTTCATGTTAATAAAAACTGTCATTAGATAAGACGAAAAATTCTACTAAAATTTAGTGGTGTCAATAGGCTCCTCCTCTGCGCCAATTTTCCACCACTGATATAAGCTAAAAACATGCAAGAATTTTTTGAATTTTTTAAAAAAATCGCTATATCTCCATGAATATACGTACTATTCTTGCACAAATCGAAACATATGTTGTACGGTATCCTCATATTTGTATGCTGTAGCAATACGCAATAGTGCATTTTAATTTACAGGGTGATCGCAAATATTATTATTTTTCTTTGATTTCTAGTTGGCCCCCTAATTATCCGCCTTATCAAATCGACGTTAATAAATATGCGGTCAAACATATTCTTTATAATTTAGAAGTTTCAGAAGAATACAACAAGTATATTTTTGAATATTTTACAAAATGTCTAAAATTGAAAGTGTCCGGTGATTAATGGCTATATAGTGTATATGTATGCCTGTCGTTAGCGTACTTAAACTTGAAATGCAAATTAATGTGTCCGAGGTTGAAAGCATGTTTTAGTAAATGTTATTTTTGCTTAATTGGCATTTGCATATGAAGTGTCAATGCGAATAAAGGTATGCTTTTTGCAAAATTTGAGATGACTGTGCCATTTTTTAGCTTGATAAACGTAATATCGTTTAATAACCTTAAACTGTGAGGAAAATGAAGGTATTACACTGTTGAAATGACGGTACTACACTGTTGTTGATTGTGGCAAAAATGGAGGTAAAACACAGGTGAACAACGGTGTAAAGGGCATATGAAAATCTATGTATTTAAAAGCAATAAATCGCCTGTTTGTGACTACCCTTCTTTTATCTTTGACCTATCACATATCTTACTGCAGGGGTATCAAACTGTGGCCCGCTGTCTACCACTAATTTTTTAAAGAAATGGTAGATTTGTTGAATCGCAGAGATTTGATGATTACGATAAGGCAATGATTACTATAAAATTTTAGTGGTATCTGACGGGCCACAGTTTGACACCCCTGTCTTACAGAAATGATGAAACAGAGTTAGATCAGATAATGAGAATGGCGGCAAGTGATAGTACATAAAAATTCCATTAAAACTCAGAGCAAAATTTTAACACGTTCACGCAGGCGCGGTGGGTCACACTCGACTGTCTCCGAGTTGTCAAGTCTCCGGCTTTTTGCAAACCACTATTATTTTAGAGAAAATGTTGTTCCTTTAAATTGATCAATTATTCTAATTAAATAAAACAACATTTTCTGTATTAGAATACTGGTATCCAAAAAGCCGGAGACTTGTCAGCCCTGAGACAGTCGAGTGTGACTCACCGGTATGAACGTGTTAAATAATCAAAAAATATAGCAACATTTTTTTAATTATTAAGTCACTTAAATAATATTCAATGGTTCAATCGTTCAATCTATTTTTTAAAGCAACTTAGAGAAGCATAACTACTTGACGGGAACTACTTTAATGAACACAACATGACTGAAACAACGGGAGACTATGTATACTGATTTTTCGTCTGTGGAACTATCTTTTGATCAAAACAGCTCTGAAAACAATTACTTTCATTAAAAAAGTTTATCAGCAAAAAATATCATTTCTCAAAAATAGAATGTTCAGAAAGGGAGACCTTTTTTAATAAGGCACTTCTATTAAATAAGGCATTCTCTTAACACTAGAACGTCCGGAAATTTTACCTAACCTTAATAAAAACATTTTAACACCAGAATTTTTATTTAAAACTATTTCACTTATTTATTTAACTGAGTTTTCTCTAGTTAAAATTTAACTGATTTTACGAAAAAAAATTATGGTTCGAATTGACATTTTATTATCTGATCGGTGTCGAATTGTCACCAGCTGGACGTTCTAGTGTTAATATGGCCATCAACTTATATCTTTTAGGGAACGGTCTCAGGTCGACATGTGAAAGCACATACCTCACATGAATCCTTGACCATGAGGCCTATATGAGTCCTTGACACGCTCAGATAGTTTCAACCACAACCGATACCAGCTTCGTCGTCACTTTCGGACGACTGTATTTCCCAACACGTTGTTGTTAAAGTGTAAGTGAATTTTAATGAATTAGTGAATAGAGCATTTTAGTGAAGCTAAATGAATTTTCATATGAAATCAGCGTAAATTATTAATTGAAGTTTTCAATCTTTGCATGATGTACGAGATAATTTAACGATGTTTTAGAATGTGTACTCTAAATAATATTCTGTATTTTTAATACGGTTTGTGTTTGAAAGTGAAACATGTGAAAAACAGAAGTCCCCTAATAAGGTACTGCCAAGGATAGTGTCTTAAATATGCATCTTTGTTACAAATTCAAAAAGTATGTCCATGAAGAATGTGTAAGACTGACTCGAATGGACGCAGATACCTTTTTCTGCTTCAAATGTGAATAACTTGTTTTGGATTTCTTCATAAAGTAATAATGACATTATTTTGACTTTTTAATACCTACATATTTAATTTTTAACAGTTAAACTTTGCAATTTTAAAATACTTTTTTTATTTTATTCTATTTTGGTGCAATACTTGGAAAATATCTGTTAATTAAATTTAAATCTTTACTTAGCAAATCATGTGCTTATTTAGAACACCTATTTCTAATAAGATCATTTTAAAATGTCTGTTGTTTTGAACTCTCCTGACCAAAATTCAACAGCGACAAGAGTATGCATGAATTAATATTATAAAAATATATTATATTAATATGACATCCAACTACATTTAAAATGTTAATGCTGATATAATACATTTTATTGAGATATGAATCCTTAACATGGCCTTATTTTATACAGATACCTTATTTATAACATTCAAGATTGAGAGTAATACAACAGAAAGTAACATTTGGTGATTTTTTTATTGCCAACCTCTATCATTTCGTACACCTATTAACTCCTCTTCTTCAGTAATATCTAATCTATACTATTAATTTTCTTTTGACGTACATGCGCACGAATACGCGCACTTAAGACAAAGACATTTAACTTATAATCTAGAGAAGTTGCGTAAAACCTTGGTGGTAGGCAGTATTCTTCAAAATTTATGTATCATAAATCTAAAGTTTTTAAAATTTGCTCAGAAAGATTTTGATTTAAATTACACCATACAACTTCTAGAATGCATCATACTTTCACTACTTCAAACATCTCTACTGCATTTTATATTGTGGCCCTTTTCCTTACAAACGAATAATTTTTCTACGAAAGTATTAATTTATCTGAAGACTGAGACCATTTTCATGATTTCTGTAAGTGCTCATATAAGGAATATAGAAACACATAAATAAACTTCTAAGAAATGAGACTTTGTAACACTAAAATTCATTACAAATCATATATTAATCTGAAGTAACGATGCTACTTCTGTGAATTTTTTTAATTTTTGTAGAATTATTCTAAGAAATTTCACGGCTGACCCAGTGTCCTCTCACACAGCGGTTGAGAATCACTGGGCTAACATATAGAAAGCCTAAACCTTTGTATTGTTTCCAAACCTTAATCTCCATTGGCTATTTGTTAAGTACCTCGAGAGAAATTGCATCAGAGATTCATTTAAAATGAAAAATATCCCTGCGGGCTCGGCCTACAGGCACATGTAGATTTCGAAGTTAAGTACTAATTTCACCAACTAAAACTAAAAACTAAAATAAAAACTAAATGCAACCCTATATGCAGTATCTCCAAGGGTTGTCAAAAATTTTTATCACGCCAATTATACTTTTTTATCGTCTTAGGGGCGGATTAACGGAGATGTGATTTTTTTACTTCTACAACACCCCTTCCCACTCCTTTTTTTTTCTATTTTTATTTTTATTTTATTTTATTTTTTTTGCTATAAGAGTTGGTTCTCCCCCCTTTCTTGTTTTATTTTTATTTTCTTCATTTATTTATTTATTTATTTATTTATTTATTTATTGCTGTAAGAATTGGTCCTATCAAAAACTTGTCAATATAAAAGTTATAGATAATATTAAGAAGAATATTAATAAATTTAAATTTGTTTGATATCTTGTGAATTGACGAATTATGAATATTTTCCCTATTTTTTCGCCCCTTGAGGCCATTTTTAATTATATCAAAGGTTTGTCATGCATAAATTTTTGGTTCTTTTCATAGAGGTAATAACTTTAAACTGATTCGATATGTATCCTAATTAAGAAGTTATAAGTTTTTCCGCTTTCACAAAAACCCTCCTCATTTCCACTCCCTTCGTCCGATTTTGCCCATTAACGAACTTGGCCGAGATTTTCTGCCCCTTGATTTTATGTATCAGTTTGGAAGAAATCTGTGCAGAATTATGGGAGTTATCATGTCCATAAAAAGTTATGGGAAAAAAATATATATTTATATAAAGTTTTGAACTGGGGGTGGTTTGGGGTTCTGGGGTCGTGATCGGCGTAGATCTGCAAAAATATTTCGGAAATTCCAACATAGGGCAGAATGCAATAGGTAGGGTTTCTTGCAAAATCTACCTAAAAGAGTTGAAGAAAGATGTAATGGAAGAATGGTCTAAAATCTCCTATATATAACAAAAAATCTTATGGCATTTATGCGTAGAGATTAAAGAATGTTTAGCATTGCAACTAAAAACAGATTACCACACAACCACATATTAATTGATAAGAATAAATTTTTACTCCTAATTTTTACTATCCATATTTTCAGTTTGCTTTCGTTTTACGCGTTTCTTTAAAAATGAATTATCTCTTGCTGTTTTTTTTTTCATTTTGGTTTAATGTTTATAAGAATTCATACAAAAAACTACTTGATCATGTATATTCCTTTATATTACAAGTCAGTAACATATTTGTAATAAAACATTTAACACCAGAAAAACTGTGATGGGTCATTTTGACCCCTACCATATGAATATATTTCGGTTCAAACCAGAAATATCTTTATAGAATAAATTTAAAACACACAAAGACGAAGAAAAAAACAAGTTAAATAAATAATTTAAACAGTTTTATATAAAAATTTTGGTGTAAAATATTTTTTTAAAACTTGAGTAAAATTTCAGGCCTTTGTAGTGTTAACACTTAAACCGCCGGAAGAAACGACGCCAAAGCGGTCATTTTGACCGATGTGGATTACCATGGTCAACTATTGTTTACATGACATTTTTTACTCTTAGTATCATTTATTACTATTATTACCATCATTGACCATATAATAATATATACTTCATAATTTTTATTATATTTTTTTTATATTTTATTATGTTATAATTATATTATATTGATATATATATATATATATATATATATATGTTACATTATTAGATCTAATTCTGCGATTTCCTTATCTTATTCTAATTTGCTACTTTATATTCACTAAATCCTTATCCTTAAATAATCTCTATCGTTAACTCTGTTAAATTCCCTTTAATTTAATGTCTCACTTGTCTAAATCGCTTAAATATTATGCTTTGAGTATTCTTAAATTAAATATTCCATTTCCGCGCTTTTTCTTTCGAAAATATTCTTTTAGCTTCCATTTTTACCTTCCCGCGCATTTCTGAGGTTATCCTTTTTCGCTTCATATTCAACCGCTTGATCTGTCCGCACTCTTTATATGACGTGCAATTCTTAATTATTCATTGGTTGAGAGCGCGATCTACGTCATATTTGTATCCTTACATTGGAGGAAGAAAAAGTCGATACTCGCTGTGTTTCAGCAGAATTTGTCGTATTTCTACTTTGATAACTTCCCCTGGTCGCCGTCTGATATTTTCTATTAACTATAATTGCTTACCCATGATTAAATACTACGTAGCGATCGCTTGATAAAAATGAATCGGTGGAAACTGCACCGCCGAAAGCTCTTTCAATAAAATCCTGAGTTTAAATTACGCATTGTCTCTATTATTACGGAGAAATCTACACTGGATAATTGTGTTACCTGGCCTTCCACTCGATGACTGCAACTACCTTCCAATATCCATGTTGATTTACTCCGAAACATTCTTTTTCAGCTTAATCCAATGTACGGCTTCCAAATTGATTACACAGGCCTGCTAAATTGAAGTTTTTGAAAAATACAACAGAAGTTTTCGCTGATTTTTATGTTATTTGGTGAGCTGATTTCGAAAATGACCTCCATTTCCCCCCATCACATCAGAATTTTTTGTAACATCGATATCGATATTTTTGCTAAAATTAAAAGGACAATTTTGGACAATTTTGCATGTGCTATCTGGCAACAGTGATTTTATCCATGTAAATCTGTGTAAAAATATCGATTCTCGGTGAGGCAAATTGATTTTTCAGTAATCGATTATTTTGTTATAGGTTTAAAACAACTGGATCTATCGGAATGTTGTGTCGTGTTGGGAAAATCAATTCGAATCGGAAAATTCTTTCATTGAATTATTTGACATTGATTCCGATATCTAATGTCTTATAATTACCTGGCAGAATTTACCGGTACGAATTGATTTTTCCAACACGACAAACCTTCCAATCGACCCAATATTTTTCAAGAAAATGTGACGTGATAGAATTTTTTCATTATTTGTTTTTAATTAGCACCAAAAAATACATAAAGTTCAGCCATCATTACCATTGTATCAGTACCATTGTATTTTTTCATCGCAGGCCTGTGTTATTCATCTACTATGACATCGAAGCTTAACCACACTTTCGAATCACCATATAACGTAATATCGTTATATTAGTCAACGAGGATTCAACTCTACCTGTGTTTCTATTATTTTCAACATTGCACTACTGGCAACATAACAACCCGTTCCTCCGTTCACGAGAAAAACCTTCCAATGTTAGAATAATCTAACATATATATATTATTTATATTTTTTATTTTAAGAACATTTTTATAGTAAAAAATATTTTTCATGAGAAATCGAAATTGCTATAAACAAGAATAAACTTGGTGAAAACAAACATTTATATTTATCCCCAGAGGAATACAATATTCAGGGTGGAGAGTGGTCAGGGAAAAAACAGAGTCAAAAAAAGAGGCCACTACCAGTATTTTCTTCTAGAAAATTCTAGAAATAATATAAAGTGATTAAAGAAAGCGGATTTCTCTTTAACAAAATGCTGGTATTGAACACCCTTTTTAACTGTGTTTTTCAGAATTGATGCCCGCTAGATCAAGAAAATTATAAAACACTTGTAGAGGTCATCGACTAGAACTAGCTTTTGCACAATACTTCCGTGCTATTTGGATAAGCACGTCAAGGCCAAATTTTGTATAATTATAGAACTTTACAATTTCTGGTAAGTGTTTATCGCCAGTTTCAAATGTAACTGATGGATTTCGGGAACTTAGAATTAAAACATATCATAGCTGCCAACTTTTACGCTTTTTTCTTACCACTAAAATGTAATTGTAAAATTTATCCTTTTTAATCGGCGAACTCTGCGATTCAATAAGTCAAAAATTTCTTTTAAATTTTAGTGCTAATGAAAAAGCGTAAAAGTTGGCAGCTGTGATCATATTTATTTTTCTTCCCTTAATAAACTCAACGTAATACCATCCTCGGCAAGAATTTGGCTACTGTACAAAGACATTTTTCAGATTTTAGGGCCTGTGGAATTTTGTTTTTCATCCGCGATTGACTGTGCCAAAAGTGCTTGTTTTTAGTGACTTCAGTTTTTCTACAAGGGGCAGTGAAGTAAAAGAAGTTATCTGTGGTAATGTTGTAACTTTTGTTGAAGTATATGGTTGTATGAAGTATGGATTGTTGCGACATGTACTAGATAAAATGTGCATTAAAATTGACGGCGGTCATTTTGACCGTTTCGGCGGTTCTAGGTATACTGCTGCAATACTTCATAAATTTTGGCTGACTGGAAAATTTATCACTGGCATATCATAGGTTTTCGAATTATAGGAAAATTCACGGAAACTGAAAGTTATACTCTAAATAGAAACAAATTGGTACGGAATGAAAGTTTCTAAACGGTCAAAATGACCGCCTAGGCGGTTCTAGTGTTAATAGATGAAACTTGGGTGTCTACTTTTTTTAACGCTCACTGTAATTTAACGTTGTTCACCATTCAATTTAGATCGATTTATATTTCGAATTTTTAAAGAGTATTAAAATGTCGTAGCGAAAGTACATGTAATTTGTATTTCGAGAGTGTGAATTTCACATTTTAACACTTTGTCGAAAAAAAAAAGAGTAAAACATAAGTTGTGTCTTATGATTAATTTTCCGTAATCAGGTAAAACATTTAATGACAATCACATTCACGTTAACCCCTTGAAGGGCGCCGGTATATTATATATACCACTTAATTTTAATCCCCAAATGCCACATTGGCACCAGGATTTTAAAACTAAATTTTGATTTCTAGTATATACACGAACAAACGCTTTTAGTTACATAAATATAAAATTTCTTGTAAATCCTGGTGTCAATCAATAATTTTACCATTTTCGCAACCGAAGTATTTTGCCCCTCAAGGGGTTAAAGAAGTGTTGAATTAAGACATTTTTCTCCAGCTGGGTATTTTTCAGCTGCAGGCAGTATTCTCAGTGGTCTACCTTTTTAAAATTCAGATTTCTTGATTAGCACCTCTTTTCTGAAATGGTAAAATTTCTCTTGTTTTCCCCTTAATTAATATGTCATTAAATAAGGCGGATTTTACTATTTCAAAAAAGTGGTGCCAATCAAGAAATCTGAATTTTAAATAAGTAGCCCACTGCCAACACTGGCTTCGAGGGGAGGACATTATGGAGTCCCGGGGACGGGATTTGCTCTTTTAAACCATTAACAAGTACAATATCTCAAATCTTCCGGGAGTGGTGTGTATATTTTGATGAACCACCCCTCCTCCCAGATTTCATCACTGCTCAAAAGTAAACTTTATCGATGATGGCAGTGCTTGGAAGCGGACACAATTACGTAAGAAAATCGATTAAAAATGTAAAAAAAAAAAAATACTTTTTTAAATTTTACTCTCATCAACCATGGACAATGAAGTGCAAATGTAGCAACTTTTCCAATTTCTTCTCAATTACTTCACATTTTTATAGTAAATTAATGTTTATTGTTAGGATAGATTTTTTTTACAACTTATGTTTGAAAACTATTTAACACTAGAACCGCGAAAATTTTACTCGAATGTTATAAAACTATTTTACACCAGAATTTTTGTTTAAAACTATTTAACTTATCTGTTTAACTTATTTCCCATGGTACATTTTTAACTTATTTTAGAAAAAAATTACTCGTTCGAATCGAAATATTTTCTTTTTTTACCGGTCAAAATGATCGCTATGGCGATTCTAGTGTTAAAAAGCATAGTTGCCACCTCTTCTCCTATTTTGTACCAGAAAAAATTAATAGAAAATTTTGCCTTATTCAATCGGCAGGTTACGGCGATTAAAAAAAGTAAAATTTAGCATTAAATTTTTGTGGTACAAAATAATGTAAGATCAGTTGAAATTACATTTTTCTTTTTCTTCGATGCAAAAATTGAAATTTTGCTATAATTAGAAGTGAATGTACTTGCAATAAAAACTAAATTAATAGTGCATGTCATTACCACTTCTGACGTTGGCGTATGCATAGCTGCCATCTTTTACGCTTTTTTTCAACCACTAAAATTTAATAGAGATTTTAGCCTTGTTTAATCGTGAGATTTCGACGATTAAATAAGACAATATTTACTGTAAAATTTTAGTGGTATCAAGAAAGCGTAAAAGTTAGCAGCTATGCGTATGTACTACTTTAACCGTACCAGGCTACAATTTTTTAATTGGTTACTGAAAGAAACAAGACTCTATCTCTAATAATAGACATGTAATGAGATAATTATCCTATTCTTCATTTAAAGAAATGTACACTATGTGGCCAATGATGATTGGTCACTTGCGATTGTAGATATTTTGTTAAGTATCTAGAAAAATACATAAGAAATTATCCTGGAACTGCAGGTGTGTAAACAGAATAGTATAGGTCGTATATTTCCGCGAAGATTTTTTTCCGAAACCCCATAGGGGACCGTCAACAAATTTTAAAAGAACGAATATCTTTTGGATAACCCTGTAAAAACCAATGTAGCAAAAGCGTTCAAACATGATTAAGAAGCTTATTATAATAAACTGTTCATTTCTATGAGGATAGCATGTATACTAGTAGAGAAATTAAGGTTTTTATAAAAACAGTCCCAAATCTTGTAAATTTTTTTGCTTATAATTTGCAGAGTTCTTAACCCTTTAGTGTGCAGCTTTGCATATATGCAAACAGCAGTGTTTTGAGTTTAATAATTTTTTTCGTATATACCTTATTCACCCAGAAAATTAAAATAGCAATATGTTCTTTAATTAATACCAGACATTCCGTTTTTAAATAAAGCGAAATTAACCATTGAAACCTTCTGGTGTAAAGTCAGATTCTCTGAACTACGTAATTTCTAGAACGTATTCTATAATGGGAATTAAAGGGTTAAATGTTAAGTTTTATAAAATAAATAATAATATAAAATAAGGTATTTGGAGACATACTTATTTTCAAATGATTGACGTATTATATGAAAAATGTATTTCTGATTTTTTTCATTATTTTTCCTGTGTAACAAACTCTTCAGAGAATCATATATAATATTTTCGAAACAAAATAAAAAATCGCGCATTTAAGGGTTAACATAAAAAAAAAAATATTATTTTCAGAAAATATGACAAACAACATTCTACACAATACCCTGCAATCAGAATTAAAAAATAATAAAAAATGGATGAAAAATGAGCAGGTTTACTAAAAAATGTTTCACTGCGCATGCGCAAATGCAATCAAAATGTAATATGCATAATGTATTTTCTAAGTGTATAGAGCAACTTTTGTGAAAGTCTCAATAACATAGCTTAAAAATTCTGAAAATTACCGTCGATAGAATAAGCTCGAAATCCGTTGTTCCTAAAAGGAAGCAAAAAGATAAGGAGTTGTATCCAAATATCTGTTGATTAGTGCCAAGATAGCGTACACGATATTGCACGTACTACTACATTTGGATTCAACCCCTCACCTTTTTGCTTTCTTTTGGGAACAATGGATTTCGAGATTATTCTATCGACGATAATTTTCAGAATTCCCACGCTATGATTTTGAGGCTTTGACAAAAGTTGCTCTATACACTTAGCTAATACATTATGCACATTATATTTTGATTGCATTCGCGCATGCGCAGTGAAACATTTTTTAGTAAACCTGCTCATTTTTCATCCATATTTCATTATCTTTAAATTCTGATTGCAGGGTATTGTGTAACAATGTTGCTTGTCATATTTTCTGAAAAGAACATTTTTTTTATATTAAGAACTCTGCAAATTATAAGCAAAAAACTTGGAAAAATTTGGGAGTGTTTTTATAAAAACCTTAATTTCTCTACTAGTATACATGCTATCCTCATAAAAATGAACACAGTTTATTACAATAAGCCTCTTAATCATGTTCCACTGTTTGAACGCTTTTGCTACATTAGTTTTTACAGTGTTATCCAACAGATATTCGTTCTTTTTCAATTTGTTGACGGTCCCCTATGGAGTTTCGGGAAAAAAAATCTTTGCGTAAATATGTGATCTGTAATATTTTGTTTATGCACCTGAAGTTTCAGGATAATTCCTCATGTATTTTTCTAGATATTTAACAAAACGTCTAAAATCGCAAGTGAACAATCATCATTACTCATACAGTGTACAAAAATTCTGAAAGAAAGTAATATAACTACGTATTACAATACAATTGCGATATTCATATAGCTATGACAAGTTGTTACCATCTTAATGAAAAAAAGAATTTTTCCAGATGTAAGGGGACTTTATTTGTTTAACCAAACTTTATCGCATAAAACAATTCTGATTTAACAACTATATAATATAAAATTGTTCTTAAGCCACTTATAAAAAGCCGATTCCCGTTGTAAGGCATCTTTTAATCGCAAGAAGTTAACAGAAATCCGTCTTTTTTAAGAGTATTAATTTAATTAAAAATAAACAACTGTTCTGTTATTTCTTCGAAATTAAGTAACGCACGTACAGGCTAAATTTCATTTTTTTAACCCCTTAACGGTCGCGTTAAATTACGGTTTAAAAATTCAAATTGCTCATTGGCACCACTTTTTTGAAAAAGAAGCGTTCACCTTTTTTAATGACAGGTAAAATGATACCGTAATAAAGGCAATTACACTATTCTATAGAACTGGTGGGAATCAAACAAATCTGAATAATCTGAATAAAAGTCATAGCCCTTGAATATCACGAGAGCGAGAATTAAGGGGTTAAATATTTTTTGTAGTAATTGTTTAGCAGACTGTGTTTGATTTTAATCAAAAAATAAAAATAAATTAGAAATACTATATAAGGTCTTAGTTTCGATTCGATGCCACGTTATCCCCTTCTGGACGAGCGTCTTTTAGAGAATTTCTAATTTCTTATCACCGGTTTTTCAAAACAGAAATTTTTGCCTAATTGAATCGGGAAAATGCTCGGATTAAATAAGGCAAATTTTACAATAAAAAATTACTGGTGAGAATAATCACGGATTCTGAGCACCTTACACGGCACGTATACCGGTCGCTCGTCCACAAAGTGTTAAGTATATATTGTGCTTTTATCAAATATAAAATGCCAAATAAAAGCGAAAAAGGATTCATTATCATACTTTTTAGTCAAAACTAATTTGTTTTAAAGAAATTGGATCATTATCTGTAATCTAAAATATATATATTATTGTCACATTTAGGTCATTTTTGTAACATGTATAGTAGTTAATATCTAAATGTGACAATGCATTTTCTGCAGGTCAGTTCGTTTTAATTTTATTAATTTAATTGTTATCAGTCTTCTAAATAATTGCTCAGTATAATTAAATAATGAATCATTAGCATTTTTACTTTAAACACTTTTAATTTTGACAATTAATAAACAAGAACAGAGCTCATACTATATTAATTTTACCAAAAGAATGTTTATTAGTGCATGTTCTACAGAACTATTTCAAAAACTAAATTTTTTATACTTAAGAATTCCTGAAACGCTGTAAGTGTTTCTGGAATTTAACAATTATGATAATGTCATAGCTGCCGAACTTCGGATTTTTTCCGAGTAAAATAAACATAATTTTATGCAGGTCAGTTCATTTTCTTTTTATTAATTTAATCTTATCAGTCTTTTAAATACTTAATAGTTCATTATAATTAAATCATGAATCATTTAACATTCTTACTTTAAAGAAAATAAGTTGAAACTGGTGTGAATTAATACGAACTAAAATAACTTCTTAAAACACCATCGAAACCTTAAATGCGCTAGGCCTTTCGAAAGATCTGAGTCTTTCTTTTGTCAGGTGCAAAAAGACGTGCTTCTACTATGAAAGCCGCAGCAAGACTGAAATGAGAGAAGGGAAGGGAAAACAAGCTGAAGAAACAGCCAATAGGAAATTAGAAATCAACAGCCAATAGAATAGCTGGAGACAACAACCAATCACAAAAAAGTATAATCAAAACAAAAGAACACAGAGTAGAAGGGGCATAAGGAAGCAAAATGGGGATGGGGGTGGGGAAGTACATAAAAATAAAGATAAATTACAATAAAGTAAGAAAACACACATATATTAAACTATGAGAACACATGAAATAAAAATAAATAAATGAATAAAAAATAAAAACAGACTAAAATGAATTAATACAAAAATTAACTTATATGGTAGTACTGAAAAGGTTTTTCCGAGTTGCAGAGAGTTTTGTGGAATCAGATTTATCATTAACAATAACGTCACGATTAAGCTACGAACGCCAGATGTAGCTAAATTTTCAAGAAAGTCCTATTCAGAGGTACTATTGCAGTGGTGAAAAAATTGGCGCAGAGGAGGAGCCTATTGACACCACTAAATATTAGCAAAATTTTTCGTCTTATCTAATGACAGTTTTTATTAAGATGAAGAATACCATAAAATATTAGTGGTGTCAATAGGCTCCTCCTCTGCGCCAATTTTCCACCGCTGCTATTGGCATTAAAGATAATTTTAGCATTTTGAAAATTAAAACTATGGCCGGAATCCCAAGAGTGCTTGGCAATAGAAGATTTAGAAATTTCTTGGTTAATTACATAACGAGAGTGTTATTTTAAACGGATTTCAACGGATTTCTTTTAGTTTGACCAATATAAGATAAATCACAGCTCTTACAAGGAACATTATAAATTCCCCATTTTTGAAGATCAGGAACAGGAGATTTAGTGGAGAGGTCTTTGGAAATTATTGGCATGTTTAAAGATAACGTTAAAATTGAAACGACGTAAAACTTTAGCAAATTTGAAACATAAAGGAGGATAAAAGGGGAGGACAACAAAATTATCAGGTTTGCTTTTGACAGATTTGGAAAGAGTAGATTTAATAGATGATCTATTGAATTTCTTCACAGCATTATTGATAACAGAAGGATTGAAACCTCTTTTTTCAGCAACACTTTTTAAGTAATTAAGTTCGTCCTTAAAGTATGCAGAGTCAGAACAAATTTTGAGAGCGCGATTTACATACGTTAAAAAAAAATAATACATAAAAAAAATAATAATAATAATAAAGATTTTTTGGTTGAGAGGATGATTTGAGAGAGCGTGTGGTGGGTTAGAGACAGAAAAAGGTTTTCTATAAACACAAGTTTTGAAAGAAGAGTCACATTTGGTAACTAAAACATCAAGAAAGGAAGTTTATTACAAATTTCTAACTGAAAAGTAAACTGAATATGTGGGTCGATAGAATTGTCAGTTTGAAGAATGGTAGAAATATCAAAAGGATTATCAACTAAAACAAAAGTATCGTCAATATAGCGCATCCAACATTTAAAATTAACCAGACTTAATAATTTCTCCTCAATGCATATACATATCACAAAGAATTGGAGATAAGGGATTACCCATACTTAAGCTGTCAGATTGTTTGAAAAATATATTATCAAATTCAAAAGTAGTTTGAGTAATGCAAATTTTAGTTAAATTAAAGTTTTAGTAAAATTATTAAAATTTAGTAAAATTATTTAGTTAAGAAGTTATTTTAGTTTGTATTCTTACTTTAAACGCTTTTAGTTTTGACAATAAATAAACAAGAACTAACAAATAAAGGGCTAATACTACATTAATTTTACCAAAACAATGTTTGTTACTATAGTTGTTCCTGCAATACTACAGTTGTTTCTATAGTTGTTTCTACGTGGTTATTTATCATTTTTTCATTTTACAAAATATCTGGTTTTAATTGATTTGACAAAAAAGAAAAAAATAATAATAACGGAATTTTGGCAAGTATGTCATTAATTATATTCAGTTCATAAAAGGTTTTATAACACCATTCTGTCCATTTTCAAGTTTTCGGATCACTCATTACCTCTTTCTCATAGCTGCCAGCATCTTACGCTTTTTTGTACCACAAAAATTTTATAGTAAATTTTACATTTTTAAATCGCTGTAATTTTCCAATTAAATGAGGTAAAATTTCCTATTAAATTTTTGTGGTTCAAAAAAGCGGAAGAGTTGGCAGCTATTCTTTGCGCTTAACCCCTTGAGGGGCACCGGTATATATTATATACCACCTACGATTAATGAAGTTTTACACCAGAAAAAAATTATTAAATTTTACTTTTCTAACTTTGGTGGGAAAAAGGCCGTAAAATTGCTTTTACTTATTTTGAAATAGAATTTTTCAAAGATTCCGGTGGGAATTCAGCATTTCACAAACGTAATTGCTTGCCGCTCAAGGGGTTAATTCGACTTCTTTATCTACCTTAATAATAGCAGTAGTATCTGAAAAAACTCACCCTCATACCCAACAATTACATTGCTGCTGAGCTTAATGTTATTATTAGGCTCTTCAGTTAGCATTTTATCGCATAAGCACCCAAAAGTTCCACCCTTTTATTTGACCATGTATTATTGAGTAAGGCATATTATATTTTCTATGGGTCTGCCATGCTGTCAATCGCTCAGCTTTAACACCATCGAAAGCTTTTTAAGTTTTTTTGAGAGTTTTTACAAGCTTCCTTAAGCATTTTGTTGGATAGAAATGACATTGGGAAAGAAAAGTAAAAATAGTAATGGCACTGTATTGAATAATCCATGTTTATTCCATAATTAAAATACTTTTTAAAAATATAAATGAAACAAAAGAGAACAATATGACCATTTATCTTGAGCCCGCTGTATGTAGGAAAATTGGGAAAGAGCATTTTGCGTTACTAAAAACCACTTGGATTTAAAATTTGATTCCTAGCTATCTCTTTATTCTTCGCTGAAATATACTACGATATTATTACGTCAAATTTTTTAATTATTTTTAATAAAGCCATGAATTTTCTTATTTTGATAATTTAAAATGCGTAATTAGCAGGGTTCGCAGGCTATTAAGCCACGCCCCATTTTGAACGTTTGATACCACAATACTGGAATGCTGTATTATATACATTCATACCGGTACACATAAATAAATGTAAATTTATGCATTTACCCTTATATATATACAGTATTAGAGTTAAGAATATGACATAACCTACGCACAAAAATTTCCTGTCGCTGACGAGTAGTAAAAATAAACGAATAAACATATTTATGAAAGACGATTATAGATCTCTGACAGACTTTGGGAAGAAAATTCATTCTTACATACCTTGATTTTGAAGTGTTTGCTTTGTTTGCATTTAGATTTAGTTGCCGAGTCAATGGCCATAGCGTGTCTGTCAGCTGGAGAGATGCAAAGAAAACTTTTAACGAATTTTTTCTACACCTGGTGCGGTATTGAATGAAGCTACACGCTGTACAAACATATGCATAAAAGTGTCAAATGTCATATTGACCCTACTAAGTGGAATTTTCTTCCTCGTACTAAACTTTTGTACCGCCAAAATTCTGACATGAAGTTTCTGTGGTATTCTGAGTGTGCGCGCATTATACAGGGTTCGTAAGCTATTAAGACACTCCCCATTTTGTAAGGACTCTACCACCAGTATTATTATAAAGATCATTTTCTTCACGATTCATTAGATAGAAGTTAGTTTTATGCGATTACTGGCGGTAGAGTCCTTACTAAATGGGGCGTGGCTTAACAGCGTGCGAACTCTGATTAAGTACTCAGCCAAATAAAACACTAATATACCGTTATGGGGATATCACTAATCCGAATAATATTAATTCAACAAAGTTCAACTTTTCACAATTTCTGTTTTTAAAGATCATTTTAATTTATGAAAATACCACATAAACATAAAACTATAGCAGAGATATTGAGAACCTCTCTGCATTTTAAGGATAATATTCGTCGCTAATAGGTCTATCAAATGATCAGGCACAAAAATGCGAATAAAATTTTAGAGCAACTCTAGTTCAAAACGTGTCGCCTGTTCGTGTTTCATTTCCGGTAGAATAAACACATTTTAAATAACGCCGAAAGTTTTCTGTGACTTATTTAATTTCAGAAAAATAAAGCGGAAAAAACTTTTAAAAATTATTGGTATTCAAATTCAAGGGACCGTATGAGCGATGAAAAATATCCTCCATTTTTGTGTCAGCGCTGAGGCCTAGTATTTAGGGGGCAGTGGTTTTAAATGCAGTGACGTGAATAGGGTAATTTGGTATTTAAAAATAGAAAACGAACATGTAATCTCGATTTCGGGCGCATTCCCCGCATTTAGCAAGACGTGCTATAATTCGAAAATTAATGAACCATACTGCCATGGAAAATTCTCCTGTAAAAAACGCTTTAAATGCAATAACATGTTTAGAGTTTTGTTTTTGAAATGCGGTTGTTTGATTCCGATTGTTTGTACGATTCTTGCGTGAGGATTTCAGGAACAAAAACATTGTCGCATCAGATTTTAGTATATTGACTTTAATTTATGATTCATTTCTGATTTTAATTAAAAATAAATGTTACTTATCATTTCCATTATCAGCAAAAAATACTATATATGCAGAAAAAAGTATCAGAAGATCCCTACTATTCTTATCTGAGCCGTAGGTATTCTTCAAAAATCCGATGCTCAATTTTGGCGCTCTTTGAAGAAAAAAATTCCAAAAAAATGGCACAGAGTAAAAAAATAAATAAATAAATACATAAAACATTAAAATGAGTTTTACAAGCTTCGAGAACCGTCACTGCTTAACTGCGCAGGTGCTAACCTTTGATTTTCACGAATCCTATTGAGTAAGTCAATTCCAGCTCTAGAAGCAAGAAAGGTGTACACATATCGTTGGTACCGTGTCAAACTATCCAATATGAAAACAGTGTTGCCAGTGGGTTACTTTTTTTAAAATTCAGGTTTCTTGATTGGCACCAATTTTCTGAAACGGTAAAATTCCTCTTATTTTCGCCTTAATTAGCATGTCATTAAATAAGGCGAATTTTGCAAAATTTCATATTTGCGAATTTCAAAAAAGTGGTGCTAATCAAGAAATCTGAATTTTAAAAAAGGAGGCCGCTGGCAACATTGTTTTCACATTAGATAGTTTGATATGATACCGACGATATTGTTTCAAAATAACGTCATCTTTTTCTTCCTATTATCGACTACTATTGAGGTTCAATTGAAGTTGCATTGACTTTGGTAATCGTCATTTGACTTTCTATATATTTCTTTTGCTATAATTATGTTCTTTCCTTTTAATCTTGAATTCGTTACATATAGGCTGTTTCAGTTGCAACTTCTAATAATGGAGTTATGAATAAAGAGAAGGAGACATATAGCGTATCGTCTACTAGCTGCGAGTGAAGTAACTGGGGAAGTTTTCACACGATGGCAGCTGATTTTTTATATCGGATCAGCAGTTTCTGATTACCGCCGGAGCAAACTTCCAACCTGTAAATTTTGAATAGAAAATTTTGCCTTATTTTAGCGGCCTTTTTCATGAAAAAATTGTATCACAAATATTGTTAAAATTTCTATTTATTTTTACTGGTGGCAGTTTGACCAGGTATTATAATTATTTTCGCTGGCACTAACAGAAGGTTGCCTACGTTGACACAATACGTCGGAAAAGCAGGGCCTGACTATCGCCAAAAAAACTGCCACCAGTAAAAATGAAAATCTGTTTTTGCTATTACCTATGACTGAAATATCGCATAAATTAGGCGAAAATTTCTAATTAAATATGTTGGTGGAAGTTTGCAATGGGGGTAATAAACCCCTGCGAAAGCGGTTACAGTTGAAGCTTCACCATTTTAAGTATATGTCAGTACCTCTTTATTAATAGTTCCATGCTTCTAATAATTGAATGATACTTATTTTTAGCTAATGATTTTATTGAAAAAAAAACATTAAAAACTCAGTATCTTGATTCTTCATTTTGTAGGTCATTTTCTTTTTCCAAATGATATATAATTATTAAGTTAAATGCCAAAACACAGGCGAGATCATCAAAAAACAAAAAAAAAGTATTCGGTTTTGAAATGTGACGCATGAAAATAAGGTTTATCGGAAAAATGAACTTAAAATCGATAGAACAGGATGATATAACAATTTTAAATTCTCATCTTAAACTACCAATAATGAGGTAAATCAGACAAAACTTTTTCCAGTGTGCCTGATGACATTCCTCACAATAGTTTACAGAACTATAATTCCAAATATATGAGTTTGTCTTAAAAAAGAAATAACAGGATTTTGTGCAAATTTCAATGATTTAAAACTGAACCTTGGGGTACTGGTTTCGGAACGCCTGAATTTTAACAAGAAAAAACATTATAAGAAGTTTAAAATATGAAGGACAATACTAACCCATATTTATGAGACTATAAAATGAAACACTGTAAAATTTTAAAGCTTCTGTCCGACTTTCTATGACTTGGCTGTTTATTTTTACGCTTTTTGTTTATAACACCAAAGTTGAATAGAAATTTTGGCCTTATTTAATCACAGATTTCAACGATTAAATAAAGCAAAATTTACTGTTAAATTTTAGTGTTAAGTAAAAAGCATAAAAGTTTGTAGCTATGCTGTTAGTGCAAAAACTGCGTAAACTACTTTGCACTTTATGAATATCCGTTTCTTCAAAGGTGCCACCCTCGAAGTAACAAGCGTCACGTATACATTCTAAGCATAAGGTGCTCAGAATCCTTGGTTATTCCCACCAGTTACTCTTTTATTGTAAATTTTGTCTTATTTAATCAGGACATTACATTTCAGAAAATGAAATAAGTTCGACGGAGAAACCTTGAATTAAACAAATAAAGATTCATCAAATAAATTTTCTGATTCGAAACGTACTTGACCTGGGTCAAATTATTCCACATATTACGGAAGATTAGTGGGAACTGATAAGCTAAACGTTCGGGGATAAATTTTTACATAAAATATATTAGATAAAATATCCGTGAATTCCAATGTTTTTTAGTTTGCGATTGAATAACCTTCTGCATATTGCCGTCAAAGTAAAAATAACGCAGTCACTCTAAAATAGGGTGTGGCTTTTCAAGCACGTTATTACACCAGTACGCAAAATTAAAGCTACATACAATTTCCTTGCAATAAATCAAAGAAGCTACTATTAATATTTTTTAACTTGCAGTCATACATAATTTGAGAAATAAAATTTTACTGAAGTTTCATTAAAAATATTTTACACCAAAATTTTTATTTAAAATTATTTGACTGATTTATTTAACGTAAATCTGCGCTTTTAAAATTTAACTTATTTTGTGAAAGAATTTCTGGCTCCAATTGACATTTAATCATATGGTCGGAGCCGAATTGACTCCTTCCGGGCGTTCTATAAAACTGATGCGTTTAAAATATGTATGAAATTTGACATTTTCCAAATTTGCAATTTTCGTCTTGAGAATCGTGTTTTAAGCAAAATTAATTAAACTGACTGAAGTTTCATAAATTGCGTTATCATAATCATTTAACCCTTTGAGAGGCGGTGGATATATTATATCCCACTTATGCGAGTCATCACTTCAAGTGGGATATATTATATCCCACTTGATTTTAATCAAGATTTGCACCAGAATCTTTTAATTAAATTTTACTTTTATAACTTTGGTGATAGAATGTGTAAAATTGAACTTCATTATATTTTTAAATAAAATTTTTCAAAATTTCCGGTGTGGATTTCACATTACAGAAACACTATTACTTGCCCTTCAAAGGGTTAATTAACAAACTGTGAGAGGAAGAACCATCAGAGTGGCGATTTTCATATAAATATTGGGCAAACTTTTGGTATTTTTTCTGGTTTTCTGTGTCTTCTTCAAAAACATGCTAATAATCAGACTTGAAAATTACGTTACTAAAATTAACTGAATTGGGCAGTGTTGCCAGTGGGCTACTTTTTTAAATTTCCGATTTCTTGATTTGCAACACTTTTTTGAAACGGTAAATTTCGCCTTATTTAATGACATATTAATTAAGGCGTAAGCAAGGGGCATTTTACTATTTCAGAAATGTGGTGCCAATCAAGAAATCTGAATTTTAAAAAAGTAGCCCACTGGCAACAAGGGGTTGAGGTCTTTATTTCCTGTAGAGTTCATGGGCACACTATAGTGTAATTTTCTGAAAAAGGGACAAAGGTGACATGGGTACCATATATCGTCGGTACAATGTCAAACTATCCAATGTGAAAACCGTGCGCTACTTTTTATACATTCAGATTTCTGGATTGGCACCACTTTTTTGAAATAGTAAAATTCGCCTTATTTAACCTTATTTAATGCCATATTTATTAAGGCAAAAACAAGCGGAATATTACCATTTCAGAAAAGTGGTGCCAATCCAGATATCTGAATTTTAAAAATGTAGCCCACTGTTTTCTCATTGGATAGTTTGACATGGTACCGACGATATGAGCCGATATGATTTTGAAGTGGATCAAGATTGTTTTATGTTAATGCTAGATGTTTAATGGTTTGCATTTGAAAGAGTTTTAAAATATTCGTAAGCAGTAATAGACTTATCACATATTTATGTGGTTCTTTTTCATGTAAATTTAACATGTAATAATGGTTATTCGTGTTAGGTAAAAAAAAAAAAAAAAAAAAAAAAAAGTTGTTTTGGTATGCGCCAATGAACTTGGCTAACTTTCAGAAGCAATGATTTGTTGAAAACGTTGATTTTCTTTGCATGAAACATGAAATAAAAGAAACTGAATATTTTATTTTATTTCAATATTTCATTCATCATTATAAAAGTTACAATAAAGGAAAAAACAAATTTAATTTTATAAGAAAAGGAAAAAAGAAGAAGAAGAAATTATTCTGTAATAAGTTGTATGCCTATAAATATATTTCTTAACTTAGATAGGGAAGATTTTTAAGTATTCATAACGAAATTCTGATTGTGTTTGTTAATACTATGCAACGGAAAAAAATAATTCTATTCAAAGTGAACTTGCCTCACTTTAAAAAACAACGCGTTTAAAATATCGTTGACCAAATAAATGACTATTAACAAATTTATACTGATATTAAAAAATATTGGAACAGATGTCATAAATTCCCAGGGCCGCCATCTTGGAATTTTTCTTGGCGTGAAAACCCCTTTTCCGCCAAGTAGTACATGTCGCTAAGCACCGATTTATACGCATGTTAGGCTGAACGAAAATAAAATGTAAATAATAAAAAAAACTCGTTAATGGGGCAATCACTAAACGTCGTATGAGTGCTATGCGCTCATTAACCGAAAAAAACATCACTGGATTTGGCTAACTTCTTCTGCAGCAATCACAAAAAAGCACAAAACTCGTTAAAGCCGCAGTTAGTAAATGCACGTATGTTGCTGTGCACCAATCTCCGAATTCAGGAGAAATATAGAATAAACGACTAATAGAAAATATTACTATAAAATAAAACAACAAAATAGACATAAAATCATCAACATACCTTAACAAACATCTTTCTTGAAAGCTCAAGCACGAAATAGCTCTTAGCATCATCTTCATTTCCCAAAATAGGCTTATGACTACGCATTGTAAACAAACCTCCTTTATCATTCAAAATTTTCTCATATTTCTTAATTACATCAGCAAGAGCGTTTAAACGGACTACAGAACCCATATTCAATCAAATAATCCAATAAATTTAACATAAAAATAAAAGACAGAACGATACAACACGATCTCAAAGCACATGCACAAAATCCCAAACGAAATCCTTCTCAAGCACAATCTCGCTGAAAAACGGGGTTGCCAGAACACACACGTCACACGGGTTCCATATCGATAAAGATCGCGAACATAAAATCGCCAAGAAATCTCAAAACATCCAAGATGGCGGCCAAGGGGATATATGGCATCTAAGCCAAAATATTTATTGTGAATTGATTAAAATATAAATTTTATGTTAATTTGTAAAAAAAAAATTAGCTTTGCCTAATATTTTCCACAAAATAGATTTGCCCCAATTTCAAATTCAACGGCTCATATATGGTGTAATAATATGAATCACAGGGGAAAATTAAACGCATTTTTGCATTTATTAAGTAAAATAACTAATTAATAAAAGAAATATTTTATTTAGTTAAAATAGCAAAACGTAGCAATTCAAATCAAATATGTTGCAAACCTACGATTATAAATTCCATTTCACATTTATTAATTCCACTTGATTCACTTAAATTTCAAGCTTTTTAATAACCATATGTAAGAAAATATGAAATTACTCATTCTGTGGCGCCTGTTAAAAAAAATTGTAAAGCCTACGATCAAAACATGCGGATACGGATTTACGGAGGATATTATCCAAAATCCGGTTTTATCAATGGAGTTATAAATAAAGAGGAGGAGACATATAATGTAGAGTCTACCAGTTGCGAGTGAAGTAACCGAGGCGGTTGTGACAAGATGGAGGCTAATTTTTTATACCCGAACTTTTTACCGCCGAAGCAAACATCTAGCACTAAAATTTGAATAGATAATTTCGCCTTGTTTTAGCGGCTTATTCATACAAAATTTCTCTCATAAATATGGTAAAATTTTCTGTTCGTTTTTACTGGTGGAATTTGGCCAGGGTATTATAATCTGTTTCACTGACACTGACAGGAGTTTGTTTAGGTTGTCACAATATGGAGGCCCTGAATACTGCCAAAGTAAACTTCCACAAGTAAAAATAAATATTTTATTTGACCAGATTTATGAGTGAAATTCACCCTTTTTAAGGCGTTTAAATAAGGAGAAAATTTCTGTTCAAATTTTCTGGTCGAAGTTTGCCCCAGAGATAATGATTAACTGCGAAACCAGTTACAGTTGAAGCTTCACCATTTTGAGGATATATCGATTCCTCTTTCTCCATAGTTCCATGGTTTTATCTATCATAAAACACTAAAAACATTTATCGCAATAAAAGATTGATTTTCAGTGTACCAATTGGAACAATGAAGATTATTAATCTTTAAAAAGTTAAACATCATGATGATATGAGCTAAAATAAACTTTAATATCTTTACTATGCGAAATAAAGATGGGCTAAATATATTTTAAGGACATTAATATACAATTTTGCAAAATTGTGCGTAGAAAGTGTGTAACATATATTTCCAAGTATTTGCTAGCGTTTTCGGAAATTTTTCTACTGTATGTCAGCAGACTTTCATCAATCTTGACAGGAAATGACGTGGTGATTACGCATACCTCAAAAAATTCTCTGCTCGTTATGGTACCTATTTCAAACAACAGATTTCATTACAAGATTGCACAAGAGCCACGACACCTGCGGATGACTAATAAGTTATTATTAGTATTAAGTTCAATACGTTCAAAAGAGGTGATAAATAGATAGGAATTAGCACCTCCAGGAATTCACTACTGCTTCTAGAATTAAAATGGCTAGGAAATTTAGTTCCAGATGCAGTATTAGTATTTGAAATAGTCATACGCCTATTTGAAAAAGCTCTTTGTGCCTGGTGACCAACAGTGTGCTTAAAGAGTTCCAGCTACAGTACCAGTATTTGAAGTAGTCATACGCCTATTTGGAAAAACTCTTTCTGCCTGGTGACCAACAGTGTGCATAAACAGATTACTATAGCAGGGCTGCCACAGGCGACTATTTTTTAATTCTATTTCACACCACTTTTTCAATACAAGAATATTTTACATACAATTTGACAACATTTGCAAGAGAAATATACTTCAAAATGTATTTTTTTATATATATAATGGTACGAACATAGCATAAAAATAACCGCCTGTGGTTCGCCCTGCAATAGAGAATTTGAAAATTCATGAAGAATATGTCTTGAACAGTCATGTACAACATTCTCAACTACACCTAGAATGATGCCGTCTTCTCTTTAGTGACGAGTCGAGAACCATTTCCTGGTGTTATTCTCCACGAGTTTTCATTTGGAGAGATCCCGGACACCCGTTTTCATCTCTGCGATTTAAAGAAAATTTACTAACATTGGTTAAGTTAACCAAACATCCTCGAAATTCAAACACATCTTCAAATTTAAAAAATGCAGTTCATATATCACGCGGGTTTTGATTTATGAAACTTATTACATTTATTTAAGAATAATTTTTACAAGAATGATTAATTCGCGTAACGAAAAAAAAAAATAAAGCTTGAAATAAAATATTTAAAATAAAAACTTATGATTTATTTTACTAAAAAGGTGCTAAAAAATACACGAAATAGGCTCAAACAGCCATCATCAGGGGAAATTTCTGAGGTGTCGGCTTATGGGTTACAGCTTAAAATGTCTTAAATTTAAAAAAGTTTTATAAAGGTCTCGTTATAAAACCGTTATACAATCTGGTAACTCTAATATTATAGAAGTGAGATCCTTGTGTGCTCTCAGAAAGGACGTGAGGCCATACGTAGCTGAACTTTCAAAGATCATTACAGCGGAAGAAGTCATTCAGCATGTCATGTAATCAACGGAGTTGCCAGATCTGTATCTTATACAGCATGCTTGATATGTATCTTATACAGTATGCTTGATATGCTCTAGAAACGGAAAAAATCATGATATTTACTGCTTTCTAGTATTCTTCATGCGCCGAAACTGATTTATAGAAGAATGGGCTTCTTTGCGGCAGACTATGATCAACAAAATTGTTTAAAAACCGTTCTTCTGTTAGTAAATCTACTCGGAATCTAGATATGTGAGGTTTAAATATTCAAAAATTGACTGAAGTTTGATCGTGGATTAGGAAGCGTGTAATTAATTTAGACTAATACTTGTTTTTGAATTTATTTATTTGTGTTTTATAGAAGTAGAAAACATTTATTAAATTGTGAGAAAACGATAAAAAATCTTTTGATATTGTACGTCAAAATTAATCTTAAAAAGGCTTGTTTGACACGATTTCAATGTCCAGATTCCTTTTTTTTTTTTTTTTTTTTTTTTTTTTTGTCATTATTTTTTTCTTTATACTGCTTATTACGCAATTTCTAGATTAAACCTGAAACAAGAAAAAAAAATATTTAAAAAAGTACTAAATTATTCAAAATTCATAAAAATCGATCCTATTTATTGTTATAACTTCAAAACCACTTTCCTTTGTTTATTTTCTAGGAACAATTTGTACAGAATATAGTTTCCTTATAGAAAATAAGAATATATAAATCTGTTAATTTCTTTAACATTTTGGGGTCCAACCCCGAGTCTGACTCACCTTTCTTTGTAAAATTTGCTTTTGACACCAATAATAAAGGAAAATAAACTTTAACTTATTTAATTAGAGCATTTTCGAAATTGTGTAATTGAAAGTAATTTCTTTTAAAACAGTGATGCAAACCGAATAAGATTTGTGCAAGAGTCACCGGACTGGAAAGGGTTAAAAGTTATCGTAGCAAAACTGCTCAAAATCAGTGTCTCGATATAATCGAGTCGCAATTTTAGGAATTTTCCTATCAGACAAGTCGTAAGACATTTTTAAATGTTCAAACATTATTTAGCCCTTTGGACTCCGGCGTCTGTTACACTAATTTTATTTGGTCGCCACCACTTTTTTAAAAGAATTTTCCTTCAAATACATAATTTCAAAAATTCTCTGATTAAATAAAGCAAATTTTATTTTCCTTTATTACTGGTGCCAAAAACAAATTTTACAAAGCAAGATGGTGTCGCCGCAGCGGCGACAACGAAGTGTAATGGGTTAAAAAATATTCATTTTTCGTCATTTTAAACCTTTCTGGCCCCCTTAAGCATTTCTTTTCTCATTGTCATATTCTCAAAATTTATATCATGTATACTTGTTATACAGCTGTCTCATAGTATGGGAAATCTGTCCGCGCAATTTCATCAAAATAAATAAATTATATTAACCCTTTAGTGCGCAGCTTTGCATATATGCAAACAACAGTGTTTTGAATTTAATAATTTTTTTTTATTCCTATACACCTAATTCACACCAGAAAATTAAAATAGCAATATTTGCTTTAATTGAAAACAGACATTCCGTTTTTAAATAAAGCGAAATTAACCATTGAAACTTTCTGGTGTAAAGTCAGATTCTCTGAACTACATAATTTCTGGAACGTATTCTATCACGGGAATTAAACCTTTCCGGCACAGTGTGCCCGGGTCAGGATACCTAATTTTAATTCCAAACTTACGAACGGCACCAATAATATTTTAGTAAAATTTTGCTTTTACAATGAATCGTTAAAGTAACAAATTCTTAATTTCTAAAAAAGTCGTTTTAAAATTCCGGGGTCAGTCAATCATTTCATCATTTTACAACAAAAATTGCCCGTGCCGGGTAGGGTTAAAGGATTAATTGTTAAGTTTTATAAAATAAACTACACTGGCCTCCAAAAGTTAAGGTACAGGGACGGGATGCTTTCGATTGTACACTGCTTGTCGAATATCTACGAAAATTATTGGTGAATTGTTCTTGAACTTCTGGGATGTAAAGAACATGTTTGATTTCATATTTCTCGGTGAAGATTTAGTCGGGAGGACAATTGGGAGGCTAATAATAAATTTAATAACAAAATAATATTTGCGATCACCTATGTAACAGAAAATGCTGGAAATGGTTTGTCGCTGTCTTAAATTACTATTCGGGTCCTGTTCAACGTTTGTGTGCAATTGTGTAAGCTTAGCACTCATATTCGTGAAGATGTTATTGTGTCTGTGAAAAACTTACAAGTTTTTTGTTTGTAGCATACAGAGTTTTCAACCAAATTTAACACAACTTTCCAAAAACTTGACAAAGAATAGTATAGTAACAGTATACTGCAATTAAAGCATGGATATATTGAATATTTGATGTGATATGGGCATTTTTATGAAATAATTTTTAACTGCGCATGCGTGGAAGATTTCAAAATTTTTATTTTATAATTTGGTAGCCAGCTATTCTGGGCAACTTCACAATAAAAAGTCCAGTCAACAATAAAAAGTCCAGTCAATTATTGTGAAAACTCAGAAAGATATAGTGAGCTGATTGAAAAATTGTAGAAAATCCCTTATAATAAAGCTATTTTTAGAAAGCAACTCACTATATCGCCCCTATCTTTATGGATTTTCGCGATATTTGATCGGGATTTTTATAGAAGTTGCCCAGAATAGCTGACTATCAAATTATGAAATAAAAATTTTGAAATCTTCCACGCATACGCAGTTAAACATTATTTCATAAAAATGCCCATATATCATCAAATATTCAATATATCCATGTTTTAATTGCAGTATACTGTTGCTACTATTCTTTGTCAAGTTTTCGGAAAGTTGTGTTAAATTTGGTTGAAAACTCTGTATGCTATAAACAAAAAACTTGTAAATTTTTCACAGACACAATAACATCTTCACGAATATGAGTGCTAAGCTTACACAATTGCACACAAACGTTGAACAGGACCCGAATAGTAATTTAAGACAGCGACAAACCATTTCCAGCATTTTCTGTTACATAGGTGATCGCAAGTATTATTTTTTTATTAAATTTATTATTAGCCCCCCAATTGGCCTCCCGACTAAATCTTCACCGAGAAATATGAAATCAAACATGTTCTTTACATCCCAGAAGTTCAAGAACAATTCGGCAATAATTTTCGTAGATATTCGACAAGCAGTGTACAATCGAAAGCATCCAGTCCCTGTACCTTAACTTTTGGAGGCCAGTGTATTATATAAAATAAGGTATTTGGAGACATACTTATTAAAATATTTACTAATTTGCATTATTTTTGCGTAAAACAACCACACGACAATGGAGTTATGAATAAAGAGGAGGAGACATATAATGTACTGTCTACCAGTTGCGAGTGAAGTAACTGAGGAGGTTATCACAATAGTAGGAGAGCTGTTGAACATTTTTGAGTAGGTATTTGAGGCACCCTGAAAATTTGTGCAACACTTCTTTTGTAATGCCTGAATACAAAATCGAATGTCTGGCTGAAGGATCGTGGCCCAAAAACTGTGCCAGACAAAAAATGGCACTTGACACGTGTCTGGCACAGTTTTTGTGCCGACTAAAGTGTCTGTCATTTTCAAAATATTTTTTTTTAAGCATAAATATTATTCTGTCTCAATCTCAGCGTGCCTCAAATACCTTTTTTGGGTAGTCAAAAAAATGGCACTTGACACGTGTCTGGCACAGTTTTTGGGTCACGATCCTTCAGCCAGACATTCGATTTTGTATTCAGCCATTACAAAAGAAGTGTTGCACAAATTTCCAGGGTGCCTCAAATACCTTCCCTAAAATGTTTAACAGCTCTTGGACTAAAGATGGCAGCTGCTTTTTTAAAATCGGATCTGCAGTTTCTGATTACCGCCGGGGGGGGGGGGGGGGGGTCCCACCAGTAAAATTGAATAGAAAATTTCGCCTTATTTAAGCATCTTATTCGCGTAAATATTTTCTCACAAATATGGTAATTTTTTTTATTTGCTTTTACTGCTGTCAGTTTGCTCTGAGTCAGTTTGTTTCACTGGTTGTCACAATATGGCAAAAACGCAGGGCCTGACTTCCGCTAAAGTAGGCTTCCACCACTAAAATTGAAAGTATGTTTCTGCCATTATTTATGACTGAAATTTCGCATTAATAAGGCGCTTAAATAAGGAGAAAATTTCTATATAAATTTACTGGTGGAAGATTCCGCCGGCTGTAATCAACCCCTGCGAAAGCGGTTACGGTTGAAGCTTCAATATTTTAAGGCTATATAAGTTCCTCTTCATTAATAGTTCCATGCACACGACAGTAGTTTTTACTTATACCGCAGATGTGCAACAGAAGAAAAGATTGACGTATTATATAAAAAATGTATCTCTGATTTTTTTCATTTTTTTTCTTCTGTAATAAACCTTTCAGAGATTAATATATATTTTTTTCGAAACAGAATAAAAAATCGCGCATTTAAGGGTTAAGAGTCGTCACACGTTTTGTGTTTGTAACGACAACATTGTCTGTTATTAAGAAATAGGTTTAATATAATTCTTCCTTCTGATCCTATTAATCATATTACTCATGGGTGGAAAATTGGCGCAGAGGTGGAGCCTATTGACACCACTAAATTTTTATGGTATTATTCAGTTTAATAAAAACTCAGAAATTTGATCATTAGAGAAGGGGTAAAATACTACTATAATTTAGTGGTGTCAATAGGCTCCACCTCTGCGCCAATTTTCCACCACTGATATTACTGCTTATAAAGTAGTTAGCTGTAAAAGAAAATTTTGAAATAAAAATAATACTCTCTTTATAAAATAAATATTCATTTTCAAAGCAAATAAAATTTATCCAAGCATTAATAACAAATTATACAATATAATTTGAAAAGTCTTCTCTCAAAATATAAGATTGCTTTTTTTCCCCCTTAGTTCTTTTCAGAGCGTTGGTGGAAACAGTGATATATTTCAAGCCTACACTTTTCTAAAACACGAGCTTCTTAGAATATTAAGATAAATGCTTTAATTAGTTTGGACATATGCCTTATTTTTATTAGTCTTCGCTGAAAATACGTTTCAGTTACAAAATATATTATTAGAATGCTGTCTTTTTGAAGATGAAGAGGAAAAATCCGATGGCAAAAGGCCAAAATTATATTCGTAAACAAATTTTTATTGAAATAATAAATTATGCATAAAGCATTATAAAAATTAAAGTTACGTTTTCCTGAATAAAGTAAATTTTTTCTTCAATAAAAACGTTACATATAAGCTGCTTGTGTCTTATTAATTTACCCATTATCTTTTAATTAGGCTGCAATCTTGATGAAACGCATACCCTCTGATTGATAAAGGGAGATCTTTAACCTGGAAAATAAATATATATACATGAGACTTTGTGGCTATGTAGATCTCATAGTGCACATATTTTTTCTTTTTTTTTTAACCCGAATTCATTTTAACCCTTTATGCCCCGGCGGTACTTTAAAGTACCATTAAAATAACTTGTTACAAAATTCACTTAATACATAGATTAGTAATAATACAGTTTAGAATGAGTTATAGATACTTTACTTTATGTTGCTCCAAAAGCATTATTGGTTGCACAAAACAAAAATATTTTTAAAAGAATTATTTCTTTTGCATTTGCAGCTTTTCAGCTTTCTTGATGTTGAAAGATTGGGAGGTGGGAAGTTTCAGTTCGGAAATATTTCTATATTTGTATTGTAAGAGCATTACATTTGTATATTTCCTAATTCTACAAAACACTGAAAAAATGTTTTAAATAAAAGATTTGAGTAGAGTTATAAATATTGCACAAAATCCCTATAAATTAAAATTTAATTAATTAATTTTAATTGGCAAAATCCTTTTAAAATTTATTAAATGATTGGGTAAATCTCCTAATGTAGTTTCGAAAATTCACGAAAAATTCTTTAGAAGATGAAACTTTCATGAATTCATAATTTGGGACATAAAGGGTTAAGGCGGATAAATTTTAACCTCCGAATGTTTATCAATTTTATATTATAACTCCTTAATCGAAAGACATCGAAAAAAAGTTTTAGAATAAAAGTTATTTCTTTTTTATTAGTTCTATCAAATGCTAAGAAAATATGAATACTACTGTTGGAAATAAACGAAATTTTAAAAATTACAAAATAGATTTTGTTAGAAATAAAAGACCTCTGAATTTACTGTATAAATGCAAATTCCGTTGGAAAAAGTATTACATACCTTTATAAGCAAAATCATATCCTCAAAATTTCATTTTATATATATATATCTTGCTTTGTGAGTTAAAATACACAGCTATACATTTCGTACAAGAATAAAAATAACAAAAAATATATACACATAAAAATTGTTACAACTTATTGCACCAAAATGTCGCAGAGATAGAAAGATTCCAGTCAAGATAATCTCTCTATTCTAAAAAAAAGGGGGGGTAACTTACGCTGTCACCGCGGCCGCCGGTTTTGAATTTTTTGTGACCGGAGATCTTTCTCCGTTAATATTAAGAAAAATATTGCATACAAAAATTTGAAAATCGGCGGTATTATAGAGAAATGTTTGATAAACACACTAATTCAGACAGTTTTCAAATCGAAGAAATATTTTAAGAGATATTTAATGCTAAAGTTGGACAAAATCGTTCAATTAAAAAAGTTTTAAAGGGGCAAAAACTATACATGGGAATTAATTCATTTTCAGATCATTTTATACGTTAGAATTTCCCGGTGTGCAGACTGCATTTATTTTCTTGAATTTGGCAAATTTTTTGAGGTTTTATTTCTATTTTAAATTCAAATTTTCAGCATTTCGATAGCTTTTCTTATTTATGGTATGGTAGAAAATGGTATTAATTTAAACTGTTGCCAACTGTATCAACAGCGCAAATAATAATGTTTGCTTCAAATTAAAAATTTATTTACACGTGGCTATTATAAACAGACAAAAAGCTTTCAAATTAGAATTAAATAATTACGTATAAAAAGCAGAAACTTAATTGAAAATTACTTCATATAAACTATATTTGTAAGTGAATTTTAAAAGAGAAAGGATATTGTAAAATAATAAATTCATTAACAAGCGTTAGAAGTCTTAAATAGGAGAAATTACATCATATTTACGTCACATTACAGTTATTACGTAAAATGAACAAAAAATAATATTGCAAAACAGTTTAAATTTAAAAATTCCGCGAGACATTTATTTGATATTTTGAGATGATCTTTTCAACTATTTTTGTTACGACAGCGCAAGTAATATTTCATTTCTAACAAAAGTATTTTCACGTTAATATTAAAAAGAGAAAGAAAAGTTTGGTGAAAATTAGCTCAGATTAAAAACGATACATTTCAAATGTTTTATTTAAAATAACTTTCTTTTCGCTTTGTTAAAAAATACCGGAAGACAAGGACTCTGTTTACTTAATTCATTTTATATTAGCTTATTTTGAAATGTTTAACTGATTTTATTTAATCAAAGACGAAAACATCCATGAAGCTACCGAACGACCCCTGCTTCTTCTAGCTTATTATTACTCGTACATTATTATTATTTTATTATTATTAGTAGTAGTTCTTATTATTACGTTTATATTGGTATGACATCTCGAAAATTTAAGGAAAGATTAAAAGAGCACATTTCTGATATCAAGTTTAACAAACCAAATACAGCCTTATCCAGATTGAAGAAGAAATACAGAGGGCACCATTTGATTCGGAATGATGTCGTCTATATTTTTTATGAATATTCAAATTAAAAATTAATCTTTTTTTTATTATATTCTGCAACAAATCCATCATAAATTCAAGGGAAAGTGATTTAAATATTTAAATGCATTAACCCCTTAATTCTTGCTCCCGTGATATTCACGGGCTGTGTCTTTTATTCAGATTGTTTGATTTCCAGCAGTTTTATAAAATTGTGTAATTGGCTTTATTATGGTATTATTTGACTAGTCATTAAATAAGGTGAATATTTCTTTTTCAAAACGGTGGTGCCAATAACCAATTTGAATTTTTAAACCATAATTTAATGCGACCATTAAGGGGTTAAAGCTCTGTATTGCATAGCAATTGCCAAGTGGCCACAGGTTTTGGCGCAGAAATTATTTTTTTAAACACGAAAGTGGTGTCAAACAGCGTTAATACTTTAACAAACAAATTTTTCATAGAAAAAATCCCTTCAAATTTTAACCCTAGAGGGGAGGTGGTACATATTTATACCACAAAATTTTAATCCCCAGCTGTCACAATGGCAGCAATATTTAAATTTTTTCATTTACTTGTTTACTGCTACTATTTTTTACTGTAATTGAATAAACGACTATTTTAAGATAAATTTGTTCGTAAATTCTGGTGTTACTCAATCATTTCAATATTTTAGAAACAGAAGTACTTTGTCCCAGAAAGGGTTAAGTAAGAAATTTTGATCATAATTGGAACATCGGTTCTTCGCTCTTTACTGTGTTTAAAATCCTAAAGTATTACTACGTAATCTTTCGGGGTTTCTTTTCACTATTTTTGCTAAAAGTAACTCCAAAACTTATCCTACGCTGAACTATCTCCCTCGTTGTACAGAGATCTATACCAAAGTTTCAAAATTATGATTTTCGGCGGTTTTCTTTGAATAAAAATTCATCTTTACGTTTTCACACTTTCGAAAGAGGGAAGTGCTTGTCCAACGTCAATTTGATTTGATCAAAAGATTCATGATTCTAGTAAAAATCTGCGGGGAAATGCCCAGGGCCTGATTAAATTAAAAAGAATTTTTTTTTACTTTATTTATGACAGAAATTAAGTATAAAAAAGGAATTTAAATAAGGCGAAATTTTCTATTAAAATTTATTGGTGGAAGTTCATCCCGCCGGTAATCAGACCCTTTGAACGCCGTGTGTTAATGTAAGCCGCGAATGTGGTGACTTAATACGAAATTGGCTTATGTTTCGGGGGGAGGGGGGCGTTTGTGAGCACGTTCCCTTATTAGACAATGCCTAACCATAGGGGAAAAAAAGATAATCACCAAACCAATTTTCGCAACTTTTTTTAAAGAATTATTTTTAGCCCCTTAACGGTCGCATTAAATTACGGTTTAAAAATTCGAATTGCTTATTGGCACCACTTTTTTGAAAAAGAAATATTTACCTTGTTTTATGACAGGTAAAATGATACCGTAATAAAGCCCATTACACTATTTTATAAAACTAGTGAGAATCAAACAATCTGAATAAAAGACACAACCCGTGAATATCACGGGAATGAGAATTGGGGGGGTTAAAAAGATGTTTCAAATGCAGTTTTAATACACTACTAACTTCGTTACTCCTTACATGAGTTAGGAAATAAAAATGACTTGAGACTATTTATTACACTGATTGCATTGTGCAACAATAAAATTGCTTCTGAAGTGAAAATGTGCATTTCTGTATGAAATTAACCCACTGTACACAGTTAGTCAAGAGTTTTTCAAAATATATATTATTGGAATTAAAAAATCGAAAAAATTCTTAGTTGTAACCTATAACTTTTTTTTATATAGAAATAAACTTCTAGAAGCTTCAAATATACAAATCCAAAATTACAGTTTTTTCCGTCAAGTCGTTTTTGATTTATGCCTCTAATACTGCTCGAATTGCTGTTTATTTTGCAACTATATTAACCCTTTATAAGGCAGTGGGAAGTATTTATCCCACTTAAATCTAATCACCAAAAACCTTATTGGTACCAAAATATTTCAATAAAACATTGCTTTTATAGTGTATCTTACGAACAGCATATAATTACCTTCATATTTATTTCTTCTAAAATTCTGGCTACATTGTATCATTTCAACATTTCAGCAACATAATTAAAATGCCTTATAAAGGGTTAAAAAAGGTTCTAGCAGCTCGAAATGTTACATATGCATACAGTGTTGTCAGTGGGCTACTTTTTTAAAATTCATATTACTTGATTGGCACCACTTTTATGAAATGGTAAAATTCACCTTATTTAATGGCATATTAATTAAGAAGAAAACAAAGATCAATTTACCATTTCAAAAAAGAAAGCAATCTGAATTAAAATAAAGTAGCCCACTGACAACACTGTATGCATAATTCCTAAATTATTTGACGGAATAACTTACCGTTTGGCATCCGAATGTAAAGCTTACCGAAGAATCCAAAAATGATGTCAAAATTGCATTTTATAACTGAAAATCGCAAAGTTTGTTACAATTTAAATATAAAGGTTCACACCCAAGCATTTTTAATTCGAACTAATGAAGACCTTACTGCCAAACTAATGGTTAGTTTCGTTTTTCATTGCGACAATTTTGCGATTAAAAAATATAGGGTGCTCTATCTGTATCTCGCTGTCTCTCTCCCTCTTTTTTTTTTCCTTGACAAGACTGTACTACGTACCTCAAAGCCAAAATTAATAGAAAAGTAAACATAAAAATGCATTGCAGTACATAATTTTAATTATGTCATGATTACAGTTATTGTTTTTGATAAATTCATTCATATTTATTGTTTCTGATTGAATTTATTTACTACGAAGTCTAAAGTAACGCATGCTATATGGGCAATATACAGGGTGTTTGATAAAACATGGGCAAAATTTTAAGAGGTGATAGTACACATCCAAACAAACAACTTTAACCCTAGAACTACCGGAAATTTTACTCAAGTTTTATAAAAACATTCTACACCAGAATTTTTACTTAAAACTATTTAATTTGTTTATTTAACTTATTATTGTCTGATTTATACATTTAGTTTGTTTTGAAGAAATTTCTGGTTTGAATAAATATTTTGAATGTACATGTCGGGTCCATTGGACCCTTCTGGTAGACAGAGGGTTAATAAAAGAACGCATGTTCGGAAATAAAACGCATAGGTACTGGCACATTTGGAAACTTGGTCCAGTGTTGCCAGTGGGAAACTTTTTTTAAATTCAGATTTATTGATTGCCACCGTTTTTTTTTTTTTTTTTTGAAATAGCGAAATTCGCCTCATTTAATGAAATTTTAAATAAGGTGAAAGCCAGGCGGATTATTCATTTTAGAAATCTGGTGGCAATCAAAAAATTTGAATTAAAAAAATGTAGCCCACTCACAACACTGACTTGGTCCATGCAAATGTTAAAGCTCCATTCCTATTGGGAGTTATCGGAGAACGCGTATGCAAAATTTCGCCTCTATCAATACATAAAAGCTGCTGTCCGAGTGTGTAACTGTCAATCGTAGTAGAAACGTAACGGAAGATGTTGGCCTTCACTAATACGGAAAAGATTGATATCCATTTTATCTACGGAACTGCAAATGCAAATGGCTCAGAGACTCAACGATTGTACGGAGAGGGATTTCCCAACTTGCTTTTGTCACTTATACGTTGTTCGCTTGTTTTGCTTCGCATAACAACATATCCAGTGTTGCCAGTGGGATACTAATTTTAAATTCATATTTCTTGATTAGCACCACTTTTTTGTAATTGTAAAATTCATCTTATTTAATCACATATTAATTAAGGCTAAAACAAGGGGAATTTTACCATTTCAAAAAAGTGGAGGCAATCAATAGATCTGAATTAAAAGAAAGTAGCCCACTGGCAACACTGAATATCTATCTCCTTTGGCTCCCTCTAGCACCTTTGCGTTTTAATTCCGACCATACATTCTTTGATGAAAATTGTTTATTTTTATGTGTACTATCACCTCTAAAAGTTTTGCACATCTTTTATGAAACATCCTGTACAGAGCGATAGAGATATTGAGGCGTATACTGTAGCTGTATATTACGAAAAAATAACGTAGCTAATCCAGATTTTTTATGGTCTTATAACACATGGAATTCAATGAGTATTTTTATATAGGAATAATTAACTTAAGGGGACCGGGTAAGCTCTATCTCGGCCATGTTAAAATACACCAACTTTATGTACCTTTTTCTCAGAAATGATGAAAGATAAAGGTCTAAATGTTTTAGAGTAGTTTGAATAACATGCTTGACGTATTTTAACAGACCATTTCCTTTCTAAGTGAAACTGAAAATTAATTATTAATTATTTATTGAAAGACATTTTTAAATTAGCATGTTTGGTAAGATTTCACTGCCTAAAATAAATAATTCTCAACAAATCATTAAATCCCTGTATTAAAGTATGCACTATAACATAAGTATTTAGAAAAATCTGGGTTCTTAAGTTTAATTAGATATTGAAAAAAAGGAACACAAACCTGAAAAATCGAAGTTTAGAGAAAATGTCAGTTAAAGCTGTGAAGCAGTGTTGCCAGTGGACTACTTTTTTTAAATTCTGATTTCTTGATTGGCACCACTTTTTTGAAATAGTAAAATTTGCCTTATTTAATAACATATTAATTAAGGCGAAAACAATGGGAATTTTACCACTTCAGAAAAGTGGTGCCAATCAAGAAATCTGAATTTTAAAAAAAGTAGGCCACTGCTGTGTAGTGCTCTTAGAAAGAATGAAAAAATCCAACACTTTTTTTTTATATATATAAACATGTGTAATACATCGTTGAAAAGATACAAGTTTAAACTATTTAATGATATAATAAAGTAAAAAGCGATTTTTTGATTGAATTTCGCTTACCGATCCTCTTAAGTGATTTTCGTTGAGCAGTGTTATCACAAGTTATGGTACTATAAACAGAGTGTTTCTAGTTATAAGTTTTCAAGCAAGTTAACCCCTTAACGGTCGCAATAAATTACGGTTTAAAAATTGAAATTGCTCATTGGCACCACTTTTTTGAAAAAGAAATGTTCACCTTATTTAATGACAGGTAAAATGGCACCATAATAAAGCCAATTGCACTATTTTATAAAACTGGTGAGAATCAAACAAAACTGAATAATCTGAAAAAAAGACACAGCCCGTGAATATCACGGGAGCGAGAATTAGGGTTAAAGAGCATTCCAATTTACAATTCATTTTTTCGCTATTGACTCTCTCATAAAATTTAATTACTTTTACTGCTGGCAAATCTAAATTTTCTTTAACCCAGTAACCGCTGGTATTGCGTTCACGCAACAGTAAAAGTAAATGTCCATGCTTAAATTTACTATGATGCTACCACTATTTATAAATTAAAAAATTTGCCTTATTTAACAAGAGAAACTTTGATCATTAAATAAAACGAAGATTTTCTTTGAAAATTTGTGGTGGCGCAGCGTTTTTCTGCTAAAAAAGTGAAGATCCCTGTGTTATAGTTTCGGCGGTTAATGGGTTAAAACTAGTTTTTAATTTGACGATAAGATTTAAGTATGTTATAAAATAACACATCTTATTGCAAATTACTTTTTAAGTTTGGTTAATTATAAACAATTCAACAATTCATTTTTTCCCACAGGGGCGTCAAACCCGCCTGATATAACTAGTTTTTTAAAGAAATAGTCGACTTCTTGAATCGCAGAGATTCCATGATTTGATAAGGCAAACATTAGTATACAATTTTAGTGGTATCCGGTGGGCCACAGTTTAAGACCCCTGATTTAACAGTTTCATTTATCATAATTTTGTCTATTTCAGTTTCAAGTTAAAATATAAATTCAACCTTCCGAGTTTAATGGTCTGTTTTATCCTTGTACGCGAAAGATAATTGTCATGCTCCAGATCAAGCAATAAACCTTTATATTTTAATTTGTGATTATAACTGTTTTTTTCTTTTTTGTATAGCTAAGCATTTAAAAAAATTAAACCATTTTAATCCATTCTTTCAATTTTAAAAGTCAGCTAAAACAAACATAATTATTTAAAAGATGTCACTTTTTTTTTTCTTTTTTTTTTTAAGATTGTAACACATATGTTGAAATGCTTCTGCTTTTTCCAAAATTTTGTTGAAAAATAAAATAACTGATTTATAAGTCATAAAACTTATCTTTCATTATCAGGCATATTAAGTTTATGTTTCAATGAATTTTTACGATATTTACTTACGATATACGATAATACATAAGCAAAAATTAATTAACTAGGATTATTGACTTCATAATTATCTATAAAAACAAAAACGTTTTCATTACCTGAAAGTAATCGATAATTCTACACAAAGTTTTTTTAATTATAAGAACTCTGAGAAGTCTCTTGTTATTTTTTTCTTCTTATCAGGAACAAAATCTTGTTACAGTTTTAAGTAAAATATTTTTAGAAATCTTGTATTATGAAAACTCAGAACAACATTTTATTTACTGGTTGCTGTTATTTGTATACATATATTTTATATTCCGACTTGTGTGCTTAATCTTGAGATGAATTTTAGAAATTCATTATAATCTAAACATGTATTTACCCTACGAGAAAAACTATTTAATATAGACAGAAGTATTCAAAATTTCCACATTATTTATCAATAGGGTACAAACTTTCATTTATAGGTTCTTATTTTAACACATTACAGCATCTTATAGAATTTTAAGATTTATCTGTTCAATTTTAAGATATATAAGGTATGAAAGTTCAACTATTTATTTTTAGTTTTTTTAGTTCTTTTTAGTATTAACCCTCTTGCTGCGTAAGTAATTCTTCGCGATGAGCGTCTTTTACAGAATTTTTTATCTTTTATCACCGATTCTTTAAAGCAGAAATTTTTGATTATCGTAATCGTGGAAAATGTCCTGATTAATTCAGAGAAAGTTTTCACTAAAAATCAACTGGTGGAAACCAAATAGTATAAATTAGACGGAAAAATGCATGCCCGAGGATTTCTCGGGTTGCACAGCGAGAGGATTAAGTGAATTAACAACACATTGTTCTAAATATACACAGAGAGCCGATTATTGAAGTATGGTTAACTAATTGATTATTAGTATGATTATTATTCTGAGAGAGAGAGGCAGAAGGGCGGGGAATAGAGCTGCTTTTGGACAGGCAGTTCAACAACTCTTTAAAATAGGTAATTGGGAGTTTAGAACAAAGCGTCAAGACCGCTTCATTTATGCTAAAAAAAAACATTATTAAAGTAATAGTATAATTGCAATTAGTAAAGCAGTGCAAAATTAGATAGTATTTTTATAAAAATCAATCGCGTGTTTATTTTTTCTTTTAAATTTTGAATAAATGCTATAGTGTTACATGAGTTCAAAACTGCTCTATCCCTTACGGAAAAAAGAGAAGCCATACAGTCGTGGAAAAATAAAAGGGCAAATAACCATCCAAAAAAGACCAATCGAGAGGGAATAATGTCCGCTATTTAATGCTATTTATAATTTGTGCTTCAGGATCGTTTACATATTAGAAATTGCACAAAATTTAGTTTAGTTTCTTGGAACAATGCGCCTGGAAAAAAGGTATATTTTAACATTACAAAGACCGGAAATTTTACTCATGTTTTATAAAAATATTTACACCGGAATTTTTATTTAAATCTGTTTAACATATTTATTTAACATTTTTCTTCTTTGTGTATTTTAAACTTATTTTAAAAAAGAAATTTCTGGTTCGAACCGAAATATGTTCATACGGTAGGAGTCAAAATGACCCTCACAGTCTTTTTAGTGTTAAATACCATAGCTGCCAACTTTTACATGTTTTTTTTACTGAAATTTTTTTTATTATTAAATCAACAAAATCTACGATTAAATAAGCCACATTTTCATTATTAACCCCTTAACCTACGATTCACGTCTAACAGCTCCACGGTTTGGCAAGTCCATAGCTACCACTAAAATTTAATATAGATTTTCGCCTTGTTTAATCATGGAATTTCGACGATTAAATTAAACTATATTTACTGTGAAATTTTAGTGGTAAGACGAATTTACATTTGGCTCGATCATCGTACGCGGGCTATGCCCGTCATTGTAGGTTAAGGGGTTAAATCAACAAAATCTATGTTTAAATAAGCCAAATTTTTCTTTTGAAAATAGGGAAGAGTGTAAAAGCTGGTAACTATGATACACTTTTTCTTATATTTTGGAGTTACTAAGGAAAATGTGTTAGGTGTATCGCCATAAATTAAAAAAAAATAAAATTAAGATTTTTACAAGGGAGGATACCGAAAACACTCCATGAGTCAATAGCAAAATTGTACAAAAATTTTAAACAGATAATATATATATATTTTTTTTACATGAAAGGAAATCCTGTAATTTTTTTTAGTGTCTGTGATTTTATTTTCAGTAGATCCTTTGATAACGGAAGGCGGTCCGCGTCGAAAAGTAAAATAGATCTAAATCTCTATATCTTTTATGACGACTTTGTTTTGTTTTATGCAAAAATTAATTTAAGTCACGATGCATATTTTCAATATGAATTTATTAATAACTTTTATAATAAAAAAATGTTTTTGAATGGAAAAAATACTTGAAATATGTTTGGGTCAATTCGTTGTATCTCATTAAAATACAATAATTCATTCGGATGATATTTTTGGGGAGATATAAATTAATGTTTGTCACGTGAATTTAACATTAACATCCTCAAACTCTGGCCTCTTCCAGTTCTATGAAGATTTAAGTAAAGCATATAAACTATGCATTTTAACGGGCTGCCATGATCCAAGGAACTCAAATAGCGTTCAAAAATTGCAGTTACTGTTTGAAAATACAAAGTTGGTGCAATTTTTAATACGTAGACGGCCCTCCGAAGCAAAATTTATGCGTAGCATTAATTAGTAGACATTATCAGAGCTGCCAAGTCTCCAACTTTATGGATACCAGTATTTTAACCCTTTAGTGCGCAGCTTTTCATATATGCAAACAACACTGTTTTGAGTTTAAAATATACTTTTTATTCGCATATACCTAATTCACATCAGAAAATTAAAATAGCAATATTTTCTTTAATTAAAAAACAGACATTCCGTATTTAAATAAAGCGAAATTAACCATTGAAACTTTCTAGTGTAAAGTCAGATTCTCTGAACTACGTAATTTCTAGAACGCATTTTATTATGGTAATTAAAGGGTTAAAAGTCAAGTTTTATAAAACAAATAATTATATAAAATAAGATATTTGGGGACATACTTATTAAAGTATTTACTAATTTGCATTATTTTAGCGTAAAACAGCCACACAACAGTAGTTATTACTTGTATTGCAGATGTGCAACAGAAGAAAAGATTGACGTATTATATGAAAAATATATCTGTGATTTTTTTTTCATTATTTTTCCTGTGTAATAAACCTTTCAGAGAATCATATATAATTTTTTCGAAACAAAATTAAAAAATGCGCATTTAAGGGTTAAAATATAAAATGTTCTTTTATTTAATTGGAACATTTAGGGGATTTAAAAGAATAACATTTTCACTAAGATAATAATGGTGTGCAAAAAGTCGGAGATTTGGCAGCTCTGACATTATTCCCACTTGATTGGTACCAGTAGATTTTATATAAGATTATCATTAGTAGGGAGTGATTACCTTTTCTTTCCAGGAACAGTGTTGTCAGCGGGCTACTTTTTTTTAATTCGGATTTCTTGATTGGCACCACTTTTTTGAAATAGTAAATTTATCTTTGTTTTCTCCCTAATTAATATGTCATTAAATAATACGAATTTTACTATTTCATAAAAGTGGTGCCAGTCAAGTAATCTGATTTTTTAAAAAGTAGCCCACTGGCAACACTGTCCAGGAATGTACATTATTTAGAAGATTGGTAATACATCGAAAAGCAACTTTCTTCCCTCAAATGGTATATAAATTAAAAGATAACATATGCATTAGTTTCATAATTTTGCTGGGAAATTGTAGACACGAGTGGTAGAATGTGTTGCGTTGCATTTCCCTCAAACATACTTTTATTTTATGGACGAATGAGGCAATTTATCATACACAGGGACTGACAAAAGTTGAAAAATCTTAGGCGCCAGTAAATGTTCTTAGGAGCCAGGTTGAAGAATCATTTCTCTCACATTAACGCATTCACTGCAAAATGGAAAATGGAACACTGGCTACTCATTATCGTGTTCGGCTACTTTTGAGTGATCTATGTGTCATTTTGTAGTTAACAAGTCAACTATTCATTAAAAAAATCAAACTGAGCAAAAATTTTAAGATAATATCACTTTTACACTGTAAAAATTAAACAGAAACAAAATATGAAATTAAACATTAAAACAGTAGACAAATTAATATCCTTACCTTTAATTCTCAACAAGTAACTATATACGTAAATTAACAATGCCTTTGATATTTTGATTTGAAATACCATTTGTCATTTTTTTGTGAGATATATATCTGACAACTGCATATTTTGGTACATTCCACTTAATGAAACATCCTTTAATTTTATTTCATTTTCTGCTGGAGTAGTTTTAAGGTTTTCTAATCTAAGTAGTGCTCTTTCAACATGCGCTTTAGTTTGGCTTAGCAAAAACTCTGATTTCTGAAAAATTAGGGAGAGTTGTTGAGCGGGTATGGTGTATTTTCTCCCACTGCAAGTAATCGTGCTATTAAAAATAAATATTTTCGCACATGGAATTTTTTTGGTTGAAGGAAAAAAAATAAAATTAATAAGTAGGTAAAAATGTTAGTCGCCAGTAGGAATTTTTCAGTCGCCCGGGCGACCTGGCGCCCGGGGTTTGTCGGACCCTGATCGTACAGTAATGCTAAAATACTAAGATTATTATTAGCCTAAGATATGAGACATTCTTGTTAAATAATAATAATAATAATAATAATAAGACTTAGTATTTAATAATTAAATGTTAATAATCTTTTCCGAGAAGGTTTAGTACACCTGTTAACATTTTAAACATATGCTATCAAGAAGAAAATAAATTGATTACATCAAAAATCTTTCACTTTAATTTTCTCGCAATTTAATTTTAGTTACATAATACTTTTTTCCACTCGTGTCTCCAATGTTTTGAGTATAAGCATCAACCACAAAAGCTAACTTTTTATTAACAATTTTTTTAAAATATCTAGACATTTCAAACTTAAAGTGCAGAATTACTTTGTGTTTTTTTATTACTTTTTAATGTAAGTTTTGCATTTCAGCAATTTAATTTCATTTAATGAAAAATTGTATAGCTGCCAAATTTTACCCTTTTTTATCACCACTAAAATTTAATAGTAAATGTTTCCTTATTGAATCAACGAAATCTGCCGATTAAATGATGCAAAATTTTCTGTTAAATTTTAGTGGTAACAAAAAAGCGTAAAAGTTGGTAACTATGAAATTATAAAACAAACAGCAAAATTGTTTCGTCTACAATAATGACACTGTTGCCAGTGGGCTACTTTTTTTAAATTCGTGTTTCTTGATTGGCACCACTTTTTTAAAACGGTGAAATTCCCTTTGTTTTAACCTTAATTAATATGTCATTAAATAAGACGCATTTTGCCATTTCAAAAAAGTGGTGCCAATCAAGAATATGATTTTTAAAAAAAAGTAGCCCATCTGGCAACACTAATGATGCTCATTAATAACAAAGCTATGCAATTGTAATTACTATAATCATTCGTGTTTTTATTTTGGTTTGTTATTAACGCTTTAAAACTACATAAGTTAAAGTTCACAGTTCTTTCTCTCGCAAAAATTTTGAAAAATGTTACTATAAGGTCTGGCAATACAACTTGTTATTTCTCCCTCATTACAAATTACAAAACAACATTTTCAAACATAACCTAATACGTTTCTACTTTTTGTGTGCTACAGTTAGGAAATTATACCGATAAATCATAAATGGCTAATAACTTAAAGTTAATAGCTATTAAGATTTAAGTATTAATAGCTAATTTAAGTCTTAATTTATTAAGAAATTAAATCTTAATAGCTAATACCTTAAAGTTGAAAATTATGTTGTGCCTCTATAATTTTAATCTGGCATTTGTGTAACAGCAATTCAACTGTATTTAATGTAAAATAGTACAGAGAAATAGCAATATCGTCTCGTGTGATAATATTGACACACGTTAATATTAAAAAACAGCATAATGATAATTATTATTATGATCAATAATGTTTCAATTTCTGTTTTGTCATTTGAAAATTGCCTAAGTTAAAGTTCAAAGCTTAATATTTCTCTGACGAAAATAATTCGAAAAAGTTATTATACTAGGCTTGTCAATGCACAGTGGCACATTTTCTCAAAATTTTGGTCAAATTTTGAATCCTTTTTTCCTTTTCTCAGTTTTCTTCGAGAGCAAGCCAATCATCAAAATGAGGAATTACAAAACAAATGACTGTAAAATCTGTATTTTATGACATTTAGAATTCAAAGATAAGCCCAATGGCGTAATGGTTAGAGCATCTGACAGCCGCGCTGCGGGTTGAGAGTTCGAGTCCCGGCTACGCAAGGTTCACTCAGCCTTTCATTCCTTCTGGGTCGATAAATGAGTACCAAGCTTGCTTGGGAACTAAACACCGAGGGTCCCGCTTAACGCTGACCACCTGACCGGGACATATGCTACATAGCACCTCGAGGTCCAGGGTCAAGAAAACAGGGATGGACACTGTTGGCCCAGATACGTCATGGATCGTACAGATATAGAGTTCAGTTTAGTTTTTAGAGTTCAAAGATACAATATAGTGTAATTTCGTGAACTTCTGTGCAGAATTTCAAGCCATTTCGTGCATGTATTGGGGGAAATAGTTAAATACTAACAGTTTTCTTCTAATACGACTGGATTCGACTGCATTTTGAATTTTTCTCATAAAGATATATCTGTAAGGAAACATGAAAATCTAACTTTTGCAGTAACTTTCAAAAACCTAAAAATGCTTACGATCAAATTATACTTATACATCTTTTCTAAAACACAGTCTATCATAAAACACTAAAAGTCATTACCAGAAAAAAACAGCACTTCTTAGGCGGGCGACATTTTCAGTGTTTTTCAATGTATAGCGGGCAAATCCAGTTACTGCGCATGTGAATTAACCAAATAATTTACGAGTGTTATTAACATAAAGGAAGTTGATTTTGTAAATAAAAGGTTTACTAATCACAAATAGATTTAACTGATTGTATATAGATTTTTTATAGGTAGAAGCTGATTATTTCACTTTCATCACTTTTTTTCACTACTTTTTTTTAAAATTCAGATTGCTTCAGAAATACAATGAAACACAATTTCCTGTAAATTCACAGAATGTAGTATTTCACTGCTGTTGATCATGCAACTTACAGCCTCGGCAGTGTTGCCAGTGGGCTACTTTTTTCAAATTCAGGTTTCTTGATTGGCACCACTTTTTTGAAACGGTAAAATTCCCTTTGTTTTATCCTTAATTAATATGTCATTAAATAAGACGCATTTTACCTTTTCAAAAAAGTGGTGCTAATCAAGAATCTGATTTAAAAAAAGTAGCCCATCTGGCAACACTGGTCTCCGGCTTTCAGCATTTCTTCTATTTAAGGCTGTGGACACAGTCTTCCCCTGGAAAGTGTAATTTTCAGTGCATCCTTTTGAAGAATAAAGATGGTTAATTTACACAGTATTCAACATCACGATTGTACGGGCTAAAATAAACCGTAATGCCTTTAATTTTCGCAATACTTGTGATCTAAACATATTTTAAGGTTATTGATATACAATAATGCAAAGTTGTGCGTAGAAAGAACGTCACTATTGTTTTATGGATTTGCCAAGCTTATTTGGAAAATTTCTCATCTCTACAATGGTATCTGGTTTCTCCTTCATATGATATACAAACCAGGGAAAAAAACATTTACAAACACAGTCTCACACATTTGTAACTTGCATTTATTTAACTTAGGAAAGTAACGCGATAAGTTTGTTTCGCCCGTCGCATTATTGTATAAGTTGGGAAACAACTTGTGCATTCATAGTCCTTGTTTATTTCTTGCTTATAGTTGCTGTTTTATTTCAAAAGGAACACATAATTTAGAGATTAATTACTTCAATATAGGCATCATCCACAGGAATTAAGCTTTAAACAACAATAATGAATAATACGCTATAAACCGTCAATACAGTTATTGATCGAAAATAATAACAAGAAATAGTAAGACGCTTCGCCTATAATGATAGTTCTAACAACAAAACGATATAATTATTTTATAAATATAAATTTATAATAACCATTTGTGACTTTTACTTTAATTTGTACTTAGCGTTTTAAAATTACGTCAGTTAAAATTTAAGATTAATCTTTCTCTCAGAGAAATCGTTATATAAACTGACATCGTGCGCAGAGGCTTAGCAGTGCATTAAATGGTTGGTTTGTCACTTTCATAAGGTATTTAAAAAAGTACACAGCATTAACAGGAAAAGTACTTGTGTGTTTTCTCCTTTTATCAACGTTCCGTACTTGAAAAGTAAGAACGGAACAATTGTGTGATTTCTCGTTTCTCTGTCTGTCCGTCTGTCACAGCCGTTTTTCTCAAAAATATGAAACGCGAAAAGTTCAAACTGGGCAGAGCTGATTACCTACATATATATAGATTATTATCCATTCAAAAATATTCCTAGGAAAAAATTAGGGGGAAAATTAAGTTACTTGAAATAAAGTTATCGTGTGGAGTATCGTTCAAAAAATCTCATAACAACGAGCGCCAAAATATTTTTGCTTTAATTTTAGATCATTTATTTAAAATGTACTGCAAAAATATGCCCCCCCCCCGTCTATTTCCAAATCCACTGAAACTATTATGATAAATAATTATGAAAATATTAAGGGTAGTAGGAGTTAATTTAATCCTTGCAAGAAAACTACAGCGATTATCATATTCCTAGGTCACATAGTTTTTGAAAAAATCGCATTTTTCCATTATACAAACTTGAATTTGATACAGTTTTAGTCTCACATTTATTTTTAAAATGAGCTAAAGTGTTATTCATTAACCCTCTCGCTGCGCAATTGTTTTATTAAGATAGCTTCAAAATATTTAAAATAGCTTTCTTTTGTCACCGGTTTTTCAAAACAAAAGATTTTGTATAATTTAATCGGGAAAATGATATTAAATAAGGCAAATTAAAGGCGATTAAATAAGGCAAAATTAAAAAAAAATAAATAAATAAATAACTGGTGGGAATAATCAAGGAGGATTAATTAGATGGAAAAATGCATCCCCGAGAAAATCTCGGCTTGCGCAGCAAGAGAGTTAACCTTTACGACACAGTGGTCCCACGTCGGGGCAACCTAATTTTAATTCCAAACTTACAATTTGCACCAAAAATACTTTAATAAAATTTTGCTTTTAAATAAAAGTTTAAATTAACGAGATTTTAATTTCTAAAAAATTCGTTTGTAAATTCCGGTTTCAGTAAATCATTTCATCATTTTACGAACAGCATTGTTCTGTGCCTGAAAGGGTTAATGATAAATGTGTCTCGCTTTGAGAATGTTGCATTAGCAAGGCTTTAGAAAATATTATTGATATTTATTAATTTATATGCTATAATATGTTTTTCTAATGCTAATTTTTCTATTTTGATCAACTATGACATTTTTTTAAATCTTTTTTACAGTCTCAGATTTTTTAAAAATGTGATCTGTGAAAATTGATACACTCCAAAATATCAACCCCCCCCCCTCCCTTAGCTTCTCTAAATGGCGCCCCTTAATTGAAAGTACCTTATTTTTTACTTAATCGGTATAATATAAATGGTAACAGGAAGTATAAACAACAAAAATATTCATTATCGATTTCTAGTCTGTAGAATTTAGTATTTACTATCTGTTCCGCAAGTCGTTGCCTGGGCCCGTGATGAATGACCTATAAATGAAACTAAAATATGCATGCCTTTACACCTTTAAATCAATTTTTTCTGAATTTATATTTTATATGAAAAAAATCGCGGAAAAATAAGGAGTTGAAAGTATATGCTATTTGGTAGTTTATTTTCTGCGTAATTTGATTTTTGGAGTCTATGCGTACTAAAAGGGAGCGAAACCGCGACTAAACACTCAGGTTTTTACAGATTTTGTTGAAATTTTCACAAATTTTATTTTGTAAAAAATATTTCTACCCGTCCGAACGTTTCAAAAATTTTTATATGTGATGTAAATCTAGTCTATTGAGGTGTTCTAAAACCATTGGGTTAAAATACTTGCGTTTAATTACTTTTAGCATAGAAAAAATATTGTATCCTTGAAGGGCGAAGTGACCTGAGTTCGTTGGTGTATTTGAAAGGATTAAAATATATTTTTTTAAAAACCGATTACATTATCGATTAGAAGAAGATTTCTGCTTAAAGAAAATGTTTTTGGTTTGTCGGTACCTTTAAAATTGCGCCCTAAAGAGGCGTTGCAATAAGGGAGAATTTTTTTTTTTTTGTTAAAGACCCTGTTTGTTTGTTTTTTTCAAAGGATTAACTGTGATATTTGTTTGAATTGATTGCGACATTTGAAACGTAAGAGTACGATCTTTCAGAGTATGTCTTCCGTCTTTAACTTTACCAAGCGTTTTGGTTGTAAGTTAAAAAATAATGTCAAAATACCCCCTAAATTCCTTCTTTTCTGTCTTCATTTCCTGCGGATGCGTAAATAAGGCTTCTGCGCGTGCGCCAGCGCTTTTTCCCCTCTCACCAGGGCAGAGATGAGTTTTTAATGAGGGTGACTTGCGATTGTTAATTAATAACTCAGCTTGCAATTAGAAATTTAAAATTCTGAGTCTCAGATGCATCAAGAAGAGGCCTTTGGTTATCCTCATAAAATTTCGAGCTTTGTCCATGCGGTAGATTTCGCTAGCCATCGCGGACACACACAGAGCGAAAAATTCTTTTATTAGTATAGATCATGGAACTATTAATAAAGAGAAACTGGCGTATCCTTTAAATAGTGAAGCTTCAACTTTAACCTCTATCGCTGACGTTGTTCACCTCCGGTGGAAACTTCCACCAGTAGATTTATATAGAAATCTTCAACTTATTTAAACGGTTTATTATTACAAAATTTCAGTCATAAATAATGGTAGAAACAGATTTTCCTTTTTACTGGGAGGAGTTTACTTTGGCGATAGTTAGGTCTTGCGTTTCCACCATATTGTGACAACCAGGGAAACAAACTGACAGTTTTACAAGGTATTCTGACACCAGTAAAAACAAATAGAAATTTTTACTACATGTTTGAGAAAAATTTCGAAGAAAAAGACACTTAAATAAGATGTAATTTTCTATTCAATTTTACTGGTGGGAAGTTTGCCCTGGCGGTAATCGGAAACTGAAGATCCGATTAAAACAAAGCAGCCGCCATCTTGTGACAACCTCCTCAGTTACTTCACTCGCAACTGGTAGACAGTACACTGTATGTCCCCTCCTCTTTATTCAAAACTCCATTGTACATATAAACGCATTTAAGAATTTCACGACGAATGGCTAAGTTACTTGCCACATAAGGAGCAAGAAATCTTTAATTTCGAAAACTGGTATTTTATTGCGATATTTTTCGCTTGTCTGATCACAGAATTTGACAGATTAAATGAGTCAAAAGTACAATACGGAAAAACTGGTGTCAACTAATGTCGAAGAATTAAAAGAAATATAAAGATGTTCGTCATAAATGGGTTAAGTACTTCCCATCGGGGTTGCCGGTTTGGACTCTTTTTTTATTTCGAAATTGCGTATTCATAGAAAAAATTAAAATAGTACTATTTGCTTTATTTAATACAGACATTTCCAGATTATTTAAAGAACAAATTTTCTTTCGGAGTTTACGGTATGAATTTCACATTTCAGAATAAAAACAGAGGCCAAACTGGCAATCCTGCTTCCCATGTAACATTTTGACTTAAAGGGGCCGGGTAAGCCCTATTTTGGACATGTTAAAATACACCTACTTTATTTACAGTCATTCAGGGTAACTTTAATCCACATTTTCTCTATTTTCATATGTCACACTCTTATTTTAACAATATTGTTGCAACTAGGGGCATAAAAGAGAAGAAAATGATTCTAAATTATTGTTTGACTATCATAAGTTAAGGAATAATAAGGATAAAAGCAATAAAAAATGAATTTTTAACCTGGTTCAAAGTTACTCAGCCATTTAGGGTAACTTTGCACCATAAGATAAATATTATCTAAAATAATTCATTATAGGCTAGTTCCATGGGTTTTTGTAGTGTAAGTCACATAGCTAATGACTGATATGCTTGTTGGCCACCGTTATTTCCGTAAAGTTTGTTTGGCCTTATTCAATTAATGAGATATCTCCCATAAAATAAGTCACATTTATCCGTTCTAAAATACTGGTAACCAGAAATCGTAGTATGTGACTTACACTACAAGTACTCATGGAATTTGCCTATAAGGAAAGTATTATAGTTAGGACAACTTTAAACCCCAAAAAATGTTTTCAGATATGTAAAGACTCTCAATTTACATTTCCCAACATCACAAGATTTGTATAATTTATTATATTACAACAAATATTATGCATAAGAAAAGTGGAAGAAGAGAACCATGAATATTTAGAAAGAAAAAAACTATTTATTGTTCATAAAAAACATAAAAATGCAGTGAAAATTTTTTTTAATGTCTTAACTGAATAATATATACATAGTTGCAGTAATACATACTAGTACTAGTATTATTCAAACAAGAATAAAAAATGTCGAATGTATGAAATGGCAAATTTGAGTAGCTCCGCCCCGAAAAACGCCTTTAAATAAATTTTATGTATTTTACACATATTTGTGAAAATATTTACATGTTATATCTAATGCACACTTTCGGCATTTATGTAAAATATACTTGCAAATATGGGAAATTTTTGACAGTAGCACCTATAATCAGTAAATTATAAACATCAGTATAACTTTGTGGCGGCTCAAAGTTACCCTGAAAATGTGGTAAAATGTTAGTGCCTTCTTATTTTACATTTTATTAACTATTAATAAATAAATAATCACAAAATATTAACACATTTACAAAATTTGATAATAATATGTCTTATAAATCAGTATATATTTACTTACTATGAAAAGTTAATTGGATTACAACAACTCCAAAACAGCATTCAAAATTAACTTGAAAACAGTTCTTCACAAAAATAGTTAGATGATGCACTTAATTGCGCATAATGTTGCTAATTTATTGTCTAAAATAAAGAGTAGAAATCCTAGTTTAGAACCTTGCCAACAGAGCATAGTTCTGGAGTTTATTTAGTCTTTTAGAGTCAAAAATATTGAAAAATAGGAGGTGGTGCAAAGTTACACCCCATGGTTCAAAGTTACCCTGAATGACTGTACCATTTTCACAGAAATGGTGAAAGATGGAGGTCTAGATTTTTTACAATAGTTTGAATAACATGCTTTACGTATTTTAACAGACCATTTTCTTTCTAAGGGAAACTGAAAATTAATTATTAATTATTTATTGAAAGACATTTTTAAATTAGCATGTTTGGTAAGATTTCACTGCCTGAAAAAAATAATTCTCAACAAATCATTAAATTCCTGTGTTAAAGTGTGCACTATAACATAAGTATTTCGAAAAATCTAAATTCTTCAGTTTAATAGATATTGAAAAAAAGGAATACAAACCTGAAAAATCGAAGTTTTGAGAAAAAGTCAGTTAAAGCTGTGAAGCAGTGTTGCCAGTGGACTACTTTTTTTAAATTCTGATTTCTTGATTGGCACCACTTTTTTGAAATAGTAAAATTCGCCTTATTTAATAACATATTAATTAAGGCGAAAACAATGGAATTTTAGCACTTCTGAAAAGTGGTGCCAATCAAAAAATCTGAATTTTTAAAAAAGTAGCTCACTGCTGTGAATTCATCTTAGAAACAATGAAAAAATCCAACACTTATATATGTATAGAAACATGTGTAATACATCGTTGAAAAGAGACAAGTAAATCTAACAAAGTAAAAATCGATTTTTTGGTTCAATTTCGCTTACCCGGTCCCCTTATAATACTGCTTTCTAATGTGTATCTATGGTTTAAAAAATAATAAGACAATATTTATACAATGCAATAGTTATGCAATATTTATATAAATGCAGGTTGTTGCCGAATTCCACAGACAAATTTAGAGGGGTGATAGTAGGCCTCAACAGGATGAAAAATTGCTATGGAACATGGGGTCGCAAACCCCTTATTTAACCAGAAATTCAGGGTGTTTCATTCAAACTAAACTCCGGTTGACGGTAATAATTTTGAGAAAAATAAAGATATTGCTTTGAAAATGTAACTATATGTACCTTGTTTTATATGAAATGTGATAACATCACAAAAGGTTTTGGAAAAACAAAATGCTCACGTAATCGGTTATGCCGTATGAACTGCTAGTCGCAGTCCAAAATGTGGAGAGTCAAGTGCATACTTCTGGCCCGTATAATGGAAACTTCTAACACTTTTTTTGATGTTATAACATTTACAACAAAGGTGAGTATGTCTATTAAAAGTTTTATTATAATATATTTCAGTTTTCTGAACGTTAATACCGTCAACCCAAGTTGAGTTATGGTATAACACCCTGTATTTTTGATTAAATAGGTGGTTTGCTACCCCATGTTCTATGGTAATTTTTTATCCTCTTGATGCATACTATCGCTCCTCTAAATTTGTCGATCGAATTCGGCAACACCCTGTATATACACTTATGTTCAAAATTAAGTGAATTTTCAGATTTGGTTGATTATCTCCAGAACTACTGGACAGATTTTAATTAAATAAGGTATGTGCATAGGTTGATATAATGCAACAAAAATAAACATTCATCAGTTATAATGCGCACGCATGATCGTGCGTAAGAATCATCAGCGTCGTAAGGTATAAAACAGAGTTTACACTATTGAACCAAAAAATGGGTTAATTGGGGGTATGGTACCCTCTTACAGTTATACAGCTCACACAACGTGAATTCATACTGGAAATCAGGCAATTTAGGGGTCCCTGTGGCAGTTAGTCTCACTTCTCCGGGAACATTGTTTTCAGGCCCTGGGTGGTTTTGGGAGGTGAAAAGCGAGTTTCAATTTTTCTCCCCAGAGCGTCCCAGACATGGTTTAGGTCTGGAGATCTGGCTGGCCAATCCATCAAGCGAATATCCTTTCCAGAAATTCGTCGACCAGATGAGCTCTATCTGAGAGCGCGTTGTAGTCCATTAAAATGAAATCAGGCCAACTGTATCTCTGAAAAGGCAAACATAGATTACCACGAAATCATCCCTACACGTCACAACAGTCATAGAGCTTTTTCCAAACACAAGGATGAATGTACGCCCATCCAAAGTGATGCCTAAACAGACCATCAAACCTCCGCTGCCATAGTGGTCTTTTTCTCGGAAGTCGGAAGACAGGTAACGGATCCCTGGTTTTCTACAGATGAAACTACGTCGAAAATTTGTATTTAGAATGAACAGAGGCTCATCAGTGAATATGATGATCCCCCATTGATCCCTGGTTCAAAATTGATGATCTCCGCACCATGCTAAACGGGTACTCCTGTGTGCAGAAGTGAACAGGACGCAAGAAGCAGGACTTATTGCAAACAGCCCTGTGTCATGCAGCCTTCTGCAAACAGTAATCCTGGAAACTCGACTGCCTGTGGCCGCATAAAGGTCACGAGAGAGAGGAGAAGCTGTTGCACACCTGTTACCCCTCGCTGTAATGGACAAATAGCGATCTTCGTTGGCCGTTGTAGCTCTTGGATGACCTTGCCCAGACTTTCTCTCTATGGATTCAGTGTCCTTAAACTGTTTCCATAAGTTGGACACGACGCTGGGCGTTACATTGAAGTCTCTAGGAATCGGCACTTGAGAATGCTCGGTTTCTAGTCTCCCCGCGATTTGCCATCTCATTTCATCATCCAAATGTTAGTGGTTACTCATTTTTACTATATTTTTTTTTAATTTCATCGAATGTTGCAAAAAAATACTAAGATATTCAGAGAGGTGTGCGAGAGAACAAAACACGAAAATTGCCAAGCTCGCTTATAAAGCCTCTTCCTCTACCCACTCGGCCCAAACACTCGTGTACGCTTACGTATTCGACAAAAAAGAGTTGCATCTTTGTTTCGAAGCATTAGTTTTATCTTTCGTTCACTACTTTTCATGAAATTCGACAAAATATGCAAATTCTCTTAATTTTGAACATGAGTGTATATATACAGGGTGATTAGAATTAATGTCCCACTTTCAAAATGCTGTAAAAAAAGAACCACTTGCCAGAATGACTTCAAATCTGAAATGAATATACTGGAAGAAGGGAGAAACGGTATGGCATAATGGGAAAAAGTTCCCAAAGTGTATCAATAGATGGCGCTGTAAACGGTATACTATGCAAATTAAAAGACACTCATGCGCACGACACATTGCATTTGGTATAAAAACGCGCGGTATGTGGCGTCCACCTCATATTGCATCTGAGCAGCTTGTCATGAGTCTCTCAATGAAGGATCGCGCACTGCTGGTGAAGATCTTTTACAAGAACGGCGACTGCACACTTGCAGCTTTAAAGAAATTTCCGTCATTAAAGGGTATGAAAAAAGGCTGTGGTCCGATGTCAGCCAAGGATCTGAAGAATATGATTCAGAAATTTGAAGAGACGGGCTGCTTTGAAGTGAAATCTTGAAGAGGGAGGAAACTAATTGCTTCGACGCCCGTAGAAGATGTGGCCACAGCATTAGAGGAGGGAACGAGCAGTGGTATGCAAACGTGCAGTGCACGGGGAATTTCCCAATCTTTAGACATGACTGTGAGCACGGTGCATAAAATCACACGCAATATCCTGCATTGCTATCCTTGCAAAACTACCCATGTTCAGGAGTTGCTCCCTGCTGACCTGCCACGAATACAGACGTTTGCTCTGAAATTTCTCGCTCGCTTGGAAGTGGACAATGAATGGCCATGGAACATTTTGTGGAAAGACGAAGACCATTTCCATCTCCAAGGGTTTGTCAACACACAAAATTGAGGTATATGGGCAAAAGAAAATCCATTCGCAACTCAGCCAGTACCGATGCGTTCGCCAAAGGTAACCGTGTGGTGCGGGTTGTCGGCTTCGTGTATGGTAGGGACATTTTTTTTCGAGGAAATGGGTCCTATGGATTTCGTTACCTGTACCGTAAATTGTAAACGGTATGAGAGTCTTTTGCGCAACCAGGTCTTTCCAACACTTCAAAAGCGTGCATGTCTGGATAGAATCATTTTCATGTAGGATGGCGCCCCACACCGCAAAGATAGTCATGTAACTGCTATAGAGGCATTTCGTAAATGATTGACTTATGAGCCGTAATTGTCCAACAGCCTGGCCTCAAAGATCACCAGACCTCCATCCTTGTGACTTCTGGCTGTGGGGTTATCTTAAAAATTTTGTGTACAAGTGGCCCGATTGCAAATTTAGCTTAATTGAAGGCAGGGATTACGCAACATATTCACAAAGTCACTCCTGAGACACTCCGGTTTGTTGCGGAACATGCTGTTTATCGGTTTCAACTTGTGGCGGACAGCATATGGAACATGTCTGCCGCATGGCTAGCGATAGTTAAAAACCGAATTATTATGTGCTTTTTATGCGGTTTTTGGCCCAAGGACAGTTAAAAACCAATTTTTCCCATCCAATGTGGTACGTTATTGCCGCGGTGGGTGGGTTTCCACTAACAGTGCCACAACTGTTGATTGATTTGGAAGTCATTTTTTCCGTCAAACAGCCGAAACACTCAAGCACATTGAACAGTACAGTTGTTTTACTGAGCAACACATGCCAAAGCTGTCGTATTTCGATTAAAATTACACTTGTAGCCGAATCCAATTCCGTTATGCAACTTACAGCGCTATCTATTGATACACTTTGGAACTTTTTCTTTCTTATGCCATACCGTTTCTCCCATCTTCCAGTATATTCAGTTCAAATTTGAAGTCATTCTGACCAGTGGTTCTTTTTTTTACAGCATTTTGAAAGTGGGACTTTAGTTATAATCACCCTGTATATTCAGATTCAGTTTGTAAAACCAGTCATTATAATGTATTTTTTAAATAATACTAACGTTTTCTATAAAACCATAACCAAAGCATTATCGCTAATATATAAGAGACAGACTCGAGGTGGGTGTACTCCTTGGAAGTTCTAAGGAGTATGGCACCACTAATTTAAATAAGAAATCTTTGTCTAATATTTTTTCTTAAAATGGAAGAATTTTTCGCCGTTTAATCGCATGATTTGTAATATATTTCTGCTCATAAGCTAAACATTCTATACAAAAATTGTGGTAGAAATGTACGCACCCTGTAAACATTAATATAGAAAGTTTCAGTAAAAACAAATAAAAAGAAGAAAAATCACTAAGTTTGTATATGAGAAACTAACTAAAATTGTAAATTGAAAGTATAAAACTAATTAAAGAGTAACATCACTTTCACCTGTTCAAAATGTGAAAAAACTTTTTGTTGCTGAAAGTACTCTTTATACACACAAATATCGCATTTTATTATTTAGAAATCTCTATAAAAAAGTGAAACGGTAACTTTGGCGTTTAAGAATTAGAAGGCGCCGCAGCGAGTAAACAGAAACGAAAACCTTAGCCCATTACCTGCTAATGGTGCGTTTTCGCACCATTAAAAATAAATTTAAATTAACTATCTAGATACCACTATGTTTTTTACTTAAAAAATTGCCTTGATTAATTAGAGAAAGTTTGTGCATTAAATAAAACGAAGATGATCTTTTAATATTTGTGGCAGCAAACGTAAAAAAGTTGAAGACCCCTATCTTACAGTTTCGACAGTTAATGGGTTAAGCGCTTTTTTTTGTCTATTTTACAACAGAAATTTTCAAAATCAGTGGATACTCTAGTTCCGCCACTTTTTTAACTAATGAATTTGAACTTTTTGAAAATTAATCGTCACATATTTTTCTTGTAAAATACGAAGGATTGTTTCGAAATAGTGTTCGCTCCTTTTTTTAGTTCATTACTTAGTTCTTACTTTCTCTCCCATTTTTAGTTCACTAGTTCGTACTTAGTTCATTATTTAAAAGTTGAAATTCGTACTAAAATGAAGATTTTACAATTTTCTATTAAAAAACATAGGGTTGCTTGGTAAAATCTTGGTACGACCAGTGGTAAAACTCCAAATGTTAGGGCTATTGATTGGATACTTCCTTGGGTCATTAGTTAACCCCTTGAGGGGCAAGTGATTGCGTTCCCGTAATGTTGAACTCACACCGGAATCTATAAAAAAATTTATTTCAAAATCAGTAAAAGCAATTTTACGGCCTTTTTTCCCACCAAAGTTAGAAAAGTAAAATTTAATAAAAATTTTCTGGTGTAAAACTTCATTAATTGTATGTGGTATATAATATATACCGCCGCCCCTCAAGGGGTTAAGAGATGAAACTCGCGAAAGTATGTAAAACTTGCTTATCTCTTTTGAAAAATATAGAGTTTCGTGGCGAAATTGCGGTGCATCCAGTTTTAACCCACCAAAATTAGAGCGTATTTTGGGCACATATATCTCACTCACTTGCAAGAAAAGTGACACATCTCGCAAAATTTAATTTTGCATTTTATTCCACTAATATGTCTGTCATATGTTTGTCTTCCGACATGAAAAGTTTCATAAGTGTAGTTATCCCGAAAATCACTTTATTACGCTATATGTTCATTCGTGACCACGGTAGGAGGCAGTAGGAGGGTGGATTGTGTGTGTGTGGGGGGGGGGGGTAAAATAAATCAATGACCCAAGTCATCTACGTCTTCATTGTTAAGTATTTTATGTTTTTATGTTCGTTTTTAGTGCTGATGCAGAGCTAAGTGCTATAATTTAACGTTACAGACTTTATTTAAAACGTTGACTTTTATTTAAAAATAGAAAATCACACAAATTCGAGGGTGTATGCTGCCGAAGGCAATGGGGCCCCCAACGATAGGTTCGTTTGAAAGATTTTCATTTCAAATAATAAAATCATTCAATACTGATTTCAGATATATTTCATGTGTGCTAGCTTTTATAATAAGCTAATCTGTAAAACATACATACACAGGAGTACAGATCCTGTGCCCGGTCCTCTGTCCAGCTCGTAAAGGCATTCTATCAAATTCTGACTTTTAAATTTTATTATTTCTTAGTTATTTCAATTAAAAATTGTTACGTAAAATGTACGAGTCTACTTTTTCTGGTATTTCATTTAAAAAGGCAGAACCGTAGCAAGGTGCTCCCAATGAGGGCCCCCGGTAACATGTACAGTCGTGGAAAAAAAAAGTAAACACCCCCTACTAACTCCTCAACAAATTGTCGTAAAATAAAGTAACTGGTACCAAATGATTGGAAATAAAGTCTACTTTTAAATGATGTAAATAAAATTTGCTTAGGGGTCATCTACATATTAAAACGAATCATTGCTTTGTTTTTTCAATAGCAGTACACAATTCTGACAGCATAAATGAACTCTACACCCTTCAATTAGCCTAAAAACAAATTTTTGTGCAATTCGTACCATAAGTTTCTGAGAATTTAATTATTTTAAAACGAGCGTATTTTAAGGGCTGTATCCAAATTGAAGTTCGGAACTCGATTGTTAACTGAGAGAGTTCCCATCTTGATCAAGGCACCTTAAGAAGTCAATGAAGCCTGCTAGATTACAGGACAGCAGAAGAAATTTCAAAATATCCAGGCACTGCTATTATAGACGGCCCGTTAAACCATAATTTTGCCGTTTTTTAAGCATAATTTGAAAACTACTTGGAAGTTAATTTTTAGCTTATTAAAGTTCGTGTTTTGTGTACCAATAAGCAATACTGTGTTTTTATTTATATGAAAATATAATTTAACATTAGAAGCACTCAATTTTGAATGTTTATAATTCAAAAACTTATCATTCAAATGACTTGAAATTCGGTGTCTAGGCATAGTTTGAACCGAAGATTTCAAATATCTCGTTACAATTGGGTATTGTCATTGAAAAAAATGAAGTTTGGATTTGTTTTAATATGTAGATGGCCTCCTAAGCAAATTTTATATACATTATTTAAAAGTAGACTTTATTTCCAATCGTTCGGTACCAGTAATGTTCTTCTACGATAATTTGTTGAGGAGTTAGTAGGGGGTGTTTACTTTTTTTTCCACGACTGTACCAACTCTACTCTCCTCTGTACGGGCATGCCCATGGTTTAACACGTTCACGCCGGCGCGGTGGGTCATACTCGACTGTCTCTGAGCTGCCAAGTCTCCGGCTTTTTGGATACCAGTATTTTAATACAGAAAGTGTTGTTTTATTTAATTAGTACAATTGGGCGATTTAAAGGAACAACATTTTCTCTAAAATAATAGTGGTGTGCAAAAACTTGTCATCTCTGAGACAGTCGAGTGTGACCCACCGCGCCGGCGTGAACGTGTTAAGCGGAAAAAATACATTCATAGTTTTTATATCGTGCGTTCGAGTAACAAGGTCCAAACTCACAATCTGTTAATATGAGATAACATAGTCTACGAAAAGTCCTTAGTATTGCCTACAATTTGAACTAATGTACAATGTCTCTCAGCCAGTATTTCGAGAATTAGCAAATTTGAAAAATATCTAGCTTGGTGGTATATTTAACTAAAAGTAGGGTAAAAAATATGGCAAAAACCACCCAAAATGTATGTTTTAAAATACAAAAAATATGCTAAAGTATAGCTTTTACCTTTAAATTATTATAATCTATCACAATAATATGTTATCATGATTTGTACATATAGACGGTGTTTCAGTATAACGTTTACAAACTTTTAGACATGGGAGAGTACACTACGACAAACAATTTTTGAATACTAAACCAAGGTCACTTACTCATTCAGTCAAAGTTACAAGGTGCTTCACTTCAGTCTGAGCCCAGATTTTTGGTCATAACGTTAACAATAATAAATACATTTTAACAATATTTGCAAAATAATTAACTTGATATGTGCAAAATGCGGTACAATCACAAAAAATAGTGAAATACACAGCAATTCGGTCTGTATACCTTAACCACTTGAAGGGCACCGGTATATGTTATATACCACTTACTTTTAATTCCCAAATGCCACATTCACACCAGAATTTAGAAACTAAATTCTGTTTCATATAATGCACGCGAAGAAAAGCTTTTGCTTAGTTTCATATAAAGTTGTTCATAAATACCGGTGTCAATCAATCATTTTAACATTTTAGCAACAGAAGTGCTTTGCCCCTGAAGTGGTTAACCCATTACCCGCTGGTGTTGCGTTTACGCAACGGTCTAAATAAATGCACATATTTAAATTATTTAAATACCCACCACTATTTTTCAACTACAAAATTGGCCTTACTTAAAGACACAAAATTTTAAGATCAAATAAAGCGAAAATTACCTTGCACAGTTTGTGGTGGCAAACGACGTTCGGCTAATAATTTGAAAAACTCAACCTTATAGTTTTGGCGGTTAATGGGTTAACTAATCCGAAAGTAGATCGTCTAATTGGAATCGTAAGCCACTTCCACCACCTTAACCCTTAAACGCCTGACTTTTCAAAAATCCTTGTAATAATGTTTTTCGGCTTTCATTTTTTAAATAAATCATGGGAAAAATACTTAAAAAAATCATATTTTGTTTTAAGTATGGTTTACGGCTAAAATACAGTTTGTTACTAATCGGCAATACTTTTCTTTAATTGAAAAAATAATTTTCCTTGATAAAATTCTACAATACTAAACACACAAGAATTTTAGGAAGTATAATAAGAAATAAATTTTACTTGCTTACTGCAGAACAAAATAGAGTATTTCGCAATCTTCCAAACAAAACAAAAAGAACAAGTAGCAGCAATTGAAAAAATAAATCTATCTTTATTCTTAAACAGCACAAGTGTTGTCATCTACATGTTCAAAATGGAATTTATAATATTTTCAGAATCTATTTTATTAACAACATTTGACATTATAGCTTCAAAATTATTTAATAGTATTTTAGAAGCCTAAATTGGGTATGTTACCGAAAAACAACACCCGGCACTTAAGGGTTAAATAAAACAATATCACAAGGTATGGTGAAATTGGCCACCGCACAGTGGAGTATTTGACCCAGAAACCTGGCCAAAAATGCAATAATTAAAAATTCATCAACAATTGTAAAAATGATATTTTTTAATAGCAAACAAATTGGCGCGTCGATCAATGTCTATTTCAGGAACCTGAGCCATATGCGATGGCTCCAGGCCTCAGTTGAAGAGAAAACTTCTTTGAAAGAAAACATGATTTTTTGTTGATTTTTGGCATTGTTGTTACTTTTAAATGTAATTTTTTTGTGGCTGAATGAATTGTTGAACTGAAATTGAATAACGCTTACGTGTTTAAGAAAGGTCAGAGCGTAGTGTTAAACTGTGTGTTAAATTAAATAGTTTAAATTTTAATATAATAAAAAAACATTAAATTTGTAAAAGGGGTATTTTTAAAGCATTTTGACTCTAGTTTAAACATATCCAAAGCTTTTTAAAAGTGTTCCGGCCGTTGACGAGCCATTTTTGAACTATAATCGTATTGGTTATATTTCTGAATGCCAATTTCAAAAAACAAATGTTCCGCATGTAACGCCAATAACAATCTAACTTAAAGAATTAATCTTAACTAAAATAAAAAGAACTTTGAGTTCTTTTTCTACAGGTTTTTTATTGACGACACACGGACACACACATCAGCAAGCACACATACAGTCTTAACACATAAAAAAATTGATCTTTTTAGGAGCGAAACGCTCCTCCAGCAGAACCGATAACTGACCGCCTTCGGTCGTGTCAAAGCAGCAGCATCTCTCCCACGGGGCCTTTTCCGAGAGTTCAGTCTATCTCCTAGCCAACCCACGTGGTATATTGAGTCATCTTAGCCAAAAAAGTTTCAGTTCTTACAAATGCTACGCTGCACTTCTCAAGATATTTACATCATTAATTTTGTTTACACGTTACATCTGGATTTTGTGAAGCATTGACATGTAAATTTATAGTTAGGCATCTAGAGGTCCCAATTAAAAATGTTTATTACGTTATGGTCATCTGGTCTCTGCGTGAGATCACATAAAACGTCACAGCCCCTCCATGCCCCATATAAATTTTCCTTTAAGGGAAAATTTTTCACACTAGGGTGCACAATCACAGTGATATTCGGAGTTAATGCTATCCCTAACAATGCTATCTACTCCAAAATTAATAAAATTTAAAATTTCAAAATCAAAACATTTACCAGAAAATATTCCGTTACCATGTTAGGGATTCAGCATAACACACAATAAACACAATAAACACAGATATAATAATACTAAGATTAATAATATGCACTCCAACAATTTTATAACAAACCAGTACCTTCATTAGGAATCTTCCTTTAACATCATAAGAATAGATAAAATTTTTAAACATCACAGGTACTTCCAATAAAAATTCGCTCTCTCACGTTCACATGGATAACCAACAATAATATATATATATATTTTCTTTATATATGGATAATTTCTTAAGAAAGAATTCTAATACACTAATAAAACCAAACACGTTTAAACTTTTTATATACGATAAGTTACTTAAAAGAATTTTAACACAAAAATAAAACAAACACTCAAACTATTCTTAAATAAATATAATCGCTGCATTCTACGCAGACATGTAGTAATTAGTCCTGCCTAACTGATTTAAAAACCTTTTTTAACATAAATCAGTAACCCAAAATTTTCAAGTACTTCTATGATAAGGTTCTTCTTAACCTTTACTTGTTTCAAAACAATAGGTTTTTTTTTCTCAATTTAAAGTAATTTAAATAATATTAACAATTTTAACATTAAGAACCAAAATGTATATTCTAACTGTTCTGTACAAAATACAATTACTAAGTCAAAATACAATTTCTAACTTCAACACTATTGATTTTCTCAATTTAATTTTTTTTTCTTATTTATCAAGCCAAAATAAAACAGCATTTATAACTTTAATGTCTAGGACATCCGAGAATAGTTATATTTCTAACCCTGTTACTTCTTAATACTGACTCAGCAGTCTTTCATAAAAACAATTAACTCTTCTTTTTAATATATTAAATCCTTTCAATTTTACTTTATAAGGTTCATACAGTGGACAATTTTTTAAATTTGGTGTATAAAAATCACTTTTCAAATAAAAACATATTCACACACTATAAAACTAAATAACACAATATGCAATTCACTCTCGGCAAAACAAAACAAAACAAAACAAAACAAAATAAAACAAAACATCACTAATCTCCAATCTCTGTTTATCTCTTACAGCTCTGATAAACAAAATTGTTTTCCGAAAAATCGAAAACAGATTCTGGATTTCTCTTTTCGTTTTTCGTTCCCGCACGAAAAGACTTGTTGACCTAATTCCGCGATCGGAACCCATCTTTTCGCCGCTCGCATTTCCCGCTCTTGAACCGGGAGTGTCGCCACAACAACGCCAGAAAAATCCTTCTCTTTAACCAAATTAGAGATCTCAAGGGTGTTTTCGGGTAATCTGCGACTCGATTTATCCCGTACAGGAAATTTTAAAATTTGTTTTCCTTCACCAATTACATCGGGAATAACCACTAATGTATTCCTGTGTACAATGGGAATTTCGCCAACACTCTTTTGATCAATTTCTTTCAAACTTTTAATTTCGGAATGGCCCACATTTATTTTTTTTTACCTTCCCGCGATCTTCTAACGTCTTATTCGTCACTTCGGGTTCAAATTTCTCACTGCCTTTAAAACTCTCTCTAGTTTTAATTTTACATAATCCTGCATCCTCAACTTTACTCTTTTCTTGCACCCGGGTATTTGAATTACTCCACCTCGCGTACCTGCGATCCGGCTTTCTCAACTTAAACAAACGCCTACAAATGCAAGGTGTCAGCAAAGCTTCACAATTTAATTCTGGCACCAGTGATGGCGTTATAAAAATCCTGGATGAATTTTCCTGGTTCCCGTTCCACAAAGAAATTGGAACCTTCTCCAGGTCTGCTCTGCGAATTTTTCCGATGGCCGGAACTAACTCGATATGTTCACCCGTTTTATACTTCTCTGGAATTAATTCACTTCGGAAAATGGAGAATTCCGTACCCGAATCATTTATTCCCTTAACTTTTCGACCCAAAATATTTATATCAAAGAGTGGTAATTTACGTTTGCCTACGGCCTTCCGTTGTTTATCCCAGACACATCTAGAATTTAACCTCTCCACTCCTACATAGCTCACTCTAGCTATCGCTCCCGTTTCAACATCTTCACCCAAATTCCTAGATCCTGAATTTTTATTCAATTCTGGACAGAAATTCCGTAAATGGTTCCTTGAGTTGCAATGGAAACATCTACGATCCACTCTTTTTGCGAATGCCTTTTTCCGACTCATGGTAAAGCGTTGGGCTGACGCACTAGGGAGGGAAGTTTCATTCTTCGTTTCTGCCTGATTTTCCTCTGATTTCGGACGCGTATTTCCATCCTCTGCGTACCAATTTTTCTTAAACAACGCTCTGACACTGTCATAACCATCCAACAACTCAACTATTTCTGCTTCCGTCTTAAGCAGTGGCCATTTGAAAGTAAAATGTTCGCGTATTTCAAACTTTGCACGCCTTTTAATTTGGTCGGCGACCAAAAGGTCTTTTAATTCGTCAAAGGAAGTTATAGATAAGCCCGCTAACCATTCGTTTAAGTAATTTCGGATTTCGAAACCGAAATCTTGCCAGTTTAAAGATTGCGATTTTTGATGGCTCATAAATTTTTGTCGAAAACTCTCCGTGTTTAATTTAATTTTTTTTAACAAGATACTTTTAATGTTATCATAATCCTCTGAATCTGTCTCAGGTTGTCTAGCAATAATTGAAATGATATCCACTGGTAGGAGCCCAATTAAATAGGAGACCCAATTTTCTTTCGGTATTCTAACCCGTTTAGCTTGGCGTTCAAACAAAACACAAGCTAATGTCTGTTTTTTCAGGATTAAAATCCGGGATTAATTTTTTTTAATTCTGTTCCGAGGAACGCGAAGGTATATTATTTGCATTTTCCGGCGCCGGGGAAATTCCTTTCTCGATTCTTAGTTTTTCTGGCTCAAATTTATTTTTTAATTCCTGTTCTTTTAGTTCTTTTTCTTGCTGCAATTTTTCCTTACGAATGGCTTGATAGCGATCCCATGTCTGTTGACGCAACATGTCCTCACGTTCGATTGCTTGTAACCGGGCGCGCTCACTTTCTTGCTTTTCTAATTCTTCCTGAGCTGTCGCTAGTATAGTCTCATAAAGAGCCTGAACGTATTCTTCTTCATAATCCTCAGATTCCAGCACAAAATGCTTTAATTCAATCCGAGTTTCGTTTCCCGTCCTGGCAAGTTCCAGTTCATCAACTAATTTCTTCAAATTTTCTTTAATCCTTTACCCAGGAAAGCCATATCTAACTCCCTTTTTCAACCGAAATTTCTCTATATAAAAGGTACTACTCTACTTCAATACAACAAACAAAAAAATATACTGTTTTACATACAATATAATCACAATCAAGCATAACATTTATTACAATAACAACATGTAAAATGCTGACTCACTCCCATGTCTAGATGCACCTTCAAATTTTGTTATTCAGTTTTAGAATTTTGCATAAAATCAGCAATTTAAATTAAATTAAATTAAAAAAAATCACCATACATTAAATTGTGACTTACCCCACTTGAAGCTTCAGACACTAACGAACGGTAATCCAGATCTTTCACTGATTTCTTCAGCCGGATGGCCCACCGAACACACGAACCACTTTCTGACCCTAAGGTCCACTTACACGAAATATATCCACCGGGAAAACAATTCACACTTTTCTCTTCGCACCAAAAGATCCACCAACACCCTCTTCTTTCTTCGTCCGGCCATACCGCATCCGAAAATCTTTTCTCTTCTTTTTTTCCAATCTTCCGAAACCCTTTCCTCTCCGAAACCACTTTCCTCCGAGGCAACGACCTTCTAGACGATCCTCTCTCCCTTCCAATGGCTGACCGGGGGTGAAAATCCGAAACTAACTTTCTTTCTCCCCGAACCGAAACCAGGCTTTCTCTTTTCCCGCGCTGGACAAGGATTTCAGAACTGCACGGAAATTTCACGGGTTTTTTCTCTTCCAACACACGGGACTTTCCTTTATTTTCGTTTTCCTGGTCAGGACAACGGCTTCTCTACTTATTGAAAGACCAATCTTCAATTGACCGTTCCGTAGGTAAAAGTACAGGCTTATACTTAAGCTAGCTAAGTTTTTTTTTGTGAGTGTGTGCCCAAACTTTCTTCGAACAACTCGAATCTGACTTCTGACAAGCAGCTGTAACGCCAATAAAAATCTAACTTAAAGAATTAATCTTAACTAAAATAAAAAGAACTTTGAGTTCATTTTCTACAGGTTCTATTGACGACACACTGACACACACATCAGCAAGCACACATACAGTCTTAACACATTAAAAAATTGATCCTTTTAGGAGCGAATCGCTCCTCCAGCAGAACCGATAACTGACCGCCTTCGGTCGTGTCAAAGCAGCATCATCTCTCCCACGGGGCCTTTTCCGCTAGTTCAGTCTATCTCTTAGCCAACCTACGTGGTATATTGAGTCATCTTAGTCAAAAAATTTTCAGTTCTTACAAATGCTACGCAACACTTCTCAAGATATTTACATCATTAATTCTGTTTACACGTTACATCTGGATTTTGCGAAGCATTGACATGTAAATTTATAGTTAGGCATCTGGAGGTCCCAATTAAAAATGTTTATTACGTTATGGTCATCTGGTCTCTGCGTGAGCTCAGATAAAGCGTCACACGCATATTGTTGCCATATTTTTATATAACTTTTTTCGGGGGTAATACTTAGATCCCATTTTTTGCCGCAACCGAATTGAAGAGATAAAAACTATATTTTTACTCCCGTATTGCAGGTTTTTAGCTTACAGGTATTGCCTGAGATCTTTTGCCCCTACAGATTCTGAATGTATGCATGTACGTACGTATGTAGGTACGTACATGCATACATTACGCAACTCGATACCTTTTGATAGAAATATCAGATCGGCTTCAAATTGTAAATATTTATTTACTGCAAAGAGTTTCCCCAATTAGTTTCGGGGGCTCATAGGTAGAAAAAAAAGGGGAGAAAGGAGGGAATTAAAGAAGTGTGGAATAGACTCAGAAATGTTTAAAAGGTTGAAATTAATATTGGATGTCATAACAATTGGGCATCGCATTGATGAAAAAAAGTTCCAAACATCTGCTGAGAAGAAGTTGCCGAGGCCATAAACAAACACTTTAGACAGTACTGTACAAAGTACTCAAGAAAGTGCAATAGAGAAGTTCGCAATAGAGAAGTTTGCAATAGAGATGTTCCAAATTGGCTTCTTTTAAGCAGTGATCCTTTTATAAACTGTTCTAGACAAAGACCAAGGAAAATGAGCAAGCCGTACAGTAGCGAGACCCTACAACTTCTTCTTCCAACTAGGTCTGATGGTAGTCCGGATAAAAGCCAAGAAGAGTGTGATGAAGAAAATGAAAAACACTGAAAAAAAGCATCTCTATACTGTAGAGACTCCACTTTATTAAATGCATTATTAAATCTAACTTTATCAAATATAAATAATTTTTATTAAATGTAAATTAAATATAATAATTTTTATTAAAGTAAATTAAATGTAATAATTTTTATTAAAGTAAATTTAATGTAAAATATATATTTTATAGATAGTACAATTAAATACATTTAATTAAGCATTACTAAGTAAATAAAACAATCTATCAACATTTACTTTTCTCTTATAAACAGTAAACATTTAAGGCTGCTAGTCACTCAACTTCCAAACTACCTTCGGTAATGTTAAGTCTATGAGCATGTGATGCATTCGTATTTTTAAAATATCTACTTAGTAAATTAATATTATAACTTCTTTTTTCTTTGTGCTCTTCTTAAAAGATGTCTCTTATTTTTCTTAGTTGTCAAAATATTTATAAAATGTATACTTATTATTATGTGAAGTGTTAAAATCTTACTTACACTTCGTCAGCTTTTAAGATATAAAATATTAAACTAAGCTATGTATTTGTATATATACTACCTAGTATGCTAAAAGTTAGTTCAGTGAAACGCATAGCACAGTTAAAAATTTCCATTCCGCCATTTCCGTGAATAAACGTAATTGTACTTGAGAACTTTTGTGCAGCCCTGTATATGTCTATAGAATGTATCCACACCAATTGATATTAAAAAAATAGTTTAATTTAAAAACGCATATCACAACTACAAACGCACATCCAGCAATCATTGGTCATATACTTCAATAGTAAAATTTATTCTTCAGCCAAATTCTTTTGTGTGTCCCTGTAAATGAACGATATATTCTATGCACGCTATATTCTACAATAAGTACCTTAGTACACCTCATGGATGTATATAAATTTCAGTACGTTTAAAATAGTGTGATATTATTAAAATACAGAGAAAACGATTTTTTCCCATACACCATAACGTAAGGGAATTCTTTTGGGTGTCTCTGCAAATGAACCATAAATGCTATAGACTTCATTTACAATACTAAACATGCCATAGCAGTGGTTTAAAATTGGCACAGAAGAGGAGCCTATTGACACCACTAATATTTTATAGTATTTTTCACCTTAATAAAAACTCAGAAATTCTGTCATTATATAAGCCGAAAAATACTACTCAAATTTAGTGGTGTCAATAGGCTTCTCCTCTGCACCAATTTTCCACCACTGCCATAATGATACCCAATAACATCTAAGAATTTCAAGGCAATCGGACTATATTTACATAGAGAAATATTTTTGGCCAGGATTTCGGGTCAAATACTCCACTGTGCACCGTCTGGATCCAGTCAGAGCTAAATTACACGATCCAGTTTTCGGAATGTAGTTGACAAATTACTGTGCACTTCTAACACTTTTCGTGATTTCATCGCATTTGCAGATACCAAGTTAATTCTGTTGTAAATAATAGTTAAATTACCGTCATTATTATTGAAGTTGTGAACAATGAACCGGTCTCAAACTGAAATAAAGCACCCTGTAATTTTGACTTAATAAGTAGCTTTCTAATCCTAATTGCTTATGCAAAAAATTGCTTTTTGTAGTGTGTTCTACCACCTCTTAAAATTAGTAAACGTTTTAATGAAACACACTGTACAACTTGCATAATCTATCAAAAGTCCTGAATATTTCTTACAGTATGAATGTTATTTGTACATATGAGTATTGCCTCAAAAACGAACTTTTTATTTTATTTAATCTGACAAGTTATGTTGAGTTATATCTTTAATGTTTATTTTATAACCCCAGTCAGTTCAACTTTGTCTTTACATGAATGTTAGAAGAGTCGTCTATTATTACCCATAGGTGATAAGAATTACGAATTATTAATATTACTATTTCCGAGTTTGCCTCATTTTGGTAAATACGTATATATCCTTAATAATTCAAGATATTTCATAATAAAAATTTTAAAATGTTTTAATATTTTAGGTATCAATTTTAGGTAGCTTTCTTTACAAAAAAGCTACCTATTGCAGCCGTTCGGAGGAAAGCGATTTCAAAAAATTTTGGTATATTTTCATCGATCATGACCCCCAGACCCCGAAACCACCCTTCGTTCAAAATTGATATATATATATATATATATATATATATATATATATATCTGACCTATGTCACACTGTAACTCCCGTAATTATGAACCGATTTCGATGTAATTTGGTGTGTACATAGTACATACCAATGTCTCGACCGAGTTCGTTGGCCAGCTTCATCCGCCGTTTTGTTTCAAAATGGCGGCCATTTAAAGTTTTTAAAAAAATTTAAAACTTGAAATGTGGTACCAAAAAATTAAAAATGGAAAAATATTTTTTTCTTATGTATTTGACCTTTATACAAAGATTCCGGAGCAGTTTTTGTTTCGTCTATATCTTAAAAAATGGCTGAGTTATAGCATTTTGAATTTCTAGCGTGGCTGACATTTTGAAACGTCCTGAATTTTGTTACGCGATAAAAGGCGTATTTATGAACCGATTTGGATGTAATTCGGTGTGTACATAGTAAATACCAATCTCTCGACCGAGTTCGTTTGCCAGCTTCATCCGCCATTTTGTTTCAAAATGGCGGCCATTTAAAATTTTTTAAAAAATTTAAAATTTGAAATGTGGTACCAAAAAATTGAAAATGGAAAAATATTTTTTTCTTATGTATTTGACCTTTATACAAAGATTTCGGAGCAGTTTTTGTTTCGTCTATATCTTAAAAAATGGCAGAGTTATAGCATTTTGAATTTCTAGCGTGGCTGACATTTTGAAACGTCCTGAAATTTGTCACGCGATAAAAAGTGTATTTATGACCCGATTTGGATGTAACTTCGTTTATACATAGTACATACCAATGTCTCGACCGGGTTCGTTGGCCAGCTTCACCCGCCATCTTGTTTAAAAATGGCGGCCATTTAAATTTTTTAGAAAAATTTAAATTTGAAATGTGGTACCAAAAATTGAAAATTGAAAAAATATTTTCTTCTTATGTGTTTGATCTTGATAAAAAGTTTCGGGAGCAGTTTTTGTTTCGTCTATATCTAAAAAAAATGGCTGAGTAATAGCATTTTGAATTTCTCTTGTGGCTGACATTTTAAAACGACCTGATTTTTGTCACGCGATAACACGCGCATTTATGAACCTATTTGGATGTAACTTGGTCTGTACATAGTACATACCAATGTCTCGACCGAGTTCGTTGGCCAGCTTCATACGCCATCTTGTTTCAAAAGGTTTGCCATTAAAAAAAATTTAAATTTAAAATTCAAAATGAGGTATTAAAAAATTGGAAAATGAAAAAGATTTTTTTTATGTGTTTGGCCTTGATACAAAGATTCCGGAGCAGTTTTTGTTTCTGAAAATTTGTTCTTTTGTTGATATCTTAAAAAATGGTTGATTTATAGCACTTTGAATTTCTAGCATGGCTAACATTTTGAAACGATCTTGTATTTGTCACGCGATAACACACGTATTCGCCTATTTCGATGTAAGAAGGAATGTGGATAGTATACATCAACACATCGACCAAGTTCGCTGGCCAGATTCATCAGCCATCTTGTTTCAAAATGGCGGCCATTAAATTAAAAAATATATATATATTTAAAGTGAGGTGCAAAAAAATTAGAAATTGAAAAAGGCTTCTTTCTTAAGTATTTGATCTTGATATAAGGATTCGGGAGTATTTTTTGTTTGTCTTTACCTTAAAAAATGGCTCAGATATAGCAGTTTCAATTTCTATTGTGGGTGACATTTTGAAAAATCTGATTTTTTGCATGCGACAGCACTCCTATATATTAACCGATTCCGATGTGAGTGAGCATGTGCACAGCAATTACTAAGGTCTCGACCAAGTTCACTGCTTAGCCTCATCCACCATGTTGTCTTAAAATGACAGGCACTTTAAGAAATTGCCGAATTTGGCAGCCAAATATAAGTTACTTTAAAGAAAAGCAGCTTGGATAAAGCTGACTAATTTCGCGAAATTCTCATTCATTATATTGATAAAAATTAGTATTGAATCTCCTATATTCGGTTTCCACTAAATTGAGCTTCGTGTGTTTGCATGATATAATTTGGCTTTTTTTAAATAAGGATTATGAAAGCTACCTCTTCCTCCCGGCACTGGCCGGAAGGACTTTTTATGTCAGTTTTTGACTGATAATTTATATTCGATTTTGTAAATTCTGAATTTTTTTTAAAAATAGGTATACTTTGAACAGTGTCTATTTTTACTTTGTTTGTTCTTATTGCATGGGTAGTAACAGACAAGAGTCTCTTATCGTCTTTCTATATATTGGGTTGGCAAGAAAGTAATTTCGGTTTTCACACATAGAAAGTGTTATGTAAATTTTTTTGAATGAATTCTGTCAGTGATGTTCTTGGCATTTTGCCATTTGATAGCAGTGGCATTGAGGTTGCTTTAGAAACATGTGCAGCGTGATTTTGTTTAGTTGAGGGTCAGTTTTAACATGGAGTGCAAAAACGAACATTTTCGGCATCTTTTACTTTTTATTTTGCGTAAAGGAAAGAAAGGTGCAGAGGTTCATAAAGAGATATGTGAAGTTTATGGCACCGCCCCCTGAATACTAGGCCTGAGCGCTGGACCAAAAATGGTGGCTGCCGAAGGCGGATTTTTTTCAGCGTGTGTACGGTCCCTTAAATATTCCTACCAATATTTTTTTTTTCTTTCCGCTTCATTTTTCTGAGAATAAACAAGGTAGGGAAATCTTTTACAAAATACTGGTGTCAACATTTAAGGGACCGTACCTACGCTAAAAAAATCCGCCTTCGGCAGCCGCCATTTTGTGTCATTTTTGTGTGAGCGCTCAGGCCTAGTATTCGGGGGGCGGTGTTTATGGTGTCGATTGCGTAACAGAGGGCACGTGTCAGAATTGGTTTAAAAAATTCCGTTCTGGAGATTTTTCACTGAAAGATGGCTAACGTTCTGGTCGACCGACTAAAGTTTGTGATGACCAAATCAATGTCATTATTAAAGAGGATCGTCATATAACTGTTCGACAGATTGCAGAGAGGTTAAACGTATCGCACACAACCATTGAAAATCCCTTAAAAGGTCTTGGACTCATTATTTGGGTTCCGCATGAATTGAAAAATATTCACTTAACAAAACGAATCAATATTTGCTAAATGCATCTTAAGCGAAATAAAAATGGCCCTTTCTTGAAAAGAATCATCACTAGTGATAAGAAATGGGTCACCTATAGTAACATCATTCGAAAACGATCATCGTCCAAGCATGATGAACGAGCACAAACCACATCGAAAGCTGAATTGCATTAAAAAAAGATCATGCTGTCAATTTGATGGGATTACAAAGGTGCTGTGTATTTCGAGCTGCTTCCAAGGAACCAGACAATTAAACCTTTCAAGGGTGGTGGCTAGAGGGTCTAGCCACCTAATTTTAGTTCCAAAACTGATAAATGGCGCCAAAAATATTTTAATAAAATTTTGCTTTTGTAATGAAAGCTCAAACTAGCGGGTTTTTATTTTCTAAGAAATTCGTTTGAATATTCTGGTGTCAGTCAATTATTTCATCATTTTACGAAGAGAATTCTTCTGCTTCTGAAAGGGTTAATTCAGATGTATGCTGTCAACAACTAATGAAACTGGATGTAGTAATCAAAGAAAAGCGACCAACATTGGCAAATCGTAAAGGAATTGTCTTCCACCACGATAATGCCCGGCCTCACACATCTTTGGTAACTCGTGGGATATTATTAGAGCTTGGTTGGGAAGTGATGTCGCATCCTCCCTACAGCCCTGACCTGGCACCATCTGATTACCATTTATTTCGAAGTTTGCAGAATCCTTTGAATGGTAAAAATTTCACGAATGACGATGACCTTAAATCGTTCTTTGTTCAGTTTTTGTCTGATAAGGACCAGATGTTCCTTAACGCGCAGAATCATGCAGCTGGAAGAAAGAAAAATGGTAAAAGGTCCTTAAACAAATGGAAAATATATAATTGATTAAACTTTATTCCTTGTCTTAAAAAATGAGTTTTTTCCATACTACAAAACTGAAATTACTTTCTTGCCAACCCAATATCTTTGTGGAACGTTTGCATAGCTGCCAACATCGTACGCTTTTCTGTACCACAAAAATTTTGTAGTAAATTTTACCTTTTTAAATCGCCGTAATCTGCCGATTAAATAAGGCAAAAATTTCTATTAAATTTTTGTGATACAAAAAGGCGGAAGTGTTGGCAGCTCTACGCTTGATGTTGGTAAATTCTGAATTTTTTGTTCTTTTTAGGGAGTTACTTTCAGCAATATCTCTTATTTCTTTGCTTCGTATTATAGCGTGGGTAGTAGTATCTGTGTGTACGTACAAGAGTCTCTTATTGTCCTTTTATAGCTCGCTGTCGAACGTTTGAGATTTAGTATCTTATTTCCGTCTATGTTTAATTTGTATACATCTATAATTTGCATTAATCATATATTTAGATCTGTATATTATATTTTTTAAATAAATTAAACAACTGTCTGGTGTAAATCAAGAAATTGTCTAGTCTTCAATAACTCAAAAATGAAGATTTTTTTTATTGACAAGTTGTGTTACCTCTTTAATGTTTCTTCTATAACTCCAGTCAATTTAACGTAGTCTTTATATGAACGTTTGAAGACTCGTCTACCCATAGGTTATTAGAATTACGGATTTTTAATATCACTATTTCGAGTTTGCCTCATTTTGATTTCTGCCTTATTTAATCGTAGAATTTTCTCATTAAATAAGGCGAATATTACTATTCGGTAATAGTGGTATTAAAAAATAGTAATCCTTTGCACCTATATACTACACCCCAGGGGAACATAAGGAACAGAATTTCCAGGTTAAAAAAAATCATTTAAGACACCAAAAGACTTTAAAATTTTGGAAAACATTGTTAAAGCTTCATCAAAGTTGTGAAATGTAATGTGTTTTTACCAAGCCCTTGTGTCATCACAAAATATTTTTTTTTGTCTATTTTTAACCCGTTTCTTGTTAATCCCAATTTCCCTTATAGACCCCCATATCCCCCTACCTATGAAGAAGTGAAACTTTTATCTTGGTTTTCAAAAGATTGATAAAAGTATTTATAACTCTGTCACTCCAATGCAACTATATAGAAAATAAATGCTAAAAAATAGTGACTTATCATTTTTCTTCGTTATTTTCAAAATTTACATTGCATTAATTTTTTTCAAAGAATACAATAGTTTTTTTTTCTTTGCTTCCGTTTGGAAATGGGACAAATAAATATTTTTTTCTACGTTTTACAAAGATTTTTTTTTTCAGCAAAATCGTAATTTTAGTTAAAGTTTTGTGCGATAGTTATGTTCGGATTGAAATGTTACATCCTGCATTTTTTAATAAATTAATATATTCGATCCCGATTTTCCCATGGTTTGATCCATATACGATCTTGGTTTTCTATATTTGTTTCTAAAATTGTTTTGGTGTTCCCACCATCTCTAAAAGTTTGTCCAATCTTTTTTTAATCAGACTGCATAATTTAGAAGTTCTGTAATAAATTTGTAGCTTTTGTTTTTCCCCTCGTATAGTATACGAACTCGGAAACAACATTTACAGGTATAGTATTCACAGGGGTCGTACGCTTCTGGGAATTTTTCAGGAACTTATCAGTATTATTTTATAGAAAAATAAATCTAGGTTAAACGCGAGAAATTTCGCCTTATTTAAGAAGAGATTTTCTATAAGAAAATACTGGTACCGAAGAATTTTCTGATCTTGAAATTTCAGGACAAGTACGACCCCTGTATTCACACGTTTGAGGCTTTACTCTACTGGCAGTAAGTACCTTTAGAAATAATACTTTAATAAATACACTAGCTGTAAAAGCAAACCTTAAGCAACGATGCTAAAAAAAGTAAACAGATATATCGAATAACAAGTAAAAATTTTATTATTATTTTTTAAATTATTATATAGCTTTCGTGCGTGTAGTTATTTTTTCACAAAACGTAATTAAATTATAAAAAAAATAATAATAAACAATAATCTAACTGTTTAGCCCTCTAATACCGCTGGGTTCTTTTTCGACACAAATTTTCTTTTTGTTTTGAAACATTTTATGTTTCGAACCAAATAATAATAATAATTTAAACTTTATAGATAAAATCAAATAGTCACCTCGTAGGAAAAAGCGACGTTTAACCCTTTCCGGCACAGAAAAATTCTGTTCGTAAAATGATGAAATGATTGACTGACATCGGAATTTACAAACGACTTTTTTAAAAATTAAAAACTTGTTACTTTAAACTTTAATTGTAAAAGCAAAATTTTATTAAAATATTCATGGTGCCGTTTGTAAGTTTGTAATTAAAATTAGGTGGTCCGGCGTAGGACCACTGTGCCGGAAAGGTTTAAAAAAACTTAAAATTCCTGATTCAAATCATGCAAAACTAAGAACGTTCATCAAATATTAAACCTGGCACTAGATCAGTTAAATAAATTTACGAATCTCGGTTTTATGAACTTTAAAGTAACATTAGTAAATAAAAATAATTTTCCATTGCATTTGTGTAACATTGCAATTAAGTCTATTTTGACATCCAAACCAGCAGTTTTCACAAACATGGAGTCATTTTTATTAATAAATATTTAAAATTTGAAGCTCTTTTCATAAGATACCAAGATAACGAAACAGGTTCGATAAGATCGAAGATGTGGAAGAAAAGTTTTCAATTTTTTTAAAAAGAGCAAAAGTTGTTTTAGAAAATGTCAAAATTTTCAATTTAACCCTCCGTCTACCAGACGGGTCCATTGGACCCGACAGGTACATACAAAATATTCATTCAAACCAGAAATTTCTTTAAAATAAACTAAGTATATAAACCAGACAAAAATAAAGTAAATAAATAAGTTAAATAGTTTTAAATAAAAATTCTGGTGTAGAACGTTTTATTAAAACTTGAATAAAATTCCCGGTAGATCTAGGGTTAAGACGATTTTTGAGTCGCAAAAATCCAATAAATGTCACCATCAGAGCAGTGTTGCCAGTCGGCTACTTTTTTAAAATTCAGATTTCTTGATTGGCACCACTTTTTTGAAACGGTAAAATTGACACATTGTTTTCTCCTTAATTAATATGTAATTAAATAAGACACATTTTACCATTTCAAAAAAGTGGTGCCAATCAAGAATCTGATTTTTAAAAAAGTAGCCCATCTGGCAACACTGCCTCAGAGAGCAATCGATTGTAATTTCAATTAAGGCTGTTTTGAAATATAAACCAGCAATTTCCTGGCACGTACACGAAGTCACTTTTATTAGTAAATACTTAAAATTCGAAGCTATTTTCATTAAGAAACCGAGATATCGTAACAGATTCGATATGATTCAAGATGTCGAATACTGTTTTCCATTTTCTTTAAGTCAAAATATCTTTCAGAAAATGTTGTCAAAGTTTGCAGTTTAAGACGGTTTTTGAGACGCGGCAATCCGGAAAATGTCATCATCAGAGAACAATTGATTGTAATTCAAGACACATCCCGTTCACAGTGAAGGGAAAAACATTATTCGATTCTTAGCAATTTAACGCTAGAAACACTGGAATTTTTACACAAGTTTTATAAAAATATTTAATACTAGAATTTTTATTTAAAACTGTTTAACTTATTTAATTAGCCCCCCCTTTTTTTTCCTCTGTGTCTCTAAAACTTATTTTATAAAAAAAAAATTCCGGTTCGAACCGAAATATATCCATATGATTGGGGCCAAAATGGCCCCTCAACGTCATTCTAGTGTTAAATAGTAATGAATGTAAAATTTATGTATTTTCATGCGGAAAATTTAATATGTCAGAAATCTTTACACGGCTGACCGGGGATAAATAAAAATTTTAAGAGCAAATTTAATTACACGCAAAAGTTATAGTGCGTTGTACATTTCATTACACAAGCCATTCGTATCATACATTAAGAAAGTAATAAAAACCAGAAATGCTGCTTAAGTTAATTTAATCTGTATTTGCAGAATAAGATAAAAAAATTAGCACAAGATAATATTAAAATATAAAAAAATTAAATGGTGTCAATACAAAAAAGTTTACAAATCAGAGAATAATCAAAGAAATCTTTTGTTAGGTATTACATCAAAATTTCCAGTCAAAATAAGGTTGCACTTATAATAGAGGTTCGTGAAATTAATCTTCTTAAATGATTATATTTGACAGATCCACCGAGAAGGAAAACCGGAAGAGGAATGATAAACTAGAAAGATTTGGGCTTCTAATCTGTGTACATAAGAAATCATCCACAAGTATAGCAAAAATTTGTAAGCCATGGTAAAAAATAAATAAATAAATAAATTAGTTGTCACCCGCAGGCTATTAAAGGATGTATCGCAGAATGTTTCGAAATAAATTAGAATTCCGCTAAGTTAAAAGAGCCCTGGCAGTAGATCCAAGATCCCATTTGTACGAATGCTGTAAATAAAATTAGAAAATATTCTTAAATAGAAATTATTCTTAAACTTGTATTTTTAATCTGTACACATAAGAAATCATCCATAGATATAATAAAAAAGTAATTCATGGTAATAATTATATTTTAACAAAAAAAAATTCAATTACTTGCTTTTATATTAAATTCAAAATTTGAGTTTTCGTAGTTCTGTTGTACATCGACTTCTCGAGTTACAACGGGCACTTCGTTTCCCGTTAACCCAGCTATTCGCAAGCAGCTAACGTACAAAATATTGATTTTATTGGTTTTTGGTGATTTTCTAAATAAGTACTGAACCAATTTTAAAGAAATTTAGAAAATACAATTCAAGAGTATCCTCTTTCAATTAAAAAAAATATCACATGAATTGGTCCCGTAGTTTCGGAGTAATCGGTGAACATACATTAAAATAAATACATACGCGTTGAATTGTTAATCTCCTCCTTTTTTTTTTTCTTTTTTCTTTTAAGTTGGTTCAAAATAATTAAATTAATAAATAGAATGAGTATCACCCAGAAGCTATTAAAGAGAGTAACTAGAAAAAATTAAAAATAAATTAGAAATTAACTAAATTAAAATACGATTGTCAGTAGACCACCAGGTCCCGCTTGTATAAATGCTGTAAATAAGATTAGAAATATTCTTAATAGAACAGAGTTCGTACGCTTCAAGGATCTTTTATCAAAATTTTTGTAAAATAATATTTGCCTTATTTATTGAAAAAAAAAGCTGTCTTCAGATATAGCTACCGGTACATTACGAAATTTCTGGTACTGAAACACTTAAAATCACCTAAATCCCTTGATGCGTAAGAACCCTGTAGAAGTTATTCTTAAACTTAGGTTTTTAATCTTTACACATAAGAAATCATCCACAAGTGTAATAAAAAAGTAAGTCATGGAGAAAAATAATAAAATTTGTTTCATCTGGAAGCTATTAAAAAATATAAGGAAAATGTTTTCAAAATAAGTTAGAATGTAGCTAAACTAAAAGATAGTTGTTAGCAGATCCAACGTCTCATTTGTACAAATTGTGTAAATAAGATTAGAAATATTCTTAAACAGAAGTTATTCCTAAATTTAGATTTTTAATCCGTATGCATAATAAATCATCTGTAGATGTTGTAAAAAGTAAATCATTGTCAAAAATAAATAAATAAGTAAAAGGAGTGCCATCCGGAAGCTGTTGAAATATGTGTCAAAAAATATTTCAAAATAAATTAGAATTTGCTAAATTAAAAGATTGCTAAATCAAAGAAGGCAGTAGATTCAGGATCCCACTGGTACAAATGTTGTAAATAAGTTTAGAAATATTCGTAAATAGCAATTATCCTTAAACTTAAGGGCTGGGGGGGGGGGGGAGCACAATAAAGACTTACAATAAAGGCATTTAATGTATCAGCAAGTGTGGTAAAAAGTAAATCATGATCAAAAATAAATAAATTAATTAAATGAATGATACCCAAAAGCTATTAAAAGATGGCAGTAGGTCCAAGATACCATTTCTACAAATTCTGTAAATAAGATTAGAAATTATTCTTCATTATTTTCGAAAATTTTCATCTTTAAAAAAATTAGATAAATAAAGAATTGTGAAGTGAATTTTTAATGCATTACCCAAAACAATTTTTTAACAACATACACACAAATAATCCGCCAAGTGTAAAGTTAGAGAAAATTTAAAAAATAAATCTGTTCATTTTTAAGAAAAAACTATAAACTAAAACGCAAGTAAAAATTTTCTTTTTGCAGGAAAAATTTTAGGTTTTTTACGATCTTTTTTTAACTGTCAAACGCATATTTGATTATTTAAACAGATTTTTTTCTGTAACAAACTTATTTTACCAGCACACAAAGGAGAATTCCCTGAAATTTTGGCCAAAACTTGAATCTTTTTCTGATTTCCTGAGTCTTTTCCGAAAACAAGTATTACTAATCATTTCTTTTCTTAACAGACAAAAGCATACTTAATTATTTAAAACAGATTTTTTCGTTTCGTAAAATAAATATATTTTGCTGGCGCACAGGGGAGAATTTTTCCAGAAATCTTGGACAAAACTCGAATATTTTCTGATTTTCTGAGTCTTTTTCTGGAACAAGCTAATAGTCAGAATGGAAACTTGTGCTACTAAACTTTTTTTCTCAGCAAGCAAAAGCATTATTTAAAACATAAATTTTTTCTGTAAAATAAATATATTTTACTGGCGCACAGTAGAGAATTTTCCCCCAAAGGCTTGGTCAAAACTCGAAGCGTTTTCTGATTTTCTGTGACTTTTTCTAAAACAAGCTACACTGCTCAGCAAAAGTTTAGGCACTGGTGATTTTTAACCTTTAAATAAAAAATACGAACACTTGGGTTATACAAATGACTGTACTTATTTTTAAATATATTTTAAACGTTTTAGGACAGAAATAACGGTTTTAATGTAGAATATTATTTAATTTAACTGAAAAAAAAGTGAAATTTGCATATTGCAAAAGTTTAGACACTTTTGTGATTTTTTGGCAATTGTTCACGGAAAAAGGCATATTTCAAACTTATGACGTCACATGCATGAAGTATGTAAGTGCACCTCGCGATAGCATCTGTTAGTGAAGATACCGCGAGCAAGAAATTTTCAGTCAGATGAAGTAATTAAAGCATGGAAGCTGAAATCGAAAGGGAAGACTGTTGCAGATATTTCAGCTACTTTGAAGCGGCCAAAGAAGTCTGTCTATTAAGTACTATCTAAGGGTGACTCTTTCAAAGCAAAACATAGATCTGGAAGGACTCGTGTGGCCAGAAAACGAGATTATAGAAGGATCCATGAACTCGCATCTAGACAAATTATGACTGCTAATCGCTTTAAAAGTGAAGAAAAATGTACATTAGTTTGCATGAAAATGATAAAACAACTAGCCTTAAAATCTCACAACAAATTGACCCCTTTCCTGTCGCGGAGTTATTCTTTTTATAAACTGTGGAAATAATGGACTGATACCAGAATTTATAAACGATGTTATTGGAAAATACGAAACTGCTTATTTTCACGTATATTATAAAAGAAAATTTTAATTAAATATTCTTACCATTTTTGGAATTAAAATTATGTGTCCTTTGCCCTCGAAAGGGTTGATGACTTGGGCCTCACTTTGTTTGAATTCTCAAGTATCTCTGGAGTTTCTCAATGGTTGCCAAGCTGCGTAAGACTACATACATACATTGGAAAACAATTTACAGCCATTTAGTGAACTTTTATCTCTTCCAAAGCATGTATTTGAGCAAGATAATGCGTCTATTCATGTTGCATACAAATTAAAAAATTGGTTTAACTCTCAAAATATTACTATTTTCAACTGGCCCGCGTGTAGCCCTGATCGAAAACTTTTGTGGCATCATATCTCATACGGTTTATGCAATTTTTTAACATTACTCCTCTGTAAATGAACTTCGATCAGATGTTGAACGTGTTTGGTACGACATAGACTCCCAAGTGATGCAGGATTTAGTTTCTTCGATGGAAAGTCACATTTTTTGCATTAATAGTAGCAATGTAGGTGCAGTTCGATTTTAATTTATGGATATTTTTCTGTTAACAGACAGATTGTCTATACTTTTGCAACAATGTTAAATTTGTTTTTTTGTCATTATATATTATGTAAAGTGTATAAATTAAAATTTATTGTTTGTATATGAAGGATAAGTCCCCAGTAATATATGACAGTTGAATTACAACAATTCGTTACATACTTCTCAGCACAGAAGCATAATCGATCATTGTCTAAACTTTTGCTGAGCACTATAACAGTCAGAATGGAAATTTGTATTACTAAATAACTTAAGGGAAGGTGGTCGGTATTTCATCAAACATAGAATAAACGGGTACCATATTGTTCTAAATGTTATCGTAAGAAAGGATTAATTTCCAGCGCATCGTTTTGAACAATGCAGATCATTAATTTTGAAATTATTCACCATTACGATGGTATGAGTTAAATCAAACTGTAGTGTCTTTACTCTGCGGAATAAAGCTGGAGTATGCATATTAAAGGACATTGATAAAAAATTATGTTACGTTGCGTGTAGAGAAAGTGTAACTCTTAGTTTCGGGTTTTGGCTAGCGTTTTACGAAATTTCGTCGTTGTACGGCGTCTTAATTGATAGTTTTTTGCCATACAATCAACAGTTTTTTCTCAGTATGACAATGTCTATTGTAGATGCGTACTCGAGCAACATGTTGGTGCTATATTAAATTCGTACGCATATGCTACTCACTCTCTATATATTAAACTTGGAAAAAAGTAAATCTTACGCAGGTAAAATTTCTGTTCAATGATACGTTGCCGCAATACCGACGGGAAGTGCAACTCCATAGAAATCCTTAATAGATATACCTTTAATTTATAGCAATACACAAGGAACTGTGTGCAGAGGTACAGCGACTTGCCCTAGGTAGTCTCGGAGAAGCACGTGATACGCGCTGGTGGTCGACCTACAGTATCGTCAAGCAGAAAATCGGTTATTGTTGTTATTTATCTGCTTCTGCGAAACTTTAGCGAGTAAAAAAGGATAACACAGTGTTATTCGTTATTTAGTGACCGAAGGAGTTAGCGAAGTGCATCGCCGAATGGCACAAGCACTTCCACCGAGCGAATCTTGTGAAATTTTGTTGAACAGTGTTGAAGCACCCACCGTATATCTCGGATCTATCTCCATGTGACTTTTCCATCTGTGATCCATTGAAGGATCTTCGTTTTTACTTGGATAGCGGAGTCATGGACAATTTTAGAAACTGGCTCCGATTTCAGCCAAAACGTCTCCTATAAGCAAAGTATTCACCGCTTGGAGAAACAGTGTGACAAACGCTTGTGTAGCTTTGAAGATTACTTTTGAAATAAACTATTTCATTTAATTCTGTAGCTCATGCTTCGTTCTCATTTGATCCACCCTAATATTTATATAGTAAATTTCATAATAAAAATAGGACAGTAAAAAAAAAATCCTTTTTTTTTTACGGGAAGAAATCTTTTATTATTGTAAACCTTCTGATTTTTTGTTGTTGTTGTTGTTGTTGATTGTTTGTTTGTTTATTTGTTTCTTAAGAGTACATAAATTTTACAACTGAGCTTCGAAAAAATGCTTTACTAAATGGTATGACTGAGATAAAAATATTAAAGTACTTATGTTTTTTAATAGTCATATGCTAATTTTCCGTTTAAGAAGGGTATTTTTCTTGAAATTTTCTTACTGAAATTTGAACTAACATATTTTCGTCAATTTTACATATTTTCTGCCATAGAGTGTGATAGAGAATATTATTTGACGTAACTTCCAATCAAAAAAGTAAAATGCTGGAGGAAGTTTCGGGTATTAAGGAATTATCAGGCAATATGGAATATTTCAATATCTGACTCGTGCGGTGCTGCAGCCAAACGTAAAACTGCCAAACGATGGAAGAATTTCCTAATCTGGAAATTCCAGGACGCGTACGGATCCTGTTTTAGCAATTTAATGTAATTACTAAAAGTAGTTATTGTATTTTATATGCGTAGATTTTGCGTGTATATGCGTGTGTATTTATGTATCTATAATAGAGTAAAAGCTTCAATTGTCAGTCGTTGCAACAACACAGCATGAATGACTGATTATTAGCTCTATGAAAGTCGGAACTATGAAAAAGAGGAATTGACATATCTTCAAAAGGGTGAAGCTACAACTGTAACAGGTTTTTCATGGGCTCATTACCACTAGAGCAAACTTCCACTAGTAAATTTGAATTGAACATTTTTGAATTGAACAATTTTGTGTATGTAGGATCTCTAGCTTTACTGCTACTCTAACCATCATAGACATGTATAGACCTCATCAAAACAGTGTTTATAGATAGGAACTAACAATTAAACACAACTTAAAAGTCATCAATACAAGTAAATAAAAAAAAATAAGTAAGTAATATAAACAAGTAACATAAAAAAAATATTTTAAGTCAATTCCTACTTAGGTCAATAAGAGAATTTTTCTTTTCTCTAGAGTGGTGCTTAAAATGCCTTGATCAAGAAGAGGGCTCTCTCAGTCTTAAAATGCCTTGATCAAGAAGAAGACTTTCTCGATTATTGAAAATTAATTAATTTAATTTAATTAATAAATTAATATTTGAAAAAACTGGATTAGCATCAAGTGTCATCCACCACAAGTTTTAAAAAATTTATTTGAGCTTGATTGGATGAATAATAAGTATTTTATTAACGATTGAAAATTTGAACAAGATATACATAGCGAGAGTGTGAGCTAATAGTAGGAATTGAAAAAAAAAAATAGTTTCACATTGATGAGAAACAATTACTTAGTTCGCTTTTTACGTAGTCGGTTTTTTTTAAATTTAATTGTTTATTTACATATGATCTCATTACCACAAAAAAGACTTTAGATTGTTGGTCAGTGATACTTCAAATTCTCCTCCCTAATGTTAAACCTACGGCTGTGGAATGCAATGATTTTTTAATATCTATTGAGAAAATTAAAATTTTTAACTTCTTTTTTCTGTGTACTCTTCTTGAAGGATGTTTCTTTTTTTTTATTTTACAAAGTAATTCTAAAATCTATGCTTAATTTAAAAGCTTGTGGACTGTTAACTGTATTTTAACACTTCAAATAAACTTAAATATATATTTTAAAAATATTTTGACAACTAAAAAAAAGACACTCCTTTAAGAAGTTTACACGGAAAAAATGAATTTAAAAGCATTAATTTTCTGAGGAGATAATTTAAAAATAAGAATGCATTCCCCGCCCAATAGTTTAACATTTGCGAAGGAAATTTATTGAATAAAATTCCTGGTTTTATTTTGTTTTTCAACAGAAAAAAAAAATAAATAAAGGAAGGTTAGCAGCTATGTTATGATGCAAATAGGACATTTTTTTTTTTTTTTTCAAATCAAATGAAACATGAAAATTTCATTAAATAATAAAAGCTAATTAAAAGTCATATGGAAACAGGAGATATTTCATTAACCCCTTGAACAGCACCGGTTATATACCGCTTAATTTTAATTCCCAAATGTCTCATCTGCAGTAGTATTTAGGAATTGAACTTTTTTCTATATAATGTACGCGAAGAAAAGCTTTTACTTAGTTTCATACAAATTTGTTCATCAATACCGGTGTTAACCACTTATTTTAACATTTTAGCAACACACGTGCTTTGCACCTCAAAGGGTTAAATAATTTTTCTGGTTCAAATTAGTCTTACCAGTCGGCTACTTTTTAAAAATTCAGATTTCTTGATTGGCAGAATTTTTTTCTGAAATAGTAGGATTCGCCTTATTTAATGACATATTAAATATGGCGAAAACAATGGGAATTTTACCATTTCAGAAATGTGGTACCTATCAAGAAATCTGAATTTTAAAAAGTAGCCCATTTGCCAGTGTTGCCAGTAGGCTACTTTTTTTAATTCAGATTTCTTGATTGGCATCACTTTTTTGAAATGGCAAAATTCGCCTTACTTAATGGCATGTTAATAAAGCCGAAAAAAGGGGAATTTCACCATTTCAGAAGAGTGGTTCCAATTTAGACATCTGAATTATAAAAAAGTAGCCCACTGGCAACACTGAAGACTGATTCAAATAATGTTTATTTGACTTGGGGGGAGCGGAAATTTGGCAGTTATATAATATGAATTAGCCCCTTAAAAGTTTTTGACACAATAAACTAAAAATAGGGAGTAAACAGAGTTGCCAGTTTCGCCGCTAATTTTAATTCGAAATTTCAAATTAATACTGCAAATTTATAAAGAATTCTTACTTTATGCTATCGTTAAATGTGCCTTCTTAAATAAAGCATAAAATACGATTCTTTATCCCGGGTACGAACACTAAATATCTGAATAAAAATGGCGGCCAAACGGGCAAACCAGGGAGAGAAAAAACCTCTTGAATACTAAAATATGTGCCATCTATAATCGAGAAACATCTACTAATCAATAAAGCTCAAGTTATAGTTAAAAATTTGTGGTGTTCAAAAGCTTTTAGTAACGACGCAATCAAACTCTTTTTGCGCGAGCGGTGCTCATCAAAAACTGTTAGGCGTAGACCTTTTGATGGTCATACTACAGTGTCTAGAAATATATAATGTGGAAATCAACAGCGAAACCATACTCAAAAAATTACATTTCGCCAGAGGGCACTATGATCGAGTTTATTGCTACGAATGAATGAAAATTCAGTGTGTTTTCATAAATTTATGATGCAATTTAAACTACACGAAACTTCTCTTGAAAGATAAATTTTGCGAAAAACTTAACACTTAAAAAGATTTACGTTGTGATACGCGATAAATTAGTAATGAACGAAAATTCTGGCATATATTAGGTCATTAAGTATGAAACGTACGATTCGAAAACAGCTTTTTTATTTAGAAATGCTGAATTCACACAAGAAAATTTTGAATAGTAATTTTATTTTTTATTTTATTTGCGGAATATCTATCATCTTATAAAGCAAAAATAACAATTAGAACTTTCTGTTGAGAATATCGAATTTCTAAATTAAATTAAATTAAAAAATTCAAAAAACTCGACTGCGTACAAAACGAACTAATTAATTATTTCTTATCAATGCAAAACAATTTTTTATATTACATACCTATTTTTTTTATTTACTTGTATTGATTATACTCTTAAGATGTGTTTAATTGTTAGTTCCTATCTATAAACACTGTTTTGATGAGGCCTATAGATGTCTATGAAGGTTAGAGCAGTGTTGCCAGTGGGCTACTTTTTTTTAATTCAGATTTCTTGATTGGCACCACTTTTTTGAAACGTTAAAATTCTCTTTGTTTTCGCCTTAATTAATATGTCATTAAATAAGTAGCATTTTACCATTTCAAAAAAGTGGCGCCAATCAAGAATCTGAATTTAAAAAAAAGTAGCCCATCTGGCAACACTGGCTTAGAGTTGCAATAAAGCTAGAGATCCTACCTACACAAATTCCAAGTTGTATAATATTTAAATGGAGCTTCTGACTGTAAAATAGTCAATGAAACATCGTCTTCATTTTGAAAGACCTATCCAATGATATGCCACTCAATAGGATGCGTAAAATTTTATTGTTCGTCTCTACCGCCATTTTATATTTTACGGCCGCTATTTTGAATTTATAAAAACAAAACTTAGCCTATAACCATCGGACGCTGAAAACGAATCGATAGAGACCTTATTCATTAAAATCCATCCATCCGTTGGATGTTTCGAGGGTATAAAGTAATCCACATACCTAGATACGCGTGAAACACATAACCCTTCTTGGCAGTCGGGTAAAAAAAAAAAAAACTCTTTCAAATAGGGGGTTTCATACTTAATGACCTAAAACCTTAAATTCATTTCGCACCACAAATTTCTGGACGCTGTAACTAACCCTTAGTATTTACACTTTCAAACAATAAATACGATGGCAGCGCCGCCTGACAATATGTAATTATTTTGGAATATTCTAAAGTAATACCGGTACAATGTGCTTGTCAACTTCCGACATATCTAAGTTAATTTCAACCAGGTTAAATAGGTTTCTAACCGGAAAATATTTTAGATGTAACATTAACTGTTAAACTTCCGTTGCCACGAGGAACTGATTTGATATCATTTCTTTAAAGAAAAGTCTGGTTCGAAACATGTTTTGAACTTTCCTGGCCACAGTAAAACATTGATAAGAGTAATCATGATTTATTAGTCTAAAATATGTATAAATATTACATCCAACAACATTTAAAACGTTAAATCTGATATAACACAGTTCATTGTGATCTGAAACCTTAACGTGGCGTTATATGGTACAGGTACCTTAATGAAAATACTTTTTTGTAATGAAGGTCAGCTCTATAAATTTAATCTATTCTTCAATTATAAAAAATATCACCATCTAATGTTCTCATAATAATATTTTTTAATAATGTTCAAATCTGAAAATTTGTGCGAAATTTAATCACGTTAAATTTCACTCCATTCAGTGTGAAATTTTGAACAATCCTTTCTTAGTGGCGGCTTACGAAGAACTTATCCTTTAACCCTTTCCGGCACAGACAAATTCTGTTCGTAAAATGATGAAATGACTGACTGACACAGGATTTACATACGAACTGCCTACAAAATAAAAACTTGTTGTTTTAAACATTCATGGTAAAAGCAAAATTTTATTAAAATATTCTTGGTGGCGTTTGTAATTGCCGAATTAAATTTAGGTGCTCCTGCAGTGGGATCACTGCGCCGGAAAGGGTTAATTCTCGCTCCCGTGATATTCACGGGCTGTGCATTTTATTCAGATTGTTTGATTCCCACCAGTTTTATAAAATAGTGTAATTGGCTTTCTTATGATATCATTTTACCTGTCATTAAATATGGTGAGTATTTCTTTTTTCAGAAAAGTGATGCAATAAGCAATTTGGATTTTTTAATGCGGCCGTTAAGAGGTTACATAAAAAAAACAAAAATGTCACACAGAAGAAGATAAATAACTAAATAACTGTTCTTTTATGTTATATTTATACTAAATCAGGGGGACGTAGAGATGGCAGCACTAGTCATTACGCATCGCTCAAATTTTGCTCCGATGGAAATGTAAATATTTAAGGAATGGGGTAAGCTAGAGCCTTGTGTCATATACGTTTCTCTTCTTCTTTAAATGCTGATTAAAATGATATATGGTATGTGCAGTTATGTGTAGGGGTTCAGGAGAAATCTGTAGTTAAACTTTCTTCTTCTTTACTTTCGTTTTCTCCTTGAACCAGGTTTTGCCACCTATTCAAATGCTTCTCGTGCCCCCTTATCTATATCAAAACTACTGAAACTTGATAAATTTAGATTCTACATACTCTTGTGATCTTTTTAATACCTAGTTTGTCCTTCCGGGCACAGTTTTTTACATAAAATTAACCCATTAAAGACCATGCACTTTATGTTTACTTCGAGCCATTTTCAAATTAAAGTGTTTTAAATATGCTTACAAGTTACACATAACTATTTGATAACTCAATAAAATGGCACATTTTGTGTCAATTAAACTCTGTAGATTATTTTGGTACTATTTTCATTGAGTTTTCATGAAGTTTTAAGCCTTAAATATCCAATTTAAAAAGTGAAGTTTTCATGTTTTTCTCCCATAGAGATAACATGGGAAAAAACAATAGAATTCCATTGCAATTTTGACCATGTTAAGTTACCTATTGTTTTTTTTTTTTTTTTTCATGGCTCATTTGCCCTTCACCATCTTCTTAGCTCTCTTCTAAGTCCTATCTTGTATCTCTAAGTCATTCTTTCTATTAATTTTAACATAAATTCTATAAATTACTTTCAAAATTTTGGAGCCATTTTCAAAAATGACATTTTTCAGTTCCTTCAAAAACAACTAAATCTTTCAGATAACTAAAATCTATTGTTTCATTCACCTATACTAAAGTACGTAGTTTATTTTAGTACCATTGGTTTTAAGTTAACGGTTAGTTTTAACCCTTTAAACTTTACATCATAAACTGCATTTTTTGAACATTTTCCCCATAGACTTAACATGGGTTAAACAATGGAATTCTATTGTCCTAAAAACTACCTAAAACTCTTCAAAATGATAATATATTGTATTTTTCACTTAGATAAGGCTATAAGCTTTAATTTGATACCTATTATGTCCAAAAATATTGATATTTACTATGCCAAATGATTATTTTAAAAAGTGTTCTTTTTTGTGATTTTTGATATCTGAAGTAACCCTCATTCCCATAGAGAAACATGGGTTTTTGGAGGCATATTCTATACTTTTAACATAGCTTAATTTTTATGATCTCTTTATTATTTTGAAAAACTAACGCCAGATCTCGATATTTTGAACTTTTAGCTTTTCTCCGCCTCCACCCGTGTCTCTCTATGTCAATTTGATATTTTTTAATTGATTTTTGAAAAAGTGTCATTTTTTTAAGAAACTTTTCCGATTTCCCATAGGAATGTATTAGGTTGTTTACTTTTTTAATTTAATTTTTTAACTACTATTTATGTACCGATCTTTTACATATTTAAATATTCTGAAAGTTGAATCTTTACTCTTTTTAGCGGTACTATTTGTTTTAATACTGAATACCTAGAAGTATTTTTAATTTTAATTTTAAAATTGGTAATTTTTGATTTGGAGCGGTTGGGTGGACACTGGTTGCTCTCACACAATTCGTGTTCTGTAAGGGCAAGTCAATATTAATGCTTTAAAATAATTGAAAACTCAAGTAGGTTGCCTTCTCAAAAAATTTCTCAACGCTTTAAAATAATACATAAATTAATTATAATAAAAAACTAATAATGAACACTTAACTATTTTTTTCAATGGCAACATGTATAGGAAGGTCTTCTCCAACTTTTAGCACAATAATTAACTACTAGGTTTGCCATCTAATCACTAAAACACGCCATTTTGTTTCTGATGGATGTATTTTACACTTGAATTATTGCATAAAAAGCTAAATAACTCGAAAAGTATTTGTCGTAGGGGTATTCTGCTGCACCAAAATCAGCTGCTTGCCGCCTAAGTGAACTTTTCCCCCCGTCTTTTCCACTATTCCGTTTACCTCTAGCACAATTAGGGGCCTGCCGGGGAGGGGTCAAATGTGGCTCTTCATTATAATAGCTTTTATTTTTGTTATTGTCATATATTTGACACTTTTTTATATACTACATTATTATTTCTACTGTCACCATCTTTTGCACCATTTTTTGCCTACCTCCCTTATCTATAACAGTTGCTACTTTTTTCCTAATTGGGCTAGAGACATGTTTTTTTCTAATTTACATTCATTTTCGACTGTTATAACAGTCCCAAATCACATTTTACACTTTTTATAAGTTGTTAAGGTTTTTCCTTAACATTGGCAACTTTTACAATTATTAAGAAATTTTTCTGGTTTTTTCTTGATTGTACTAGGGGTTGCACACAGTATTGATCCCACTAAAATTATTTGACCTTGCACTCATTTCTAAGCTTAACATTGACTACTTTTTTATTATTTGAGTTATTCTTCTGATTTTTTCACTAGGATAACTCATATGGCATATTTTCTTGATCCCAATATACATTTTTACATTTAATATTTTTTATCCTTAACAATAGCAACTTTTTTGTTTATTGGGTTATTTCTCTGGTTCTTTCTGGAATGTACTGGAGGTTGCCAACAATTTTGTTCCCATTATAATTAATTGACCATACAAACATTTCTTTGCCTATCATTGACTACTTTTTTATTATTTGAGTTATTCTACTGATCATTGGGATTACTCATATGACATACATTCTGTTGTTACTGGATTACTATTCTGGTTTTTTCTTGAATGTACTGGAGGTTGCCAACAGTTTTATTCTCATTTTAATTATTTGACCTTGAACACATTTCTTGGCTTAGCATTGACTACTTTTTTTTTTTTTTTTTTTTTTTATTTTATTATTATTATTTGAGTTATTCTTCTGTTTTTCATTGGGATTTCCCATACGTCATATATTCTTTCCCACTAATCACTACTACAATTAGCACTCATTTCCTTATTATTAGCAACTTTTTTTGATTACTGGGTTTAATGTAAACGATTATTAAATTTGAGTCATACCATGTCCTACATTCTTGTTCCCATTTACTATTTTACATTTAGCACTACATTGCTGTTGGCATTATCCTCTCTGTCTCATTTTACCCTCCTTGGTCCTTGGGAGGTCCCTGCACTGATTTTGGCGCACTTACATTTAAATTTTAAAGTTTAAATCTGTTATATTGTCTTTTACATTATCTTACAGGCAAGTCGGCGGGACCCTTGTAGTGTTGGATGAGTATTGTTTGCTTTCCTACTGCAGTACATTAAGAAATATTTTCCAAATGTTTTCCATCTGACAGGTCCACCCAATCTACCATTACTCCCTTTACTCCTTTTTTACTCCTTTTTTGGTTCGTTTATGGGAAATCGAGACTCGACGTGCAATACTCATACTAGAACAATATTGCTGAAGTTGTACATAACAGATCAACATTAAGAGTGATTAAATGCAAATTTGTGTACTAATAAATTACTTTCAATGATTTATAACAAATTATCAATATCAAAAATGTACATATGTAAATTTGTCTATTATTTAAAATTGAATTAAATTACATTTTATATTACATACTATATTATATAATTCTTTATATTGTACATAATTACGAATTCCTCATCAAAATTTAACGCTACAACTCCTGTGAAAAATAGTGAGATAATGTATACATGCAGTAATGCATTTTTCACAGGGGAACAATGTTATTGGTAAAAGAGTAGTAACTGATAATTAATAATTTAAGTGTATGGTCTTGGTGGCACGGGAGCAATAGCACATACTTCCCTCTTTTCTCCCATTAGTAATGGTTTTACTATCACTATCTTTTTTTTTTTTTTTTTTTTTTTTTTTTTTTTTTTTTTAATTCAAAATTACCCCCCATTTGGCAATTTAATTTTATTCTAAGTCATCTTCGGTGGTTACGACCACTGGTTTTTGCTTTTAACTATCTATTTCCCTTTCCTTCAAAGATGTGTGGCAGGGGCCTAGTGGCTCCCCGATCCAGTTACAATATAACTTTCAGATATAAATATACTAAATAAATAATTCTCACGAAATAATAGATTATAAAAAGTCCAAAATAAAAGTGGAATAATGAATAAGTCACAAATACAAGAAGAAAGCTCTTTAATAGGCGAACATTCATATGAAATAAGTAGCTCGGAACCGACGCTCCTACAAATATTTCACGAATACAGCCAGAAATTAAAAAATAAAAAGAAGAATAAATTAAATAAAGAACAAAACGAACTTAAAATAGCAGAGTACAAAGAAAAATTAGAATGTGCTCTGATGAAAAGTGACGAAATTGAGCAAAACTTGAAGGAAAAAGAACATGAAATAATGGAGTTGAAAGAAATCGTAGAGGAAAAAGAGAGAATGATGATACAACTGGATCAGACAATCCAAGAATTAGAAAATCAGTTAATAACTGCCCAGGCGACTCCAAAGCCACAGAGAGTAAAGGATCTTGTGGAGCATGAAACTGAAGGATCATTTGATTCCAGTATATCAATACACTCAACACCAAGATTAAATACTAAAGACCTTCCAAAAAATCTGACAACATATTCAGAACCCATGGCAAAATTAATGTCGCTGGAACAATTGATAGATAGATACAGCAAGACGAAGAGCACTCATGCTAAAGGAGCGTCTAGTATGGCAGAAAAATATCTCATCAAAATAAAACAAAAAATAAGAGAATTAGATGACAACAAAAATAATCTGGAAAAAAGAGCGGAACAGCAGGAAAAGATGATTAGAGAATTAAAGGAGAAGAGTAGAAGAACGGGGACAGGAAAATCGGGCAGACATGACTTAAAAACTACAGAAGAAAGAGCAACTCAAATATCTATACAAGAAGACAACACACAAAATTCCTCAATGTCGACTCAAGATTCTCCGGAGGAAGTAGCCACGCCGAGGTATGGTGAACTTGCTATAAAGAAGATGACAATGACTCAAATGATAGAGATTTATAAATCACTTACAAGAAGTAGAAGAAGAGGTGATTGTGAAGAAGCTAAAAAATACCTAGACAAAATTATCTTTAAAGCAAGTGAAATGGTGAAAGACCTTGAAATACAAAGAGAAGAAAATAATAGAAGAACGGCGAATCTCAACACCGTCAATAAGGTGACGTTAGATCAACGTCAAAAAATCCTTGAACACGAACAAATCATAAAAGATCAATTAGAAACGATTAAGAAGTTGCAAGAACAGCCCACTCTAACAAATGAATTGGAAAAATGCAATAAAGAATTGAATGAACTACTAGAAAAAGAATTAAAATACAAAGAAGAAATAGAAAAACAATTAAAAGAAATAAGAAACAAAAATAAAGTAATAGAAGACTTAATTCAACAGCAAAATACAGAAGAAACGATACCTTATACTAGAATCATCTTGGAAGAACTTAAAAAGATAAGAGAAAAAATAGAAACAGTAGAGGAACAACAACCAATCATAAAATGCAATAATATAGAAGAAAACATACAGGCAAATACAGATAATTCACTATATTCGGAGGTGGCTGCAATACCTAAGAAGACAACAATTCCAACGGTACATGCACAGTATTCAAAAGCAGCTATCCTGATAACTCGGCAGAAAAACACGAATATGTCGCTCAATGACATAAAAATCATGCTAACAAGAGAAACTAGAAACACAATTGAATATAAACAAATATATTGTGAACTTGCCAAAAACAAAAATACACTAATAATTAAAACGTTTAGTGATGAAAACACGAATAAGCTGCTTGAGACGATTGAGAAGATAGAAACCCTAAAAGACATTGTGGATATAGAATATAAGGCTGCGGATCTCCGAAAACTGATTCTTTTAGGGATCCCGACATATATGGATCCACAAGAAATAATAACCAATCTAAAAAATCTTTATGATTCAGATATTCCAATAAACTACATTAATAGAAAACAAAGAGAAAAAGCTTCAACATACCAACTAATTTTTGAAGCAGAAGCTCCAGTTGCGATTCATCTACTGAGACAACGAAAGATCGTCATGGGATTTACATCGGTCAGGATTGCACCTTACCAACCTATATTAAGATGTAAGAACTGTCAATCTTTCGGACACGTGGATCAGAATTGCCGACAATCTCCAACGTGTGAATACTGTGCAGGACGCCATGATCAAAAATATTGTTATTACAGAAATAAACCACAACAACACAGATGCAGAAACTGCATGGGGAGTGCGAGTGACTTCCCGCATGCAGCTAGTTCTAGTGAATGTCCGACTTTACAATATTTAATACTACAGCGAAGCAATCTAGCACAAATAAATAAAATAAATTCGATATAGGCAGAAACTGTGCTGGAACAAATAGCGACTTCCCGCATAGATCGAGTTCATCAGACTGTCCAACACTACAGTACTACCTGTCACAGAGAAATAAAAATATACAAATTAATCAAGAAAGTTCAATCCGATAAATGAAGAAATAAATAATTCTAATAACGCAACAAACTCAAACAACTCCAATACTCAAAATGGAAATTTAACAGTAAACCAAGAACAAATAATAACAGAAATTCTGAATAACCCTGCAAAACCACAGAAAATATATATTCGAAATGAACTAACCTTTATTCAAATTAATCTACAGGGATCAAGTTCTGCAACATCAACCCTAATGGGATTTGCAAATCAGCATAAAATACTAGTTCTTCTATTACAGGACTTTTACTACTATAACGAAGCCATATGGTCAATTCCGTCAAATTGGCAAGCATTTATCTCAAAAAATAAAACAGCGGCAGTTGTGGTAACTCGAAAGGACGTGGAAGTGATAGAGACATATAAAGACGATAATGCAGTATTCGTCAATCTTACTACTGAATCCGGCAAGATCACAATAGGCTCTGTGTATGCCAGACCAAAAGGTGATTTCAGAGGTGATATGAAGTGGCTGGACTTCTTCGAACCATTGAATCACATCATAATGGGAGGAGACCTCAATGTCCACTTGTCACTTTTAGGATATCAGAAAGAAGATGAACGGGGAAAAATTTTGACATACTTACTATTATCTAATAACTTAACTCTGATCAATGATATAGAGGCACCTCATTCATTTATAGGACAGCCGAATCGTCCCATGAAGGGGAATCCAGATGTAACCCTTTGTACACAAGACCTGGTGGACTGCGTGGACTCATGGTATGTAGATGACACAGTAGAGAGCACGTCGGACCACAGGTATATCAGATTCTCATTAAATCTTAAACCAGTTATTCTAGACCTTAAAAGATTTAAAACAAGATACTCAAATTTTAAAAAATTTAATTACATCTTGAAACCGAAAATTAATAATTTACTTAAATCCTTATCTGATACTAAAACTCGACTAGAACTGGATGAATGGCTTGATGGTTTTAACCAAGTAATTCTAGACACCTGTAAATCCTCATTAAAAACAAAAAGTTTCAAATTATATCCAACATTTGACTGGTGGACAGCAGAGCTGAAGGTCCAGCGAAATAAAATCTCAGCATTACGGAAAAGATTTAAATCAACAAATGACCCAAAGTGGAGAACCCTCCTACAAAGAGAAAGAGCAATATACAAAAAACGTATAAAACAACAAAAAACTAAATCATGGCAGAGTTTCTGCTCTAAAACAAAAGACAAATTTGGCCAAGCCTTTAAAATAGCAATGAATAAAAGACTCAAAAATAATCATTTCATACACACAACACTACAGGGTTCAACCCCATATACTACAAAATTAGACACTTTCAACATATTACTTAACCACCATTTCCCAATACATCAAAACCCGCATCCACCTCTCATGGACCCAGCGGCAGAGGAAGATCTTCCCCCCCCCTCCCCCCCTAATATCTTTTAAAGAAATAAAATCAGCACTTAATGAGCAAAATAATTTAAAAGCCCCTGGATTTGATAAAATTGATGCATTTATTATTAAAAACATATACAATAATTTTAAACATCTAATACGTGACTTATATAACAAATGTCTTACTCTTAACTACTTTCCTAAATCATGGAAAATAGCAAATGTGATCTTCTTCGCAAAACGTAATAAAAATCCACGCCAACCTTCCTCCTATAGACCCATTTGTCTCCTTCCCATGCTGGGAAAAATCTATGAGAGGATCCTAAAACGAAGAATTAATCACTACTTAGAAAAATTAAATGTTCTTCACGGGGCCCAGTATGGCTTCCGTGAGAACAGAAGCACAATTCAACTGTTAAACAAATTAAAACATAAAGCAAAAACGTATCTTGAAAAATATAAATACTGCAGCATTATCTCATTCGACATTGTAGGGGCGTTCGACAATATCGATTGGGTCACTTTGGGTCAACAAATTAACGAATTACCAATTCCGCAATATTTAAAATGTATCCTTCTTAGCTTCTTATCCGAACGAGAACTAATAACAAATTATTTATCAAATAACATTAAAAGACCAACTTATCAAGGCTGTCCACAGGGGTCGTGCCTTGGGCTGCTTCTGTGGCTAATCATAGCAAATATAATCTTAATAAACTTTTACAGTAAATTCGAAGACCTGTATGTTTTTTGCGATGACTTCAATATGGTTGTCAAAGCGAGGAGCAGACTCATCTTAGAGACCGAAACCAACCAAAAAATAAAACTTTTTTATAATATTTGCAATAACTTAAATTTACAGATTTCAAAGGAAAAAACGACTTTTATTATGTTGGGGAAAAACACTTTGGATAAACGTCCACCAACCTTTAAATTGGGTAACTATACCATCAAGCCATTAAAGGAAATAAAAATTTTAGGGATAATTTTCCAGAGTACTTTAAAATGGGACAAGCACATAACTAGCATAAAAAACAAAATTTTACAGCTAACCTCATCCATTAAACGGGTCTTCTCGGCTACTTGGGGGGTGGACAGAGGCTATCTTAGAACCTGGTACATAGCAGTACTAGAAAAAATTATAGATTATGGTTCGGAGGTGTGGTTTGGAGACCTCAGGATAAAAGATAAACGCGCTCTCCAATCCATCCAAAGAACTTGTCTCACGTCAATAACCAAAACATATAAAAATGTTGCAACACATACGTTACAGGTCCTATTAGGAATACCACCAATTTTAATAACACTGGAATATAAAAATCTAAAATACAATATTTTACACAATAAAAACTTATTACTTAAAGAACCCAAACCAATATGTAAAGATGATATAGAAAATAAAATCCTAAAATATGAAATAAATCCGGAAATTCATTTAAATAACTTAATAGTTACAGACAAAATTATCACAAAAACTAATCTTATTTCGATTTACACAGATGGTTCTAAGGTGGACTCTGGCACAGCATATGCAATGGTAGCCTACAATCATAACATTAAAATTTATGAAAAAACAGTCAAACTGAGAGCAGAAAATTCAATCTTTCAGGCGGAGCTGCACGCAATAATTTCGGCAATTAATTGGGCCATTAACTCCCCTTATACAAAATTCCAAATATTAAGTGACAGTCAATCTACTATTAAAGCCTTAGACAATTTATTTCCAACTAACCCCTCAATTTATTACATCCATAATTTAATTAAACAAAATCAAAATAAAATTTTTTACATTACTTGGATAAAAGGCCACATTGGCATAGCGGGTAATGAACTGGCGGATGAGCTGGCGAATGATGCCGCCCAGTACTGCGACCTACCAGTGGATCGAGGAGTTAAATTGCCTCGGTCCTATCTTATAAAATGTATTCGAACCCAATTACTGGACAGGTGGCAGTACAACTGGGATCACTCAGGGGGTGGCAGATATACGCACGGGCTGGTACCAAAAGTTCAGAACCAAATAATTTCAAAAGATAAAGTATCTATTTACTTTTTAACAGGCCGCGGCAGCTTCCCGTCTTTCCTTTATAATATCGGCAAAAAAGATGACGACCTTTGTAAATGTGGTGGTCGAGGAGACCCGATGCATTACATTTTCGGCAACTGCAAATTCATGAAGTTTAAATTTCACAGAACAGAAACGACAATCCTTCAGGACATCCTAAAAATAATTAATGACCCGGCACAACTTAAAAAACTTTATGCTAACTACGATATTCTCAATAGCCATTATTCTTTTATTCAATATAAATACATTCAATAATTACCTCTTCTGATTGCCTGTGGTGGACATGTCATGGGTCCACGTGGTGTATGGAAGGGTGTTTTTGAGATTGTTTTATTTTTAAGAACTTAAATACCACTAGAAATATTGTAAATATGTATAAATATTTTTGTTTAAAAGGGTCAAAAAAAGGCGAAAAAAAAATATTTCTTATCAAATGAAAAGATGAGTGTAAATACTTAAATTTTTTTCAAATAGTACGTAAATTCCAAAACATATAAATCATAATCGTAATATATTTCTAGGCTCGCCCTGAAACAATAGGGTAGCCAATTGTGATTGGTAAAGAATCGCCATCTTAAATAATCATAAATTTTCACAGGCGGTCCGGGGACACGGCACTTGCCTCTTGTGCTCTCTTCGGCGTGTCAGGCGGGTCGTTCTGAAGTCTTCTTTCCCGGAGACTGGGGTTCTGGGCTTGTTTCCGCAGGTAGTAAAACTTTTCCCTGCCCTGGGCTTGGGGGTTACACCTAACCATAAGCCAAAAGCGGGTTCCCAGGGTGGGTGCTTACTTACTTACTAAATCAGGGGTTACTACAATCCTACATTATTAGTAGGAGATATATATTGCACGCTATGATTAGATGTGAATGTTTATCGAGAGAAAAATATGATAATTTTAAATTATCCCATTTTTATACCACTATTTTTAAATAACAAATTTTGTGGTAGATTTCTGCAACCTTTACCATAGAAATATACCAAAAAAATCTTGTTTGGAATTAAAAATATTAAAAATCTAATTGTTTAAAAGGTTTCGTTTGTTCCGCGATTAATGTTCAAACCCCAAGCTCTGACTTAACCCCTTCAGAGGCACAATACTTATGTTAATTAAATGTTTGAAATTTGCGTTTTTCTGTGAACAGTTGTCTAAAAATCACAAACGTGTCTAAACTTTTGCAATATGCAAATTTCACTTTTTTCAGTTAAATTAAGTAATATCCTACATTAAAACCGTTATTTTTATCCTAAAACGTTTAAAATATATTAAAAAATATAAGTACAGCCATTTTTATAACCCAAGTGGTCGTATTTTTTATTTAAAGGTTAAAAATCACCAGTGTCTAAACTTTTGCCAAGGACTGTATAAATAAAGAGGAAATGACATAGCCTCACGATGGCATAAACGTGATAAACGTGACATAGCCTCACGTTTCAACTGCAATCGTTTTTTGCAGTGGCTCATTACCGCAGAAGATAACTTTAACCAGCAAATTTGACTAGAAATTTTCTCCTTATTTAAACGCCTTATTATTGCAGAATTTCAGTCATAATTATGGCCAAAAACAAACATTCATTTTTACTGGTGGAAGTTTACTTCGGGGGTAATCAGTCCCTGCTTTTTCTTCATAGTGTGATAACCTAAACAACTTCTTATCAGTGTCAGTGAAAGAGATTATAATACTTCCACCAGTAAAAAAGAATCGAAAATGTTACCATATTTGTGAAAGAAATTTTGCATGAAGAAGCTGCTAAAATGAGGCAAAATTTTCTATTCAAAATTTACTGGTGGAAGTTTTCTCCGGTGTTAATCAGAAACTGTTGATGGATTTAAAAAATCAGCCGCCATCTTGTGACAACCTCCTCAGTTACTTCACTCGCAACTGAGAGACTCTACAATATATGTATCATCCTCTTTATTCATAACTCCATTGTTAAGATCTGTTTATGTGGAAGTGGCGAAAATATTATGGGATGAATTGTAGCTCGTTGCTGAATTTTTTCCCAAAGATTTCGCTTTTGCAAAGCAAAAATGCGGCTACTTTGGAAACTTGTGGTTATTAAAAGAATTATAAGCTAAAATGTATGTACGAGTTATTTCTTTGACATTTATTTTATGTCCACTTTTATTCCACCCTGTATTGCGTATCATTAATAATTCAGGAATGTACAACGCATAGAAATGTAGGCGCATTTTGGTGTGCGGATTTCTAGAACGTGTGCCAAAAACAAATTAATTTAGTTATTTGCATTTTATTTTCATCCCTATTATTTTCCTTCATCCATAGCCGCACCCAAGAAATATTCTAAATAATTATAAAACATTGTAAAAAATTAATCAACATTGCAATAAAAAACGAATTTCAATAATTTAAACCTAATGCGAAACCATTAGCGATTTCACATTTTCAACTCATTAAAAATTCACTACTTGTATATATTCAAGCTTCTTTTAAACAGCTAAAAATATTTTGTCATTGTTTTCAATGCGTACCTTTTTTAGTTGGTCGCTGTTTGTTGATTTAAATTGAATATTTATAAACGAAGAAAAATTATCACACTGCTTGTAAATGAAAATTTGCATGCATGTTTTAAAAAAAGTGTCATGAGATCCCCTTTCCTTCGCCCTATAAAAAAGAAAATCCTTTTCCTTGTAACCTATGAAACACGAACCATGAAGTGTGTGTTCCCTTTGTTGAAGAGGTTTGCTCCCCAAAATCGCTTGTATTTTGTGATCCGTAACCATGACAACGAGCTGCTGCATTCCATTTTTTCATCCACTTTAATTATTTTTCTGTGGTATGTGTTCAGAAAGGTGAAGCATCCTTCCCACATAAAATAAAATCAAAATTAGAGTTCATAATATACATCTTATATACCCATTTTTTTCTTTTTCTGATTTTAAATCTTATTTTAATGTAAAAGTAATGTTTTTGACGAAATTATATACATTGGTCTGTAATAGTGCTATTTGTTTATAGTAGCTTACGCTTATAAAATAATTACTTGTAGTTATGGTATGTGTTGTGAAAAGACAAGCATCCTTCCCAGGTAGAATTAAATCAAAATTAGGCTACCAAGAAAGGAAAATAATCCCCAATAACTCTCCCGCAAACCATTGTATAAAAATGAGACTGGTGCCAACTGATTAGTAATAATGTATAATAATTATTGCTATACTTAAATTATGTTTCGGGGGTCGTCTATAAATTGAAATTGTAGCAAATTTTTACTTTTTTAAGGGGTCTCATACCTTTTAAAATCTCCGTTGCCAGTGCAAATAAGATGTAATTTCAAGTTCTCATAACTTTATAAATATTTATTCAAATTACATAAAACTCTATAATATATTTAAGCAATGTTTAATTCTTTATAAAATGTAAAAATAAACACATATAATATAAAATGATAAACGAGACATTTCAGTTAATATTGCAAATTTTTTTCACTTGGTATGTCACAATCCGCACGATAACTGAACTTAGAAAAGATATATAATCATAAAATTTATGTTAAAATGAGCTCTAACCTATAGGGAGAATTAGGGAGGGTTGGCCCATTTTTTACAAAATGATTTTTTATTTTTTAAATATTGAACGTAGAATAAAGTTTTATATATAATTTTATTCGTTGTACAATCGGTTATCAAAATAAAATTACTATATCGATGTAATATATAAGAAATTAAAAAAATGACTGATTTTAATCATGAGCAAATAATGGGTCAAGGCTCCGCTTGACCCACTTTGTTTTCTATTGAATTATTTGTGAAGAGAAATAAAATCAGTTTATAAAAAGCAAAATAACTTTATGCTACATGCTTTAGTTATTATAAAAAATATTTTTGAAAATATGATGCTTGAACAAACCTGTTTAGACGCAATCGCAAGTCAGGAGAGAAAAATTTTGTTTTAAACGCGATTTTGTCTGAGCGGGTATAATTGTACAGCAAGGAAAAAAAATTTAACATTTAAGATAATATTCCGTTAGAGACCGGTTCCGATTTCATAGGGTTTCATGTATTATTATGTCCGGATTTAGGAGCCACTATTCCGCTTTTTTGTCTCATTGTCCTACTTTTTGTGACGCTCGACCTGACAACTCTAGTTGTCACTTAGTTTGGCTTCATCTCACTTCATTCATTCTGGTGAAATTTGTCTACATAACTCCTAAAGTTTTTCGATCAATGCTATGTTCTTTTGCAGCCGCATGAGCACTTAACTTATCATTAACATATTTTAACCCTTTCATGGGCAAAGTACTTTCAGTGCTAAAATGTTGAAATAAATGACTAGCACCGGAATTTACGAACAAATTTATTTGGAAATAAGAAAAAGGCCACATTTCACATACATATTAAATGGAAAAGATTTTAGCAAAATTCTGGTGTCGATGTGGCGTTTGGGAATTAAAATTAAGTGATTTTATAAACAAACCACTACCCCTGAACGGGTTAAGACTGCTGCTTTCATACTCTTTAGTCCTTTATAGTATTTTCCACTGTTTCTGTTTATCTATTGTAAGTAATATTTAAATGGGAAAAATGTTCCTATCAACTTTCCCTTTTATATTTCATTAAAATTTATCTTGCAGCGCATACTATAGCAATTTTTCACATCTTTCTTTAATGAGTTTTAAACATTTTCTTTTCCATCACTCCATTTTACAGTAGCTTTACTGAATAAATTTACATTCTTTTTTATACACCATTAACCTTTCATTATGCACACAGTGTATGATAAAAAGATTTTCGAAACCACTTAATTAAGGGATCCTTGAGCATCTGGTCAACCCTCCCTCACATTGACTGGGTCAAGCCTCCCCACATAACCCCTTTTCTAAAGGATAGCATATTTTTGTGTTAATCCTAACTTACTGTACAAGCTTTATGCCTGGAATGAAAGCTCGATATTTCTGTATTACTTAAAACCTACTAACTTAAATTTCTATGATATATTTTATCTGAAAAAAGCTTACAAAATTTTTCTAAAAAACACAACTTTTAGGTTGAAAACGCCTCATAATTGATTTTTTCTACACCTATTTCGATTATCTGCATGAAACAAAGACTGTTGTTTGAACATTCCAGTAGCTTTGGTTGACACCTATTGATAAAACTCTGAAATTCTTTTAAATATGAAAACAGATGGCTGGGTCAAGCCTACCCTATGGTCAACCCTCCCTAATCTCCCTTATATTATAGAATGAATTAATATTATTGAGATAAATAAATATTTTCATTATTTTTTAATCATTAACTATTTTTTTTCGTTTTTATTTCCATTTTTCAATCCAATTGAATTTTAAAGATAGTTTCTATCAAGGAATTTATATATCATTAATTCATTCTATAAAGTGTAGTTTAAAGTTCATTTTAACATAAGTTTTATGTTGATGTATCTATTCTAAGTTAAATTACCATGCGGTTTGTGACAAACCATGTGAAAAATTTTTGCAATATTAACCGAACTGTATTTTTAAATATGTTATATAATGTTTATTTTTATATTTTATAAAGACTTAAATATAACTTAAATATATTACAAAGTTTTATGTAATTTCAATAAGTATTTAAAAAATTATGAGAACACGAAACCACATCACTTTTGCATTGACGACGGAGATTTTAAAAGGTATGAGACCCCTTAATACTAATGCTTAATTCTGACATCATATTTTATGCCTTCGGTAAATTTTACCTTTGTATACCAAACGGGAGGTCATTCGGTCAAATACTTTAGGAATTATGCAGGTTGAAATTTTCGAATTCCTAATATTAAATTCATTTTCTATCATTACAAAACGGATTGCAATGCAAGGCGGTTTTTAAGAACACAACTCAAAAACTACTCAGTAGAATGAGCTGTAGCTTTGGATCCGCATGTTTGAAGCTTCTAAAAATAAATTTCTGTTCAGAAAATTATGGGTAACAATTTATACTTTTTCGAAAATTAATTTCGGAAATTATATTCAATTCATTATATTCGATTCAAATTATATTCGAAATAATTTCGGGTGTCGCTAATTAAATGACCCTACTTACAAGTTATCTACAGACGAAACTATTGTCCATAAAGTTGCGACTTTTTGTGAAAGACATAATAAAAGGATGAAAATTTGTTTAAGCGAAAAAAAATTAGTTCAAAATTTCGCCGCCAGAGGGCGATTTTTAATGAATTACACATTTAACATATATTTACAATAGTTTAGAAATTTTATTTATTACCTTTACCTGATCTTAAAGACAGCATTTCACGGCATGTTCTTAGCATTTCTCAGAACACAACGTTGTCAATTCTGGAACATGCTATTTTAGGATTCCAGATGGAATCTGAAAATGATGACCCTCATGTAGATGTGGTCATGTTTGGTTGTAATACAATTTTTTAACTATCGTAAAGGTACGTGGAGTGTTTAATTCATTAAAAACGCCATCTGGTGGCGAAATTTTGAACTAATTTTCTGCTCAAACAAATTCCCATCCTTTAATTATGTCATACACAAAATTTTTCAACATTCTGAACATTCGTCTGTAGACAACTTTAAAATAGGGTCGTTTAATTATGAACACCCTGTATTTTTTAGTGCCACCCACGTCATAGGCATCATCTGTTTTGTTTGCGAGACATTTTGCCTTTTCGAAAAAAAAAATCATGATATGACGACATTGCTCTAATTTTCTGCCAGTTTTAATGCATAACAAAATAATAATTAAAAAAAAACCGAAATATTAAAATATTCTTTAAGCACTCGCTGAAGTTCCTTCTGTCAAGCAACATCAAAACTTTCATTTGTGAAATAGATACCACTTGGGTTATGGGATGCATTAACCCATTACCGGCTGGTGTTGCGTTCACGCAACGCTCAAAATAAATGCACATATTTAACATTTTTACATTCCCATCACCATTTTTGAATTAAAAAATTGGCCTTACTTAAAGACATAAAATTTTAAGGTCTTATAAAGCGAAAATTACCTTTCAGAGTTTGTGGCGGCAAACATTATTCTGCTAAAAAGTTGAATTTTTCAACCTTATAGTTTCGGCGGTTAATGGGTTAACATATGACTAAAACGGGACGAACTTTTGGAATAACCCAATATATTTGCAACAATCCTATTATTTGTGTTATATTCCGTAAAACGCAATTCAAAACATAGTTTTTATTTACTGCCACGTTTACTTATAATTGCCTGAAAAAAAGGCAGACGTTGCGGGATTTTTTTTTCTTTGAGAAAATAGACAAGGCTTATACACGGTCTGTTTTTTTACAAATGCTTATTATTTTTTCAAGAACTGAATCATAATTTTTATCAAAAAAATTCAAGATCGCGTCCAGTATGGCGGTCTGAAGAATCTCTGGTTTGAAAAACACGGCTGATCTGCGTAGGTTCCAGTTTATTCAAAACATTGTCTGAAATCAGAAATACATTTCTATATATTAGTTAACATAATTTCTTATAAAATAAACCTAAAGAACATTACAAAAAAATTTTTAATGACAAAATGGTGGACACTTGAAGATAATTTTGATGATTTTTTTACCCATTTGTTTGCCCTTTGACCTGCTGTAAAAAATATTAATGGGGCGATTTTAATATATTATAAGGTCATCTCATGGTAAAACTGTTTACTTCGCTGGGAAAAACTTTTAAGTTAATTATTTCAATGGTTGAGTTGCTAGAACCTGTGCAGATTGAAAAACCTTGTTTCGACTAAAACGTGTTTAAAGTTTTCGTAAACTGTTTGTACCATAAAATTTTTGAATATTCGTCCGTTTGGCTTTTTTTTTTTTTTTTTTTTTTTTTTTTTTTTAGTAGGAAGGAGGGGGGGGGGGGGGGTGTTGCAGCGAATTTGAGGACACAGATTTTCAAAATTCAAAAGGGGCAAAGGATTAAAAGATATATTATTAAATATACAGTAATTTCCGGTGTATAGCCCGCAGATCAAAAATTCAGTTTGGACCCAGTATTTGAAGACCAATATTTACCGTGATCTAAGAAGTTACATTTTATTTTTTAAATTTTCAGGGTCGAAACACGATTGTTTGATCCGCGGGCTATACACCGGAAATTACGGTACATATATGTTCGGTCATCCGGAAAGTTCTGCGGTATTCTGCTGTTGAGGTAATGTTGAAACTATTGACCGACACCGGAAATTACGTCAAACTTATTTCAAAATAAGTAAAAGTTTGTCTTTTCCATGAACATTATATAAGCAAAGTTTTTTCGAAAATTCTGGTGGGAATGTGATATTAATGGATTAAAAATATATCCCCCGATTAAATAAGGCGAAAATTTCTATTAAGTTTTTGTGGCATAAAAAAATATAAGATGTTGGCAGATATGTAGCACGTTCCACAGGTTGTAGCAAAGTACAGTCATGGGAAAAAAAGGGTAAACACATATGCTAACTCTGCAACTAATCATAATATAAGAAAGTTACTATTACCAAACGTTTGAAAATAATCTCTACTGTTAAAGGATGTATATAAAGTTTGCTTAGGGGGCCATCTACAAATCAAAACCAGACCAAACTTTGTTCATTTTTTCAATAGTAACACCCAATTTCGACAAACTAAACTCTGTGGCTATACAATCCAAGAAGGATCTGGGCCGACAGTGCCCATCTCTGTTTTCTTGACCCTGGGCCCCGAGGTGCTATGCAGCATGCGCCCCGGCCAGGTGGTCAACGTAACGCGAGACCCTCGGCGTTTAGTTCCCAAGCAAGCTTGGTACTCATTTTATCGACCCCGAAGGGATGAAAGGCTGAGTGAACCTTGCCCAGTCGGGAGTCGAACTCTCGACCTGCGGTGCAGCAGACAGGCGTGCTGACCACTACACCACTGGGCTTCACCCCAATTTCGACAGCATATTTTAAATCATCGGTTCAAACTATGCCTAAAAACAAAATTTCAAGTCATTTGAATGATAAGTTTTTGAATTATAAACATTCAAAATTTAGAACTTCTAATTTTAACCCATTAAGCACTAGCATGTTTTACAGGAATTTTATTCTGTTGACATCACTTTTTGTTAAACACTTACTTTCACTTTATGAATCTCTGGAATGTGTTAATTAAATAAGGCAAATTATACTTTTCTCTTTTACTGGTATAAAAAAAAAATTAAAAAATCACAGACATAATGTGTTGCGAAAACGCAACGTCAGTCTTTAATGAGTTAAACTGCATTTTCAAATTTTTATTAATATCGCCTGAAATTATAATCCTAATGTGATAATTTTCGTGTGGTAATAATACTAAAATGCCCAAACATAAATACACTGAATTTGTAATTTTAAAAATTTTATAATATGAATTATAAATTATGAAATTTACATTCGAAAAAAAAATATGAATTTTAACCAACCTACAATTTTTTTGATAGATATATATTTATTATGTCCTGCTTTATGCGAATTCTCAATTTCAAACTTTTCTTCTAAGTAGTTCCTTGACTGGCACCACTTTTTTGAAATAGTAAAATTTGCCTTATTTAATGCCATTTTTTATTTTAGTATGTAAATTTAATATTTTTAATTTAAAATTTTTATTTTTTAAGCCACTGCCGAAATACTCTTTCTCTGCTGTTGTGACTTTGGTTTGTGCAAAAAGACTATATTACTCCATATATACTATATTTAAAGACTATATTACTGCACTCACACAGGGCAGCTTCAGCTGTTTAGGTGTACTAGGCAAAGGCATTTTAGTTTATTTTTAAATAAACCTTACAACCCCCTCCCTCCGTCCATTTTCAAATTTGCCAGTTATAATGCTTATTTCTTAGTTGACTTTTTACTTTTTTTTTTTTTTTTTTTTTTTTTTTTTTTTTTTTTTTTTACTCAAGAATTTAAGTTTTAGCCCACACTCCCCTCTTTTTATTTTTCACTGCTGCCCAAGGAAACAAACGCACCTTGTCAACTACCTCATGTGTTCAATATCCGTGTATGAGGGACATATCGTCGGTACCATGAAACTATCCAATGTGAAAACAGTGGGATACTTTTTTTTAATTCAGATTGCTTGATTGGCAGAGCTTTTTTCAAATAGTAAAATTCGCCTTACTTAACCTTATTTAATGACATATTAATTAAGGCGAAAACAAGGGGAATTTTACCATTTTAGGAAAGTGGCGCCAATCAAGAAATCTGAATTTAAAAAAAGTAGCTCACTGGCAACACTGCTGGTAGGGCGGCGTTATATTATATATACCACTTGATTTTAATTCCAAAATGCCCCACTGGCACCAAAATTTTGGAATGAAAATTCGCTTTTATAATGTAGGTGATGTGAAGAAAAGCTATTATTATTTGTAAATAAATTTGTTTGCAAATCTTATTGTCATTCAATGATTTTAACCTTTTAACAACATAAGCACTTTGCCTCTGAAAGGATTAAAGCAGTTAATGATTTGGAAGTATTCTCGAAATGTATACAGAAAGAAAAGTTGCTTTAAGCATTTTTACCATTTATATGCGTATTGTGATTGATTAAACTGGTACAAAAATGATTTTTTTAATATTACTTTTTTTTCATGCTTTACGAAAAGTATTAATTTCTCTTAAACATGAAACTAAGCATTCACATTTTTTTAAATTCCCTTTCTAGTTAATAATGTGTAATATTATACAGTTATATCAGTCTAAATTACATCATTATATAAGTTAAATAACTCCATAAAATTGGAGGCAGCATGTTGCCACCAATTTTATGGAGTAACGTTGCAGAAAATCTTTGTAGTGTTGGAAAGGGCTGACTCTGATGGTGGTCCTGTTTCATTTCATTAAGTTACAAAAAGGATGCCGTTGTCCAGGGCTCGTACGCCTCCTGAAATTTTTCTGACCAGAAACTTCCTCTACACCAGTATTTTCTCATAGAAAATCTCTCCTCAAAAGAAAATAAAATTTTGCTCGTTTAACTCAGATTTTTTTCACTATAAAAAAATAATGGCAACTCTCCTGGAAAATTCCCTGACCCGTACGAGCCCTGTTTGTCTTTGCACATGTTTTCTAGCCTTCTCTTTTTACTTTATAGACTCTAATTTTTGCAAAAGTTGGCCAGCTATGACGAATTTTGAATAGGGCGATAAGGCATGCAGTTCTACTTTATATTTAAAAACTAGTAATCGTGTAGTGCGTAGTTATTTGATTACTTATTTATTTACAAGGACGTTAAAAAATTTTTGTTTTATTTAGGTAACTACAGATAAAAAAATTAAATTGACAACAATAGGATTTTAAAGTGAATATGGATTACAATAAAAGGTTATCAGGAAATACTCTGTTGTGTCAAAACATTCTCCTTAAAAAATGCCAGCTGTCATGCAATAAGTAAATATCAGTGTATAAGGTAAGAAATAATACCTGGAAGTCGGTTTCTATTTTTTTCCCATAAAAATTATTTGTTTTACCTTTTTTGTGTTTTTACTTCTGACCAGGACCCTACCTGCCGGACAAGAGTTCTTAGCTTAATGGGTTTAACTGGCTGTGAGGTGAGATTCACCTGATAGCCACATGGCAATTATCTATCTGATCTGCACCTAGGCTGTCGTGTATGGAGCGCTATTTTAGTAAATTACTTAAATTTACTGCATTGTCCAGTTTCAAATTGCTATTTATCTTTGTCGATATAGCACTGCACAGCACAGCGATTTACATCGTCATGCTTGGTGAACGTAGTATGTATGCTTTTTAAGGTCGAGTCGGTGGTGCAACATAGCTGCCAACTCTTCCGCTTTTTCAGACCACAAAAATTTAATAGAAATTTTTGCCTTATTTAATCGGCAGATTACGGCGATTTAAAAAGGTAAAATTTACTATGAAATTTTTGTGGTCTGAAAAAGCGTAAGATGTTGGCAGCTATGGTGCAACATAGCTTGAAAAGTAAATTTTTAAGGAGTGGGGAAAGTAAAGTGGATTGTCGCTAAAATGTAAGTTGCACCAAGAGAGGAGAATTTTGGGCCTGAATGTAAGACAGAATTTGACGTTGCAACGGTAGACAAAAAAAAAAGTTGAGTGGACCTAACTCTTGCACAGCACTCGCAAGAACGGACTTGTCAGCCGGCCCGTGCTCGCACTGACAATCGCGAAGTGGAACCTGGTGAAAAAGAGGTTAACGCTCGTATTCATGAATAACTTCGACCGAGGGTTAAACCGCGGGTTCAGTAACCTCAGGTTGGTATTTTCAACCGGGAGTTGAAAACTCGTATTCACCGTTTACTTCGGATGAAAAGTTACCCAACTCGGTGTTTCTCGACCTAGGTTGAACGAAATGTGTTTATTGGTTTAAAAAATCACATGCCTTGTTCGGTTTCGCGTCGAGACTTCGTTGGAAGAAAAACGCCAATAAAAAAAAAAAAAAAAAAAAAAAAAGGAAGAAATTAAAGAAAAGAAAGATTCAATGTAGTGTTTTTTTTTTTTTTTTTATTCCCACAAAATGTATGGACAAAATAAAAACCTGTAATCACTAAATATGGATCAACTTAATTTTTCTTGAAAATTTTAATATTTTTTAAACAATTAGTATTTTTTAATTTATTAATGAGTTAGGTTAATGATATGAAACGTGGCAACTGCTGAAATAAATGTTAAAAGGTTCTTTTTCAAAATACATTTTCGCATAGTTGCTAAAAAATGGAACCTGATTTGGGCCAAAACTAATGAAACTTGATTTGAATAAAAACTAAAATTTTATTTCAACAGCAATTATGATGATTTCTATTATTAATAACTCTAGTTAGCAATTAAAAACTTTCTGATAATGAAAATATTAAAATGGAGAAAAAAGGAAAAAAATTAAGAAAGTAGCCTGTTGTACTTTATATATACTATTTCTTTTATTAGTATAGATGGTATCCCAGATGTATTAATTTTATTGTTTGGATTTTCAGCGAGCTAATTAAAATGTTTAATTCTAATTAAATTAGATAGTAATTAATATTCCAGGTTGACAGGAAAAAGTAGTGAAATAATATTAACAGAACTGCAGAAAAAGCGGAACAGGTGATCCTAGTGATGCCCTGGCACCAGGTACCAAGACGCAGAGGCGCATATAGTTATCACTTCCGAGCGATTAATAAACATTTTTCATTTAACTAGTCGCTAAATAAAACTCTATACTTCCTTTAAGTTTAAACTGTGTGCAGTGGAGATATTTATAAGATATTATTTTAAGGAACACAAATATTTTAAACTTTTTAAGACTACTAGTGTATAGTGTATGAATTTCCATTCAACACATATAATCGAATAAGGTCTTTCCTAAATCATGATAAATGTATTCTGAATACTATCTGGACAAATAAATGTGAAATATTACAGAAAGTTGAATTTTTATCGACCAGCTTTTAGGACCTATCCCCACCCCTTCCCCTCCAGCCATTTGTATGAGAATTTTTCTATTATCACATTTACAAGATCAAAGCTATTCACTTGATTATCTTTGACTATTATTACATGCACGAAGACACTTGTTTTTGGTTGCAGTGTTGCATTTGAAAAAATGTATTTATTTAGAAAATGTTATTTTATTTTCTATATTTTTTCCAGCTTCTTAATTTCATATTTTTAACTCATTTAGATATCACTTCATTAGATGTAATAAGAATCTCATTTAGAATAGAAATTAAAAGTGGGATTCTTTTTTTTTCTTTTTTTTTTTTTTTTTTTTTTATGATTGATTAATGATAGATTTCTAGACTAAATAGGCAGAGTAATGATAGTTCGTAATCTAACAAAACAACTCAAATTAATTATTAATAATTTCATGTAATTTTACATTATCTAATAAATAAAATAGCTGTCTGTTGTTTGTGAATCAGTGGAAAAAAACAAGTTCCCATTTGTACCACCCTACCCATTCCCTCTATTTTTTCTCTTTTTTGGTGTCATTCTTTAATTTAAGTAAATTAAACGTTTCTCAAGATGCTGTGTAAGATATAGGAAAAAAAAAACAGTGGCACTCCGGGAGTGCCAATAGAAGTGAAAACTTCAACAATTACGTGTGCGTTTTTTTAATCGTCAGGAAATGTTTTATGTGTTGAATTGTATAGCAGCACTAATGAAAGCATCTGGGGACACGGCAGTGCCCCTGCCAAGTCTTGAAAGCACAGCCGTAAGCATCTTTTTCTGGAAGCAACTCAGGGTACTTTTGACCCCCAATATCTTTGTGTTGGTGATTCCCAGAAACTTGAAACTTCGTAAATCTAAAGTAATGTGGAAATGGAACTAAATGCTGAAATTTCACGTTTCTATCTTTTTTATTTCCGAAGATATATGAACTTAAACTTTCGCCTTTTCGACACTGATTCACTGATCATCAAAACTCAGAGATACGTCCTGTATCCCTAGAATCTTGAAATTTGGAATGAAGGTAGTGTTTGGGATACAATGAAAGGGAAAATTTAAAAAATCCGGAAAATTTGGATAAAAAGTCGAAAAATCAAAAAACCAAGAATTTGGCAGAGATGTGATATACGAACCAGGTTTGGCGCGATTTTTTAACGTCAATTTGGCGAAAGCCCGTTTTCCAATACCAGTTACAATATATATTTTTAAATTATTTTCTATTGTTTTAAAAAGTAAACAACAATAAATAAACGGTAATTTCATTAATAACTATAGATCAAAACAATTGTACAATTTAAAAAAATAAAATAAAAGTAAATGAACAATTTATTAATAAATAAGCAACAGTAGCCGGGTTACCTTGTAAAATAAAGTAACGCCATTTTGCTGTCAATTAGGTACCCAAGTGCGTATCTGACATCTGTGCCCCGTATTTTATCTTCCGTAATCGAAATTCCCGCCAATACTGTTGGTTATTGACCAGACCATCAACACGATAAAATACAGCGTTATCGGTTTTTAGTTACACGAAATAGGTAGGTCACGAATACGGTATAATTCATTTTAACTGACGAAAAACAAAATAATAATTTGTTTTAGCAATACGCCGGGAGAAAAAGTGAGCTTTAGCTTCCTTCTTCTTTTGCGGATTGAGCTGAAGAGAGAAAAGTTCCTGTCATTCACCACTTGGCGCGCTAGTGTCTATGTGTCAAAATACTAGCATGTCGTTACGTTACAGCGTGTCGAAATCAGTGTTTTTTCCCCATCTCAAAAAAAGATCAACGCGCCTAAAGAAGTTTTCACTTCAAAAAGAAAGTTTAAAGTACATATTACCAAAAATAGAAGAATATATGTAATCTCATACATACACACATATATATATTATCTATACATTTTTTGACTGGTTTGTTTATAATTATACATTATATCTCCTTCATTACATGTTGAATTGTTTGCTTTCATAAATACTCATGATCACGAAGAATTTATTTACCTTAAAAATAGTCATCATTATTGCAAGGCTGATAAAAATATTTTTGGTATGGGGTTATTTTAAAAAAGGATTTTTTTTTTTACCAGCGTATTTCAACCTTTTAGTAATTTATTTTCATTTAGCTGTCATTTAAGAAGCAAAAATTATAAGTAATCTCTAAAAAAAGTCACAATTTCAGGAGGTAACATTGAAAAGTTATTCATTTTAGGATTTATTATTACTATTATTATTTTCGTATAAATTAGTACTAATGCAATATTTTATATTATGTATAATTTTGAAATTAAAATACAGTTGAAAAATAAATGCAATAAAAATAAATATTTCAAATTCCACAAAAATTGGGAAACATACGTAGAAGCTTACAAACAATCGTAAAAAAAATCAACAAACTAATAAAACTCAAATTGTTTAAATTTTAAGTTAAAATATCCAATTGATAGATCTGATTTATATTTATCTCAGTTTGTACATAAACAAAAATATATCTTTTACACAATAGACCCAAAATTTAATTTTAAAACATTCTATAAGTACTGATCAAAAATCTACAGAGAATCTATGGATATTCTAAGATAATATGTGTATTTCTTTACTTAAACAAAAATGCAAATTAGCCTGAGTCTCACATTTTAATTAGAACTTATGCAAGTATGGCGTTTATTTCGGTCTTGTTAAAATACATTTGTGAATTTTTTAACATCAAAATTGCAAAAAATAAATGACCTTAAACGCGACAGTTGTTACTTTAGAAGCAATTATTCGGCTGTTTAAGTAATATTGGCTATTTTTAATGCAAATAAATTTTTCGCGACCACGCGTATTTATGTAAACAAAAAATTCAACATGTATTCAATATATAGAGGCTATATACATAAATATAAACAAATCAGATAAAAATATTGAAGATAATTACATATATATGAGATTACATACCTTTGCATATTGTTATTCCGTTTTATTTAATAGTAGAACTTCTATATTTTACACAGCACCTTCTATCAGCACGTCTGCCGCCATTGTAAAATGGCGGTCCTCTCCCTCTCCTCACTCTCACCGCTTGTTTTTCGTTAAATACGCATGCTCGGTTGAAAAATCCTGGGTTGAACCTGCTGTAGACCAGGGTTGGGTTACTGGACCCGGCGTTAGATTTCAACCTCGAACCGGTTCAGTGGGGTTGACGGTGAATGCCATTTCAGTTTTCAACCCGGGTTTGCTGCATAACTCCGAGTCGAAGTTATTCGTGAATACGAGCGTAAGAGATGGTGTTATTACATGGGTTAGTACACTCTGCTAATTAATATTTTTAAATTAACATTAATTTCTTTTTTTACCTTCGAGGGAGAACAGGAAGAAAATTTTCTGCGACCTCAAACAAATTTCAGCAAAATTTAACTTTACGCTGTAAATTACAAATGCAACTATTGTTGCTCAGCAAACAATCCACAAAAACCTTCTACTATGTCGTTATCATTAATTTACCCGTTAGTTGAGCCACTTATCAAAAAATTCACAATGTAATACTTTAAATACTTAACATACTCTCTTTTAAATTTTTTTCGAGCGACAATGATTTCCATGGTAAAATGCATTGAAAAAGATATTTGTGTCATTAAACGTATTAACAAAAAAAAAAGTCTTGGAGAAATTAGCAGTTATTCGAGAGCAGAGTGCGAAAAAAAAAATACTTGTTTTTTCAACATAATTAGTGGAACTTTTACTGGAATTCTTTTTCATTAGAATCCGATATTTAATAACATCGGTTATGAAAAAAGTTGTTATTTATTTAATGTAATTTTAATAAGGATTGATAATTAAACACTCATGAAATGTACAATTTATTTAATGTTATCACAAAGTAATAAAATGAATGTGTTTGAAGAAATGATGTTACGAACAGAAGACATCAGATAATTATTTTATAATTTACTCTTTTAAGCTAATTAATTAAGTGGTTTCGTAATGCAAATTTTTATTAAAGTATTAACTGTTATCTACTATACTTAATTCAAAACATTTTAAAACCATGTTTTCTTTAAAAAATAATCAACATTTCTTGAGCAGTGTAAAAATTAATGACTAAATGTGTATTTAATATCCCTGACAACACAATGACATCCTCAAAGCACGCAGTGGATCTCATATTCAGGATAACCGATATCCTCTAAATGGTTGAAACTGTCCTGCAGACAGTCTTAGGATAGTCTCTGGATATCAAAATGTCACACTATAAACATTCTACAGATGACTTTTTATGAACAGTTATAACATGAAGCAAAGAGAAAATAAATTAAAGAAAAATTCTAACGCGTATGTGCGTGCTATAACAGAATTCACAGGCTTTTTTTTTTTTCTAAGGAGAAAATAACTAGATAACAGGGTGGAGTAAAAAAAATGGAACTATCCATTTTTGATTATATATATATAATCTTCCGATTGCGCACACTGCCAAAAATTTTAGAAAAATAGCTAATTTCAAGCTTTTTCCTATTAAAAAAAACTCCAGTTTTTCACACGCTATAGCGTGGAAAATTTCTCTATGGCATTGATACAATAGACTAAAAAGGTTCTTTAAATCACCCAGGGATGCAAGAGCTGCGCCACAAATGGCTGATCGCTACCACTAAATTTTTATAGCATTCCTCACCTTATTTAATGACAGAATTTCTGAGATTTAATAAGGTGAACAGTAGTATTAAAATTTAGTGGTGAAAATTAGCCAATTGTGGCGCAGCGCTTGCATCCCTAAATCACCTAATATCTTTCGAGTGCGTATACCACCCAAAATTTCCGAAAATTGAATAATTTCAAGAATTTTTCGTATTAAAAAGAAAAATAATTCCAGTAATATTTTCACACGCTATAGCCTGAAAAAGTTCCCTATGGTGTTTACAAAAATGATTAAAAAGGTTTTTTGAAATTGCATAATATACTGGGATAGTGCGTATGCCTTAAATTTAATTTTTTTAAAGAAGGTTCTTGTTTTGTTTTAGAAAAGGTTTTCGTACTATTTTTAGAAATACAGAATTTTTAATCTTTTATCACCGGTTTTTCAAAAGGGAAAATTGTGCTTAACTGAATCGGGAAAATGCTCGGATTAAATAAGGCAAAATTTACAATACAAGTTTATTGGTGAGAATAATCAATGATTCTGAGCACTTTATGTGGCGCGTATACTGGTCGCTCGTCCCCAAGGGGTAAAAGCCCTGTTATGATTTTGAAGTATTAAGAAGGCCTTGAAGTTATTATAGAATATAGAAACTTCCAGGAGGATTCAACATTTATTGTTTTTGAACTCCAGACATATGATAAGGATACTTACTCAGTAGCAGACAAATTGCATGCAGCATACTGTCGTTCCTGAATAAAAATTAGTTTTCAGTTGAAGATCTAGACGTTGTTATATGTGATAGTACTAACACCAATACTGGCTGGAAAAATTGCTTGATTCATCAAATTGAAGTCCATATTGCATGTCCGTTGCAATGGGCTATCTCTTTGCTCCATTTCATCAAGTTGTCATTCCACCGTCTGTTTCAGCTCAAATAGAGCAATTACAGGACCTGATTAATTTTTCGGACTAATTGGACAAAAAGTCATGGTTTGTGAAGCATAACCACTGGAACCGCCTTTGAATCAAACGATTACAAAACTTCTGCAGTGGATCGAGCTAAATTAAGCAAAGATTAGAAATATTTTATAGATATTTGCCTCGCAATCAAAACAAGCAACTATCCATATTGTCGCAATGTAACCCCGGATGTATTTGGTATTCCAGATGCCTTACAAAAAACAATATAATGCTCGTTAGACTTTTTTGTGTGAACAGCAAGTCACTCATATGAGCTAAAAGTCATACTGAGATAAAGCAATATATATCATTCTGGTACGAAATTAAAATAATCAAGAATTTTACGGGTCTGTTACAGTCTGTGGAAATATGCGTAAAACTATAGTTTCAGAAGCATAACTAAAAGTCTGTGGGTCAGAATCAAGAGATGGCTACATTAGAACAACGCTACAATCCAGATCAGTCATACCCGGGATTTCTGAAAAGCACACTATGAAGTTGTTTGGTACTTTTCGGTTAGCCGAGTGCCAGTGTTATATATACATATTTATATACATACATATATATAAATATACATATATATATGCATACATATATTGTATATATACACATATATATATGTGTAAATATATAGATAGATATATATGTATATATACATACATGTATATGTCCATATATATGTATATATAAAACTGGCGCCCGGCTAACCGAAAAGTGCCAGTTGTTTCTCTTAAAAATATAGTTTGAAATGGCAAGACTCATCAAGTAAAATCCAATATTCAATACAATCCAAATTCGTCCAATATCAAGCTCTCATCCAAATTTTCAGACTTGTACGTGCTGTAGGTTTTGCTAGCCATCACCGATAGACAGACAGAGCGAAATTTTATTTTATTAGTATAAATAAACATTTAAATTTTTTTTCTGCTGAAGACTTCATCTCAATAAAATATATTAAAATGATAATCTCATCCATAACTGATTTTTCGTTAAAACTGTTAACCCTTTCACGACGAGCGTCATGTATAGGTGACGCAAAAAGTATACTCAGAATCCTTGATTATTTCTGGCAATGAGTTTTAATAAGAAGTTTTACCTTATTTAATCAAAGAATTTCTGCACTTCAAGTAAGCAAAAATTTGTACTTTTAAAAGCCGGTGATGAAAGATTAAAAATTCTGTAAACGACGCTCGTCGCAGTGTTTAAGGATGGTGGGACTCTTATCTTCTACTGATCATAATATTAGAAATTTTGCTGTAGTTTCTTATGGGTTACTCGAGAAAAGGTGCGGTGTTTTTAAATATAGAAATAAAAAGCAAATCATTCCTGCGTAGAAACGTTGGAATTTTTCTTCCTTCATTATTTTTATTTTTTAGTTCGATTGAACCGAAGTAAAATAATGTCTGAATTAACTAACAAGTATTAACATTAGTTTTACTGCAAGATTTTCGAGGCTACTTGACTATTTCGAATTAAACGAATTCAAATTATTGCGACTCCGCTGTATTTCATTGAAATCCTTTAATCCCTTGAAGGGCTGTGGTACATGTTCTATACCACCTAATGTTAATTCCAAAACATCATAATAGCACAGGTATTTTGGAATCAAAATTTTACTTCTATAATATACGTGAAGAAAAGCTTTTATTCATTTAAAAAAAGAAAAAAAGATCTTAAATTCTGGTGGTACCATTTCAACATTTTAGCGACATAAATACTTTGCCCCTGAAAGGATTGAGAAATTTAATTTAAAAATATAATCACTATTTATTTGACAATGCCGAAAATAATGACTAAATGAGCGTTTAGGCTTATTACTATTCAAATTCATTTGCTTAGATTTAATGAAGGATCCTGAGCCTCATACACAAAAAAAAAGCATAATTTATACAGGGCTCCCAAATGGTCCGCCAACTGAATACCATTAAATTTTAACAGAAAATTTTATGGTAGGTTTGTGCTAGAATTAACTTTCAAAGGGGGTTCCGGCGCGGTTTATAAGAAAAATCTAAGAAGAAAATTTTTCTAAAAAAATATTGGTATTCAGTTGGCGGACTATTTAGGAGCCCTGTTTATAGAATTATTTTCCTGAAATAGGGGAGCTAGGGGATGAATGGGACAAGAGATGGATGGGACATTCTCAATATTTCAAGCAATAAACATTTATTTTAAATTGCTTCCCATCCCCATATAAGGCTCTACCACAGTGTGTGCTTCAGAACTAAAAGTAGGACCACATTGCTGTTTTCATTTTCCTTCAAAGTTGCATTTTTTTTTAAATCTCTGCTTAAAAGTAAGTTTTGTTTATATTTGAAGATGTGAAATATCTTATACAATATAAAAAATTAAACTATGTTGCAGTTATTTATTTTAAGGTTCAATATCGATAATTAAAATGAATGAATAGTAACCATTGTGACAAAATAATTTTTGAGGCAAAATGGCTGAGAAGAAAATGCATGCATCATGGGGATGATTGGGACATTCTCATTTATCCCTAGAGATGTTGAAAATTTTAATATAGGTTGATAAATTAATAATTTTCGTTAATTAATTGTATTAAATAGTATTATATGAGTTGTTATTGTTTAAAATTTCTGAATGTTATTTATTGTATTGTAATAATTATTAATGGATTATCAAAAAATTGGTACTAAAACTTAATCAAAATAGATAAAATTGTTAGAAATAGTATATGTTTATTGATCAAATGGGGGAAATTTTATTGAATTCTGAAATGCTGTACAAATAAATCCCCACCCCGAACATATTGGTCGATCGGAAAGTCGTGTCGTGTCGTGAAAATCAATTCGTACCGGAAAATTCTATCGTTTAATTATTAGACATTGATTCCGATATCTAATTTCTAATAATTACTGGGCAGAATTTTCCGATACGAATTGATTTTCCCAACACGACACGGCTTTCCAATCGACCCGATAATTTCCGTTCTGCATGTTTCTAAGATACATTTAACTAATATTAATTATTAAGTTATGTTTGAAAATTATTAGCTATGCCATATTTAAAAGACATTTTGCACTTTCATTTCAAATCTAATTACCTCATAAGTGGGAAAAAAGAACAGATTGACAGTCGAAGTGTGCAATAAAAGTTAAAACTACAATAAAAGAAGTTATTTAAAAAAAACATATCGATTCGTGCTGTAAAATCATATATTGCAAATATAATTACATATAAGGTTATAATTATCAATTTTAATGTGATAAAATTGAATACAGGGAGGAAAATTTTTGTGTCCCATCCATCCCTATTCGTGTCCCATTCATCCCTGCTCTGGGGATGATTGGGACACGGCGGAACGTTTTTTTTTTGATTTCATAATATTTTTCTGAATAAATCATAATCTAGAATAAATATTGTTCATATATGTTCTCAAATACCTAATGTATGAAATGCGATATATATAATAATATATATAATAATATATAATAATATTGATAATAACTTAAACAAAAAAATTCAAAAAAATATTTTTGTGAAAATGTCCGATTCATCCCCCACCTCCCCTACCGCTTATTTTATCAACTAAACTGCTTTTTGTCTACAATTTGATTTTAGTATCATGAAAAATTATTAAACTAAAAACAATGCATTTTAAAATTATTATTACTATTAGGAATGATTGATTTTAAATTTACTCTTTTGCAATAATTAAGTAATTGATTTCGTAAGGAGATTTTTATTTAAATAATATCTATTTTGTATTATTTTAATAAAAATACCTAAGTAGCTGTATTTCGAGACATAATATTAGGGATACCGGAAAATTCTGTCATATAATGTTCTTTCACACCTACTTTTTTTTAAATTCAGATTTCTTCATCACTTTTTTGAAATGGTAAAATTCCCATTGTTTTCACATTAATGTGAAATATGAAAACTCTGGGAATTTTAACATTTCAAAAAAGTGGTGTCAATGAAGAAATCAGAATTTTAAAAAAGTAGGCGTGAAGGAACATTATGCAACAGAATTTTCCGGTACCCCTTATATTATGCAATTTTGGAAATATGTTTAGCATACAGTACTAATCAAGTTTATTTGACTAGAGTTCAAGTCAGGGAGCGTGATATATGCAAAACAAATAAAAAGTATAGGAATTGTTTTTTTTTTCGTCTGACAGAGTGGGTAATTTATCATCAAAATTTTTCATGCTTTAAAAAATATTTTTTTTTTCAGTTCTTTATATGTTTGGTTACAAAATTAGGAAATAAGATTTAAAAAAAAAAGTATTTTAATGTCGTGGGAAGTATTATTAACAAAGAAGAGTTTCACTATGCTAACGCCTGCTCTGATTTTGACCACGTGAACACAAAAAAGGAATAAAAGAACCTTCATGTAAGATATAAAATACTTGTAGGTTTCGCACGGGTACCGTTATTTTCGAGGCCAAATATCAGAATTTTTTTATAGAAAAATAAATCTAATTTAAACGGACGAGATTTCGCCTTATTTAAGGACAGATTTTCCATCAGAAAATGCTGGTACCGAAGAATTTCTTAATCTGGAAATTCATGCACCCGTACGAACACTGACTTATCTTTAACCCTTTATCTACTACATTAAGATATATGCAATTTTTTTCATGTAATTTTTTTTTTCAGTTACTACAATGAAATTAAAGGATAAGCATAAGAAAATACTCACCCGTGAGAAATTTAATTATTTAGAGGTAATTATTTAAAGTGGTACTTTAAAGAACCGTCAGTACACTATGACTAAAATATCGTAACAGAAAACCCACAAGGTATTTCAAATGGCACCAGAAAATATTTTCGATTTAATAAGTATGCGAAATATAGGCTCTTTTTTTTCATTTTTACAAATAAATCTTTCGGCAAATTCCGGTGCCAATCATTTATTTCAACACTTAAAATTGAAAATGCTTTGCCCCTGGAAGGGTAAAAAAAAAACTATTTTTTTTTTTAAGGTTTCGATCTTGTTAGCAATACTTTAGTTAACCCACGTCTATATTCCAGGGACAACATGCTCTCTCGCATCTCCACATATGCAATATATGAACTTACATATACCATTTCTACCACAGGAAAAACGAGCCGGTGCCAAAACTTTTTCAATTTCTTATAAAAAATAACAATGAAACAGAAAATAAATACCAGGGAAAACATTGCTACACTACATTTTAGTAATTACATTTTAAAGCAGGTGAAAACGATGGATAACTACACGGACGAAAAGTAAACAAGAAGTTTTTCTCCAACACCCAGTGTACTGACGGTACATATAAGTACCACCGAGTAATTCAACTGTTAAATCAAATACATACACCTTTCACCTAAAACAGCTAGTCAAACTGTATTCTAAGATGATAATGAACACATAAAAAAATCCAACACCTTTCTTGTATCCTTTACTGTGTTAACTGTATTACTGCAGCAATAAAAGGACGAGCGTGAATTTCTGTACAAAATGTCGCCACAAAACACATAGACTGTTTCCAAGATAACCTCCTTCCTCGCTAAAATAACAAACCTAGAACTACTGCTGCCATATATCCGGATAAAGTGGAGTTAAAAGAATGTTTTTTCAAAGTACCATTAGAATATTAGTAATATTTACTATAAGATGAAAGTTTAAAGTGAATAGAACTTATAAGTACCGTCAGTAGATAAAGGGTTAAATGAAAAATTTCAAAAAACACTTCTACAAAATTAAAGACGATCAAACTAAAAAATTGGATTTTTGATGTAAAAGTCACATATATTTGCTGCTAAAAGTGTTTTTCGAAATAAAAAAGAACTTCCGTTTAAGTAGTAGTTTTCTCACTCACATTGTGCAAAAAAATTTAAAGCCAGCCTAGTAGCTTGGAATAGTATTTAGAATATTTTAGTTACGGACTTACAAAAGGGGTTTAAATTATGCCTTAAGGTGACTCGAGACACACAATTTTTCGCATACAAAAGTCTTTTCAACAATTAATCTAGTACCTTTACAATAAAAGTACCAAACTGTATGTAAATACAATAATCTAAATATAAAATTAACTTTATGTTGTACGGTCTGTTGTTGCCTCACCTTCTTCCAGGATTCAAATTTGTATATTCGAAAATGTATGTTTTCAAGATTTGTCATATTTAAATTCATATGTCCGAATTTGTATCAGATAAAGTTGAGACACTTTGCATAGCGTTTATCAGTTACATTTTCTTTAAATTGTTTTCGACGTTTTTAATGTTGCAAGAAAATTTTTAATATAGCATTCTCGTAGAAAAATTCACTTATAAGATAATTTCATTTAAAAAATATTTGGAACAATCCCAGAACAGGCGGGACAGCCCATTTGGCGATTTTTCTGACAAGCGCCAAACCCCCCACATACGCAAACCTAAAATGCGGCAACCTGAAAACTAACGTGATTGGTCTACTTTCCTGAATTCTTCCAGACTGTTTTTTACTACGTCATCATCCTGGAATCATGGAAAATACAATATTTATAAATAACGACGTATTAGAAAACACTGGAAAGCTGATTTTTATGAGATTCAAAATAAAAACGATTTCAACATAAGTTTATTGAAAAATATGAAATTTTTAAAGTACCTTTCCAAAGCAGAGTAACAATTTAATGATTAAAATTTTCATTTCTCAACAACTTTCAGAAAAAATCATGGCGTCATTTAATATTTTAAAGTACGTGCCTATATCAGAGTAAACATTGAACAATTCATTTCTAATTTACGGAAGTATGAACGCTTCGCGTTCATAAAAAATAATATATATCACTGAATACAGCAACATAGTTCTGCAGCAATCTGAAAAACGCAGGAAACTCGTTAAAGCGGCAATCACTAAACCTTGTATGAACGCTACGCGTTCATTAACCGAAAAAAACATCACTGGATTCAGCAGTACTCGCTGTGTAGCAATCTCAAAATGTACAAAACTCGTAAGGGCAGCATACATGAAAAATATACAATAAACTGCTAATATAAAACACTACAACAAGAAATGCATAAAATTATTAACATGTCTTAACAGACATCTCCTTTCTTGAAACCCAACTCTAAAAAATGTTCAATTGCCATAATTTCGTAATTTCCAGTCGTCCGTAAACTTCATTTAACTTTCCAGCAAAAAAAAATTAACAAATACTCACAATTTCAAACTAAATTACATAGTTACTTTAACTTTTAAATTTTACAACAAAAACAGCAAATAAAATTAACAAATATCAACAATAACAAACTTTTGCCTTGCCGTCATTTTAATTTTACAATTACACAATGTCTTCCTTCTACACAAATTGCAAAACATGCGGAGTTGAGTTGTCAAAACACCGCTGAGCTAATTGTCAATAAAAGTTTTCAGGTAGGCGTAACCATCCAATACACAACAAATCAACCTATCCCATTAAACCGAACAAATTCAAGATCAGACCACTGCAGGCGTGGAAAGGATTTACGAAACGAACTGGTAACAACAAAAATCCATTTATCGCCTCGCCAAATTGAACCATGCCAAGTGTCTCGTCTGTTCTGGGATTCAGCCAAATATTTTTTTAAATAAATATTTTTGTAAATCTCGAAAACAAATTAATATTTATTGTTTGATGTACTCAAAAATGAAAAACAAACTATCCAAAAAGTGTTATTCTTTCAGAAGGTATTTAAACATGGCTAATTTTTTTTTCCTTTTAATTTTAAATTTAATATTTTAAATAATTTTTATTTAAAAAGAAATTTGTAGATGAATATACATTTCAAAGGGAAATGTAAGTAAAAAATATTTTTAAATTAAAAAAAGTAAAATTTTGTTTCCCAGACCACCTTAAAAGTTCTAAATTCTAGTTCTATTTTTTGCAATGTAACATAACTGTGTTAATTTTTCTCAAAAATTAAACTTCAAACAAGCATTATCACAAACATAGTACTATCGATCATATTAATTAAAACATATTTTTTTTTTTTTTTAAATTATATCTAATCAACCGTCGTTACTAGTCCACTAAAAATCGTTGCGCCATCGTTTTGTTTTCAACTTAACATTTTCTCACTTTTCAAACTGTTGCCTAATCCATTAATCAGAAATACTGTTAAGTAGTCGGGTAATCGCCAAATCTTAAGTAAAATAATTTTACTTCGGATTATTTTTCAGTTGCAACATTAATAAAGTTTCTTTAACCCTAGATCTCTTCTTTTCTGTTCAACAAATATTTGGTCCAAAAAGTCACACATGTTTTAACCATCATAAACGAATTAAGGGCAAAATATAGGCAAACACCACTTTTTTCGAAAAATAATCTTTGCCTTATTTAATCGAAGAATTCCTGTCATTAAATGAGACCTAGATCACTTGTAGTCAAAAGCCTTAAATGACAGAGCACGCAAGCTCTTCTAACACCTCCGGCTCACAAGTAAATCAAGCAAGCTCCAGAAGCTGCGTACTGCACTGCGTAGGCTAACTGCACGGGCAAATCATTTAGATAATTTAAAAGTAACTATTCTTAGATTTTTTCTGTTTAAAAATATTTAAAGCTTTTTCCTTGTTTTATTTTGAAACTGTCGAGAAAAATAAATGAATAATTAAATAACGGACTAAACTGAATAAATAAATATACGGGCTAAATTAATATCAATCATTCTACGTGATTCATTCCTATTCGTTTCGATTCAGCCTTTTTCCAAATCGTTCGAACATAATTGACACTTTCGTCGATATCTTATATACCCGTAAATAAAACGGAAAAATTTTCCCTAAATTCGAAATTAAATTAATAGAACTTGTTGTAGGCAAAAATACATCACAAATGTTAGCAATATGTTCTATTCTGAAGAACTGGCACGTAAATCTACCCGCAAGCCAAAATTATTAGCAAAATACAGTTTATTACATGCATCGAAGTCGATACATATAGAATCGCCTTTCACGTTAATACTTTAGGGGGGGGGGGCTATCCCTAGAAATTTTTTTTTGTATTTCTTATGTTTTCCTTAAACAGATTGGATAGTTTTGAGGATAGATTAGTGATCTAAGTTTTCAAAATATTTTACTAGAAAAATACCTTTCAGCAGATAACTTATAAGTACGATGCAATAAAAAACGCTAATTTTTGATCGACAGCAAACATCTTTATATGTTCAAAATTAAATTAAACAAAAAAGCTATATAAATGAAATAGAGACATGCAAAAACAGAACTTCTATTCCAAATTTGTGAGACAAAAATTAAATTCATTCACTAATTATTAACTTCTATCTTAAGTTGTTCACAAGTAGCAAGGCCATAACCATCATCATCCTGTAGAGATATTTATTTGTTAGATAATGCCTAAGAGCTGAATTTTGACGTCACGGCTGATCAGGGCCGAAACTAGCCTTTTTTGCACCCGGGGCAAACATGGATTTTGACAACCACCCCCCTCCTCGCAATAATAAAAGTTATCGACCGCAGGTACCCTATGCAAAAAACGAAAAAAAACCTTAAGAAATAAAAATCATTTCATAATTATTAAAATGCTAGCAAAAAATATGTAAATAATGCTCCCATAGTATTAACATTAGCTTGGGCGTCAAGAGCCTACACTAGTCAGGCGAAGAAGCTGGATCGCTAATGTTAAACCTATGGGAACGTTCTTTTTAAAATTTCTCACTTGCTTATTAATAGTTTAAAATGATTTTTTTCTTGCTTAGAATAGCTGAGATTGAATTCTATCTGGGTTAATGTTTACTTTTTCGATTTTCGTTGCATATATTTTTACTTTCTTCTATCTTCAATAGAAGAAAGTATTGTAATCGAAATTTTGTTAGACTTCCGGTTTTGGACGGATTTACACGTTTTAGGGGTTAGAGATCCCCAAAAATATGTTTATAGAAAATGTCTGTCTGTCCGTGTGTCCGTATGTCCGTATGTCGCCATTGTACCATCGAAAAGTGTGTGAAGTTATGCATAGAATTCAACCTTTTTTTTTAAAAGTTTGTGGCTATGGCAAGCAAGTCCTCCATTAATTTGGAAAAAATACGCCGGTAGGGGGCTCTGTAATAGCAATTTTTGTGGCCTTTTGAATATTGTATTATCGAAAAGTGAATGAAGTTATGCATAGAATTGAACCAATTATTTTTTATACGATTTTGGCTATGGCAAGCAAGTCCTCCCTTAATTTGGAAAAAATCTGCCGGTAGAAGGCGCTGTTATGGCGATCTTTGTGCGGTTTTGTGGCATTTTGAATATTTTACCATCAAAAAGTGTATGAAGTTATGCATAGAATTGAACCAAAGTTTTTGCGTATGTTTTATCGCAAGAAAGTCCTCCCTGAATTTGGCAATATTCCACCGAAAGGGGGCACTATAATAGCAATTTTTGTGTAATTTTCTTTCGAAGTTTATATAGTACTGAACTAATAAAAATGAAATATTGACATCTGTAACAACATTTTGAAATATTAAAATATATGAGATGAAAGTTTTGGGATTGGCACATCCAACTAGTTTTTTATAAAGTTACTTTCACTTTCAAAAATTTGAAAATAATGCTCCCATAGGTTTAACATTAGCTTGTAAGTTTCTTTGTATTTCATATATATATATATATATATATATATATATATATACATTTTTGTGTGAAATGGCAAACAAAATCTTCATTTTGGTGCCCCTCCCTTCGCCTTTCGTTCCGGCGGCGCCCGGGACACATGCCTCCTCTGCACCCCCCTAGTTTCGGCCCGGCGGCTGATCGGCCAATCAACACATGTGTTAGACTGATTACAGCCAATCATTCTGCAACTTTCCTAGTTATTTTCTATTGATTTAACATTTTAAGAAGTTAGCATTTCAAGGAGTAAAGTGTAAGAAGTAAGTAAAACATAAATTGTTTATTAACTGATTTAAATCAGGACAAACTCTGAAAAATATACCAAACAATTTGCTTAATATTATGTCAGTATACAGGGTGTCCATAAAAAAAGTCCCAGTTTCAATGGTATACTATAACAGTTTAATTTAGATTATTTACAACAAATCATACATGAAATTGAAGGTAAACTAACCTAGTTTTTCTTACAAATGTTCAATAAGTGCACCTTTAGTTATACAGCACACATCCAACCTAAAGTCCAATTCTTCCGACACTTCAGTTAACAAGTCCGGAGTAGTGGAAGCAATAGGCTCTTCAATTTTGTGCCTCCACTCCGGCAAACCATTAGGTAACGGTGAAACGTAGATACGTTCTTTTATAAAGCGCAAAAGGAAATATCGCATGGCTCTAACGGCTTTTTAATCTTAAGCCTAGCAATAACGCTTCACGCCCAGGAGTCGACATTTTGCTTATGTGGCATTGCAAGCGAGTATAAATCAAAGCAATATATGTTTATCTAAAACTGTTTGAGTTACTCTTTATTTGTGACCTTGAACCAACACCAGCCTAGCAATAACGCTTCACGCTCAGGAGTCGACATTTTGCTTATGTGGCACTGCAAGCGAGTATATATCAAAGCAATATATGTTTATCTAAAACTGTTTGAGTTACTCTTTATTTGTGACCTTGAACCAACACCAGCCTAGCAATAACGCTTCAAGCTCAGGAGTCGACATTTTGCTTATGTGGCACTGCAAGCGAGTATATATCAAAGCAATATATGTTTATCTAAAACTGTTTGAGTTACTCTTTATTTGTGACCTTCAACCAACATCAGCCTAGCAATAACACTTCACGCTCAGGAGTCGACATTTTGCTTATGTGGCACTGCAAGCGAGTATATATCAAAGCAATATATGTTTATCTAAATCTGTTTGAGTTATTCTTTATTTGTGACCTTCAACCAACATCAGCCTAGCAATAACGCTTCACGCTCAGGAGTCGACATTTTGCTTATGTTGCACTGCAAGCGAGTATATATCAATGCTGCATATGTTTATCTAAAACTGTTTGAGTTACTCTTTATTTGTGAACTTGAAACAACACTCTACAACGCTTACAGTTGATACAATTAAAATTTATAACTGGGACATTCTTTTACGGACACCTGTATATTTAGACGGAAAAGAACATTCATTTTATGACAAAAAAAAAAGCCATAGAAAGAAAAGTCCAATCTTGTGTATTTGAAGCATAAAAAATAAGTTTTTTAGTAACATTTCTTATTTATCTTACAAAATTCATAAGAACATTTAAATCTTATCACTGCCGCATAAAAATTCATGTTTATTAACTACATTTTAACATTTGCATTTGCATAACATGAGGAAATGTCTCAAATATTTCAAAATTTTCAGAATTTTTAAAAATTTTTCCTACTACGCAATAAACAAAAATGTACAATGCATAATACATACGCAATTTATTCAGTTATTGTGTCACTTTTGATTTCCTTAATTGAAAAAATGAAAATTTAACCATTTAGTGCTCAGGTTTGCATATATGCTATTTTGAATTTAATAGATTTTTTTATTCGCATATACCGAATTCCCACCAGAAAATTAAAATAGCAATATTTGTTTTAATTAAAAAACAGACATTCCGTATTTAAATAAAACGAAATTAACCACTGAAACTTTCCGGTGTAAAGTCAGATTCTCTGAACAACGTAATTTCTAGAACGTATTCTATTATGGAAATTAACACTAGAACGCCCGGAAATTTTACTCAAGTTTCATAAAAATATTTCACACCAGAATTTTTATTTAAAATTATTTGACTGATTTATTTAACGTAAATCTGCGTTTTTAAATTTTAACTTATTTTGTGAAAGAATTTCTGGTTCCAATTGACATTTAATCATATGGTCGTTATCGAATCGACTCCTTCCGAGCGTTCTAGTGTTAAAGAGCTAAAGGTTAAGTTTTATAAATTAAATAATTATATAAAATAAGGTATTTGGAGACATACTTATTTAACCACTTCGCGACGGGAGCCTTTTACGAAATGTTTATTATTTTGCTACCGGTTTTAAAAAACAGAAGTTTGTGCCTATTCAAATCGGGAAAATGCTCGGATTAAATAAGGCAAATTTTACCGTAAAATTTTGCTGGTGAGGATAAACGAGGATCCTTAGACCTATTTCCGGCACGTATACGTATCGCTCGTCCCCAAGGGGTTAAGTATTTACTAATTTGCATTATTTTAGCGTAAAAATGCCACACGACAGTAGTTTTTACTTGCATTGCAGATGTGCAACAGAAGAAAAGATTGACGTATTATATGAAAAATATATCTCTGATTTTTTTCATTTTTTTCCTGTGCTATAAACATTTCAGAGTATCATACATAATTTTTTCGAAACAAAATAAAAAATCGCACATTTAAGAGTTAAATAATCATAAATCAGCATTAAAAACAAGCCCGAGAGTGTTTGGTTGGAACATAATCTTTACGATGGCTATCAGCAAAATAAAATTTTCAATTCTTCAAATTTCTAAAAGCCAAAAGTAGTTAATTTAGAGCAGAGCTGTGGCGCGCCGGATACCACTAATTTTTTAAAGAAATAGCCGACTTCTTGAATCGCAGAGATTCGATGATTAAATAAGGCAGTGATTACTATAAAATTTTAGTGGTGTCGAGCGTGCCACATTTGACCACCCCTGCTTTAGAGTATACTTTATAATTAACCTTACATAAGGGCACAACATATTTGCGCACAATTTTAAAAATTCATTGTGTAAATAAAATTTTTCGCAGTGAATTTACAAAGCTAATGTATAAAGCGAATATACTCGTATTTGCACATTAAAAAGTTGACCTATCCACAACTACTCCATACAATTTAGCGCTTCAAGTCCCGATGCATTACATATAAGATGGTATTGCTATAACTAAGATATTATTCTTTGCATACCACTTATGTCTACAAAAGAAAAAGATCAAGATTTCAAGAAGAGACTCAAGTAGTGCATTAAAAGCATTTAAAGCTGCCTGTAGTACAGACATAAACACATATTAGCAATTTCTTATGCCGTCAAGCTGGTTCAAGAAATTTAAGTTGCATTATTTCTCCTACTTCATTTCCAATTTTAATATTTAAAATTGGTCCTCAATCCATCATTAATTTTTTGAACATCTTGCAGAAAAACTCTCTAAGTTTCTTACACAGTTTTTCTTAAATAGATTAGACTTGCGTTTTTAATCTCTTAGTTGCCACAGACTCATTTTCGTATTGTCGACTCCTTTTATCCCTTTATCCTGAAATAAGTCTTGAACGAATATAGTTAGAATTGTGAAACAGATGTCTACCCAGAATAGAATGCCTATGCACTACCATATGTACTACCATAATTGAAAAAGTTTTATTGAACGCTAAACCTTTGCGGTCCTCGAGGGCTCCACGAACCACAATTTAACAACCACCCGATTAAACAGTTCATTTGGCAAGAGCGTCAACTAGGATTTAAAAAAATACATCAAGCCGATCTACTTGAGATAGTTTTCAAAAACCTTTCATTTTTCTAACACTCAGAAGATCGCACCTGATCTCAGAGATGCATGATATGCTTTTTCTGTTTTATTTCGCGACTGTATGGAGTTAGAGAAATCCTCGCCCCCATCTTCCTGACTCGTGAGATATCTCGACTTATCACTGTAGTCTAATCACGTGCACATGTTTACTGTATACAGACCTGTCAGATACAGAGCGACCTAACTTTTACGTACTTTTGGTTTATCCGATGTTATTTCATTTTTCAATTTTATTTCGCGTATTGTAATGGATTTTGTTAGCATTCTTTTTGTACATTAATGTTTACTGTCATATTATTTGATACAGAAGCTGGATCTCACAGATCAAAGAAAACTTTTCACGAAAAGTCTCTAAGAAAAAAAAAACCTAAACTATTTAGTATCTAAACTAAGAAAAGAAAGTTTCGATCCGTCTGTGTGTGTGTCTAGCGAAATCTACCGCACGTACAAAGCTGAATTGTTTTATGAAAATAGACGAAGGCCTCTCCTGGTATACCTGATACTCAGGAGTTTAAATTTCTGATAATTAGCTGAGTTATTAATTAAAAACCCCAATTAAAATAATCAAAAATATTCATAATTCATCTAAAGCATAGATTTTAATCAGTCCACAAAGAAAATTCTTTCTCAAACTACTTGCAGGTGTGAAAAATAGACTGCAGGTTTTCAAAGACACCCATATCTTCAAAATTATTGAACTACAAACGTGAAATTTCGAGCAAACACGCAAAAAAAATTCTCTTTCAGAATTTCTAAAAATGTTTGAAATATTCCAATTAGAAGATAAAATATTCATTAAAAATCGATTTTAATAAATTAAATTTAATCTCTTTCAAAGACAAGGAGTCGAGAACAGGTGTTTGATAAATCGTTTGCGGTCAGACAACAGTCGCCGTTCATACTGGGATTGTTTCCAGGTCTATAACTGTTTTGCAAATATTGTATTTATAGATTTGAAATTAACACATCTACACTGGTGAAAATTGATTTATGAAACCACGGTTTTTTTTAACAAGAACTTCTATACTATTCATTAAAAATGAAAGAAATTTCATGAGATATACATAGTATGTATAACAAATGAATTACAAAAATAAAATTTCATACATAATATCAAACAAAAACAAAAAGTTAAAAATTAGATTTTCGTAATATGCAAACATGGAAATTGATTTATGAAATATCACATTCCATTGGTTATTCCGAAGTAATATGACGAAAATTTGCATAAAACAAGGTAGCGTGACATGCACAGTAGACATAAAAAGTATTATATTTTGGAAGCAATACGTTTCAGTTATACTTTTCACGATGGGTAAACGAAAGATGTTGTCTGAGGAAAAAAGAGCTAAAATCAATGCATATATAGGATGTGGAAAGTATATTCCGGAAATTAATAAAATTAAAAGATCAGTTGGTGTGATATATAACTATAGAAAAGGTCCAGCAAATTACGGCAAAAATTTTAACAAAAATGTAATCCACGTTTAAGTAAGAGAGAGAAAAGAAGGATTCTTCAACTTGCATCAAAAGCCGATCACACTTCAAAGAAGATTTGTGCAGATCTATCCCTCCCTGTTACTTCTAGAAGAGATAGGCAAATTTTACATTCTTCACGATGCTTGAGATGGTCGAAAATGAAGTCTGGTTTAAAATTACTTCTGTATCACAAGCAGATGCGTTTGCAGTATTGCGAGAAGTACATGACAATGGGTGACAATTGGAAGAAAGTTATTTTCTCTGATGAAAAAAGATTTAATTTGGATGGCTCGGATGGTTTGACATATTATTGGAGGGATCACCGAAAAGAATCAAAATCTACATTCAACACAAATTTTGATGGCGGAAGTTTGATGATTTGGGCAGCGATCGCTTATGATGGCAAAAATTAAATTGTATTTTTAAACGGTCATCAGACTTCTTTTGATTATAGTTTTATTTTAGAAAATTCACTTCTTCCATTTGCATAGCAATATTACGATTTAGATTACATTTCCATGCAAGACAATGGAAGTATTCACATTTCAAATGCAATGAAAGATTGGTTTGACGAACAGAATATTGTTCTTTTAGATCATACCCCTATTAGTCCTGATCTGAACACGATCGAGAACGTTTGGGGACATCTTCTTCGAAGGATTTATGCAAATGGGATTCAGTACACATCACTTATAGAATTGAAAGCTCCAACCTGTCAAAACTGCAAATTAATTGATCAGAAATACACTCAAAATCTTGTTTTATCAATGCCATCTTGAATAAAAGAAGCTCTGGTGAATAAAAGCGGCTTTACTAACAATTAATTTCAATTAAATCTGATATTTTATAAATCAATTTCCATGTTTTTATGTTACTAAAATCTAATTTTTGACATTATATTTTAGTTTATTAATATGTAAGAAATTTTATTTTTCTAAATTATTTGTTGTACATAGCATGTATAACGTATGAAATTTCATTCGTTTTTAATGAATATTATAGAAGTTCTTGTTAAAAACCGCGGTTTCATAAATCAATTTCCACCAGTGTATGAGTAAAAAAAATTTCTCTTTCAGAATTTCTAAAAATTATGGAAATACTCCAATTAGAACTCGAAATATCAATTAAAAATCTTATTTAATGAAAGGATTTATTTTCAATTTCATTTCCTCTCCGGGACAACGAGGACAACGAGTCTGGCCGGAGTTTTGACAGCTGACTGTGGTAAAGGAATCGTAATTTTTAAACCGGGAAAAACTGTTTCGTGGGCTATAACATTTTTACAAAGATTGCATTTATAGATTTGAAATGCATGCATGCATGAGTATTTTTTTACACTCATTCGAAATATGCAATTTCCTTTAAAATCCGTCAATTAGAACATTAATTGGGGAAAAAATGGATTTTTAAAGGAAAAATAAATCTTTTCAATTGAATGCAGAGACAGGTGGCTTAGATGTAAAACCACATACTATTTTTATCCAACTGGGAGAGTTAAGACGTCTATAAAATTTTTAAAAATACTTCATTTACCGGTTCGAAAATTGCACAGAATGTAACGTTGAATCCAGAAATCTAATTTTCCTAGAAAACAGATAAATAGACGTCAATTAATTTTTAATTAAATTGGTCGCAGAAAAATAAATGTTTTTTTTTCACGCGAGACATTCTTTATTTGTTATTTTGCGGGGATTAGAAAAAGATATAAAATGATGAATATTGACAGATATTATTATGATAGAGACTAGCAGGCTATATTTGTTATATTTGCGGGGATGGGGAGGGTGGTTAACTACTTTCGATCAAATATCAAATTTAGTCTATGTGACAGATATTATTATGATATTGACCAGCGGGCTATATTTGGGAGAAGTATTTTTAAATATGGCTATTAGTCCACATGACAGATATTATTATGATAGAGAATACATTTCTTTTAGAATTATTTAATTTATTCCACATTTCGGATTGTTTCAGTATGAAAAGCTTTTAGATAACTAAAATAATTCTCTGTAAAAAAAAAAAAAAGTATAATTGTTATTTCTTTACAAGACTGGGAGCAGAAGCATTAACTTCAAAAACACATTTTTACAAAGCCATCTGATTTACAGCTTCATAATTCAGGTATAGTTAGTGTTACATTTATTTACAATAATATGAATTTAAAATTTAATTTTAAATAGCAGTGCTTAATAAATAAATGTATTTTTTTTAAATGTGGGTGTAATTTAGGTATACGGTCTAATTCTAGTATAATGTGAGAAGTATGTACACTGTCAGTTGCTGGATTCATAGAATCTCAACTTTGAAATTGTGTTTAATCAATAGCAGAGTTTTTAATACTACTCTTATAGTCCACTAGTTTTTGTCCACGAAATGTGAAATTCAAGTGGAAATTCTTTCGACCCATCTTTTAGCGCTCACGTTCAACGATCTCTATTACTCGCACCAAGACATTCCTCACCCATACCAGGACGTTCATTAGTTGTTCCAGGTCCTTTAACAGTTAAGGCACCACTAATGAAGAAACAAAGGCAAGTTGTCTTAAAGACTTTATCTTCTGAACTGTCACTGTAAATTAAGAGAGCCTTAAAAATTGTAGGATTAAAAAACGTAGAGTGCAAAGTAGTGTACGAAATAAGGTACTTACTATGATTGTAGAGGCAATAAAATGACTAAAAGTGGGGGAAAAGAAAGAAATTGGAAAAAGAACACAAAATTAAAAAAAATATCTTAATAAAACAGAAAGTGGAAAATTGAAAAGAAAAATCTCAGGCTATATCTTCATCAAAAGCATGTAAGCAAATTATTTTTGACAGTGATAAGACCGATATTGAAGAAAACTTTTTGTCTCCGTTAAAATTGGAAACAGCATCTGAAATAAGAATAGGGTCGTGGATTGCAGTGAATTATCAGAGTAATTAACACAAAAACTGTGGAGTAGTACACAGAACAAATAACAGTTAAAGACTTGAACAGTCACAGCCACTATTCAGTAAAGATTTTTTTTAACATTATTGAAAAGGACAGGGTTACATTTTTCCTGATATTGCTGATATTAAATGGATGTAAAGAAGGACAAATCCCTGAAGTTTTTGCCGTCCCTGACTTTGATGGAAGCTACGATGGAATGCGTTGGAAAGTGTTTCATAATATAAGCTTCACGCATGATTTTTCTTTCTTGTTTTTTAATAGACTGGCGTAAATCACTAAAAATATTTCACTACTTCCACGTGATATGTAAATAGAGAATAACCCCTCTCATATATACTTTTCAAATTCAAAATAGGATATTTTACAGAATAACTATTTAAAAACATAACAAATATTTTCTACTCATATTGTTACGACATGTTGTCCCATTATTTTAATAAATATGCATTTTCCCGTATATTTTGTTCGATACTCGTATTTGCTGTCTTCAAAATAATTTTTCAAACTTTGTTAACACTAGAGCGCTCGGAAATTTTACTCAAGTTTCATATAATTATTTCATACCAGAATTTTTATTTAAAATTATTTAACTGATTTATTTAACGCATTTCTGTGTGAATTTAATTTAACTTGTTTTATTAAAAAATATCTGGCGCCAATGGGCATTTAACTATTTGGTCGGAGTTGGATCGACTCCTTCCGGGCGTTCTAGTGTTAAATCTTAAGTAGATAGGTCGTATCATTTTACTTTTTATGTGGTGTTTATCCCAGATTTAGGCCTAAGAATTTTTTATTAATAAACCCCTAAAATGTTTCCTTTATTTCTTCAACATACCCAAATTTGCCTATAGAAGGGTAACTTGGGTACAGTTAGACTAAAATCACATATTTCTCTTTAAAACCCTAATTTCCCTACCGACGGGGTAATTTGAGTATAGTTAAATTTTCATTTGTTTTGAGGGAATAAAAGATACAATAAATGTTGCGATTATATATTTTAATTCTAGTAGGACACATTATTTAAGGGGACCGGGTAAGCGAAATTCAACCAAAAAATCGATTTTTACTTTTTTATATTATTAAATAGTTTAATTTTTTATCTTTTCAACGATGTATTACACATGTTTATATATATATATAAAAAAGTGTTGGATTTTTCCATTCTTTCTAAGAGGACTTTACCTCAGTGGGCTACTTTTTTAAAATTCAGATTTCTTGATTGGCACCACTTTTCTGAAGTGGTGAAATTCCCATTGTTTTCGCCTTAATTAATATGTTATTAACCCTCTCGCTGCGTAATTGTTTTATCAAAATAGCTTCAAAAATTGCGTAACTAATTCCTTCGCGACGACGTCTTTTAAGAATTTTTATTCTTTTGTCGCCGGTTTTTCAAAATAATAATTTTCGCCCGATTTAATCGGGAAAAGGCTCCGATTACATAAGGCAAAATTTACAATAAAAAGTTACTGGTGGGAATGATCAAGGAGAGTTAATTAGACGGAAAAAAAATGCATCCCGATGAAATCTCGGGTTGCGCAAATTTTGCTACTTTTACGTTGCCCGAGAAACTCTCGAGTTGCGCAACAAGAGGGTTAAATAGGGCGAATTTTACTATTTCAAAAAAGAGGTGTCAATCAAGGAATCAGATTTTTAAAAAAGTAGTCCACTGGCAACACTGCTTCACAGCTTTAATTGAATTTTTCTCAAAACTTCGATTTTTCAGGTTTGTGTTCCTTTTTTTCAATATTTATTAAACTTAAGAACTCAGATTTTTCTAAATACTTATGTTATAGTGCATACTCTAACACAGTGATTTAATGATTTGTTGAGAATTATTTATTTTAGGAAATGAAATCTTACCAAAAATGCTAATTTAAAAATATATTTCAATAAATAATTAATAATTAATTTTCAGTTTTAGTTAGAAAGAAAATGGTCTGTTAAAATACGTAAAGCATGTTATTCAAACTACTCTAAAAAATCTAGACCTCTATCTTTCCCCATTTCTGAGAAAAAGGTACATAAATTTGATCTATTTTAACACGGCCGCGACAGAGCTTACACGGTCCCCTTAAATGATTCTTTCTTTTTTATATACAATAAATTGGAAATATGTGATAAATATTCGTAATATTTAGTCTAAAAATTTCTGTCATTTCATGGTATGAAATAGTAATTTTAAAAAAATAGTGGTATCAGAAAGCTTTAAGCGATGGATCAAGCAAACTTTTCTTGTCCGTACGGGCATACAGGCAAATAAGTTAAGTGGTTAAACCGGAAAGATTAAAGAGACATGTTATTTGTAGTATGGGTAAGTCTTTAAAGTCACGAACGTACGATTTTTATCTTTATTTATTTATATTTTGTACCGTAATTTCCAGCGTCTAATCCGCGGATCAAACAATAATGGTACCAGAAATTTTATTCAATACCGTGTAGCTTTTTAAATTGCGGCAAATACTTGACTGCAATTATTAAATAAAATTTCTGGGTCGAAAAATGATTGTTTGGTCCTTGATTATCCTCCAGAAATTACGGTATTTGTTTATATTTTTTTTACTCGAAAACTGCAGTCAGAATGACGACCTTGAGTTTTCTAACAGCAGATAATCAGGACTTTTGCGGTTATTAAACAAAAAGGATCTACGCTTCGACTTATTCTAGGAACGAAGAAAAAGATATTGTTGTGTTATTTTTTTTTAATTGGGCAACTATATTTTTTTACTTTTTTAATTTTATCCCATATTTCACAAACGTTCTTTTATGAATATGTATACTATCTAATAGCATGTATACTAATCTATAAATTATGTACACGTCTGCACAAAAGGATTCGGATAACTTTACGACTGACTGTAAATGGGAATTTCTAAAATTTTGCTTACAAATGTGTTGCGTTTTCTAAATTGTTTATTTAGGCATCATCTTTCTCCTTTTTTCCAGTGATGCCAGTGGGTTACTTTTTTTTTAATTCAGATTTCTTGACTGCCACAACTTTTTTTAAACGGTAAAATTATCTTTGTTTTTGCCATAATTAATGTCATTAAATAAGGCGCATTTTACCATTTCAAAAAAGTGGTGCCAATCAAGAATCTAAATTTAAAAAAAGTAGCCCATCTGGCAGCACAGCTTTTTTCACGGTGAACTTTTGTTACATTATCCTGAATGTGTTGTAAAGTGTTTCATAATGAATGCTTCACGCATGATTTTTCTCTCTTGTTTTTTACTAGACTGGCGTAAATCACTAAATATATTTCACTACTTCTACGTGATATGTAAATAGAAATTGTAAACTGTTTTTCTTCTCGAAACGGGACTTAGAGTTTATCGATGAAGGTTTTGGTTGTCTGAAGTTTGATCTTTGCGATCTGTTGTTGAAGAGGATGCGACGGAATTTGGTGGACGAAATTTAGATTTTTCGGTAAATTTTGTTACGAAGGTGATTTGTCGCGATCTGTGGATGATTCGGTGGAACTGCTTTCGATTTTTATTCCTCTCACATTTACTTTTCAAATTCAAAATTGGGTATTTTGCTGAATAATTATTTAAAAGCATAACAAACATGTTCCACTTATATTGTTAGGCGCGTTGTCTCATTGTTTTAATAAATATGGATTTAACCCCTTAGTTCTTGCTCCCGTAATATTCACGGGCTGTGTCTTTTATTCAGATTGCTTGATTCCCACCAGTTTTATAAAATGGCGTAATTGGCTTTACTATGGTATCATTTTACCTGTCATTAAATATGGTGAATATTTCTTTAAAAAAATGGTGCCAATAAGCAATTTGAATTTTTAATTCGTAATTTAATGCGACCATTAAGGGGTTAAAGAAACATGAATACGATTTATGAGTTTCCTTAAACATTTAAGAATAATTCGTTTATAAGTTAAATAAAATTACGAACTTTTCTTTAAATGTATTGTTTTGAACATATAAATTGTTTAAAAATATTTTATAACCATATCCAGGGTTCGTACGGGTCCTCGAATTTCGAGACCAAGTAATTATTCGGTACCAGTATTTTTTTTTTATAAAAAATCTCTCTTTAAACAAGGCGAAATTTCGCGCGTTTATTTTTCTATTAAAAAATACTGCTTTTTAGTGTGGAAAAACTACTGAAGTATACGAACCCTGCATATCCCAAAAACGTGATTAACGGATTAGCTAATGAACATTTTAAAAGTCGTTGTAGAAATTATGTAAAGCTGAATTAAATGTACGTGATTTAAACTACCTTCAAAATAGTAACCGTTTAAACCAGAATGGTCCAACTGTGGTCCTGTTGGAAATACTGGTTTTGTTAGGGATTGGTAAATTAATATTTTATTTTTACGCACAACTTATGGCAATGACGCTGTGATACTTTATTTCATTTGTTAAATGCGACTAATTGCTATAGTTTTTTTTTTGTTTGTTTGTTTGTTTTTTTTTTTTTTTTTTTTTTTTTTTTTTGTTTTTTTTTACACGAGAAGAGGTCAAAATTTAGGAAATAAAAGTTGTCATCTGTTTTTTTTATTTGAGTAGTTAAAAATGAAGTCATATTTTGTTGAAATAGAGAGCAATGATCCATCTTCAAGGTAAACTAAATTTATATTTTGTACATATTGTATATATTGTCAATTAAAAATATTTTGAAATGTCCCATGTCTACTTTTTTATATGCATGTAAATAAAATCTGTGTTAAAAAACCAAGTTTAATTTACAGAATATTTAGAACCCAACATTGTGTTTGACAACAAGCAAACATATGGCGCCCGAACAGGGACACAATTGAATAACTATGTTGAATTATTGAATTGTTTTCATAGTCTATATTGTTTTCATTGAGCGTATTCTGTAATATAAATTAATTAAAGAAAAGGCGTACACCGCTGCGCTTGTCATTTACCGGAACTTTAAATGTATTAAAGGAAGATATTACGAACGGAAGGTTTACGAAATTAGGGAATTTAATCAAAGAAATTAGAGCTATAGATGAAGCTATAATAGAGGTCATGGTAGATGACGATCAATGCGATGAAGAAACAATTAATAATGAAGTAGTAGAAAATGAATGTTACTCAGATGAATGTATTACTATTAGGCTTAAAGTTAGTGAGGTATTAAGCGTAAATAAAGATGATTAAGTTGATAATGGAATTAACAACGATTACGGTTATTCTAAACCTAGGACTTATAAATTGCCTAAGCTGTTCAAGCTTATCAAGCTGATCAAGCTATTCAAGCTGATCAAGCCGTTCGATTCACAGTTAAAAAATTATCTTTCGTTTTGGTCGCAGTTTGAAAAAATTCATGAAGACATAGATTTGGATAATAGGGATAAGTTTCAGTATCTTATACAATCGGTAGAACCTAAAACGAGTGCCAGGCGTCTGTTAGAAAGTTATCCAATGATTTCTGTAAATTACCAGAAAACTGAGAGGCATTTCAAGAGCGTTTTGGAAATAAAGATTTATTGATAGAAGTATATGTCAGAGAATTTTTAAAATTGGTTGTCGCTAATGTACAGGCACATGGGAAATATAAACTTTCGTTATTAGATCTATTCACCAAAGTTGAAGCATATTTACGATCTTTAGAATCCATGGGTTTAAGTTTAGAAAGCAATTCTGCATGGCTCTATCCCATGATAGAATCTAGCTTGTCAGAAGATGTAATGAGAGCATGGCAACTATATAGTATTTCGAACAGACCAAGCGTTGATAGTACTAGCAATTCATTGTCAACAAAATCAAATATAGTAACAATGATGGAATTCCTGAAACAAGAGGTAGCAGGAGAGGAAAGATAAAAATTAGCCAAATCGGGTTTTGTAGAGTTAGTTTCTAAAAACAAACCTAAAGAAAATTTCAGGAAAAGAGAACATAAATTACCTACGGCGGCAGGGCTATTTAGCGCAAAGGAACGCCTTTGTTTATTTTGTGATAAACCACATGAAAGCAAGTATTGTGTTAAGGCCAGATCTCTTTCTTTTGAAGGGCGGAAAGCTAAAATTAGGGATAAAAATTGCTATCTAAAGTGTCTTCGTTTTGGTCACCACGCTAAAGTTTGCAAAGTTTTTATTCGTTGTCATGTATGTTCTAAATCCCATACCGATTTATCATGCCCTGAAATTTCAATGCGTAAAAAATCAGAAAATATAGCTAAGGCCACAAGAGTAATCCAAAGTGCCATAGCTAATAATAAGTGTTCTGGGGAAGTAGCTCTTATAACTTTAGAAATAATTATTAAAGGTCGGATTACAAAGAAAGTAAGAGCAATATTAGATTGTGGGTCACAAAAGAGCTATATTTTAAAAAGTACAGCCAAGGAACTAGGTTTACATCCCATTTCCTCTTAAGCTATTGTACACACATTATTTGGTGATACACAAACAGAAGCCAAATCTCACAATAAATTCCAAGTTGAATTAAGTATTCCAGGGCAGATGGAACCAAACTGAAGAAGTTTTAGAATTTTTGGATCAAGATACAAATTGGAGTAATATTCCTCGCATACTGAATGAGTCCGTACTTAAAGAACATAAGCTATGGATCACAGATATAGGAACGGAAAGGCCAAAAATTTAAATTTTGGTAGGAAGCGATTACTATGGCCAACTTCTCACAGGTCGAGTGAAACAGCTAAAGAGCGGTCTTACAGCAATACAGTCGAAGCTTGGATGGACACTTTGTGGTCGTTTAGAAAGTACATGACAGTCTTGTTTAAATTATGGAAATATGCTGATTACGAACCTAGCGTTAAAAGAGTTGAAGATTTCAGATTTATGGAAATTAGTGACAATCGGCATAACAGATCCCAGTCATACTTTGTGTAAAGCTAAAGAAAAAGAATTCGCTCATGATAATTTTATAAAAGAAGTTGATAGAAATAGTGAAGGTCGTTGTATTGTAGGTATTCCTTGGATAGACGGTAAACGTGAGATTCCTTCGAATAGACATATGACTGAACGAAGATTGATCAGTTCAACGAACAAATTAATATCGATGAAAATATTTGAGGAGTAGGGTAACTCCGGCAGAGTCGCCGCATACGGGATAGATGCCGCACCCCTGGTATTTCTTGTAATTATCGACAGATGGTCGTCAAACGCACAGTATAGGTGCACAATGAGATTATTTTAACCAGTGTATAGCGTGAATCCCATTTCGATGTTTACTTGTAGAAGTACAATCCTTATTTTGACGTAAGTGCATGATTAAACTTTTAAACACGTTATGTTTAAATACTTTTCATACACTTATTACTAAATGCATGCATGATTTCGAAGTCAAAACTAAGTGTAGCGTTTGTATACAGTACTGTGCATATGGTTACGCCATTCCCCTTAGCGATGGTAGGTAACTGTGATGGCCGACGTCTGCACCATGCAAAATGGGATACATGCCGCACTACTATTCCGGTATACATGCCGCAGTTTCTTTTGTAAGGGATGATTAAGTGTTATTAACTTTTCCCTTTTTTTTGCACAGACTAACCATGTTAGGTACGTTATCAAGTTTACTAAAACCAAAGGAGAAAAAGGGGGAAATTAAAAGTAAGAAGGGCAAGAAAGATGCAAGCTAAGATGATAATAATGAAAAATTGGATTACGCGTAACGCAGACGTTCTTTGCAAACTAATCTAAAAAAGAGGAAGTGTAATTGGCTTCGTTGCATCATGTGTTTAAATGTAGTTACATAAAGACTGTACTATTTCGACACTTTTTCTGTAGATTGCAGTAAAAAAAAAAAAGCAGGTCTCTTGACACATTCGGGACCATATGTGCATATAAGCACTTTCATAGAGAGCTTACAGAATTTGTTTCTGGCACCAGCAAAAAAGAAAAGTAATATTTGCTTTGTTTAATTAGAGCATTTTCATGATTATTTAAGTAAAGGTAACTTCTTTTAAAAAATTGGTACCAACCGAATAAAATTTATGTAAAAGCCACCGGTTCCGAAAGGGTTAACAAATAAATTATGTAAACACAATTTTACTTTTTTTCTTTTCCCTTTCTAATACATTGATGTTACGTTGTTGCTGAAATAACAATTAAAATTTAGTGTAAAAAAATATAAGTCGATAATTTTAATAGTGAAAGTAGGCAACAATTCTTAATTTTAATCTACTAATATGTTTCATTGTACACATTTAGTTTCATTTTGTTATTACATCCATAATTATAGTCCAGATATGAATTTTTTTTTAAATATTTTTATTTATAACTTCATTCTGTTCTTATTACAAGCGCGGCATAACTACCGCACAAGTGCGACGTCTCAGCCTGAATGTACGGGTGACGCAAAGCAGTGTAATATTTTAGAAAAAAATTGTAAAAAAATATTAATAATTTGTTTTGAATTTTTTTGTCGCACTACACTCGTTGTATATTTAACATTAAATAACACAGCATGATTTTTATTTTTTTTATGTTCACCATGGGACTTTATACACAAATTTAAAAAAATGTGCGGCATAAATCCCGGAATTACCCTATGCTAAGGTTTTCTGTGAATGGGAAGAAGAAGGTGTCATTAGTAAAGTTTCAAATGAAACACTAGGGACCCAATTCCAGGACATTTTTTACCTCATCATCCCGTCATCAAACCAGATAGTCTTACTACTCTGTTAGACCAGTTTTTGACGCATCGTGTAAAGTAGGGAGGTCACCTTCTTTAAATGGTTGTCTCTTTAAAGGACCAAACCTTATTGAACAAATTCCTACAGTGTTAATAAGATTTCGTGAGAAAGCTATTGGGGTAGTAGCCGGTATAAGAAGAGCATTTCTTCAAATTGAAGTAAAAGAATCAGATCGTCATATCTTGATATTTTTGTGGTGAAAGAATCCTGACGAGTTTCAGTTTTATCAACACAATAGAGTAGTTTTTGGAGCCACTTGTAGCCCATTTTTACTTGATGCAGTTATAAGATATCATTTGAGTAATGTTGATGAAGAAAATAAACAGATAGCAGATAAACTTATGAAAGCATACTATGTTGATAACTGCGTGACTTCAGTTAACAGTGCGCCTGAACTAGAAAATTTTATTTCAAAATCTACAGAAATCATGGCTGACGCAAAAATGGAATTAAGGATGTGGGAATTCGGACCAGTTAAAAGGGAAGACAATAGTTTATTTAGCAAGAAAGAAATGCTAAACAAAAAGGTAACTACGACAGTTCCGGTTTTAGGGTTGAAGGGGGATATAATGGAGGATAGTTTGAAAATCGCTCATAAATTTACTGATGAAATAGAAAATCTGTCTAAAAGAAATATATTAGCTGTAACTCAGGGTATCTTCGATCCAATTTGTTTTTTAGCACCGGTATTGTTGCCAGTCAAACTGATAATTCAAGAGGCCTGGTCAACGAAATTAGATTAGGATGCTCCACTTCCTGAAAAAATCCGTAATAGATTTCAAAAATGGTACGGTGAACTCAAATATTTAAATAACGTGAAGATAGATAGACGTGTGGGCTATGGTTGTAAAGAAAACTGGTCTGTTCATACATTTTGTGATGCCAGTAACAGAGCTTATGCAACAGCAGTTTTCTTACGTTGTGAAGATAAAGACACAGTTTTTGTACAACTCTTAGGAGCTATATCTCGTCTTGCACCAAAAAAAAAAAGCATAACCATCCGACGCTTAGAGCTCCTTGCTTGTGTTTTAGGAGTCAGATTGACTAACTTCGTTTTGAAAGCCTTTAATCCTCTCGCTGCGCAACCCGAAATTTCCTCAGGCAACGTAAATGTAGCAAAATTTGCACAACCCGAGATTTCCTCGGGGGTACATTTTTTTCCGTCTAATTAAGGGGACGAGGGACCTTAAAAATAATTTTTTTATTTTTTGTAAATTTCACCTTAAATATTACTCAAAGGTACATTATATGCATTATGGCATGCATTTATTACAAAAAAAAATTTTTTTTAAGTCATTTTTGAGAAAAAAGTGGAATTTTACGCGTTGTTTTAGAAATCTCCGAAATGCCCCATGCGCGTTCCATATCAATGAAAATCCCCAATATTTTTTATAAAAGTTTGGTTTATATATATAAAAAAATCTGTGCATCGAATTTTATATATTTGAATATAAAGGTTAAAAAAAATTTTTTTTGAAAAATTTTGAAATTTTTCGAAAAAATTTAAAAATTTCAGAATTTTTCATTTTTTTCATTTTTTTTGCAAATTTAACTTTAAATATTACTAAAGGGTACATTATATGCATTACGGCATGCATTTATCACAAAAAAAAATCAAAAAAAAATTTATTTTTGAGAAAAAAATGGCATTTTACGTGTCGTCGTAGAAATCTTAGAAATGCCCCCTGCGCATTCCATATGAATAAAAATCACCAATATTTTTTATAAACGTTTGGTTTATATATATAATTAAAACTGTGCATCGAATTTTATATATTTGAATATAAAGGTAAAAAAAAAAAAAAAAATTGAAAAATTTCAAAAAAATTTCAAAATTTCAAAAGTTTTTGATTTTCTTCTTTATTTTGTAAATTTTAATTTAAATATTACTCAAGGGTACATTATATGCATTGTGGGATGCATTTATCACAAAAAAAAATTAAAAAAAAAATTTATTTTTGAGAAAAAAATGGCATTTTACGCGTCGTCGTAGAAATCTTCGAAATGACCCCTGCGCATTCCATATCAATGAAAATCCCCAATATTTTTTATAAAAGTTTGGATTATATATATAAATAATTTTGTGCATCGAATTTTATATATTTGAATATGAAGGTGTAAAAAAAAAAAAAATCAAAATTCTTGAAATTTTTTCGAAAAAATTTTGAAATTTTTAATTTTTTTTTTTTTTACCTTTATATTCAAATATATAAAATTCAATGCACAGTTTTATTTATATATATAAACCAAACTTTTATAAAAAATATTGGGGATTTTCATTGATTTGGAATGTGCATGGGGCATTTCGAAGATTTCTAAGACGACGCGTAAAACTCCATTTTTTTCTCAAAAATAATTTAAAAAAAAAATTTTTTTTTGATAAATGCTTGTCATAATGCATATAATGTACCCCTGAATAATATTTAAAGTCAAAATTTCAAAAAATAAAGAATTGATTTTTAAGGTTTTTTAAGGTCCCTCGTCCCCTTAACCCTCCTTGATTATGCCCACCGGTAATTTTTTATTGTAAATTTTACCTTATTCAATCGGAGCATTTTCCCCGATTAAAATAGATAATTTTTTTTTTCTTTTTTGAAAAACGGGTGGCAAAAGAATAAAAATTCTTAAAAGACGCTTGTTGCGAAGGTGTTAAAATACGCAATTTTTGAAGCTATTTTGATAATACAATTACACAGTGAGAGGGTTAGTAGTATTTCCATACCAGTAAAGTATTGGACCGGCTCTGTTCTCGCTTGGATTCGAAGAAATGATCAATGGGGAACGTTTGTGGGCAACAGAGTTAGAGAAATTTGCAAGCTTTCTGAATCTCAACTACGGAATTTTGTACCTGGTCATCTGAACCCTGCTTATCTACCCTCTCGAGGATGTAATCCTAAAAAGCTGCTGAAGATGAGATGGTGGGAGGGACCAGAATGGTGGAAGTTTTCGGAAGAAAATTGACCACAATCAGAAATAAACCCCAACGAAGACTTAGTAATGACGGAAAAGAAAAAAATACAGTAGCTGCTCTTTTATGTTCTAATTCACATGAATTTATGATATATAGTAGAATTTCAAAATTCGGTAGATTTATAAATGTCATATATTGGGTGAAGAAATTCATATTGAAGAGCAGAAATAGAAGTAGATCTTTTCCATCAGAATTGTCCACCGAAGAGAAAGGAGATGCGGAAAAGTTACTCTGTTCTAGAATACAATCTGAAAGTTTTGGAGATACTACTGATGCAATAAAAGGATTGAATGTTATGAAAGACCAATAAGGATTGTTGCGAGTGAAAACAAAGATATTAGAGAGAGATGACGAGTTTTCATTCAGATATCCAATTTTATTACCATCAAAACATCATGTAGTGAATTGCCTGATTCAAGAATGTCATTTAAAGAATTGTCATGCTGGGCTTCAAACAGTTGGATCCATTTTAAGAGAAAAATATTGGATAATTTCTTCTAGACTCAGCATTAGAAGTCAAGTGTCTAAGTGTTACAGATGTAAAAAATACTCTGCAAAACCATACACTGCACCTCCTATTCACCTACCTCTAGACAGAGTCAGAGACTCCAAAGTATTTGAAGTTGTTGGAGCTGATCTGTTCGGTATCATAAAAAAGCAGCCAGATGCGGCAACACTGTGGCATTCCGCATCTGGCTGAATTTTTATTTAGGGATTTCAAATTCTCACCAGTAAGTTTAAATAGTTATTATTGTTTTATAAGATGCCAGCTATTCCACAAATAAAATAAACGAAAATTGCTATTCAAAATTTTCCGGTGTGAATTCCAACACTAGTGAGAAGTCGGTCGATTAGTGATGACGTTTCACTCGTGTACTCTGGCCTTGAGTATTTCAATGGCAGCAGCTAATCCTAAAACTTTCTTCTATCTGATGCATGTTAATACTTCAAAATTCGCCATCACAGCGCCAAAATTAAATGACAATCTATCACAACGTCATAGTTGCCAACTTGTACGGTTTTTTGTTACCACTAAAATTTAATAGAAATTATTGTCTTGTTTCATCGTTAAAAATCTTTAGATTTCGGCGATTGTTTTAGGTAAAGTTTACTGTTAAATTTTAGTAATGAGAAAAATCCGTACAAGTTGGCAGCTATGCAATGTCCATCATGAGGATTCTAAAGTATCTATTTATGTGAAAGTGTAACGTAATATGAAGTTTGATTAAATTCCGTACATTAGTTATTGAGATAGAGCTGTCGCAAAATTCGTGAACAACGCAGCCTAGCAGCGCCACCTGTTAGGCGATTTACACCAAAACGTAATCAGCACCAAACTATATAAAGGTATAACTGAATCTGAAGTTTGATAAAAATATGTACATTAGTTCTTGAGCTATAGAAATTGCGTAAATCATGACTAGTGCATCATAGCAGCGCCACCTATTGAGCTATTTACACCAAAAAGTAATCAGCACCAATTTATATCAGAGACTAAGTGAATATGAAATTTTATGAAAATGCATGCGTTAGTTCTTGAGATAGAGCTATTGAGGAAATCGCAAAAAATGCACCATAGCAGCGCCACCTATTGTGCGATTTACACCAAAAACTAATGATCACCAAACTATATCAAAGACTAATTGAATCTGAAGTTTTATGAAAATCCGTGGATAAGGTCTTGAGATATAGCTATTGCGGAAATCAGGAAAAATGCAGCATAGAAGCTCCACCTGTTGGGCGATTTATACGAAAAAACTAATCAACTCTAATTTATATCAGGGACTAACTGAATCTAAAGTTTTATTAAATTATGTGCATTACTTCTTGAAATAAAGCGCCCACAAAATCTGTGTCACATGCAAGCAGACAGACTCACAGACAGACATTTTGTAAAAACATTTTTTTCGGGATCTCTGACACCTAAGACGTCTAAATCCGTCGAAAACCGGAGTTCGAAAATTTTTAGAACCCAATACTTTCTTCTTGTAAAGATAGAAGAAATTGAAAAAAACACAATCAATAGTTTACCCAAAATGTGACAAAGAAAGTATAACCATTTACTTACATATTCCTCTGTTAAACTGAATTTTAAAAATGGAGCTTTATCAAAGAAAAAAAATGCAATCCTCATTTTAATCTCAATTCTTAACTTGTTACTTGTTAGATGTTTATCATGGATTTTGTTGTTCCGTCAATAATTTCCGCCCATGTGAATAAGTGAATAATCGAATAAGACTCATCATTTTAACCCATAAATGCATAGTGGCGCATATCTGCATCAATTTTTATTTAACTCTTAGCAACCACTATATTTATATAGAAATATTAATGCTGTAAAAAAGTACAAAAATATGCTACAAAATAAAATTAAAAATCTGTCTTAAAATTTCTGGTGTCCAATATTTAATGCAAAAATGAAAAACAAAATTCTAAGTGAATAATTCGTGCATTTAACACTAGAACCGCCGGAAATTTTACTCAAGTGTTATAAAAATATTTTACACCAGAATTTTTATAAAAAACTATCAAACTTATTTATTTAACTTGTGTGTCCGTGGTACATAATTAACTGATTTTAGAAAAAAAAATTCTGGTTCGAATCGAAGTATTTTTATTTGGTACCGGTCAAAATGACCGCTATGGCGGTTCTAGTGTTAAGGGGTAAGTTTTACAAATAAAAAAATTATTTAAAATAAGGTATTCAGATTTATACTCATTAAAATATTTACTAATTTGCAATATTTTAGTTTTACTTGTATTACAGATGTGCAACACAAGAAAAGATCGACGTATTATACGAAAAACGTATCTCTGTTGGGTTTTTTTTTTCATTATTTTTCCCGTATAATAAACCTTTCTGAGAATCATATACAATTTTTTCTAAAATAAAAAAAAATAATGCATTCAAGGGTTAAGAATAAAATTATTACAAATGAATCTGAAGTCAAGACATTACTTTTTCCCTCACCCCTCTTTTATTTTCTTTCTTTCCTGTTAGAATCAGCCGTTTCATGCCCCTTGTAGCAAACATTGAGTAAAATTTTTGTGTGCAAATATGTTTAATTACCATTAATATACAGGGTTTGTACGCTTCAAGGACTTTTTACCAGAGTATTTGTAAAGTAATATTTGCCTGATTTAATGAAAAGAAATTTTACCTTCTGATATTGCGACCAGTAACTTTACGAAATTTATGGTACTAAATCCCCTGTAATCCCTTGATGCATACGAACCCTGATATAGTTTGACCGATGTATGTCTCATGACAAAGCTTTCATTTATAACGTTAGTTATTTATATTGTACAGTCGTGGGGAAAAAAAAAAAAAGTAAACACCCCTTACTAACTCCTCAATAAATTATCGTAGAAGAAAGTTACTGATACCGAACGATTGGAAATAAAGTCTACTTTTAAATGATGTATATAAAATTTGCTTAGGGGACCATCTACATATTAAAACGAATCCAAACTTCATTTTTTTTCAATGACAATTCCCAATTTTAACGAAATAATTCAAATCTTCGGTTCAAACTATGCCTAGACACTGAATTTCAAGTCATTTGAATGATAAGTTTTTGAATTATAAACATTCAAAATTGAGTGCTTCTAATGTTAAATTACATTTTCATATTTTTATTTATATCTCCAAAAATTATTCTCCTAATCTGCTAATTATTTGTGTATCACCAATACTAATATACCCAAACATAAATACGCTGAATTTGCAATTTTATAATTTTATGATATGAATTATGAATTATGACATTAATATTCGAAAAAATTATGAATTGCAGCCTACAATTTGTATGATGGATTTAGATTTATTAAGTCCTGCTTTATAGAAATCCAAAATTTCACATTTTTCTTCCAAGTAGTTTTCCAATTATTCTTATAAAGCGGCAAAATGATGGTTTATTAAATTGATGGTCTATAATAGAAGTGACTAGATATTTTGAAATTTCTTCTGTTGTCCTGTAATCTAGCAAGCTTCATTGACTTCTTAAGGTGCCTTGATCAAGATGGGGGCTCTCTCGGTTAACAATCGAGTTCGGAACTTCAATTTGGATACAGCCCTTAAAATAAGCTCGTTTTAAACTAATTAATTTCTCAGAAACTTATGGTACGAATTGCATAAAAATTTGTTTTTAGGCTAATTGAAGGGTGTAGAGTTCATTTATGCTGTCAGAATTGTGTACTACTATTGAAAAAAAAAACAAAGTTGTGGTTCGTTTTAATATGTAGATGCCCCCCTAAGCAAATTTTATCTATATCATTTAAAAGTAGACTTTATTTCCAATCGTTTGGTACCAGTAACTTTCTTCTACGATAATTTATTGAGGAGTCAGTAGGGGTGTTTACTTTTTTCTTCCACGACTGTGCATAACATTCTGGTCTTTTCTTCAAAAATATTCTTTTAACACGTTTAAATTGTTTTAAAATATTTAATAACCCTTTCCAGATCATATCATTAATAGATTAGTTTATCAACATTTTAAAAAGTATTACTAGCTAATAGCAGTAATTATGCAAAGTTGTTTCAAACAGCCTTCAAAATTTTAAGTGCTTAAACAAACACCAACTATTATTTAAAAAAAAATACAGCTCATATTCAAAATATTAGAATAATTGAAGAAAAATAATAAGAAAATATTATTTTTCATTTATTTATTTCTGATACAAAGTAAGTGCAATAATTTTTTTATAAATTAAATCTGGAATGTTTAGATAAGATTTTAACATTTACAAAATATAAAATAAGTACAATAAATTAGGTATACAGCTTTCTAAAACACATCAAAATATTAGAATGAAATTTAGATTGTTTCAAAATATTAGAATATTTTATTTTACGTAACAATATTACCTTATGAATATGAAGTAAATTGTAGTTAATATTTTGTAGCATCCCTTTTAGCTTTCATAACACCGTACAATCGATCTTGCATGCTATATACAAGGTGTTTACAAACATTTCTATCAATATTAGCCCAAATAGACTTTATACGTGTCACTAACTCAGTTTTACTTGAAGGAGGATTTTTTTTTTTTTTTTTTTTTTTTTTGTAGTTTTTTGCGGAACGTTTAAGTCATTCTTTATCGAATGCTTCATTCTCCAAACTCGAATACCTTGATTACCATATGAAACACAAAACATACTTTTATCACTAAATATTATATTTTTCCAACCATCTTTACTCCATAAACGTCTAGATTACACCAATTCAATCTTATACGCTTTTGTTTTGCAGTCATGAGAGGTTTTGTTTTCGGTACAGGAGATTCAAACTTAAATTTATGGAGACCTCTTAATGTTGTCGATGTAGAAACTTCAACTTTTTCTTCTTTCCATTTTCGGAGCCAGAATTGCACACTTTTAAAACGATTTTTCTTAAATATGCGCTTCAGTTTCCTGTCATCTCAAGCAGATGTTTTTGGTTTTCAGCCGCCATTTCGGCGATTATTTTGAAATTTTCCATTTTTTGAATATTGTGTTAGTATTTTACTATTTGAGAATATTAAGTGAAATATTCTAATATTTTGAACCACTTGAATAAATATTCTAACATTTTGACTTTTTAAAATATTTTTTTTCAATTAATCTTTTCAAAAATGATATTAATTTTAAGATAATAAATAAGTTTAATAAACAATAAGTTCTCAATAAAAATATCGTTTGCATATTTGCATTAAAAATCATTAAATTACCAAATGATATTTTCAATTTGTAAAAAAAAAAGTAATTATTTTAATATTTTGAATATGAGCTGTATTCATTCATGTAGAAAGGCTAATTACAGACTGAAATTAACAGTGGTTGAACGCTGCAATTGTCATAATTCCGGTCTTTTCTTCAAATATTTTCTTTCTGAACATTTAACTTTTTCAGGGACAATGTACTTCTATTCGCAAAATGCTGAAATGAGTGAAAGACACCAGTATTTAGAATCAAATTTATTTCAAAGTAAGCAAAAGCTTTCGTTCACATATTTAATAAAAAGAGATTTTTCATTCCAATATTCTGGTGCCAGCGTGGCATTTAGGGATTAAAATTAAGTGGTCCCAAAATGAACCACCGCCCTTGAAAGGGTTAAGTCGTTTAAAAATATTTGATAACCCTATCCAGAAAATATGATTAACAAATTAATATATCAACAACTTATAAGAATTATGCCTTAAATGTAGTAATTATGCAAAGTTGAATTAAGTTAACGTGTTTCAAACTACCTTCAAAATTTAAACATTTAAATATGCATAGATATTAAAGACATATTTATTTACAGTCAATATTTATACAAAGTATAATGAAAAGTACGCAAAAAATTTCGTGTAGAAAGGCTAATAAAAGACTGAAATCCACAGTAGTTGAATGCTTCAATTGTTGTAATTCCGGTCTTAAAACAATTTTATTTTTAACGTTTAAGTTGTTTAAAAATATTTAATAACTGTATCCAGAAAACACGATTAAGAGATTACTTTACCAGTACCTTAACAGATATACCTTAATTGTAATAATTATGCAAAGTTGTATTAAATTAACGTGTTTCAAATTACCTTCAAAATATTAAACATTTCACTAAACAAAAACTTCAAAGTAACGTTAATTCACAGTCAGTATTGTTACAAAATATACTGAAAGGCGCAGTCGTGGAAAAAAAGTAAACACCAACTCTGTAACTAATTATAACATAAGAAAATTGCGGGTATCAAGTGATTGGAAATAAAATCTACTTTTAAATGTTGTATATAAAATTTGCTTAGGGGGCCATCTGTTAATCAAAACCAGACCAAACTTTGTTTTTTTTCAATGGCAACACCCAATTTTGGCAATATAGTATATCAAACTATGCCTAGAAACGAAATCTCATGCCAGTTAGATGATAAGGTTTTTAATTATAAACATTCAAAATTGAGAGCTTCTAACGTTAAATTACATTTTCATAATTAATACTCCTGAAATTATAATGCTAATGGGATAATTTTTTACGTGATTATAATATTAACACTAGAACTAATGGAAATTTGAGTCAAGTTTTATAAAAATATTTCATACCAGAATTTTGATTTAAAACAGTTTAACTTTATTATTTAACGTTTTTCTTCTTTGTATCTTTTAAACTTATTTCATAATCAAATTTCTGGTTTGAACCGAAACATATTCATATGGTAGCCGTCAAAATGACGGCTCACGGTAGTTCTAGCGTTAAAAAACCCAAACATAAATATATAAGTATATAAATTTGTTATTTTAAAATTTTCATAATATGAATTATGAGATTAATATTTGAAAAACATATGGATTGCCGCCTACAATTTTTTGATAGATTGATATATATTATGTCCTGCTTTATGAGAATTCTGGATTTCAAATTTTTCCTGCAAGCGGTTTTTGAATTATGGTTAAGAAACTTCAAAATGATGGTTTAAGGGACCGTCAATGATGTGTAGAAAAAAATAATTTAGAAAAACTTGTTTTACTCATTTTATTGAAATATTTGACCTGACAATAGTCGAAACATATTAAGCGAGTGAAATGGTCATATTGGAAAGAAATAATATATTAATAGAAGTGACATGGTCCTTCTGTAGCATTTCAGCAATCAAGTACCGAACTTCAATTTGGATACAGCCCCTAAAATATTCTCATTTTCAAATAATTAATTTCTCAGAAACTAATCGTACGAATTTCATGAAAATTTGTTTTTAGGATAATGGAAGGGTGTAGAATTTACTTTACGTATGGTGTCTAACTTGGGTATCGCTAATAATAATTTTAAAAAAAACAGAAAAAAAGGGGTTCGTTTTGGTATGTAGATGGCCCCCTAAGCAAATTTGTATACAACATTTAAAAGTAGACTTTATTTCCAATTGTTTGGCACCAGTAACTTTCTTCGACAATAATTTGTTGCAGAGCTCGTAGGGAGTGTTTACCTTTTTTTTCCACGATTGTTCATCAACCAAATTATTTCATGTAGAAAGACTAATTGTAGACTGAAATCTTCATTGGTTGAATGTTAAAACTGTTGTAATTCCGATCTTCAAAAACTTTCATTATGAACATTTAAGTTGTTTGCAAATATTTAATAACTTCTCATATATCCAGAAAATATTATTAACAGATTACTTTATCAGCACCTTAAAAGAGTCGTGCCTTAATTTTAGTAATTATGCAAAGTTGTATTGAATTAACGTGTTCCAAATTACCTACAAAATATCGAACATTTAAAAAAACACAAACTTTAAAGTCATATTTATGCAGAGTCATAATTGTTACAAATTATATTTAAAGGTACTTCTGCAAACCATTTTTACTAGAAAGGCCAAAGTGCATGCACTCCTTGGAAAGGCCAATGAGTCCGATGCTTTTTTCGTTAGACAGTTTCAATTTAATGTTTAAATAGCAGAATCTGTAGCAACCTCGTTTAACCCTCCGTCTACCAGACGGGTCCATTGGACCCGACAGGTATATACAAAATATTCATTCAAACCAGAAATTTCTTTAAAATAAACTAAGTATATAAACCAGACAAAAATAAGGTAAATAAATAAGTTAAATAGTTTTAAATAAAAATTCTGGTGTAGAACGTTTTATTAAAACTTGAATAAAATTCCCGGTAGATCTAGGGTTAAACCTAAAACGTGTAATAGATTCATGGGATTAAATAAGATGAAAAGTTCTATTAAAAATTGTGGTAGAAGTGTACGCACCTTCGACTAATAATAAACTCAAATCTACATTGGTTTAATAGTACAATTTCTGAAACCAGCAGATACAAATAATTAAAGAATAATTAAACTTAATCTGCAAAAGAAAACACAATGCTTTTCTGAATAAGCGATTGAATATAAGAAATGGTATCTGCTCGCGGCACTTTGCCTCATTAAATAAATATGCATGGCTGCCAACTTAAAAAAAATTATCATATCAAATGAATATATGTTGTACTAAAAATTTTAGTCACTAAAGAAATCATATAGGTACTTCATAAAAATATTACCAAACAAATTTTCAGGTCCAAAATATTTTTATTTGACTTGAAATAAAAGCATAAAAGTTAGCAGCTATGAATATTTACTTCCAAAATAAAATACGAATACTCCTTGTGAGTTTCCTTAGAAAAGTAGGGGAAGACGGGGTACAATGAAACAAAATTTACTAATTTGTTTTTCCTATCCACAATTTTGCATGCATAAAAATATAATTAATGCATATTTTTAATCTTGTATTTTTCCCATCTAAATAAATTTTTGTTAGGTTCTAAACAATATCTTTATGCTTGAAAAATAACAAAAAATAAATGTCTTACAGTGTTTCATTGTACCCCGTATGCCGGGGTACAATGAAACACTCCAAATGATGGAAGCAATTTTCAACCAGTATACTTTATTTTATGAAAAATGAGATAAATGCAAAAACAAAACTTGATTAATAAGGAACTTGATAAAAATATTATAGTCCAAGATGAAAAATAAGAAAATTCTATTAGTTTATGAAATGCTTTCATTTTATATTAAACTGGCTCAAGTCAGTTTCAAAAATTAGCATTTCTGCTTATATTTCAGTTGCTTCTGAAGTAATATGGGATGGTAGTTTCAACACAATAAGTTTTTTTTTAATGTAAGTTTCTAAAAAAAAATTAAAACTAGGTTGGAGTCTTTTTATATCAAGTACTTCATTTAAATGTATGATTTTTCCAACGGTATATATTTCCTTATGTTTCCATTTATACGGATACTGTTTGTGGCATACATTTTGTGTGTGGATATCTTATTCTTAATACCTCGATGACCAACTGGGCCTGAAAAAAAAATCTGGATCATCATCAGAGTCTGTAGCAGGCAGAGTTTGTTTTCAAAACCATCCCTTCTTAGCTTTTTTTCTCTTTCTATTTTTTAATTGCTTAACATGAGCAATTTTTACTGACCTGGTTAGAACAAAACTCTTTTTTTTTTCTGTTTTCCTACTCTTACTTCTAATATATTCTATTTACTACTTTTATTACTATAATAAAACATGTTTCATTGTACCCCGTCTGCAAGTGTTTCATTGTACACTGCACTGAGGTTACTAAATAAAAATTTATTTTCAAACTTCTAATATTTATTTTTTTTAGTTTGGTTTTGGAGGTATGAAGACAACAACCCAAAGAAAACAATGTATAGAAAAAATAATTATTACCTATAACAACAAGGAAAAATAAACAAAATTACTTTTAGTAAAGAAAGTTACTTTCAATGGTGCAAAAGCAATAATCTTCTATTGTGTGAATGTATCCAAATCACATCAGTAATTGGAACATATAGTTGTATAACATATATATAAACTGCAACTCTCTATGACAAATCTGATTGATTTTACAAGTAATATTTCATTGTACCCCATGTTTCATTGTACCCCGTCTTCCCCTATAGCCTGATTCTGCTATAATCTGAATGAAGTTCGTGGCTTTACTTCAGAAACACTATTTTTGAACATTTAAATTGTTTCAAAATATTGAATAACGCTATCCAAAAAACATGATTAATAGATTAGGTAATCATCGCTTTAACACTATAACCGCCGGAAATTTTAGTCAAGCGTTTTACACTATTTCATACCAGAATTTTTATTTAAAGCTATGTAACTTATAAATTTAACTTATTTCTCCGTGGTACATATTTAACTTATTTTAGAAAAAAAATTCTGGTTTGAATAGAAATATTTTCATTTTTTACCGGTCAAAATGACCGCTATGGCGGTTCTAGTATTAACCCCTTAACGGTCGCATTAAATTACGATTTTAAAATTCAATATGCTTATTGGCACCACTTTTTTGAAAAAAAAAATATTCACCTTGTTTAATGATAGTTAAAACGATACCATGATAAAGCCAGTTACACTATTTTATAAAACTGGTGGGAATCAAACAATCTGAATGAAAGACACAGTCCGTGAATACCACGGGAGCGAGAATTAAAGGGTCAAAAGAGTTATGCCTTAATTGAAGAAATTATGCTAAATTGTATTAAATTAACATATTTCAAACTACCTGCAAAATTTTAAATATTTAAACAAACTTTTAAAAAAAATATATTCAGGGTCATTGTTGTTACAAAATATATTGACCTATACATTTGCAAAGCATTCCAGCCTGGGTTACCAATTTGAACTCCTTTTGCATTCAGAAATTTTGAATGCATATTGGAAATTCCGAAAGCAGAATTTTTAGTTTATTTGTCATATTTGCATAGCTGCCAACTCTTATGCTTTTTTGTACCACAAAAATTTTATAGTAAATTTTACCTGTTTAAATCGCTGTAATCTGCCAATTAAATAAGGCAAAAATTTCTATTAAATTTTTGTGGTACAAAAAAGCGGAAGAGTTGGCAGCTATGTGTTTGTTATATCTGTTATGCATGTCATTAAATAAAGCAAAATTTATTATTCGTAATTTCTGAAAAATATGGAGGCGAAACCGGTAACCCTGATTCAAACTAGAAGGTCAAATTGTAGACTGCAATCTACTATATTGGTTGAGTTGAATACTACAATTTTTGTAGCTGCAGTGCAGGTACAAAGTTATTAGAGCATAATTAAATTTACCTTACAATATTAAAGCGCAATACTTTTCAAAATAACCGTTTAAACATAATAAACTACAGACGCCAGCTTGTTACGTCATGTTACCTCATTATTTTAACAGATATGCATAGCTCTTAACTTATACGATTTTGTTTCCCAAGTTATATAACAATATAAAGTGGGCCAAAAGTCCTTGACACATTTTAAAAATCAATTAATTAGCATACGAGAGTCTGGTTTACAAGAGAATGCTTCTTATGATCGAAAGTTTTGTTTAAGCCAATAAAAAAAATTAGTTCAAAAAGTCTCATAGGTGGCGCTACATTCAAAGAGTGTATTTATACATGAGAGTAGTGGCATGCACAGATTGCGTGTGCTTTAGATGGAAGATTTTTTCCAAGCTATTGCAACATTCCATAAATTGGCGGTACTCACTCGGGTGAGTTCGATTAGATGAATGAGACAAATCAACATATATTAGCTTGGCGATTCATTTTTTGTCCAAAATCTTCTTGGTCAATAAATTTTTACTGCCCTATGTCGCCACTCTGTTAAGGTATAAAGACAGTTTATATTGTATGATTCACTATGTCAAATGCATAAGTATTTTTTCAACAAAAAGAGTTTGATCTGAAATTTCACATTAGTTAATGCTATATATTATACTTTTTGATCTTGAATGGTTCGTTTTATTTGTCTACGCAGGGTTTTTTTTTTTTATTATTATAGCTTTTTAAAAATGAAAGTGTTAGTTTTTGACCGTTAGTTTTTGACTGTATTTTTCATTAATAATGTAACTAATTTTTAATAAATTCTTAAAATGTTTTCAGTAGTTTGAATAAAAATTAATTTCTATTTTACTCTGAATTATTTCTGCCTGGTTTACAGAACCTCTTCTTCAAATTATGTCTTCTTATTTAAACTAGTTTTCATAGAAGTTCATTATTCTGGATCACAGTACCAAAACTTTTAAATAGAACAAAAAGCATACACAGAGCTGTCAAGTCTCCGGCTTTTTGAATACCAGTATTTTAATACAAAAATGTTCTTTTACTTAATTGAAATATTTGGGCGATTTAAAAGAGCAACATTTTCTCTAAGTTAATAGTGGTTTGCAAAAAGCCGGAAACTTAGCAACTCTGCATACATCACCATAAAAGAAATTTCAGTATGAAAATAAAATGCATCATCAATAATCAACTCATAGCTGGCGAGCAGCACTTACACTTTTTTGAACCATAAAAATTTAGTAGAAATTTTTGCCTTATTTAATCGGCAGATTGCGACGATTTAAAAAAAAAAATCTATTAAATTTTTGTGGTACATAAAAGCGTAAGAGTTGGCAGCAATGTCAACTTCTTGCTTATCTTAAGTTTTTAATGATTTTGGAAATAGTTTAGCATATGTAGCGCCATCTATGATAAATTTTTGGAACTATTTTTTTATTTGCTTAAACAAAATTTTCAATCATGGGATGTACTTTTGCCGAACCTCCTCTTGTACGTCAATTACTTGATTTTTATTGCTTTTTTTTTTAAATATGTCACAGACAGATTATACCACCACCACCCTGATAGATACTTTGACAGATAGACCACCCATAGCTGCCAACACTTACTCCTTTTTATGCCATAAAAATTTTATAGAAAATATTACCTTATTTAATCTGCAAATTACGGCAAATAAAAAAGGTTAAAGTTTACAATTAAATTTTTGTGATACAAAAAAGCGTAAAAGTTGGTAACAAACTATGAGACCACCCTGTATTTTGGATCAAAAATTTTATTTAATAACGAGATTAAATGAATACAACACCGAAACAAGAAACATATTATCAAATATTTTTTGGTCCAAACATGTCTATTTGACTTTAAAAAAGGGCAAAAGATATTAGCTATGAACATGCATTTACAAAACACGAATACACCTTATGAATTTTCTTAAACACGTAACCCTTTCCAACGCAGTGGTCCCACGCCGGGAACACCTAATTTTACTTATAAACTTAAAAACGACACCAAGAATGTTTTAATAAAATTTTGCTTTACAATGAAAGCTTAAAGTAACAAGCTTTTAATTTCTAAAAAAGTCGTTTGTAAATTCCGGTGTCAGTCAATCATTTAATCATTTTACGAACAGAATTTTTCTGTGCCGGAAAGGGTTAAAGCATAATTCTACTACAAACTGAATAATTCTGGCCTTTCCTTCAAAAATATTTTTTACGAACCTTTAAATGGTTTAAAATATTTAATAACACTATCCAGAAAACATGATTAACAGATTAGTTCATCAGCACTTTACAAGAGTTATGCCTTAATTGTAGTAATTATGCAAAGTTGTATTAAATAAACGTGTTTCAAACACTTACCTTCAAAATTTTAACCATTTAAACAAACACGAACTTTAAAGAAAAATTTATTCACAATCATTATTGTTACAAAATATATTGAAAGGTATATCTGCAAAGCATTCCAACTAGAAAGGCTAATTATAGACTGAAATCTACATTGGTTGAATACTACAATTTCTGTAACAGAAGGTACAAAAATAATTAAACTGGGGGAAGAAATCAAGTGTAGCAGTTGGTTTCTATAGCAACGAATCAGGGAGTAGAAATGAAGTTTTGGGGTCAACTCCCCTATCTGAAAGGAATCATATTCTGAGAGAGATTTTTTTTTTTTTTTTTTTTGAAATTTTCCCGTTCAGCGATGGAGCGAAAAAGTTTATGGGATCACAATAAGTCACTTATAATCATAGGGTAAGACATTTTCTTTAGATTTGAAAGCTGGAATTGTAACTAATCTTTCTGCTCAAGTTTGCATATATAATTTGTTTCGATGGAATTCATGCGGCTTTTTAAACATTTGACAATAAGTGGAAATTGCAACAAAACAATAACACATAAAAATAAATATAAGCTTTTATTTCTTGAAAGAGATAAGTCATTGACGAAGCTGTTCGGAATGATTGTTTACTTTTGACAAGCATTAAAATAAATTTAACAAACTGAAGTTATTTCTTCATTATAAAACAATTTTTAAGGAACTTAATAAAATTACGGCCGTTGCTTTTTCAAGAAATGCTAAATATTTATAAATATATAATTATATACTCTGTAGTAAAATTGTTTGGAAAAACAACTAAGGTTGGTGACCTTGAAATGTAATACAGTAAACTATAATTTTTTAAAAAATATATAAAATAAATTTAATTTATAAAATCAATTTAACAAACCAAAAGTTACTTTTAAAACAAGTCTTAACCCCTTAATTCTCGCTCCCGTCATATTCACGAGCTGTCTCTTTTTTTCAGATTATTCAGATTTGTTTTATTCCCACCAGTTTTATAGAATAGTGTAATTGGCTTTAGTGTGGTATCATTTTACCTGTCATTAAACAAGGTGAGCATTTCTTTTTCAAAAAAGTGGTGCCAATAAGCAATTTCAATTTTTAAACGTAATTTAATGCGACCGTTAAGGGTTTAAGGAACTTAATAAAATTATGTACGTTATTTTTTTTATCATATTCGTTAACATATATTTATGTACTCTGTTGTAAAAGTAATTGAATAACAAGTAACGCTAGTGACTTTGAAATATAATATATTTATTCTGACAAGCATAAAAATTAGGATATATTGTTATTAAAATTTAAGAAATGGTTGATTGTGACCTTTAACAGCGTATTAACATACATTAAATATTAAATGTAATGAATATTAGATCAGATATAAATGTAATAAAATAAAAAAAGGGCATTTCGATCAGCAGTGAATAGTTTATCCAAATTGTGACCAAGAAAGTATTAAAACATACAAGCATGTTCCTATGTTAAATGAAGTTTTTAAAAGTATTTCTACAAAAGAAAAAGGTTTAGTTACTACGGCAACAGTTGCCGCTTATACGATTCGGGAGATTATCGAATTAGACTCATTTCAAGAATAAAACTATTAAAAATGAATCTGAAATCATAACATTTATTGGAATCAGGCAATTTATTGAATCAAATTCTTGTGCCAAACGTCCTTGGTTTGATTGGCGCAGATCTCATAGTAGATAAAGAATACTTCCTCATAAGCATACCGTCAGGGTTGGCACAACCAAACTTCCCACCACTTTTTCCGAAAAGATAATTTCCAGTTTTTTAAGACAGAAAGTCTAAGTTTTTAAATATAGCTATCATTATTTTTCAGAAAAAGTGGTGGGACCTTTGCCTGTATCCCCCTCCCCCTCCTGAAGCCACGCCTGTATTATCTAAATAACATTAGGTATTTTGAAAGGGAAAAAATATAATCATCGATGATCAACATCTATTATATTTCGCTATACAAGTTTAACCCCTTCAAGGGCGGTGATGGCACTATGGCATCAAATAATTTTAATTCCTAAATGCCACATTTGCACCAGAACTTTTTTTATGAAAATTTCACTTTTATAAAGTACGCGAAAATATACTTTTGCTAGTTTACAAATGAATTTTCTTGTAAATACTGGTGTCAATAAATTACTTCAACATTTCACGAACACAATTACCTTGCCCCTAAAAGGGTTAACCCCTTTGGGACTGGCGGCTTTTACGCAAATTTCATTCGGTTGGCAGCACGTTGTTAAAAAAAGTGACCTTTATTTAAATAATCACGAAAATGCTCTAATTAAAGAAAGCAAATATTACTTTTCTTTTGTTACTGGTACGTAAAAAAAATTATGTATGCTGTTTTTGAGGGTGCATATATGCACCCACGGTACCGAATGCGTTAAAAAGAGGGTGTATATTTTTTATTAAGTTTATAAGTATCAGGAATATTATTTTTTATTTTTTTAATTCTTTTTTAAAACCAAAATTAACAGACAACTGTAAAATAAATAGTTACTATATCATTCCCCGTTTATCTCTTCTGTAATCAATTTATTACATAATTTTCCGAGGCTGCTGTGTTTCATATAATTAAATAAAGCTACCTTGAATTGATACACATTAATACATGAACCAATTTACAACAATAAAAAAAATTATGGGATATAAAATTAATTACACTTTTTCAAAATTTTCGTACTATGTAAAAATACGTAAAAACTATTCATCAGAAAGTTGTGAGAATGGGCATTTAATATCTATCTAAAGAAGATAAAACGTTCAATATAATGGCCACCATTGTCTGCTACCTCTGTAATCGCGACATAGAATACTGGACTGAATGCAGTTTATAAATCGGAATTTTTCGCCCATGACACATTATTCTACCTTTAAGATCGAACAATTTATAAATACTATTGTTCTAAAACATAGGTCTGACTGCAAAGCCGGAATGATGGAATTCTCTAAAAAGGAGGTGTATTATTCCTCTGTGATAGAACATCTGCGGAGCTGAACTCCTCAAAAGAAATTCCTAAAATGAATGTGACAGTAAAATCACACGATACAACAACCTTAGACAAGAGCAACAGAGTTTGCACACACTCCTGTCAATTTTTTAGCCTTAGTACGGCAATCATGCGTATTAACTAGTGTCCCGCGTCAATCAGGACTCCAAATGCTCTGGACACCACTAATTTCTTACAATTTATTTTGTCCTCCTTAATCGCAGATAATTCAGAAGTTAGATAAGACGAAGAAAATTACTTTAAAATACTGGTGTGCAGAGTATTTGGAGCCCCGATTTATGCGGGACACCTGGCAACACTAGCATGAACTGCATTTTCTGAGGAAAAGGGGACCTCGTCCGCGCACACAGTGTTGCCAGTAGGCTACTTTTTTTAAATTCAAATTTCTTGATTGCCACCACTTTTTTGAAATGATAAAATTACCTTTGTTTTCGCCTTAATTAATATGTCATTAAATAAGGTGCATTTTACCATTTCAAAAAAGTGGTGCCAATCAAGAATCTGAATTTAAAAAAATTAGCCCATCTGGCAAAACTGCGCGCACAGAGTCAGTGTTGCCAGATTGGGGACTTTTTTGTCCTCAGATTGTTGATTGTCACCGCTTTTTTGAAATAGAAATATTCGGCGTATTTAAAAATGGATCAAAAATTCTGAAAAATAAGGCGAATTATACTATTTTAAAAAAGTGGTCACAGTCAAATAATCTGAATTAAAAAAGTCCCCAATCTGGCAACACTGCACAGAGTATTCCATGGGCATCCATTTTGAAGCTCAAAGTGATCAAGGACCTCCAATGCAAAGGTTTCTCGCGCACTAAAATGAGCAGGTGAGAGCTTCTGCAACTACTTATTTAGTCACAAATACAGGGTGTTTCATCCTAACTGAACTCGGGTTGACGGTAATAATTTCGAGAAAAACGAAAACATTGCAATGAAAATGCAACGATATGTGCCTTGTTTTGAGTGAAAAGTGATAACATCACTAAAAGATCTGGAAAAACATGTTGCTCAAACAATCGATGATGAACTGATAATCACAGTCCGTCAAGTGCACACTGCTGGCGCAAATAATGCAAACTTCTACCACTTTTGTTTAATGTTATCACATTTACAATATATGTTAGAATGTCTGTTAAATGTTTTACTATAATATACAGGGTGTCCATAATTAAACGACCCTCCTTTAAAGTTGTCTACAGACACAACTATTGTTCATGAAGTTGTGAAATTTGGTGAAAGACTTAATAAAGGGATGGGAATTTGTTTAAGCTGAAAAAAAATATAAATAAAAAGAGTTCAAAATAAATTACACATTTAGCATTAAGATAGATTAGAAATTTTATTTATTAACTTAACCTTATTCTAAAGACAGCATTTCACGTCATGTTCCTAGCATTTCTCAGAACATACTGCGGTCAACTGTGGAACGTGCTATCTTACGATTCCAGAGGGCATCTGAAAATGATGAAAGTCATGCAGAACATGTTTGGCTATAACAAAATTTATTAAACTATCGTAAATGTATGCTAAATGTGTAATTTGTTTTAAAAAAAGCTTCCTATTTTTTTTTTCGCTCAAACAAATTCCGATACTTTTATTATGACCTCCAAAACATTTCACAGCATTCTGAACAATAGTTTCGTCTGTAGACAACTTAAAAATAGGGTCGAATAATTATGAACTTCCTATAAATAAAATTTCTAAGCTATCCTAATGCTAAATGTGTAATTTATTAAAAATCGCCCCCTGGTGTCAAAATTTTGAACTATTTATATTTATACATTTTTTTATCTTAAACAAATTCCCATCCCTTTCTTATGTCTTTCCCAAAATTTCACAACTTTATGAGCAATAGTTTTGTCTGTAGACAACTTTAAAGTAGGGTCGTTTAATTATGGACAACCTGTACTTCAGTTTTCATAAAGTTATTATCGTCAACCCAAATTGAGTTAGGATGAAACACCCTGTATTTTTGATTAAATGCGTGGCGTGGGACCACATGTACTATGGTATCCTCTTAATGCTTACTATCACCCCTGTGAAACTTGTCGGTCGATTTTTGGAACAATCTGTATATACATGAAGCGCAAAATATTAGTTTGAGCAAAAACATTACCCATCTTTGAATTTTAACTACGCACTTGTGTTCTTAGAAAGTGTAAATTATGGGAGAATGGCTGCTAAGCTCATCATGCATATATTTTTTAATCTTAATTTTCAGAAACATATTATGATGTATGTAGTAAGGAGAGGGACATTTCTACCAATATGTCGTGCGTAGGCATTTGATTTACGAATGAAAACTTAGTTAACCCTTTCAAGGTTCGTGGTATGATTATGAAACCACTTAATTTCAATTCCCAAACGCCACAATGGCGCCAGAATTTTGCTAAAATCTTTTCCATTTAATGTGTATGTGAAATATAGTCTTTTTTCTTATTTCCAAATAAATTTGTTCGTAAATTCCGATCTCAGTCATTTATTTCAACATTTCAGTACTGAAAGTACTTTACCCCTGAAAGAGTTAATAGAATATGTTAACTAATAAGTTACAAAATATGTTTTGAAATTTGATATAAAACCATTTTTTTAGACACGTCTTTCACCCCCTTTAAGAAAAGAAAAGAAGAAGCACTTTTTTATTACTTTTATTACTTTTATTACTTTTATTTTTTTGTAGATATTTATTTTATATTTTAACAGTTTCTATAATGTAGATAATTTAGCTATACACTGAAGTTAACACGAGCTCGCGTAGAATTTGCAGCATAGGGCAAACACAATACGAGGGTGTAGCAATAAGTTTTTGCCCTCACATAGAAATACTTGAGTGAAATTTATGAAATTGCTACATTTTATGAGTCCTTTTCTATATAGTCTGTGTGCGCGGTAACACATTTGTGCAAGCGGTATTTCAAAGGGAGGGGGAGGAGGATGTATTCCAGGAGGCGCGATAGTAGGCCCAAAGAAGGGCATTTTTCTAACTTTTACCGACCCCCACATGTGACACATTCTTAGAAAGACCTCTGACCACTTATTCATGCTATGCACCTCCCTAACCCCTCCCCCCCAAATTTGCCCGCCGGGGACACGTTTCTAAATTTTGAAGACATCATTCATGCCCCCGCGGAAAAAATTTGGAGAGAGGGGCTCGGGAGTACATAAGATATGTTTTTCTGAACAATATGCCATATGTGGGGGGGGGGTCGGCAAAAGTTAGAAAAATGTCCCTCTTTCAGTCTATTTTCGCGCCTTCTGGAATAAACCCCACCCCGCCTTTTTGAAATACCGTTTGCAGAAATGTGTTACTGTGCACGGTGACTATATAGAAAAGGACTAATACAATGTAGCAATTTCATAAATTTTCCTCAATTATTTCTATGTGAGGGCAAAAACTTATTGATACACCCTCATATGTATATATTCTTTATTCACTAAATAAAGAATAACTATCATTTAAAGGCAGTGAAAAGCATTTTCTTCTCTCTAAATGTGTCATTGCGTAGAAAGAATACTTTCAATTACCAAGTAAACAAACCTTTAATTTTAAAAATATGAACCTATTATGAAAGAGCTATATATTTAAAATATGTGCCAGTGTTGCCAGATTGGGGACTTTTTTAATTCAGGTTATTTGACTGTTACCACTTTTTAAAAATAGTATAATTCGCCTTATTTTTCTGAATTTTTAATCTATTTTTAAATAGGACGAATATTTCTATTTCAAAAAAGCTGTGACAATCAACAATCTGGGGACAAAAAATTCTCCAATCTGGGAACACTGATATCAGTGTTGCCAGGTTAGGGACTTTTTTAATTCAGACTATTTGACTGTCACCACTTTTATAAAATAGTTTAATTCGCCTTATTTTCCAGAATTTTAAATCTACTTTAAATAGGCCGAATATTTCTATTTCAAAAAAGCGGTGACAATCAACGATCTGGGGAAAAAAACATCCCCAATCTGGCAACACTGACTGATATGGGCTATGACTTTAGTTCAAAGAAATTAATACTAGCTATATCAAATTGAAACTTTCATGCGCATTTCATAGTAAATTGTGAAAAGAATTTTTTTAAGTTGTTTTCTGAAAATTCTCCCCTTCACATTATTTTAAGGTTGTAGAATTTTAGGTTAGAAACCAAATTTAATACAGCTATGAAATAATATTAGTAGGTATTTTTTAAAACGGTTTCTACAATTTAGATAATCTACGCACTGAAATTAACATGAGTTCTTGCAGAACTTCGTTTCAACAGAGGGACAACACAAAATGTATCCTTTTTTCAATAATCTTTTTTTTATATTTATTGGGTTGGCAACTAAGTTCCCGCAGTTTGTTTAAATACACTTTTTCTACCAGAATGTATGTTCTGTTTTTTTGATGGAGTTAATTTATGTTAAATTTCAGATTATTAAAATGTAATGTAAACTATGGAAATCAGAGTGGGTTGGTAAGCGTATTCCCGCCGTTTTTCTACAAACGTTTTTGTTACAGGATTCTATATAATATTTTTTTGATCGGGTTAAATTTCATATCATTAAAATGGAATGGCAACTACGTTACCGCCTTTTTAAAAATACATTTTTCCTGTCGTAATCTGTATTTTGTTTTTTGATCGAGTTAACCTTCCGTCTACCAGACGGGTCCATTGGACCCGACATGTACATTCAAAATATTTATTCAAACCAGAAATTTATTCAAAACAAACTAAATGTATAAATCAGACAATAATAAGCTAAATAAACAAATTAAATAGTTTTAAGTAAAAATTCTGGTGTAGAATGTTTTTATAAAACTTGAGTAAAATTTCCGGTAGTTCTAGGGTTAATTTATGCTAAATTTCAGATCATTAACTCTTTTCACTCGTATGTCCAGCCTGACTGGACATCATCTTTCTTTACAAAATTTGATATTAGCACCAGTGATAAAGGAAAATAAAATTTGCCTTATTCAATTAGAGCATTTTGAAATTGTGTACTTGAAGGAAACTTCTTTTTAAAAAGTGGTGTCAACCGAATAAAATTCGTATAAGAGACTCCCGAGTCGAAAAGGTTAAAATGGAATGTCAACTATGGAATTCCAACAGGATTGGTAACTAAGTTCTCAAATTTTTTTAAATTTTTTAAAAGTTTATTTTTCAATAAAATTTAACAACTAATTAATCAAAAGTGTATTCTTCCTTGTTCTTTGCAACTACTTCTCAACATTCAATAAGATTTTCAATACCTCGTTGGTAGAAATTCCCCAGTTTCGACTCGAAAAATTCATCCAACCAAGCTCTCAATTCTGCATTAGTATTGAACGAAACTCTGCTCATAGCATTTGCAAGAGATCTAAAAAGGTGGAAATCTGTTCGTGCCAAATCGAGGTAGTGTGGTGGGTACGGCAGCACTCCCCAGCTATGCGTTTGATTGGCTTCCTTGGTCATATTGCCGACATGAGGACGTGCGTTGTCGTGCAGCAAAAGAACTAAATGTTGCTATTAGGTCTTTTCTCTTGAGTAGCCGTGTTGAGTCGTTCCATCTGTTGAACACAGAGTTCTACGTTAACCGTTTGTTTCCGTTCAAGAAATTCGTAATGGATAATCCCTTCCCAGTCCCACCATACACACAACATCGTTTTATGTGGATGAAGATCTTGTTTCACGCGCGGTGTTGGTAATTTACCGGGGCTAAGACATTCCTTGCGCTACTTCATATAAATGTGCAGGCACCATTTTTCGTCGCCAGTAACGATTCGGTAAAGAAATCGTTGCTTCTGTCCATGAGTTGAGCGGTGAGGAGCAAGCAAACCAGCGGAGATTGTGGCTCGCTGATTTTTGTTGTTGTCACTTAACCCCTTGAGGGGCGGTGATACCGTCACGGCATGACATAATTTTAATCCCAATTTGCCACATTGGCACCAGATTATTTGAATGAAAACTTCTTTTTTATTAAATAAGCGAAAATATACCTTTTCTTCTTTACAAATAAATTTTCTTGTAAATACTGGTGTTATTCAATTATTTCAGCACTTTACAAATGCAATTACCTTGCCCCTGAAAGGGTTAAAGTATGCGGAATGCATGCTCCACACTTCTGAATATTTCCCATTGAGTGAAGATGCTTCTCTATAGCAGTGTAGGATAATTTCATTTTCTCTGCGAGTTCCCTTGTCGTTTGATGCGAATTTTCGTTTAAAAGTTGGTTTAATCGCTCTTCATCGAACTCAACTGGACAGCCAGAACGAGGTGCGTCGTTGAAGTCAAATTTTCCCTTTTTGAACTTGACATACCAATCATGAGAGGTTCTATCAGCTATGGCCATACACAGCACAAATGTTGCGAACAGCTTTTGCGGCCAAACCTTTATTAAGAGCAAAGAGGAGGGGGTGTCAAAAATGCTCCTTTTTCCCAACTTGACACTACATTTTACGATCTGAATTTTAACACAAATTAACTCTATCCAAAAAACAAAATATAGATTCCGGTAGAAAACTTCTATTTAAAAAAACTGCGGGAACTTAGTTGCCAACCTAATATTTACTATTTAACCCTTTGAACGGTGGTGAAATATTTCATATCTCACTTAATTTTAAGCTCGAAAAGCAAAAAATGGTAACATTTTTTTTTTTCTTTTGGCGGAGAAGGAGAATTTTGTTTTTATAATGTACGTAAAGAAATACTTTTACTTATTTCTAAATATATTTCTTTGTAAATCCTGGTGTCAATCAATCAGTTCAATATTTTAGCAACATAATTGCTGTGCACCTGCAAGTGTTAAAAAAAACTGAAAATCAATTTCCTTTCTCAAAACATCAGTTTTTCTTAAAATATGTTACTGAGTATCAAGGACCAAGTCTCCTATTCAAACTAAGCATGTCAGTCAATCATTTCAACATTTTAAGAACAGAAGTGCACCTGAAAGGGTTAAAAGAACTGAAAATCAATTTCATTTCTCAAAACATCAGTCTTTCTCAAAATACGTTATTGAGTAGCAGGGACCAATTCTCCTATTCAAACTAAGCATGTTAGTCAATACGTTCACATTTTTGCAACAGTAGTGTGCACCTGAAAGGTTTAAAAGAACTGAAAATTAATTTCATTTCTCAAAACATCAGTTTTTCTAAAAATATGTTATTAAGTAACACGGATCAATTCTCCTATTCAAACAAAGTATGATCTTCCCATTCCCTTTCTAGTAATTTTTTCTGCTATAGTAGGAGAGCTGTTGAACATTTTTGAGTAGGTGTTTGAGGCACCCTGAAAATTTGTGCAACACTTCTTTTGTAGTGCCTGAATACAAAATCGAATGTCTGGCACAGTTTTTGTGCCGACTAAAGTGTCTGTCATTTTCAAAATATTTTTTTCTAAGCATAAATATTATTCTGCCTCAATCTCAGCGTGCCTCAAATACCTTTTTTGGGGGTAGTCAAAAAATGGCACTTGACACGTGTCTGGCACAGTTTTTGGGCCACGATCCTTCAGCCAGACATTCGCATAGCTGCCAACTTGTACGGATTTTTGCTACCACTAAAATTTAATAGAAAGTTTTGTCTAAATCAATCGCCGAATTGCCGTGTATTTTGATAATTAAATAAGCCAGAAATTTCTTTTAAATTTTAGTGGTAGTAAAAATCCGTACAAGTTGGCAGCTATGCATTCGATTTTGTATTCAGCCATTACAAAAGAAGTGTTGCACAAATTTTCAGGGTGCCTCAAATACCTTCCCTAAAATGTTTAACAGCTCTTGGACTACTATGTTTTACAGGACGTATTGTTATTAAATAAGCCGATGAAAACTACAAGTAAAAACCGGTGGAGAAGAGCATCATAAATTGGAAAGCAGGACATATATCGTGTATTCATTTTGAAACTTTTACTTATGCGTTCAAAAATACACGAATGGAAAACGGTTAAGAACTATCTCAGTTACAATGTTTGAGTATACAAACAATCGAACCATTTCAATAGCATAGTACGATTTTATCGAAATATTAGAAATCTAATGCAAATAAAACGTATTTGAAAAGAGAGTATCTAAGAGATACAATGATTTTTTTAGACTAAGCAGTTAAGTTAGGGGCAGTTATATTAGACAGGGACGTTTAGAGTTTTCCCAATAACAATAGGCTAAAAATTTATGGAAAGAGTTAAAGCATAACACATATAAAAAATTACTCAAAAGATTTCTGCTAAGAAAAATTAATGTAATCAAAATTTTAATACGGTACTAATATGTTATCTCAGTTTGATAATAAGGTGGAAAATGTTTAAAAACTCATCTAAGTGTATTACGTTAAAATATCTCAAAGTAATACGTACATACACAGGATGATTCCTCAATTCAGTTTTGCCTCTAATAGAACAGGTGTGAGCTACACGATGAGGTACCTACCTGTAAATTTCGGAGTTAGAGACCCATCTTGAAAACTATAGGAGATACTACTTGATGTTCAAGGACAAAGTTGTAGAGCGTCCTTGATTTATTATGAATTGGTGCCTTACATGTAAAAATAACTTTAATAGAAGCCCTGAAATGTATTTTTTTTTATATCCGATCAACAGACACTGTTCGCATACCATGTCCCGATTGTGGACACGCTGAATTACTTAATTTGATTTTCTTATTAAAATAATTTGTATCTTGCTTATACGTCTTAGTTTATTAGTAAACATGCATCTGGTTTATAATGCTGCACTTCAGCATGCAATTTGTGGCGTATTTAAGCTGACGTTTGAATATAAAAAATTACATTGCAGGGCTTCTAATACAGTTATTTTTTACAAATAAGACATCATTTCATGCTAAATAGAGAACTCTCAAAATTTTCTACACACCATTTAGTTGTATTTCCCGTAACTTTCGAGATACGATCACTATTTATGGAATTTACCACTAGGGGGTGCTATCAGATACATTATCGCATGGCTCATACACGTATACTATAACTAGGTTCTAATCTGGCTCATCAGTTATTTCAAGCGATACGGAATTAAGGGATCATCCAGTTAGGAATGTATAAAAAGTGTTTTAAAACATAACCACCTATACAAGTTTGTATATTCCGGTGTTTTATTCCCATTATAAAGTTATTTCGGTTCTAGGCATTAACACTTTTAACTATAGAAATAAAGTGCTAAAATGAATAACAATAATATTGAGATCTTCATGGACTGTTTAATTTTCTATTTCGCAAAGAATTTTTAACCATTTGTCGCTTTATTTTACAAGATGTATTACGACTGGGCAATAAAAAGTAGAACATTCCATGCTACGTGAGGACGAAATTGTCACAGAGAACACTGCCCCCTGAATAATAGGCCTGAGCGCTGACACAAAAATGGCGGCTGTCGTAGGCGGATGTTTTTTTTTTTTTTTTTTTTTTTTTTTTTTTTAGCGTTTGTACGATCCCTTGAATTTGAGTACCAATCATTTTTAACAGTTCTTTCCTCTTTATTTTTCTGAGGTTAAATAAGTCAAAGAAAAATTTTAGAAAATACTGGTGTCTCAATTCAGGGGACCGTACAAAGGCTTAAAAAATCGGCCTACCACAGCCGCCTTTTTTGTGTTAGCACACACGCTTTGTACAGTGCGCCCCAAAAGTTTATAGACAACCATTTTTTTTTATTTAAGAACTAACTAAACGAGTAAAAAAGACGATATAAATTATGAAGATGTATAATGATGAAATAAAAATAATAAAATACTCAAGTAACTCTCAGCCGTCATAGATTTAATATAAAAAATTTAAAACAAAAAAATGTTGTCCCAAAAATGTATAGACAACCGGTGTTAGAAACTGATTTAAGTACTGATGTCCAAAATTGGTATATTTCAAGGTCATGTACTTGTGACGCAATAGTTTTCTGAGATAAAATCTAATCTGTCTTTCCGTTTCCGACTGATTACAATGACGCCTCGCAATGTGCAGTATTCCAAAAACGAAATTTTGGAAAATTATCGTTTAAAGACTCGTGAATGGAAAGTTGTGGACATTTCAAGAAAAACTTAATGTAGCATGATTGGTATCAACCGAATTCTGTCAAAAGGTGATAATCTGAAGCAAAATCCTCTCCTAGACGACCAAAGCAAACAACTAAATTATAAGACTGAGAAATTTAGACATTAATTTCACCCCAGAATCTGTGTGTACGGTTAATTTCTATAGAAGTAAATGTTTCTGTACCAATATCCACGGTCCATCGACGGCTGCTAGCAGGTACATTTCTTGATTTTCGCAAAATGCGTCATTCGCCAAAATTTACAAAACGAAATACAGACACTCGTGTTCAGTGGACCCGAAATCACAGGAATTGGTCAGATGAATGGTTCAGTGTTCTTGTTAGTGATGAAAAGAAATTCAATTTAGATGGGCCCGATGGTTGGGCATATTAATGGGACGATATTTGAAAGGTTCCCAGAACTTTTTTTAGTAGACAACAAGGAGGGGTTTCCTCACGGTGTGGGTAGCATTTCCTTATAATGGAACACCCATATTGATTGTTTGAAAGGTCGTCAATGTTCCGAAGATTATCAGAAAAGGCTTGAAGTACAGTTACTTCCATTTGGAAAGTTTATAGAGAAGGGGGAACAAATGGATGTACCAGTACCAGCAAGACCATTGCTCAATTTTCGTGCCCAACTTTACAACGCAGTGGTTTAGACAAAACTAAGTAACTGTTATAGACTGACCAGCCCTTAGTCTTGAGATGAACCCAATAGAGAACTTCTGGGGAAGATTAGCTAGAGACGTATATGCTTAAAGGCGTCAATTTGCAAGGGTTCAAGAAACAAAGCTGCAATTTCAACGAAGATGATTTTCTTTGAAGTCAGAACTTCTTCAAACTCTTGTTTTGGGTATCCCTGATCGAGTTTTTGAAGTGATTAGGAACAAACGGTTTAAACATTTGAACGTTAAAGGAAGAAAAATGAGTTGTCTATAAACTTCTGGGACAGTCAAATTTAAGTTTTAATTTTTCTCACAAAGTCTATGGTTGCGTATTATTATTTCTGTAACGTATTATTATTGTGTTGCTATTATTTATAATTATAAATTGCTTTGAAATTGTTACTCTACTTTTTGAATTGGAAAATTTAAAAAAACCGTTGTATACAAACTTTTGGGACGCACTGTATTCAGGGGGCGGTGCAAAGAGGTACAAGAAGAACTAGTCGATTAAGACTAGTCTCTTTTATAATTCTGTATGAAAAAAGGAGCTGTCATGATATTGAAACAAAAACAAACTTTAAAATTTCCAATAGCAATAAAACTTATTTTAAACAGGATACTAAATTTTTAAAAAGTACTAAAAATTTATATGCTCTTTCTAACATTCAGGCCCGTGCGATGCGGAGGCAAAAAGGGGCGGTCGCCCAAAGCGCGGAAATTTAGGGGGCGCCAAATTTATACTACAAGCCTCATTTCTTTCTTTTTAAGTAAAAACATGTATATAGCAGGAAAAAGAACTCTCCGTCCCAAATGACTGCTTGCTACCATTAAATTTTAATGGTATTTTTCGCCTTATTTAATGACAGAATTTTTTATATTTAATAAAACAATGAATACCATTAAAATTTAGTGGTGAAAATCAACCACTTGGGACGGAGAATTCTCATCCCTGATATATGGGTCAATATCTGAAAATTGGGCAATTTGCGTCCACTGCGAATAATATTTCATTAATTATACTAAAACTAAAAACTAAGAATTTTAATACATTGTAACATTTGTTATAACAATTACCAATGATAAATGGACATATAATGATGCATAAATAATTAATTTTAAGCTTTAAACAAACGAAACCATCATTCCAGCCCCTGTCCCCAGGTACAAGTATGCGCTGTTAAATGAATGCTACGAAAATTTTTATAAATATTATTAACTTTTGCTATTATATATTCGCACCTATATATATACAGTATGATAAAATATAATTCTCTTTTATTAGTATAGATTGTATAGTAAAATATTGTAGTAAATATATTTGCCCCTGAGGTTGATCATCATCTCAGGCCCTCTAAACACACATTTAGGTTAACAGGTACTAGGTGACGCTGGCAGAATTATTTCCATTGCAACAATAACTAAAGTTCAACTAGACACTATGTATGAAGGTAAGTTGTTCTTCTCTTTGTTTCATATTTAGAAATATTTAATTTTTGTTCTCAATAGGGACGAGTACAGGGTGGTTCAAATTAAAGTATCCCTGTTTGGGACGCCATAGGGAGAGAAGCAGTGGATGTAACGTCTTCATATATGGAGGACATACATATCAGACTATGGGAAACTGATTGGTGCAAAAAAAATTAGTTCAAACAAAGGCCGCTAGGGGAAACTGAGGCGTTGCGATCGGTTTAAGGTAAGGAAAATGTAACATGACCAAGGATGTAAACATCTAGGGGCCCAGTGTTGCCAGTGGGCTACTTTTTTTAATACAGGTTTCTTGTTTGGCACCACTTTTTTGAACCGGTAAAATTCACTTTGTTTTTGCCTTAATTAACATGTCATTAAATAAGGCACATTTCACCATGTCGAAAAAGGTGTGCCAATCAAGGAATTGATTTTTAAAAAAGTAGCCCGTCTGGCAACACTGTAAGGGCCAATGGGCCGATTTCAACCAATGAATTTTACTAGTATTATTCGTTTAAATTTTATTAATATACTCTCCGATTAAATTTATTAGTATTCTTATTAGGCGAAGAATTCTAAAAATTTAGTGGAGGGAATATGACCATTTTCGCCTAGATTTTAATACCCTTGAGTATGACGCAACCAATAACGAACAGAATACGAGGTGTCGGCAATTAACTTTATTATTACATTTATCTACACACAAACTGATGATCAAAAAAACTGTTAGCGGCAGCACAAACGAAAGCCACCCGCGTGGTAACACAAAGTACACAAAGTTTTCACAGGTCGGATTCAATATGTCCACCTTGCTACAGCGCCAAAATGTGAAACCGTGTCACCGCATGATCTACATAGGCGTGTAACTGATCGCGACCGATGTTGAGTTCTTGCAAGAGGATCTGGTTCTTCACATCCGCCAGATTTCCTATGTTTCCTCAATAAACTTTATCTTTGAGGTAAACCCAAAGCCAAAAATCACACGGTTTCAAGTCAGGTGAACCTGGAGACCATCTTGTAGGAAATGCACGGCTGATAATGCGATCCTCCGTAAAATGGCATCGCAGCAATTTTTGAACTTCACTTCCTATAACGAAATTGTAGGAAGTGTTTCATAATGCGTGTCAATGAAACTTAGAATGATTTCAATGAAACTTAGAATGTACACATTTTTACCTTTTGTAAATGAATGGCCCAAGCTCGTACAATTACTATTTTATTAGACACAGAGGTGAGGGTGCTGGGCAAGGACATTACAGAGGCGGTTGCAAGAAGGCAAGTGAGCGGGAGGCAGATACATTACATTTCTTCTGACTTACATATTCTCGCCAAATAAATCGCCAAAAGGGTTACAGCACTTTTTTCTGATAGGGAGATCTTCATATAAAGATTGGCGTGTTTATCGCCTTTATTCTTGAATTCAATTCCAAATCCCATAAGAATTTCATACTGCGGTTTTATAGACAAAACATATTGTACTTGGATTGAAAATCTCAATACCAAAAAAGGATATGATTTAAGGTTTTTGTTAAGCTTGCAATTCTCTCGGCGAATATGGCCTGTGATCAATACCCATATATGGTCATGAAAAAGGTCCGCTAGCAGGCATCGAACTAAGTACGCATCTAGTTTTAAACGGTTATTTTGGAAGGGGGGTTTTGTAACTATTTCGAATTTTAAAGATAGGGATTGTATTAAAATAAAAGGGGTTATGTTAAAGGTTTCATAAGATTTCTTCTAATGATTTAAATGGAGCTGGAGGTAAGACTAAAAAAATAAACTAGGGAAAAATTAAGAATTGAAAGGATGAAAGGGGAGATTATTTTAATATATAATTTTGATATTATACTTCCAATATGAGGGGGCGCACCATCTTGTTAGAATGTTGTTGTAGTGAGGCACCCACGTTGCTGGAGCTCTGGAATGTCCACACTTTTCAACATGTCCCGATAACGTGCTGCAGTTACGTAACAGGTTTTTGGTCCCTGGGGAGTGATTTCCTCAAAGAAACATGGCCCAATCAAAAAGGTCGCAGTGAAACCGATCCTCACAGTAACATGCGGAGAATACAGGGGCATTTTTTGGATATGGTGAGGATTCTCAGTAGACCAGATATGGCACGTTTCTGTGTTCACTGTTCCGCACGTGTAAAAATGAGCCTCATCGGTCCATATGATGTTCCACGACCAATTCTTATCCACCTCCATCCTTGCCAAGAATGTCAAAGCCAACGTTTCACGAAGATCGTGATCGCCAGTTTTAATTCTTGGAAGCGACGAATCTTATACGGATAGGCCTTGAGTGCTATACGCATGCACCTTCATACGGTAGTGTATAGCAAATCCAATAGACTTGATACGGCTCGAACATTGGATGCTCCTGCTGTGTTTGTACTGGCCTGCACAGCAACAGCGGTTGCGAAATCATCCATCACCTGCGGCATCTTTTTTTTTTCGTCCTCGGCCTGCTTGAACTGCAAAGCTACCAGTTTCCTCAAAGCATTTGACCATTCGTCGCAGAGCACATCCACGTGGTGTCACTGGACCCGTACTATACGTAAAGATTTCTGCCGTCTGTACAAACAAAGAACTTTGGCAGCGTTATTGTCATTTTGGTAAAAAAGCTTTAGCAGCAAAGCAAGTTCAGGAAACGAGAGAATATCGTGGCGATTTCGGGATGCTTTGAACCTATTCGATTTCCTTTTTATCTGTTACGACGGTCCTTTAGCCCGCCTCTTATGCAAATTTTGTTCTCAGGTACTCCGCGCGCAAACAAATAAGCACAGAATACAAGGTGTCAGTGTTACCAGATTTGCTATTTTTTTTTAATTCTGATTCTCGATTTGCACCACTTTTTTGAAATGGTAAAATGATATATTATTTTATTAAATGACTTATTTAATGACATATTAATGAAATCGAAAACAAAGGGAATTTTACCGTTTCAAAAAAGTGGTGCCAATCAAGAAATTTGAATTAAAAAAAAGTAGCCCACTGGCAACACTGCAAGGTGTGGGTAATTAATTTTTTTTTTAATTCCCACCACTAAATTTTTATTATACTTCGCCTACTAAGAATACTAATAAAATTAAGCGGAGCATATACTAATAAAATTTAAAGGAATAATACTAATAAAATTTATTGATGGGAATCGGCAAATTGGCACCTAGATGTTTATACCCTTATTCATCTTCATAGCTGCCAACTTGTACGGATTTTTGTTACCACTAAAATTTAACAGAAATTTTTGTATTCTTCAATCGTTAGAAAAAGTCAGATTTCGGCGATTGTTTTTGATAAAATTTTCTATTAAATTTTAGTGGTGAGAAAAATCCGTACAAGGTGGCAGCTATGCATGTTACATTTGGTCATGTTACATTTTCCTTACCTTAAACCGATCGCAGCGCTTTATTTCTCCCTAGAGGCCTTTGTTTGAACTATTGTTTTTTTTTTTTTTTTTTTTTTTTTTTTTTTGCACCAATTAGTTTTCCATGGTCTGATATGTATATCCTCCAAATACGAAGACGTTACATCCACTGCTTATCTCGCTATAGGGCGTCCTAAACAGGGATACTTTAATTTGAACCACCCTTTATTTTTTATAGCATCATTCATGTCCTCATATTTAACTTTTTATTTACAAAAAAGCTTATCTCAACTTTATTTATGTAACATACAAATGTCACATGGCATATTTAATAATTTACATGTATGCAAAATGATTCAACAAAATGCCTGTGCAGCTGTTAAAACAAAAACATCACCTCAGTCCTAATTATTAGACACTGATTATGATGTTAACAGACACTGTCTTCCATAAAAGTTTATCCTACGCATAAAATATACATCCTTGATCTCAAAACACTGTAGCATTTAAATGACAAAACATGTATCGTAGTATATAATTGTATGTGGTAGTTGGTACATTAATTTAAAAAAATAAAAATTTTGGAATGAAATTGTCCGTTTTTCAGATATTGACCCATATATACACATCGGGAATTTTTCCCATTTAAAGTACGTACATGTTCCGTTTCAAAGTAATTGTATCGTCATTTAACCCACTAGTCCAGGCAATAGGGAATTTTACCTAGCAAAATTAATGGTAGTTCTGGAAATCGGCTTACTTTATGTTTTTTGGGTCGCTGAATCTGAATTTGTAACTTTCCACCAAAATTTCCCCCGGCAACTCCCCCAAATTTTGGTAAAAAGGCCCCAAAAAAGGTTTTTATTAAAAAAATCAATTTTTTTGCTGTTTTAGGGGAAAAGTATCTAGAAATTCAGAAAGAAGACAAAATTTGCAACAAATTAGATGTATGACATTATGACTTAGGAGGAAGGGGAAGGGGGGATCTGCCTCGGAACATGCGCGCGGTGCTGCGTGGACAAAACTGCGCAATTCCACTTAACCACCCACACGTTTACATTCACCCTCCCATCTCCCCTTCGAACTTTCTTTATGAGGTTTACTTTAAGTTTTTTGGGTCTCTGAATCCGAATTTTTAACTTACCCCCAAAATTTCCCCCCCCGAAACCCCCCCCAAAATAGTTGTTATTAACTTAAATTTCTTATTGTTTTCGGGGAAACGCATTACGAAATTCAGAAACTAGACAAAATTTGCAACAAATAGGATATATGACATTATGACGTAGGATAAACGGGGAGAGAGGGGGCTGCCTCGGAACATTCCCCGCGCGCTTTTCTCAAAAACCAAATTTTTTCAAAAAATCAATTTTTGGGGGGGGTTGCCGGGTGAAATTTTGGTGGGAAGTTACAAATTCGGATTCAGCGACCCAAAAAACATAAAGTGAGTCGAAATCCAGAACTAGTATTAATTTTTCCAGGTAAAATCCCCTATTGTCTGGACTTCATAACTTAGTGCACGTAGCGCCGCAGTGCATGTTCAGAGGAAGCCCTCCCCTCCCCGTTCATCCTACGTCATAAGGTCATATATCCTATTTGTTGCAAATTTTGTCTAGTTTCTGAGTTTCGTAATGCTTTTCCCCTAAAACAATAAGAAATTTAAGTTAAAAACAACTATTTTTTTTTGGGGGGGGGGGGTTCGGGGGGAGGAATTTTGGGGGAAAATTAAAAATTCGGATTCAGCTATCCAAAAACTTAAAGTAAACCTTATAGAGAAAGTTCGGAGGGGAGATTTGAGGGCGAAAGTAAATGTATGAGTGGTTAAGTGGAATTACGTAACTTAGTCCACGCAACACCGCGCGCATGTTCCAAGGCAGATCCCCCCTTCCCCTTCATCCTAAGTCATAATGTCATATATATAATTTGTTGCAAATTTTGACTACTTTCTGAATTTCTAGATCCTTTTTCCCTAAAACAATAAAAAAATTGTTTTTTTTTTTAATAAAAACCTTTTTTTGTTTTTGTTTTTTTTTTTTTTTTTTGAAGGGGGAGGGGTTGCCGGGGGAAATTTTGGTGGGAAGTTAAAAATTAGGATTCAGCGACCCAAAAAACATTTAGTAAGCCTTTTTCCACAACAACCATGAATTTTGCTAGGTAGAGCCTCCATACGGTCTCTATTGCCTGGACTACACACACACAAAAAAAAAAAATCTGACTCAGTGCTTCTTCCTTTTTATTAAAATTTGTTTTAGGTCTTTGTTAACCTTCTCTTTTTCTGAAACTGGAATTTTCTTTCTGTGCTTGTGAGGAAAACATACACTCTCAAAATAGCATGTTGTTTTCTTCTTAAATCCAAAAGGGTTGAAAACTGTTATAATGTACCGTTAGATATATTTTTTCCGCACCTATTTCCCAGATCCCCTTTGCCAAAATACAAGTGCAATTTTCTCTTATGTTATTTAGTTGCTTGGAAATTTCTGAATTAAAATTTAATATTTTAAGAGATTAAAAATAAAGGCGAAATATGTATTTAATCATAGCGGCCAACTTTTACGCTTTCTTCAGGCCACTAAAATTTTATAGTAAATATTGACTTATTTAACCGTCGAAATCTCACAATTAAACAAGAAGAAATCTCTCTTAACCCTAGAACTACCGGAAATTTTACTCAAGTTTTATAAAAACATTCTACACCAGAATTTTTACTTAAAACTATTTAATTTGTTTATTTAACTTATTATTGTCTGATTTATACATTTAGTTTGTTTTGAAGAAATTTCTGGTTTGAATAAATATTTTGAATGTACATGTCGGGTCCAATGGACCCGTCTGGTAGACGGAAGGTTAAATTTTAGCGGTAGCCATAAAGCATAAAAGTTGGCAGCTATGTATTCAATAGAACTTATTTCTGTTTTTTCACTTTGCGAATTTTGTAACACCTGTCTCAAAGAGAAAGCCGGAGGGGAGGGGGGATTATTGAAACTTTGCCCTGGGCGCAGTTTTCTTTCTGCACTGTCCTGCTAACATCCATCTTTGTAAAGCAGTTTAGTTAGTTTTCCGAAAATGTATATATTAAGTAAAAATACGATTTTTTCGCTGTAAATATAAATAAGTATAAAACTGCTGAATTCAGTACTTGTAGTACTTTTAATTGCAGCTTTGAATTTAATTAATCGATTTTAATATAAAACTGTTTTCCAAAATGTGCTCATTGTTGGACGCATTATAGCAGAAAACAGAACCTGTTATAAATGCGATTTGCGGCACTCTTTTGCACATATATAATAAAATTTCCCTTGTCCGCGTCCAATAATTTATCACATTTTACCATACAGCTATGAAACTAAACGATGCAAGTAAATATAAGGCGCACTGGAAGCAGAATTCATGGAGAAGACACATGTATCATAGCTTAATCAACATATCATCTGTCTGTTGTTGTCATGTTACTTCTGTTCAATTAATATCCGTCCTGTATTCTACGTCAAGAATTCCAAGCTCTAACACTTTCGCGGGCAGTGTCCTTAAAAAAGGACACCTAATTTTTATTTTACTGGCACCCATAATATTTAATTAAAATTTTCCTTTTATAACGTACTTGAAAATAAACAAGCTTATACTTTCTAATAAATTCGTTTATAAATTCTGGTGTCAGGGCATCATTTCATCAGTTTATAAACAGCATCCGCACCATAAAGGGTTAAACAGCAGATAATCATATCCTAAAAGCTGATCCTACTTAAAAACCATTAGTGTACAGTCAATATCAACGATTTAAATATTCGTTCGGGATGTAGTATAACGAGAAATATAAAAAGAAAATATTTGGATACAAAAGTAAGAAATTATTTACATTACAGAACAGCTTTAAGAAGTATATGGACACTTAAAAGCACAATGTGCTATATGGATTTTTTGCCGAATCTCAGACTTCGGCAAAACTGAAATCGTTATCAATGATAGGGACAAAACCGCAATCGCTTTAAGTCAATTTGAAATAATCAAATGTAAAAATCGACCCTTAACCATTAAATGCATGATTTTTTATTTTGTTCGAAATAATTACATATAATTCTCAGAAAGGTTTATTACACAGGAAAAATAATGAAAAAAAATCAGAGATACATTTTCGTATAATACGTCAACCTTTTCCAAAGCGTTATAAGTAAGCGAACAAACTTAATGCTGGAATCAGGCGTAAATTAACACAGTTGCGCCACCTTGTGGACGGAGTGATAATTCACATACGCGGGCTTTTAGTGTGGCGCGTATTTTCTAAATCTTTAGTCACTCACGGAAATGAACTTTGTTTGCAACATTTATTGCAAAATAATGGCGCAGCGAGAGGGCCATCCAGATGCACTTGACATCACGAAGTTTTCTTCGCCTTATCAAAGGTTCTTCAGTTATTAATCAAGGTAACAAAAACTTTATAATTTTAGTGGTGTGAGTAAGAAAACAGTTAGGTATCTATCTGTAGTTCACACTCCATCCGCTACGTGGCGCATGACCTTGATTGATGTGACCTCGCTTTTAATCTTGCGGTTATTTCTCCCATTTAAGATAGGATGCTTACTTATAACGCTTTGACCTTTTCTTATGTTGCATATCTGCAATACAAGTAAAAACTACTGTCATAATTAAAATATTCCAAATGAGTAAATATTTTAATAAGTATAAATCTAAATATCTTATTTTATATATCTTTTTATTTTGTAAAACTTAACCCTTAAATGCATGAATTATTCTTTTGGAATTGTGTTTTTTATTCTTATATTAAAGATTAGATACCAGAAATTTTAAGATAGATTTTTAACTTTATTTAGTAGCATATTTTTATAATTTTTACAGTATTAATATTTCTATATAAATATAGTGGTTATTAAGAGTTAAATAAAAAGTGATACAAATATGCATCACTATGCATTTAACCCATAGCTGCCAACTCTTCCGCTTTTTTGTACCACAAAAATTTAATAGAAATTTTTGTCTTATTTAATCGGCAGATTACGGCGATTTAAAAAGGTAAAATTTACTATAAAATTTTTGTGGTAAAAAAAAGGGTAAGATGTTGGCAGCTATGATTTAACCCCTTAATTCTCGCTCCCGTGATATTCACATGCTGTGTCTTTCATTCAGATTGTTTAATTCCCACCAATTTTATAATAGTGTAATTGGCTTTATTATGCGATCATTTTATCGGTCATTAAATAAGGCGAATATTTCTTTTTTCAAATAAGGGGTGCCAATAAGCAATATGAATTTTTAAACCGTGATTTAATGCGACCGTTAAGGGGTTAAGGGTTAAGAGGTCCTCTTGATGGGCTATGTTACATTTTGCTAGTTGGTAGAAAATCAAAGTTCCTTCTTTTCCATAACTCGAATAGTAAAGGCAATATTCCTATTTTAAGACTCATTATATATTTTCCAACATTACAGAAAGTATTTTTTAAACCAGAATCAGGCGTTTAGATTTATACATACGAAATCACTTACCATAATTTCCATATTATAATTCTCGGATAAAAAAGACATATATTACAAGCCGGAAATGTTACTTAATGCATTAAGTCAAATTAGTACCGCTGAAGATTGCCTTGCACTTCATTATGTGGCATTTCTGGTTCTACCATATTTATTCAATCTGAATGTTTAAACCTAATTGAACATTCAGATCTAACATTCGGATACACCAGAAATTATGATAATTAAAAAAAATTGAACATAGAACAAACGTGCGGGAGAAATAGTCATGTACATTGCACATAGTCTGCAATTTCATAATCAATTATAAGCATTTTCATATTTGTTTCACTTAATATTGTGTTTCTCGTTTTTTATATCTTGTTTAACACTAGACAGACGGGAAGTTTTACTTAAGTTTTATAAAAATATTTTCAGTGGTGGAAAATTGGCGCAGAGGAGGAGCCTATTGACACCACTAATATTTTATGGTATTCTTCATCTTAATAAAAACTCTCATTAGATAAGACGAAAAATTCTACTAAAATTTAGTGGTGTCAATAGGCTCCTCCTCTGCGCCAATTTTCCACCACTGATATTTTGTACCAAAATTTTTTTAAACTGTTTAACTTATTTAGTTAACTCCTTTTTTTGTGCATCTTTTAAACTTATTTTATAAAGCTATTTCTGGTTCGAACCGAAATATATTTGGTACCGGTCAAAATGCCCCCTTACCGTCCTTCTAGTGTTAAAAATACTATAAATTACCTATGTTAATATTTTTAGAGAATTTAGACAAATACAGACTCGCTTGTTTTCTGGTCATTTCAATGGTTGCACGAATTCTATCGCTTTCCATGAATTTCAAATCAGTGACATCTAACTTATCAATAGTATATATAAGCTCATTGTGCCTAAATTCGATGCTATTTCTCATAAGTATGTAACATTTAGGATATTTTCTGCAGTTTATCAAATATAAAATGACAAATATAAGCAAAAAAGGATTTATTGCCGAAACATCAGTGAAGGCTTACTGTGGAGGCACGAAAAGTTTTAGTTTCCGTTAGTCTGTCTGTTAGTATGTTAGTCTGTCTGTTAGTCTGTCTGTCTTTTCCGCGATAATTGCCGCAAAAAGCATCCGATTAGCTTGAAATTAAGTGGGTGTGTTGGTGAAGTACCGGATTTAGCTGTATAGTTTTTGTTATATTTGGTTCATTCTTTCGAAAAATTTAGAATATTTTATTTTGCGCAATAATGCTTTTCTATAGCAATTCAGACGATTTTTCCATTTTTATTTGTTGAAAGGAAATGGCTCATATGATCGAAGGATTTAAATGGTAAGTTATGGATAATGAAATTTCCTAATTAGAACCATGCATTATTCATATTAGTTTGAAATTTTGTGTATACACTTGTCAGAGTTTTTTAATTCGGTGTATAACTTATGGAGGGATTTTATGTATGTGTTCTAATAATATCAAATATTTTCCTTTACAAATTTTCTTTTTTTAAATGCACATACATCATTGCTTTAATTTTCTTTTAACTGTTACCTAGCAACGGACTATTAACTACACCTAAAAATATCGTAAATGTGAAAGCATGTGTAATTGTTTGGAGTCAAATCCAACGTCAAAAGGGATGAATTAATGCCTTTCGCGTCTTTACATATAGATGGAATTTACCCCAGAAATAAAGAAAGGCTGTGTTCGATTTATTTTGTTCAAATATTTTTCTTTTAAATTAAAAAGTTCATTATTTTCATAAAGAATAAATTGACATTTTGCTATAAAATTTAGAAATCATTTTTTTTCCGTTGCCAATAAAATCAGATCCCGGAATAATAATTTATCCTAAACAGTTAATTTTGATTTGAAAGATTTTCATGTGCAAGAGGAAAATGAAATAAAAAATAGACATGAATACGTCTTCATATTGGAAATAAAACAAAAATACGAAAAGAAGGTCAATTTGTCCTCTTATATCAAAACTAAAACGAATACGCTTTGAAAAAAAAATATATGTTACCAACATCTCACCGATTTATCGTCTGCACGCGGCTAACAGAAATCTTTAATTTTTAAGCGAAAATTTCAATGAGAAAAAAAAAAATTTTGAAAAGCAAATAGATAGTAAATGTCAAAATTATGCACCGCAAAATGATCTCTTTCGAAAATGGCGTCATAGTATCGGGAAATAAATATTTCCTTTCTTCAAAACAGAGCATTAACTCGATTGCCTGAAAAAATATTTTTTGACGAGTGTTACTTCTTAATGCCGCCTCATTTCAGAAAATATGAATGAAAATTATTTTATTTTTAAAAGGAAATTACATTTTCGTTCATAAAACCTAAACTTTTAATATAATTGCCTCAATGCAAATCATTTTCTGTCCACCGGTAATGAAAAATAAGGCTCGGAAGTGTAAAAAGAAATCTAAGATTTACAATAACCATTAGCGTAATCAAGAAAAAGTTATATATGTAAATTTAATGAGATCATGGGGGTGGGGGTTCAGGGGGGCGGAGTCTCCCTGGAGAAATCTTCCTTATTATCTAAAAAAACACCAGAATTAGTAGCTCATGAAAATTTCTAAATATCCTTACATAACTTTTTAATTTAACGCTTTTAATATCTGAAAACTTTGTATCTTTTTATTCTTATAAATAATTAAATAATTTGAAAACTTTAAATTGCGGTTTGCAGGAAATTAAATATTACCAAAGTGTGTTTAAAAACAGTGACTTGCAGAGCTGACGTTGAGGCTCCTGATCTGCAGATTTAGTAGTTACTATGCTTTTAAGTCAAAACTAATTTGTTTTGTAGAAATAGTTTTGTCTCTAAATTCTATAATCTCAACAAAAATATGTCGTTGTCAAATTTAGGTCATTTTTGTCACATTTACCGGGTGTCCGAAAAATGACCGATGATTTTAAACTTCAATAACTTGCAAACGGTGCAAATAATAAAAAAATTCTTGCAAGAGTGTTATGTAAGATGTCAGGAGTTTGTATGCTGCAATTCTCAGTTTTAATTACAAGTAGCATTGATAGATGGCGCTGCAAGCAATAACCGCTAAATCCAGGCTCGATTTTTTGCCCTCTCTCTTCTTCCATGCGAAAAAAGGAGATTAAAATGTATTGAATGGATCCTGAAGTACCAAAAATCGGGTCTGGACTGAGCCCCTATTGCTCTCAGCGCCATCTGTTGTTTGAGTAACATCTATTGTTTCTAAAATAAAGAATCACAGTAAAAAAACTCCTGACATCATACATAAACCTCCTGCAAGAACATTTTTAACCCTTTATCTACTGCTTTATGATCTACTGCAAATTTGTTCATGTAATTTTTTTTAGTTACTATAATGAAAATTAAAGGATTAACATAAAAAAAAATACTCACCCGTGAGAAATTTAATTATTTAGAGGTACTTAATTAAAGGGGTACTTTAAAGTACCGTCAGTACACTGTGACTAAAATATCATAACAGAAAACCCACAACGTAATTCAAATGGCACCAGAAAATATTTTCTATTTAATAAGTATGTGAAATATAGGCCCCTTTTTCATATTTACAAATAAATCGCTAGGAAAATTCCGGTGCCAGTTATTTATTTCAACACTTTAGAATTGAAATGCTTTGCCTCTGAAAGGGTTAAAAAAACTATTTTTTTTTTTTTTTTTTTTTTTTTTTTTTTTTTTTTTTTTTTTTTTTAGTTTTCGATCTTGTTAACAGTCCTTTAGTTATGCGACGTCTATATTCCAGGGACAACATATTCTCTCGCATCTCCACATATGCAATATATGAATTCACGTATGCCATTTCTAGCATAGCAAAAACCAGCCGGTGCCACAACTTTTTCAATTTCCTATAGAAAAAAAAATAATAATGAAACAGAAAAGAAATACCACGGAAATCCTTACTACACTACATTTTAGTAAATATATTTTAAAGCAGATGAAAACGATGGATAACTACACAGACAAAAGTAAACAAGAAGTTTTTCTCCAACACCCAGTGTGCTGACGGTACTTATAGTAAGTACCACCGAGTAATTCAACTGTTAAATCAAATACATACACCGTTCACCTAAAATAGCTAGTCAAACTGTATTCTAAGATCATAATGAACACATAAAAAAATCCAATACTCTTATATCCTTTACTGTGTTTGCAGAAATTAAAAGACGAGTGTGACAATATGTACAAAATGTCGGCACAAAACACATCGTCTGCGTCAAAGATAGCCTCGTTCCTCGCTAAAATAACAAACCTAGAACTACTGCTGCCATGTATCCGAATAAAGTGGAGTTAAAAGAGTGTTTGTGCAATGTTACTACAGTGCTCAGCAAAAGTTTAGACAATGATCGATTACGCTTCTGTGCTGAGAAGTATGTAACGAATTGTTGTAATTCAACTGTCATATATTACTGGGGACTTATCCTTCATATACAAACAATAAATTTTAATTTATACACTTTACATAATATATAATGACAAAAAAAAAACAAATTTAACATTGTTGCAAAAGTATAGAAAATCTGTCTGTTAACAGAAAAATATCCATAAATTAAAATCGAACTGCACCTACATTGTCTGCTATTAATGCAAAAATATGACTTTCCATCGAAGAAACTAAATCCTGCATCACTTGGGGGTCTATTTCGTACCAAACACGTTCAACATCTGATCGAAGTTCATTTACAGCTGAGTAATGTTAAAAAATTGCATAAACCGTATGAGATATGATGCCACAAAAGTTTTCGATCAGGGCTATACGCGGGCCAGTCGAAAATAGCAATATTTTGAGAGTTAAACCAATTTTTTAATTTGTATGCAACATGAATAGACGCATTATCTTGCTCAAATACATACTTTGGAAGAGATAAAAGTTCACCAAATGGCTGTAAATTGTTTTCCAATGTATGTATGTAGCCTTACGCAGCTTGGCAACCATTGAGAAACTCCAAACATACTTGAGAATTCAAACAAAGTGAGGCCCAAGTCATCAACCCTTTCGAGGGCAAAGGACACATAATTTTAATTCCAAAAATGGCAAGAATATTTAATTAAAATTTTCCTTTTATAATATACGTGAAAATAAGCAGTTTCGTATTTTCCAATAACTTCGTTTATAAATTCTGGTATCAGTCCATTATTTCCACAGTTTATAAAAAGAATAACTCCGCGACAGGAAAGGTGTCACTTTGTTGTGAGATTTCAAGGCTGGTTGTTTTATTATTTTCATGCAAACTAATGTACATTTTTCTTTAATGCATCTACGAAATTTTCCGCTGACACAGAAAGCTCTGACTCACTTTTAATGCGATTAGCAGTCATAATTTGCCTAGATTCGAGTTCATGGATCCTTCTATAATGTTGTTTTCTTGCCACACGAGTCCTTCCAGATCTATGTTTTGCTTTGAAAGAGTCACCCTTAGATAGTACTTAATAGACAGACTTCTTTGGCCGATTCAAAGTAGCTGAAATTTCTGCAACAGTCTTCCCTTTGGATTTCAGCTTCCATGCTTTAATTACTTCATCTGACTGAAAATTTCTTGCTCGCGGTATCTTCACTAACAGATGCTATCGCGAGGTGCACTTACATACTTCTTGCATGTGACGTCATAAGTTTGAAATATGCCTTTTTCCGTGAAATTGCCAAAAAATCACAAAAGTGTCTAAACTTTTGCAATATGCAAATTTCATTTTTTTCAGTTAAATTAAATAATATTCTACATTAAAACCGTTATTTCTGTTCTAAAACGTTTAAAATATATTTAAAAATAAGTACAGTCATTTGTATAACCCAAGTGTTCGTATTTTTTATTTAAAGGTTAAAAATCACCAGTGTCTAAACTTTTGCTGAGCAGTGTATTAGAATATTAGTACTATTCACTGTGGGATGAAAGTTAAAAGTGAGTGGTACTTATAACAGGGATGAGAGCGCTCCGACCCAAATGGCCGATTACTACCACTAAATTTTAATAGTATTTCAAGCATTATTTAATGACTGGATTTCTGAGATTTAATAGAGCAAAGAATGCTATTAAAATTTAGTGGTAATAGTCGGTCATTTGGGTCGGAACACTCTCATGCCTGTTATAAGTACCGTCAGTAGATAAAGGGTTAATATTTGTCACCGTTTGCAAGTTATTGAATTTTAAATTCACCGGTCATTTTTGGGACACCCGTTACAATGGTTAAAACCTTAATGTGATGTTCAAATTACCTAAATGTGACAGTGCATTTTATGTATGTAAGTTCATCTTAATTTTATTAATTTAATTATAAGATTTTAAGTATTTCATACTGCATTATAATTAAATAATGAATCATTTAACATTATTAATTTAAACACTTTTATCTATGACAACTAATAAACAAGAACTAACTAATGAAGGGACAATAATACATTAATTTCACCAAAACAATGTTTAATATCTGTATGTTCTACACAACTATTTCATAAACAAATTTTTTATACTTAGGAATTCCTGGAATTTACCAATTAAGGTAATGTCATAGCTGCCAACCTTCCGGATTTTTTCAAGTCAAATAAACATAAGTTTAACGAAAAAAATACTTAATGGAATGTTTCTTGTTTTTACGTGGTTTTTATTAGTTTTTTTTATTTTATAAAATTTTCGGTTTCAGTTGATTCGAAAAAAATAGGATAGTTGGAAAAAGAACAGAAGTTTGGCAGGTATGGCTTTAATTTAATTCAGCATATAAAATGTTTTATCACATCCTTGCGGCCACGTCAAATTGTTCTTGGGTCACTAATTACCAGCGTTCTTACTTAGACTTCTTTATCTATCTTAATAGTATGAAACGTATCTTAAAAAATTCACCATCTTACTCAACAATTACACAGCTGTTAAACTTAATATTATCATTAGGCTCTTTATTTTGCCTTTTATCAGATAAGAAAATTTATTACTCCCAAAAGTCCTTCCTTATAATTGACCATGTCTTGTTGAGTAAGGGATATTATACAGGGTCGCACAGGGAAACCAGAAATTCTGAAGTAATTATCACAAAAGTCAAAAGAAAATAGTTTTCAAGTTTTGATGTTAAAAATAAAAGCAAAATTACATCTCATTAAGCGTCCAAAATATAAAAAATAATAAATATCTAAAAATAATGTCATTAAGATGCGACTATTAGATGATGACTACGTATTCTGTTGGTTTCAGTTCCTCCACAACTTGAATTTTGTATTGGTGAAACTTCAAATCACCATGGTGTATTCGGCGGACGGTTGTTCCATTTGTATCCAATGCTGCTGCGTGTTTCCTTGCAGAAAGTTATGTGTTTCTTCGAATTGATTCTTGAACAGCTTCAATGTTTTCTGGGATTCGTTGAGTTATTTAACCTCTTGGTGGTTTCTTTTTTAGAGCTGAACCTGTCTTGTCTTGAAGCCATGGCATAATAGAACGCGACCACGACGTCCTAAATTGTTATGACCTCGAAATTCCCTGCGACCATTAGTAAGACTGCCATCATTCTTATTAAACGCCTTCACGGAAAATGCACATTGTGCACCGACACACCAGTCCCTGATTACTAAATGACAGGAAGTTGTACAGGTAAGGATTCCATTCCCACCATTCTACCAGGTCCGAAAGTCAGCCACTACTACTTTCAAAATTTCCCCTTTCCCCGTGCCACCCTGTATTTTCTATGGGCCTGAAATGATATCAGTCAACCAACTTTAACACCCTTGACAGCTTGTTTCATTTTTAAGAGTTTACAGAAGCTTCATTGTGCATTTTATTAGCTAGTAATAACATCGGGAAATAAAAGCAAAAATAGTGAGGAAACTGTACGGAATAATCCATGTTTATTCCATAATTAATATATCTTTTTAAAAAATAAATGAAACTGAAGACAATAATTCTGATCGTTTACCTTGAACCCGTGTTTGTAAGAAAATTGGAAAAGGGCACTTTTGCGTTACCCCCTACCCATTGCATTGAAAACGTGACCCATTGATCATATAGTCGTACCCAGTTAAGACGCTCACGGTTAATACGCGATCCCGCTTAATACGCTGATTTTGTCGTATGATTACTAAATGACAGGCAGTTGTACACTGAAGGATGTCAGTCCCACCTTTCTACTAGGTCCAAAAGTCTGTTACTATTACTTTCAAAATTTCCCGTTTTCCTGTGCCACCCTGCATTTTCTTTGGACCTGGGATGATATCAGTCGACCAGCATCCTTGATAGCTTGTTTAACCCTAGATCTACCGGGAATTTTATTCAAGTTTTAATAAAACGTTCTACACCAGAATTTTTATTTAAAACTATTTAACTTATTTATTTACCTTATTTTTGTCTGGTTTATATACTTAGTTTATTTTAAAGAAATTTCTGGTTTGAATGAATATTTTGTATGTACCTGTCGGGTCCAATGGACCCGTCTGGTAGACGGAGGGTTAATTTTTAGTAGTTTTCAGAAGCTTCCTTGTACATTTTGTTAGAGCTAGTAAATATATCGGGAAACAAAAGCAAAAATATTGATGAAACTGTTTAAAAGATTTTGACTCAAAAGATTTTGACGTGTGATCACAGATCGCACAGAAGGTTTCGTTTAATATTCCTTTCAAAACACTTTATCCTCCACATTTCGCAACCAGGGGGCGCACACTATTCTAAATAAACCTCTATCCGAACCAAATTCCGTATTACAATCTATCCGTAGATATATTAGTCGAGGAGATCGGGCCCATAGCACTCGAGATAGGTAGGCGCCCCTGGCGGTAAAAAGTGGAACTAAAATAGGTAAGGCTATGGTGCATAATATGAAAGAGTGGTCAAAGGCGTGCCGGCAAAAGTTATAAAACTGTCCCCCTGGTGAAAAGGGAGGAGGATAAAAAATTGCTTAAAATACGCAAGTTAGAGCACTAATGGGTAAACAATATAAGACTTTTTGAAATTTTTCTGATTTTTCGTGTGATCGAATGTGTTCAGCTATAAGTATGCAAAATTTCATGTCTCCAACTTAATTAGCGCCTCAGTTAGAAAAATTGCTTAAAATACACAAGTTAGAGACCGGAGGGGTAAATATATAATACTTTTCGAAGTTTTTATGATTTGTCGTGTGATCGCGAGTGTTTATCTATAATTATGCAAAATTTCAAGTCTTCAACGTAATTAAGTTAGGAAAAAAACCTTAAAATACACAAGTTAGAGCCCAGAGGGTTAAATATGAGACTTTTTCAAATTTTTAAGATTTGTCGTTTGATGTGAGGTGTTCAGCTATAAGTATGCAAAATTTCAAGTCTCCAACATATATAGTTTCTGAGAACGGGCTCTGTGACGGACAGACAGACAGAGGAGTGAGATGAATAGGGTTTCGTCAGATGAACGAAACCCTAAAAATAAATGAAACTAAAGACAATAATTCTGATCGTCTACCATGAACCCCGTGTTTCTAAGAAAGTTGGAAAAGGACACTTTTGCGTTAACCCCTACCCATTGAATTTAAAACTTGATCAATTTATCATACAGTCGGACCCGGTTAAGGCGCTCACAGTTAATATGGGATTCCACTTAATAAGCGGATTTTGTCCAATCCCTTAACCCTAGAACTACCGAAAATTTTACTCAAGGTTTATAAAAACATTCTACACCAGAATTTTTACTTAAAACTATTTAATTTGTTTATTTAACTTATTATTGTCTGATTTATAAATTTAGTTTGTTTTGAAGAAATTTCTGGTTTGAATAAATATTTTGAATGTGCATGTCGGGTCCATTGGACCCTTCTGGTAGACAGAGGGTTAAACACCACCCATAAGACTAATGCAAAAATATTCCGTTTAATACGCACATGGTTATTGCTCGATCTCGCTTAATAAGCGAAAATGTTTCGGTCCCTTGAGGAAAAAAATCTCGCTTAATACGCGAATTTATAGAACGAAATGTGAAATTATTCTCTGTTCTTCAGCAGTGTTTTCAGCGGGCTTTTTTTTAATTCAGATTTCTTGACTGGCACTACTTTTTTGAAATGGTAAAATTCTCCTTATTCAATGACATATTAAGGAGAATTTTACCATTTCAAAAAAGTGGTGCCAATCAAGAAATCTGAAATTAAAAAAGTAGCCCACTCGCAAGTGGGCTACAGTTGTTTCAGTTACCAATTTAGCGGGGTATTTTTATTCAGGTATCTGCCACTACTTCTGAATAGTCGAATCATCTTATTTAATGAGTAATTAATCAATGCGAATATTGTTAATCGGAAATAGTGCAGCTATTTGAAATAATATATCAATTAGCAACACTGTAACTCTTCTTTGAACTTATATAAAATACACAGAGAGAAGGGACATAAGCTATTTTCTTATTTTCTTTCATTGTCTTTAACCCTTTAGTGCGCAACTTTGCGTATATTCAAAGAACAGTATTTTGAATTTAATAGATTTTTTTTATTCGTATATACCTAATTCACACCAGAATATTTGCTTTAATTAGTAACAGACACTCCGTATTTAAACAAAGCGAAATTAACCAGTGAAACTTTCTGGTGTTTAGTCAGATTCTCTGAACTACGTAATTTCAAGAATGTGTTCTAGCATGGGAATTAAAGGGTTAAAGGTTAAGTTTTATAAAATAAATAATTATATAAATTAAGGTATTTGGAAACATACTTATTAAAATAGTTACTAATTTGCAATATTTTAGCGTAAAACAGCCACACGACAGTAGTTTTTACCTATATTGCAGATGTGCAACTGAAGAAAAAATTGATGTATTATATCAAAAATGTATCTCTGATATTTTTCATTATTTTTCCTGTGTAATAAACCTTTCAGAGAATCATATATAATTTTTTCGAAACAAAATAAAAAATCCCGCATTTAAGGATTAAATAGATACCATTAAAAAATTGTCTGTTTCTTTCTACGGAATAAGCTCAGAAACAGTTTCATAACAAACATTAAACGTGTATAAGAAAAATAGAGAATGTTTCTTGCTGCAATCTGCAATATGTCGTAGCCCGATATCTAAAATTGTTTTGAGGAAACAGGAAATATCCTATCAATCAGCCAATCTTTCAATACTTAAAATCTCAAAAATTAATTGATCAATTTAAAGAAATCTGAGGGCGATTGAAAGGATAATTAAGATTTTAAAATGTTAATTCTTGGTACATTCTGCAGTTTCTCGCATAACGATAGTTAAAATGGCTTTTGAGAAAACAGGTAAAAAGCGGTAGAATCAATCCATCAACCTATCTGTCAATGATCATAAAATGTGAGAACTAATTGATCAATTTTAAGGTATATTATGTCGATTGAAAGGTCTGATTAGGATTTATTTATAAATGATAACGATTACATTTATAGCTTAATTTTAATTTAAAAACTTGTTTGATAAATATTTTCCCAAAAACTCGAAAGATCTGTTAAAATACAAATGCAATACAACGGGTTACTACGCAGCTAATCTTATACAAGATTTTATCGTAAGAAAATAGTAATAAGTATTTGTTCAGCCGAAATGAAATTTTCCTGAGTAATAGATTCAATAACATGCAGAAGTCATAAATGATTATGCATTATAATTAAGATTATGAATTATTAACATTGAAACATTATAACGTTACATTTTTAGCTTGTGATACATTTTAATTTAAAAACTTGATTGATAAGTATTTTCCCAAAAACAAGAAAGATCTGTTAAAATACATATGCAACACAACGGGTTACTACGCAGTATGTCTTATACAAAATTTTATTGTAAGAAAATATTAATAAGTATTTGTTCAAACGCAATGAAATTTTCACGAGTGATAGATTCAATAACATACAGGAGTCATAAATGATTATGAATTATTAATAAAAAGTTAAAAAAAGAAATTAAAAGAGTTTCGAAACTTTCTGAAACTCTTCACTGAAAATTCAAAACGAAAATGCAAGTCAATTCTGACAAAGAGTAGAGACCACTGATTCACTCTCAGTAATTAGAACTAAAAAACTATTACTTCGAAAACTGCTGTTGCCCCAGCAATAAGAAAGTAACTTTTTCTCGGAAGCTTTTTACATATTTCAAAGAAAGGTTAGTCATCAGGCGCGTGTTCTAAAGTGTTAGTAAGCTCTTTATTTATAAAGAAAATTGTGCCAGGGGTTCTTTTATTCATGAATATTCTCTACAGAAATGTAGAATGTATTTTTTTTTATCCCTCTTATGAATACCATAAGTACAATTCAAACAATAAAAAAAAAGAGCAACTCTTCTCGTATGAAGTTTACGGTGATTTGGGGTGCTTTAAATGTTGTTACAGTACAACTCCGCTAACCCGGCTAATAACCTTTCTAGTCCGAAAGTCCGTACAATCCGAACCCATATTTATTTGAATGTACTAAAGATCTTACTAAAGAAAATAAATTAAATATATTTTCTTAGCTTTTCTATAATTTAAATATTTTTCTTTTTTATTTAATGCTTCGTAAAATATCAGCTTAAGGGAGGTTTTGCCTTTAGAAGTACGAAAAAATGTGTTTTTTAGCAATTTTTTTTCTGGAATAGGAATGAAGATTTTAGCTCCGAGTTTTTTACATGTTCTTTGTTATCATTTGAAGAACATTTAAAATAAAATAATAATAATAAATTGATTATGTGGCTCAAGTGACGTGGTGGGTGCCCTATCGTACGTACCGTGCACTTGCTAGAGTCGTTTGCAATCAATTTCCGTTAAGGATTATGAAAGTAGATAATATTGTCTGGACTTTCAACCACTTTAAAATCAAAAAGTTGAAAATAAAAAAAGTGGCAGCGATTAAAAAAAAAAGAAAAAAAAGTTCTAATTCTGACACCCCCCCCCCCACACACACACACACCTTTTTTTCGCACTTTGACGTGCTTCTAACAAGTAGAGGGTCCGATGTTGGTCTCACTAAATGCGATGAACATTTGTGTATCGATAAAGTACAGTTGTATATAAATATATGAGCGTCATAAAGCGCAACCCCTAGGGGGTCTTGAGAAAATAACTCGCAAAGTTTAAGCTACAGTTCATAATCGGATAAATTTCCTTCTTTGGCAAGCAGTTCAGTAGCGTGATCGGCATCATGCTAGATCTGAGTTTTTTCGGCCCGGGTTCAAATCCGGCTCGGACTTGTTTTTCGGAACGAAAATTTTTATCAATCATATTATCGAAACTTTTTATCAACCACAATTGTAAAAATATGTATAATAATTGAAATTTACGTAAAATATGAATTAAATGTATGTTTTGTAGCATATAAGTGCTTTTTTAACTACGAAATTTTGCATGTTTAAATATATAACGAAAAGGAAAAAAAACGCATATTTATGTCTGTAGACCAGAAATTTTTTTGTTGTTATTTAAAATTATTTACAGTTATTTCAATGAATAATCTACTATTTTTCGCAGAAAAATAAATTAAAACACGTGATAGAAATTCATGAATAATTATGTTATTTTAATTTTGTTTCTATATGAAAGTATTTCGAATATTTGATGATTTTTTTAATACCCTTTTTAACTGTCCGTCTACCAGACGGGTCCATTGGACCCGACAGGTACATACAAAATATTCATTCAAACCAGAAATTTCTTTAAAATAAACTAAGTATATAAACCAGACAAAAATAAGGTAAATAAATAAGTTAAATAGTTTTAAATAAAAATTCTGGTGTAGAACGTTTTATTAAAACTTGAATAAAATTCCCGGTAGATCTAGGGTTAACACTAGAACGCCCGGAAGGAGTCGGTTCGACTCCGACCACATGATTAAATGTCCATTGGAGCCATAATTGTTTTCATAAAATAAGTTAAATTTAAGAGGACGCAGAATTACGTTAAATAAATCAGTTAAATAATTTTAAATAAAAATTCTGGGGTGAAATATTTTTATGAAACTTGAGCAAAATTTCCTGGCGTTCTAGTGTTAAAATTCTTAATATGACATTTTTTTTATTTAAAATTTTTGGTTTTGTAATTATTACTTAAGTAATAACTATTTTCAGCAATCCAATATCTTTTTAGAACTTATTTTTAAGCACAAATACAGTAATTCTAACTATAATCGTAAGAATCCCTGATTTAAAAAATTCAAAATTTAAAAAGCAAGTTGGTAAAATACGATACGTTTATTTCACTGTGAAAAATAGTAGCTTATTTATGTCAATAACAGTAAATAAATTTTAAATTAGCTTAATTTTATGGTCTATAAAAGTTCCAATTGACTTTTATTTAGTTTGTTATTATTATTATTTATTTATTTTATCTTTACTTTTCATTAAATATATAAACATGCAAAATTTCGCACTTAAAATTGTATTTATATAATTAAACTGCACTATATAAAAATATTTAAAAAGGAAAAAAATGATTTCCGAAAGAAATTACTACGTAGACACTTATTCTAATCAAAAATCAAGAATCCCAGACTTTAAAAATCATATTAAAAATATAAAAACACATTTTTAATAAACCATGAAATATTTGAACGAGAAAACAAAATGAAAATACTATATTTGTTCACTTATTTTAATTTATTTCTCTGTTAAAAAATTGTTGATATTCAATGAAATAACTGTAAATAATTTTAAATAACTACAAAAAATTTCTGGTTTATAGACATATATATGCGTTTTTTCTTTTTTTTCTTTTTTTTTAATATTTTTCATTATATATTTAAACATGTAAAATTTCGTAGTTAAAAAAGCACTTATATGCTACAAAACATACATTTAATTCATATTTTTTGCAAATTTCAATTATTAAACATATTTTTTCAATTGCGGTTCGAAAACGATTGGTAAAAATTTTCGTTCCGAAAAACAAGCCCGAGACGGATTTGAACCCGGGCCGAAAAAATCCAAATCCAGCGTGCTGTCGATCGTGTTACTGAACCGTTTGCCAATGAAGGAAATTTATCCGATTATGAACTGTAGCTTAAACTTAGCGAGCTATTTCCTCAAGACCCCTTGGGGGTTGCGCTTTATGACGCTCATATATTTATATACTAACTATACTCTATCGATACACAAATGTTCATCGCATTCGGTGAGACCAACCTCGGATCCTCTCCTTATAAAACAGGGTTCGTACGGGTACCGTTATTTCAAGGGCAAATATCAGTATTTTTTACAAAAAAATAAATTTAGTTTAAACGGACGAAATTTTGCCTTACTTAGGGTGAGACATTCCATAAGAAAATACTGGTACCGAATAATTTCTTAGTCTGGAAATTCAAGGACCCGTACGAACCCTGTAAAAATATTTATTTTTTATAAAAATGGTTCAAAGTGGTCTAAGCTCCAATAAATTATATCACCAGAGCTGCCACAGGCGACTATTTTTATATTCTATTTGTACCAATAGCTTTAAAATACAAATTTTACAGTATATTTCTCTTGCACATGTTGGCAAAGTGTATGTGAAAAAAAAATTGTTTAGAAAAGTTGTACTAGATAGAATTAAAAAATAGCAGCCTGTGGCAGCCCTGTGTCACCTTTAATTTAAAAAAATGTTCCTCTGTCAACTCTAATAAAGATAATAATTATCTTAAGCACAAATATTTACTACATAATGATAAAATAAAATATTTCTTATTGTTTATTATAACTTAGATGGATAAAGATAAACTACAATTTTAAAATAAATTATTAGACTTGGGATTATTGAAAATTTTTGTGCACGATACTGTTACTGTTAAACTGAATAAATTAAAAATTGTTAAAATAAAAGAATATTTTTTAGGAACTTTTTAAAACCTTGTAGCATTATATCTAACTTAAAAGAATCTATTATATTTACATTTTAACTGGGCCAGGCTTTAAAAAAATTATTTTAAAAACACTAAACCTGTGGCTGTACGATCCATGAAGGATCAGGGCCTACAGTGCCCAACTCTGTTTACTTGACCCTTGGTCCCGAGGTGCTATGAAGCATGTGCCCCGGTCGGGTGGTCAGCCCAACGCGAGACCCTAGGTGTTTAGTTCCCAAGTAAGCTTGGTACTCATGTTATCGACCCCGAAGGGGTGAAAGGTTGAGTGAACCTTGCCCAGCAGGGAGCCGAACGCGCGACCTGTAGCGTGGCAGACAGGAGTGCTGTCACTACGCTACTGGTTTTCATAACAATTATTATAAGATTTTATTTTTTTAAGTGTCGTAAAAATATGGAGATTCTTTCATTGAAAAGACTTTGTTTTTCTAATGCATGTATTTAAAAGTAGATGACGCCATAAATTTATTTGGTTTTCTTGGAAAAATTTCCAATTTAAAATCAACATTTAGCCAATATTACATATCATTGGAAATATTTCTAATGTATATCCCATCTTGGTATTTCGATGGAAAATATATCAATTTAAAGCCAATATTTGTGTAATTTTTGCTTTTCAGTAAAAAATATGTGCAATGGAAAGCTAATATTTGACAATATTGCCGTTCAAATATTTCCAGTATAAAGCCGATATTTGTGCAATACTTTTCAACGGAAACATTTACCATGTAAAGCAAGAATATACAACAAACAATTACTTCTCAATCCAAACACAATTTTTTCTATACGCGAACCTCTGGTTTAAAATTAAATTATTCCTTAAAATTTTCACGGAAAATTTGCTATATTTTTATGGGGTTTTTTTTTGTTGTTTTGTTTTGTTTACAGTGTTCGATGTGAGCTCGGCAAACATCTATACCATTCGTACTCACTATTATTTGCAAAAATGTATTCTAACACCACTATTTGCGAAAAGTAATATTCACCTTATGAAATGATAGAAAATATTCGCTGGAAAAAGGAGGAAAGTGCTATACGGAAAAAAAGTAGCAGCTCTGTTGGCCGCATACTGAGTACCATTGATCAAAGTGAAAGTGGTTACTTCGAAATGGAGATTATGGCAGTTAGCTCTTAACCTCTAGCGACAAGCATCTCGTACACAACTTGTGATTATTTAGCAGCAGTAATTTCAAATATGAATATTCGCCTAATTTAATCAAAAATTCTGTGATTAAACAAAGGGAAAGTTAATTTTTAAATTACTGGTAGGGAAAATTAAGGATTCTAAAAATTTCCACGTATACGCGATGTTCGTCGCAGAGGTGCTAATCACTTTCTAGTCTTCGGCGTCACACATGCGACAGAGTATTTTTTATTTATTTATTTATCAAAATCGGTTTTACCCGTGGCTTTTTTTATTCATGCACAAGCTTTTAAGAAAGAATATCATATCTCCTAAACTATTTAGAATATTGTTATACAACATAGCCTTCCAAGTTCAGAAAGAATCATAAAATTAAAATTTTCTAGTAAAAATTAGTCTTTTTTATGCACTAAAATAGGCCTAAAACGAGACTTCTATATGGTTAACCCCTTCAGGGGCAAGCAAAAATGTCTCTAAATATTGAATTCTCACTGGAATAATCGAAAAATTTTATTTTTAAATAGGGAAAAGCAATTTTTCAGCGATTTTCCTCCAAAGTTAAAAATATAAAATTTAGTTAAAATTTTCTGGTGAGAATCTTGTTTAAATTAGGTGGGATATATTTTATCCCACCGCCCCTCAAGGGGTTAAACTGCTGAGAATAGAAATATGCTTCCAATTATAAAATATATTCAAATCAAGTATAGTGATAAAAATGTGATTTAAAACAGTGATTGACATTAGCAAAAACCCTAATCTAATACATTCAAAACATCAATAGCTGCGTAGAGTTTTGAGACAAAATATTAAAACAGCACACTTAGTATTTCTAGATGAAATATATCTTTTTAAAAAAATCCACTTTTGTTTTTACTTGCGGATATTATTTCGCTGTTGCAGATAACTGTGTAACAATTTATTGACATCCACGATTTTTGTTCTAAACATTTATGACTCCTATTCTGAAAATATTCTCTTCATTTCCACTATGTATTTTCTAATTAGCAAATTGAAACATAATTTTACTAAGTTACACATCTGCTTTTAGTTTTTGAATAAGCCTTTAATTAATTACTAACATCCTGTTACACAAAGACATACTTTAAAAATATGTTTGAGATGTCTGCAAAATCAAAGCTTGAAAATTTCAGTAACATCCCACAAAATATATTAACAAAAACCATTCCGATGCTTAACATTTTCGATACTTATAGCATTGAATAAGCTCGAATCCGGGTCAGTCATCCGATTTATTAACCCATTAAAGACCAGCATGTTTTACAGGAATTTTATTCAGTTCAAGCCACTTTTTGTTAAACACTTACTTTTACATTATGAATCGCTGAAGTGTGTTAATTAAATAAGGCAAATTTTACTTTTCTCTTTTACTGGTATCAGAAAAAGTGCAAAAATCACAAACATAATGTTGCGAAAACGAAACGTCAGTCTTTAATGGCTTAAATATGGGGTGACCAACTGTGGCACGCGCCACACCACTAAAATTTTATAGTAATCATTGCTTTATCTAATCATCGAATCTCTGCGATTCAAAAAGTCAAATTTTTCTGTAAAATTTTAGTGGTATCAGGCGTGCCACTGTTGGCCACCTCGGGCTTAAATAGATTTCCTGAACTCGCTGGTCAACGTCTTAAACTTATTGAATTTCGATTTTTATTTTTCCGGTGAGATCTTCCGTGATCGGCGCATTCTTTCCGACAGTCTTGAAGGGGGTGGGGGGCGTGATTACGCTTTCTCTACAAGTAAGGATAGTAGGAGTTTTGAAATGAAATTTTGTGCATTTTCCGTTATTTTTAACCAACTCCCAACAAAGCAGGTTATAAAATTCGTTATTTTCTTTCTAATGTATGCCCTCGTATAACTTTAAAATGGATACTCCGATATGGATAATTCTATTTTCTTTTTATCGTTAGAAACAACTGATTTTAGTCGTGGATCCATTATAAATTTTATCAACATCCAAAAATGGTGCGTTTGTCTGATACCGTTTTCTTGGAGTTTTCTGGCTGTGCAGGTTACAACTTTCGTAAAAATTGACCAATCGTCGCGAAAATATGTTCAATTACACAGTATTATTTTATGTTTTGAAAATTGTAGTCGTATCGTGCGTTTTTACAAGGACATGTCAGAAATTTCAATATATGATCATCTACTGTGCATCAAAATGAGCGATATTGGCAACAATAGAATTTAAAGTAAATCTGGATAACAGGGATTAGGGATATTATCCCCAAAACTGGGGACAGGGATTTAGAGACAGGAGCCCCATGGGTTTAGGAACAGGGAATAGAATTGCCCCCAAAACTCTCTGCTGTGCCAAACAAGTCTCACTAAAATACGCCATTTGACGTACAATAAGTAAATGTGAGCAGAAAAATGCATAGGTGCCAACCTCCAACTAATCTTCCGTAATACACTGGTTATCAAAAATTAAGGAAAAATCACAAAATGCTAATTTTCAAATACGCGAACACTCAAAAGGAAATAATATAATTCAAGTAATTACTATCTCTACAACACAGCTAGTCCATATAACATCTCATTCATGTCACACATGGTCACAAGTCTCACAGTCACTACGGTGAAGCAAAAAATAGGAAATTCCATACATCTCATTATGAGTCTCAAATGATCACTATATGTGACTCCAGTCAGACGTCACTGTGACTGCTGCTTTGGGACGAGTCACCATGTGACGTTACAATGTAGTTACATTGTGACTCTCGTGTGACTGTCATTTGTAAACTCAATTTCAAAGTCATCGTGAACGCTGCATTGTGATAAGTTACCAAATAATGTCACATTAAAGTCACATGATGACTTTCAGATGACAGAGAGTCTACTGTGAAGTCACCATTGTGCCCTTTTGGGAAAAGTCTCCATGTGACTATAATATGATATTATTTGGTGACTTATCATAATGCAACGTTCTTGATGACTATGAAATTGAGTCTCAAAATGACAGTCACATGAGAGTCACAATTTAACTACATTGTAAAGTCACCTGGTGACTCGTCACAAAGTAGCAGTCACATTGACCTATCAGTGGAGTCACATATAGTGATCATTTGAGACTCATAATGAGATGTAGGGAATTTCCTATTTTTTGCTTCACAGTAGTGACTGTGACACTTGTGACCACGTGTGACATTAATGAGATGTTATATGGGCTAGCTGTGTTGTAGAGATAGTAATTACTCGAATTATATTATTTCCTTTTGAGTGTTCGCGTATTTGAAAATTAGCATTTTGTGACTTTTCCTTAATTTTTGATAACCAGTGTATGTGGATTAATTTAACCCAGGTTTAATACATTTCGAACCAGTTTTTTTTTTTTTTTTTTTTTTTTTTTTTTTTTTTTTTTTTTTTTTTTTTTTTTTAAAGAAATGAAATGAAATAAGTTCCACACAGAAACCTGAAAATAAAAAAATAGCAAATTAATTTATGTATTACGGAAGATTAGGCGAAACTTGGCATCTATGCAAAAAGGTAAGAAACATAGCTGCCAACGTTTACGTTTTTTTATTACCACTAAAATTTAAAAGAAATTTTTGACTTGTTGAATCGCGAAGTTCGCCGATTAAAAATGAAAAATTTTACAATTGCATTTTAGTGGTAATAAAAAAGCGTAAAAGTTGGCAGATATGGTGAAAAACAATCCTTTGAAGTCGGCTTTTTGTCTTAAAAATTGATTGTTTAATGTACTATAGCTTCTCAGTGACAAATTTGATTACAATTATCTATCTATTTATCTATCTACCTACCTATCTATATATATATAAATAAAATAATTGTTTAACCCAAACCAAAAGATGTGCATTTTGTTATTTACAATAGCACACCTAATTAAACACACCCTCGAAAATACTGATCATAGCTGAGGAGCTAATAGATGAAATAATCTTTACAAATCACAGCCAGAAAATCTACCGGCACAAACTTGAAAAGAGAGCTTTCAAATAGGCGAAGCAATCTAACATTGGAAAGCGTACTTTAGGAAGACCTCTGTTCTAAAGGCTCATTATAGTCTTAAATCTACGTGGATAGAATGCTTCAGTTTTCGAGGCGCACAGGCGACAGAAACAATTAAACTGGAGAAAGAAATCGAGAAAGAGGAAAGGTAGCAGTGTTGGGTTTCCATGGATACGGTTAGAGAGTAGATTCCGAATTTCGGGTTTGACCATCCCACAATAGGTCACATAGTTTTAGGCTTTTTATGCCCTTAGAGGATTTTTTGTTTACTTTTTTTCATTTTCTTTATTTCCATGCATACATCATAGACTTCTAATATAATTCTTCTAACTAACTTCTAATCTCAATATCTCCTCTAAGGTATAGATACTTCTCTCATTCAAAAATGATTTATTGCAGCCCGAAAACTATACTATACTCTAGTTTAATCCGGCAAAGCGCGTGAAGATGGAAATCTATTCAAATCCAAATTTCTAGCCTTAGGCATCGAAGTGTTTTTGTTCTGTTTTATAATAAAGGAAACGGTTTTACGAATTACACCTACCTCTAGTATTGCTAAATTCTTACAAAATTACCAACCTGAAATCAACCCGTAATTTTTATTTCAAGTGTGTTATGTTCAAAATCAGTAGGGTAGGTAGGGGAGGTATGATACACTTTTTTTTTTTACTAATTTTTTACAACCCTTAGAAAACTATTTTTAAACAAATTTTTCCTGTTTTCTTATAAAGTGACCTTTTATTCATTTGTTAAAAATATTGTGAATTTAAAAAATAGTCATTCAAAAAATATATCCCATTTATTTTGAATGGCTACTACTGTATCAAATCTCCTCATTACTGGGGAGGACTGATGCACTAGCAAGGGAGGTTTGATACATTGTTATGTAAATTGAAAAAAAATTGCAGACAATTCAATTTATGCGTCATACAATTTTTTATGATAAATCTTGAAATATTTAAGTAAAATTTGAAACGAAATGACATTGACATATTTTTCTTTCAGAAATGTTTTTTACAAAAATATTTAAACTATTGCTATTATTTAAACAATCCTATTAACACACTTTTTAGAAAATAAATAATAAAAAAAAACTAGAGATCTTGCTGCAAGGAAAAAGGAAGTGAACATTGCTGATTTGCAAACAATTTACCGTAATTTCGCGCGTATACGCCGCAGCTCAGATAATTCGGTTTCATACCAGAATCCGTTTTTAAGTAAAATGTCACTTGCTTTTTCTCAGCATTTATTTGACTTCATTTTTTAAATAAAATTTCCGGTATGAAAAATACTTAACAAAGCTGCGGCGTATACGCGGGAAATTACGGTAACATAAATTTAGCACATTTAAGGTTCCTTTAACCCTTTCAGGGGTAAAGCATTTTCAATGCTAAAGTGTTGTATAAATGATTGGCACCGGAATTTACCAACAAATTTAATTAGAAATATGAAAAGGGATATATTTCACTTTCATACTAAAAGGAAAATATTTTACCAAAATGCTGGTTCCAATGTGGCGTTTGGGAATTAAAATTAAGTGGTTTCATAAGCATACCACCACCCCTGAAATGGTTAAAAGAAAAACTAATAACTCTATCCTTTTGATAAGTGAAATCGGGTAGATTTAACGTTTTTTCAGTTTGCCTTTCGTAAATTATAGAAACATTTTCCCTTTCAGGCCATTTAAACTTTTTCCCTTCTACATGACGAGCAAAGCGAACTAACCATCTATCATCGCACTGCTTTTCTACGTAACCTACATAATGTCTATGAATAGTATCTTTGTTCTTCCTTACCAATTTCAGTAGCTCTTGCTATAAAACAATAATGAATATTACAGTCCTCTATTAGTTTGCAAACTTAAAAACCTATTAGATTTCAAATATACAAGTGTATCATTTCTTCCCAGTACTAATGTATCATTTCTCCCTAATATCCCTTATTGGTTTTTCAATCACTTTGTACAAATTCAGTTGCAAAATTGTAATCTACTTTCTAGTGAAACTAATCCTAACAATGTGCTTTATAAATAAAAAAAATTACAAGATATTATTTTCACAATGATAAGAGTTATGAAAGAAAATCAGTCAAAGAAAAAATTTACATTGACATTCCAAAAACCTTCAAAATTAAAAGAAAAGAAAAGTTGACAGTTCTTTACTGATTAGTCCAGCTAATGATGGCTTCAGCAAATAAAAGCCTTCACATGTGTTAGAATGGCTGTTAATGCCATTTCCTGAGAAAAATCGTCAGTGTATCAACCCTCCCTATGTATCAAACCTCCCCTACATCCATTCAAAGTTAAACAATATGTTTCTCATCTTACTTAACACTAGAACGTCCGGAAATTTTACTCAAGTTTCATAAAAATATTTGACACCAGAATTTTTATTTGAAATTATTTGACTGATTTATTTAACGTAAATCTGAGCGGTTTAAATTTAATTTATTTTATGAAAGAATTTCTGGTTCCAATTGACATTTAATCATATGGTCGGAGTTGGATCGACACCTTCCGGGCGTTCTAGTGTTAAATTATTTTAAGTCTTATGCGCATACTTTGCAAGTAAGCACGATTTAAATAACGCTGTTTATATCATGCATATAGCAGCAAAAAAACTACTCTACTCTTTATTAATCGGGCAAAATTCGTAAAGAGGTACTTTTTAATCAAACACAAACTTATAGCCTTAGCCATTGAGGCATTTTTTTCGCTTTACAGTAAAACAAATAGTTTTAAGGATTGAACCTACCTCTAGAATTGTTAACCCCTTGATGGGCACCGGTATAAATTATATACCACCTACCATTAATGAAGTTTTACACCAGAAAAATTTTATTAAATTTTACTTTTCTAACTTTGGTGGAAAAAAGGCCATAAAATTGCTTTTACTTATTTTGAAATAGAATTTTTCAAAGATTCCGGTGGGAATTTAGCATTTCACCAACGTATTTGCTTGCCCCTCAAGGGGTTAACTTCTTAAAAAATTTGCCACCTGAAAAGCTAACTATATAATTTTTGTTTTAATTGTATTACTTTGTAAATCAGGAAATCCATTCAAGGATAAGCAGTAGTTGGTATATCTCATTTAAATTACTTTAATTCTTATTCGCATACTTTGAAAGTAAGTACTATTTAAATAACACTATTTAAATTTTACGTGGGTCATTCCATGTTACGTGTGGGACAGCTTTTCTACATGTTTCGGTTGTTTTAACAATGTTATTATGTCCTAAAATTAAAACAACCATGTTAATATGAAAATCTAGAGCTCTTTGTTGTTTTTAATGTATAGTTTATGTTTTAACAACTTTTAAGTGAATAGATATAGGAATTTATGTAGGTGTCGCGCGCTCGACATTTTCTCAGTTTTTCATGGAATGGCTCTGAAACGGGCAGATTACTTAAACCTTTGAAGGGCGGTGGTATGTTTATGAAACTATTTAATTTTCATTCCCAAATGCCACAGTGGCACCAGAATTTTGATAGAATTTTTTTCCGTTTATCATGTATGTGAAAAATAACTTTTTCTTATTTTCAAATAAATTTGTACTTAAATTCCGGTGCCTGTCATTCATTTCAGCATTTTCGGAATGGAAGTGTTTTGCCCCAGAAAGGGTTAAGTGTAGGATTTAAAATGTGGAGATTTTTATTATCTATTATTTTTATTATTTATTTATTATTAAAAACCGGCAGCTTACTAGGTCTAGGGTTTAAAATGTGAAGATTTTTAACCCTATTATAGAGTCATTCCATATCACGTGGTGGAACAGCTTTTCTACATATTACGGCTGTTTTATCCATGGTATTGTATCCTCAAATTAAAAAAACTATGCTAATATGAAAATATAGGTTATTTTGTTAATTTTAATGTATAGTTTATATTTTAGCAACTTATAAGTTAATATAGTCATATATGTAAGCGTCACGCGCGGGACATTTTGTCCGTTTCTCGTGTAATGGCCCGCGTAAAATAATTTGTTACAGCGGGAATGCACTACTCTTAATCAAGAAAACCTCTTAAAGATGCAAATCTAATCAAACTCAAACTTCTAATCTAGGACATCGATGCATTTTTGATCAGTTTTATGATAAAGGAAATAATTTTAATTGTTGAACTTACCCGCAGAATCAATAAATTCTTACAAAATTATAATTTACAACTTGAAAGCTAAATATGTAGTTTATTTTAACTCTATTACTTTCGAAATCGGTAAACCCATAGCTGCCAACTTTTACGCTTTTTTCTTACCCCTAAAATGTAATTGTGAAATTTTTCATTTTTAATCGGCGAAATCTGCGATTCAGTAAGTCAAAAATTTCTTTTAAATTTTAGTGGTAATAAAAAAGAGTAAGAGTTGGCAGCTGTGGGTAAACCTATTCATTGATCAGCAGTATACTACATAACTTATGCACATTAATTCTTATACGCACACTTTAAAATGTAAATTACGATTTAAATAAAAGCTTTTCATTGAAGAAAAGTTTTTAATGGATGAATCATCAGATATACAGTTTACCATTGCACGCAACGGAAAAAAACATCCTACTAAGTGTATGATTTATCAGTATCTTGTTGAATATTTTTAATTCCTTTTGCCATTCTACCTTTTGATATAGAAATAAAAACGCCTCTGAAGTCAGCAATCTAAAATATACTCTAGAAACAGTCAAACTTTATGTTCAACATGTTATGTTAAATGTTATGTTGAACATTGTTATATTGAACATTTTTCTCAAACTTTATGCTCAACATTTCGAGTTTTAAGTGATTTAATTCGTAGAAATAATTAAATCTTCTTAGTTATATATTTCAAAATAAATCATAAAAAAAAGACAAAAGATCATTTGTGTTTCTGTTAATTACAAACGTTCAGGGAAATCTGTTCTTTTCCTTGTAAATGCACAATGAAATCCATCTTTTCAGTGCAAATTTTCGTTGTTTCTAGTACAAAATCTACCACAAAAAAGAGAAATTTCTTGGCTTTCAGAAATAGCGTGTTATATTCATTCTCGTTATTATATATTTTAAATATGTAAAAGTGAATAAATTTGGTATAGAGGTGCGCTCAGTGAAATCTGTTCTTTTTATTGTAAATGCACAATGAAATCCATCTTTTTCAGTGCAAATTTTCGGTGTTCTAGTACAAAATCTACTACAAAAAAGAAAAATTTCTCGCCTTTCAGAAATAGCTTATTAAATTCATTCTGGTTATTATATATTTTAAATGTGTAAAAGGTAATAAATTTGGTATATAGGTACATTCAGGAAAATCTGTTCTTTTCATTGTAAATGAACAATGAAATTCATCTTTTTCAGTGTAAGTTTTTGGTCTCTCTAGTACAAAATCTACCAAGAAAGGGGTAAATTTCTCGATTTTCAAAGACAGCGTGTTAAATTAATTTTTGTTATTACACATTTTAAGTGTGTAAAAGGGTTATTTTAAGTATGTAAATAATTTGATATAGTGGTGCATGAAAAAAAGGGGAAATGAAGAAAGAAAGAAGATTATTATTATATTATTTTCATAGGAAATTAGCTCTTATGTGAAAAAGTTATGGAATTAATGTTACCATTAATAACCATCTTAATACTCTTCCTCATTTCAGTCATAACGAATGCCTCAAAAGTGCAACAAAAATATCCATGTTTCTTAAAAAAAACTCAACTTCGATACTAATTACATTTTCACGTAGTTAATAATAAGTTAATTAATAATATTTTGTTATGCGATCAAGTAAGTAATAATCACGCAGTTAATAATATTTGTTACCTGATTGGAAATTAGTTATGTTCTTTCAGCGTGCGACAACTAATCAGTTAGTAAAAACTAATTACGTTATTTAAAATATGTTTTACAAAAGTAAACAATATTTTTTTACTCTATCTAAAGGAACTATGTAAAAATAAGCTAATAAATATAAATATAAGACAATTTACTTGTTAGCTGCGTGCTTTCGCAAGAAAAAATAAAAATATATCATTTAAAATTAACTTGATAACGAGAAATGTTTCATTTATGCAGCGAAAACTTAAAACAAGTGGGTAAGTGCATAGCTGCCAACTTGTACGGATTTTTCCTACCACTAAAATTTAATGGAAAATTTTGCCTAATTCAATCGCCGAATTGCAGTGAATGTTGATAATTAAATAAGGCAGAAATTTCTGTTATATTTTAGTGGCAGCAAAAATCCGTACAAGTTGGCAGCTATGTAAGTGTGATCACAGATCGCACAGGAGGTTTCGTTTAATATTCCTTTCAAAACACTTTATTCTTTAATTAATAAACCCAAATTGATAATTTATAATTATTAAATCCTTAAAAACCACACATAAAACTGTAAAAAACGCCAAGGTTTTAATTTTTTTGGGTCCCCTCTCCCCTCCCCCCCCTCGAAATTTCTCGCGCTATTATTTTTTAAACTTTTTATTATGTGTTACGAACTATCTTAAAGTTTTAAACAGATTGCCGTCTTGGGTTTCCTATTTTAAATAAAACCGCGTTCTGTTAGTTCCACATTCCATCACCAGGGAGCGCAATCCAATCTTAACAAAACTGCATCTGAACAAACTCGTTAAAAAACCTATCCGTAGATATACTAGTAGAGAGGGTGGAGGTCTTAAACAATAATTTAAGATATTTGCTGAAATTACTATTCTAAAATAGTGGTATCAACACTTACGAATTTTTTTATGTCGAATAAGTAATATTTAACTCTAGTACCTATTTCGTTACTATCACTTATATGAAAAATATCAGAAAGAATTATAAAGACACGAATCACTAATTCCTTGGAGGCAAGAGGCTACATAAATAAAGCACAACATGGTTTCCGAGTAGGCAGGAGTACAGCAACAGCTATGAAGAAAGAAAAAGAAATTAGTAAATTTACTTTAGAAGAGAACACTAATTGTGCCCTTATCTCCATGGATATTGAAGGAACATTTGATTTTATCAGCTGGGGCGTTGCTACCGAAACACTCAAGGCCTGAGGACACGAGTTGTGACGTCATCACTAATCGACCGACTTCTCACTAGTGTTGGGATTCACACCGGAAAATTTTGAATAGCAATTTTCTTTTATTTGTGGAATATCTATCATCTGATAAAACAATAATAACTATTTAAACTTACTGGTGAGAATTTGGAATCCCTAAATAAAAATTCAGCCAGATGCGGAATGCCTCAGTATTGCCTCATCTGGTGGATTTTTTATTGGGGGATTCCAAATTCTCACCAGTAAGTTTAAATAGTTTTTATTGTTTTATCAAATGATAGTTCTTCCACAAATAAAATAAAACAAAATTGCTACTGAAATTTTTTCGGTGTGAATTCCAACACTAGTGAGAAGTTTGTCGATTAGTGATGACGTCACAACTCGTGTCCTCAGGCCTTGAGTGTTTCTGTGGCAACTGCTGGGGTGTAATTAATGAAATTATAGACGAACTGCCTATTGATACTTACTTGATTTCTTTGTTAAAAAACTATATATCCAATAGGAAAATGGGTATTGCCCTATCAGAGGAAATTGTCTGGTTTGTATTGTTTAGGGGTTGCCCGCAGGGTTCTTGCCTGGGGCCACTTTTATGGACTATAGTAGCGGATAAATTAATAAAGAAATATAAAAATGTGTGTAGATTCATCATATCATATACTGAAGACTTTGTAGTGCTGGAGGGTGCTAATACGAGAAGAGATCTGGAACTGAAGGTTAACGGTGTGATCCAAGTGCTTGGAAGCATTTGTAACTCTTTACAGCCCCGAATTAGTGAGAATAAATGTCTTTCTACATTGCTGGGAAAAAATATTTTGGCTAATAGCAGGCCTCCCACTGGTCCGTTTTTTGAACACCAGGATAATTAAAGAAAAAAAAATCATGGTAGGTTTCGGCAACAATTGGAAGAAAAACGCCTTTCCTGGTAAGTTTCTACGAAATTTATGAAGGGGATTTTTCTTATAAAAATAGTGGTGTTCAAAAAACGGACCGAGTGGGAGTCCTGTAATAGACATCCAATTTTTAAATATGGCGCTCAATCAATTCCAGTCAAGGACAATTTAACCCCTTGAGGGGCGGCGGTATATATTATATACCACCTACGATTAATGAAGTTTTACACCAGAAAAATTTTATTAAATTTTACTTTTCTAACTATGGTGGAAAAAGGGCCATAAAATTGCTTTTACTTATTTTGAAATAGAATTTTTCAAAGATTCCGGTGTGAGTTCAACATTACGGGAACGCAATCACTTGCCCCTCAAGGGGTTAAAGTATTGAGGCTTTATAATAGATCCACGCTTCAAATGGTTAAGACATATGTATATTGAGAGAGAAAACTTAAGACGCTTTATAATAAATATTAGAAGAACAGGATATCGTGATAAAGGAATCTCATCACATTTACTCAAAAGTTGGTACTTAACAGTTCTAGAGAAAAAAATAACCTTTGGCTGCAAAGTGTGGTTTGGAGATCCTAATACCCACGGTCTTATAAGACTTATTTCCTGCCAGCGTGTTGCATTATTTACAGTAATAAAAGCTAACAGATCAATCTCAACAGACGCCCTCTGTGTTTTGTCCGGAATTCCACCTTTGTTTATTAAACTACGACGTAATATGATTAAATATAAAGTTCTCTGCGGTGCAAAGAATATTGTCATCGACGGGGAAGAAATTAGTGAGTCAGATTTCATGAAGAACATTCTAGAGTATGAGTTTCCGAACTACTTGGAACTTAATAATTTACATTTTACAAAACCTGTTACAGATGAGAAACCGAGTTCAAGATATCCAATAATTTATACGGACGGGTCAAAGATGGAAGGAGGAACTTCATTTGCATATACAGTGTATTATAATGATAATTTTATTCATGATTTTTCTATGAAACTTCGAACTGTTAATTCAATATATCAAGTTGAATTGACAGCAATTCAATATGCAATTAAGTGGTTCGTGGGTTCCTACTTTGACATGGCTACACTTCACTCTGATGGTTTCTCATCGGTCCAAGCGCTGCAACATATCTTTCCGAGCAACCGTGTTTTTAAGGGCATCTTTAATATTTTGCTGGCTAACCCGCAAAAATCTATTTACTTGGGATGGATCAAGGTACACATTGGTCTTATGGGTAATGAGATAGCAGATGGCCTAGCTAAGGCTGCTATTGAAAACATAGATGTACAATGTGATAATAAGGTTCCATATCCTATTTCCTTGATTAAGAAATACTGTAATAAACGGATCATGAAATTATGGCAGGACCACAGGTCGAATTCAATTAATGGTATAGACAGCGATGACAGCGATGACCACCTCGGGAACTCAGCTTTCGCTTTAGAGTGTTAGTGCAATCCCGAGGGGTAGACCACATCCACTCCTCCCGACTCTCAACCAGAGTCTGAGAAGGAGCGTCGAGTCCCTGATCAAGCTGCTGAGATTTATTTCGGTTACTGTGAGATTTACAATTACAATCACAATTGGTTACCCAATTTTTCTGGGCGAACCGAAGATTTCACATCGAGATATATGACTGTATGTAGTGATTACATGAGGATCATTTCGCCTAATGTGATTGCATAATTGTTTACAATTTTCTTGGATATATATACGTCACAGTACATTTAACACACAATATTTAACATGACAATTAGAAACATATTACAACACAATATCAAACACCTACTATTTACATGACTGTATGTAGTGATTACATGAGGATCATTTGAATGTGATTGCATAATTATTTACATTTTTCATGGATTTACAGGGATTTCACAGTACATTAAACACACAATATTGAACATCACAATTAGAAACACATTACAACACACCTACTATTTACAATTTGCACATACTAGAGTTTGGAGAGATGCACAAGATAAAAATTCAAAAGTGATAGAAGCTTCTGGCACCCGCTAATATCCCGTTTCTCCCTCCATGCTACACCCTAGTGATGGAGTCGGACTAGAATGGCTCTGGATTTGAAAAGATGTACTCGTTTGTTTCTATAAACCTCATGCATTGTATGATCTTGTTGAGTAGTTGTGGTTTCTCTTTTACATCCCGCCACCAACTTGCTAAATTCATTCGTGTGTGTTTTTTGAGATGATAATGCGATGTTAATGTACAGTATAATACATAGTGTAACGATGTTGACGGCAAGCCACAAATGCATAGTGGGGAGTCTCTTTTGTTAATTTTGTATAAGTGTTCCTGAAAGGGGCCGTGATTTGTTAAAAATATGTGTAAGTATCTGTTGTTTACGAAATACTCGTTTATGATTTTAAATAAAGTGAGTAATGATTACATATACATCAGTCAAGTCATTCAGTACTATTGCAGCGGACATGGAAGTTTCCCATCATTCTTATACAAAATTAAAAAGCGTCCAACGGACAAGTGTCTACGTGGAGCCACTGGTAATCTTGTTCACTGTACATAGCTGCCAACTTTTACGCTTTCTTCTTGCCACTAAAATTTTACATTAAACAATTTCTTATTTAATCGTCGAAATTTCCCGATTAAACAAGACGAAAATCTCTATTAAATTTTAGTTGTAGCAAAAAAGCGTAAAAGTTGGCAGCTATGACTATATCTTTGGATGTTGCCCTAAAATGAAACACAATTTCAGTTTTAATCCGGACCTCACAATGGGAAAGGACATAAAAGTAACTATGTTTTCTTCAGCTAATTACAATAACCTAAAGGACAATGTAACATCTTAAATGAACTATTCTCGTTTATGAAATACATATTTTGATTGAACTTTATATGTATTTTATATGTTTCTGGTGTACTTTTAGTGTTAATTTCTATAATTTTTATATTAGTTTGAGTTTGTTAGGCCAGCAAGAGCTGGTACTTCAGTAGGCACTGTTGCCATTTACTGTCATTTTATTTTTCTATGGCCAACATATCTGCCAACATCTTACGCTTTTTTGCAACTTTTTTAACTCAGGGTATTAGTGTAAATTTCGAAATCTAATTAACAATCTTGAAATGTCAGTAGAGAAATTAAAATTCTCGTACTTTCTGTATGTTGTAATGTTAAAATATTTTAGCATAAATTTCAGGTTTTATCAAAATCCTTAAGGTGGTGGTGGCGGACTAAACATGGACTAACATGGAGTCTGGCAATGAGCTTACCTGCTCTAAGTCCAAGTGCAGACTAAGTCGGGGAGGTAGTTCGAAAGACGACTTCAAATCTGGCAGCGTAGGGCTATTATCCAGAGACATCTAAAAATATTTGAGATAAAATTTGTTTTTTTAAGCCTGTGATAACGTAGTTATAAAAGGAAGATTGTGCCTAAATGAGACGCGATTCCTCCTAGTTTTGTCGCATTTAGGGTATATTTGGCATTTCGTTACATAAATATATGTTTTATAAAGCTGAAAATTATTGAATACTGTACCTTTAGTTCAAAACTAACTTCTTTCGTAAAAATTGAATCGCAATTTTTGCTATAAGCCAACAAAATACCATTGTCGTATTTAGGTCATTTTTGTCGCATTTACTGAAGTTAAATCCTAAATGAGACGTCCATTGTCCTAAATGTGACAATGCGTTTTATACATCTTAAAATATTAATTTAATTGCTATACAAATTTTAGTTACTTAAAAAACAGTTAAAATACATAAAATTAAAAGTTGTATAGCTTATTATTGAACAATTAAATAAACTAATAATTTAAATTAAAAGTCATAACGGTACGTTATCTTGAATACATTATACATAAATAATGAATAATTCAAAATTCATATTTAACAGACTTTTAACTTTAATCATCGATAAAACAAGAAGTAAATAACAAATGACTGATACAACAAATTTTACCATATCTTTTCCTTTTCAGTTTGCTTTTAACTCATTTTTGATTTTCACCTTCCTCCTAGGCCTCAATCTTTCTTTTTGATTTCTAAATGGTATGGATCTATATAGATTAAGGTTTAAGTTGTTGCAGGTTTACTTCAGGGTTGTTTTAGTAACCGGCTTACGGTTTCTAACGAGTTTTGTTTTTGAAATGCTGTTTATGATTTTTACGCTTTAATTATTCCCTATTTTTCATTCTTTGACGCTGCTTTTGTTTTTTCAGTGTCTATTTTATTTTTCCATATACAATACAGTTTTTAGACGTGGAGCAAAGGTTGACTGTACGGATTTTAAATTGTTTTTAACAATAGGCTTCCAAACGCAGAAGATGGATTAGCTACCAAAGAACGAAAATGTAGGAACGTCCCATGAAAATAACAGCCATTGGCGTTCCCACAGGTCTGTTTCAAACGAACATCTGGCAACGACAACGCATACATTTTTAGTACGCACTAGCAAATCACAGCTCGGGAAGGTACCGTTTACGTTCGAAGAACACACGAGAACCTGGCAAAACGGTTGCCAGTGGGTTACTTTTTTAAAATTTAGATTTCTTGATTGACACCACTTTTCTGAAATGGTAAAATTCCTACTGTTTTCTCGTTAATTAATTTGACATTAAATAAGGCCACTTTTACTATTTCAAAAAAGTGGTGCCATAGTCCAGGCAATAGAGACCGTATAGGGGCTCTACCTAGCAAAATTCATGGTAGTTCTGGAAAGAGGCTTACTATATGTTTTTGGGGTCGCTGAATCTGAATTTGTAACTTTCCACCAAAATTTCCCCCGGCAACTCCCCCAAATTTTGGTAAAAAGGCCCCAAAAAAGGTTTTTATTAAAAAAATCAATTTTTTTTGCTGTTTTAGGGGAAAAGTATCTAGAAATTCAGAAAGTAGACAAAATTTGCAACAAATTAGATGTATGACATTATGACTTAGGAGGAAGGGGAAGGGGGGATCTGCCTCGGAACATGCGCGCGGTGCTGCGTGGACAAAACTGCGCAATTCCACTTAACCACCCACACGTTTACATTCACCCTCCCATCTCCCCTCCGAACTTTCTTTATGAGGTTTACTTTAAGTTTTTTGGGTCTCTGAATCCGAATTTTTAACTTACCCCCAAAATTTTCCCCCCCGAAAACCCCCCAAAATAGTTGTTATTAACTTAAATTTCTTATTGTTTTCGGGGAAACGCATTACGAAATTCAGAAACTAGACAAAATTTGTAACAAATAGGATATATGACATTGTGACGTAGGATGAACGGTGATGGGTAGGGCTGCCTCTGAACATGCACTGCGGCGCTTCGTGCACTAAGTTATGAAGTCCAGGCAATAGGGGATTTTACCTGGAAAATTAATACTAATTCTGGATTTCGACTCACTTTATGCTTTTTGGGTCGCTGAATCCGAATTTGTACCTTCCCACCAAAATTTCACCCGTAAACCACCCCAAAAATTGATTTTTTGAAAAAATTTGTTTTTGAGAAAAGAGCGCGGGTAATGTTCCGAGGCAGCCCCCTCTCTCCCCGTTTATCCTACGCCATAATGTCATATATCCTATTTATTTCAAGTTTTGTCTAGTTTCTGAATTTTGAAATGCTTTTCCCCGAAAACAATAAGAAATTTAAGTTAAAAACAACTATTTGGGGGGGGTGTCGGGGGGAAAATTTTTGGGAGTAAGTTAAAAATTTGGATTCAGCGACCCAAAAACTTAAAGTAAACCTTATAAGGAAAGTTCGGAGGGGAGATGGGAGGGCGAATGTAAACATGTGAGTGGTTAAGTGGAATTGCGCAACTTAGTCCACGCAGCACCACGCACATGTTCCGAGGCAGATCCCCCCTTCCCCTTCACCCTAAGTCATAATGTCATATATCTAATTTTTTGCAAATTTTGTCTACTTTCTGAATTTCTAGATACTTGTCCCCTAAAACAATTAAAAAATTGATTTTTTTTATAAAAACCTTTTTTGGGGGGCTTTTTACCAAAATTTAGGGGGTTGCCGGGGGAAATTTTGGTGGGAAGCTACAAATTCGTATTCAGCGACCCAAAAAACATAAAGTAAGCTGATTTCCAGAACTACCATTAATTTCGCTAGGTAAAATTCCCTATTGCCTGGACTACCAATCACGGAATCTGAATTTTAAATAAGTAACCCACTGGTAACACTGCTTGGTAAGCATAAGCTTGGGTATGTAAAGTAAATTTATATTTCCGCGTTGCTTTCAGTGGAAACTGGTGGCGATAAAGATTTACATAAGCAGATTAAAAACATCTCATCGCAAGCATATCTGAAAGCAGATAAACATTTTAACCTTTAGACTCGAATGATAAAGTTCCATATACATTCCAAAAAAGTTTGTTCTTTTGAAGCTTTTTTATAACAATTGCAGCATTTCTTAAATATTGTGTTTTTTTTTTTTTTTTTAGTTCCGTAATTTCTGTCATTAAATTAACTGTTCTTCAGAAATAGTTATGGCAGTTTGTCCACTGGCAACGTGCCTGCCACCCCTGCCTTACAAAATGCAGATTCGTTTTATGAAATTTAAAATTTGTAACAATTTTTGAAACTCTTTACGATGAAATAATTTTGCCCAGATTTGACTAACATATAAAAATTTATATTCCCACCAGTTTACACTAAAATCATTGTTCAGATATATATTTCTCCTGCATCCCCCCCCCCCCCCCACCATAAGTTAATACGGGGTGCATAAAAAAAAATACCGTAGTCCGTTAACACTAGAACCGCCAAGGCGGTCATTTTGACCGTCCGGAAACTTTCGTTCAGTGCCAGTTTTTTTCTATTTAGTGTACAATTTCCAGTTTCGGCGACTTTTCCTATGATTCGAAAAGCTGTGGTATACCAGTGATGCATTTTCCAGTCAGCCAAAATTTATGGAGTAATGCGGCAGTATACTTAGAGCCGCCGAAACGGTCAAAATGACCGCCATCGATTTTAATGCACATTTTATCTGGTAGATGTTGTAACAGTCCATACTTCATGCAACCATACTTCCACAAAGGTTACAACATTACCACACATAACTTCTTTACTTCACTGCCCCTTGCAGAAAAGCTGAAGTCACTAAAAACAAGCATTGTTGGCACAGTCAATCGTGGACGAAACACAAAATTTCACAGACCATAAAATCTGAAAAAGTCTTTGTAGAGTAACCAAATTCTTCCCAAAGATGATATTATGTTCAATTTATCAAGGGAAGATAAATAAATGTGTTTTAAGTCGAAGTTCCCGACATCCACCAGTTACATTTGAAACTTGTGGTAAACACTTACCAGAAACTGTAAAGCTCTATAATTCTACAAAATTTGGCGTAGACGTGCTCGACCAAATGGCACGGAAGTATTCTGAAAAACAAGTTGTATATGATGACCTTTACAAGTTCTTTATAATTTTCTAGATCTAGCGAGTATCAATTCTGAAAAACGCAGTCAAAAAAGGTGTTACATACTAGTATTTTGTTAAAGAGAAATCCGCTTTCTTTAATCCCTTTATATTATTCCTAGCATTTTCTAGAAGAAAATACTGGTAGGTTTCCTCTTATTTTTTGACTGTGTTTTTTCCTGACCACTCGCCACCCTGAATATTGTATTGCTCGGGGGATAAATATAAATGTTTGTTTTCACCAGGTTTATTCTTGTTTTCATCAATTTCGATTTCTCATGAAAAGTATTTTTTACTATAAAAATATTCTTAAAATAAAAATTTTAAATAATATATATATATATATATGTCAATATAATATAATTATGACAAAATAAAGTATAAAATAATATAATAAAAATTATGAAATATATATTATTATATGGGCGATGATGGTGATAATAGTAATAAACGATACTAAGAGTTAAAAATGGCAAGTAAACAATTATTGAGCATGGTAATACCCTTCGGTCAAAATGCCCGCTTTGGCGGTTATAGGTATACGTTTTTGCCAGCGGTTTTAATGTTAAACCTTATTTTGCAACGCGAATTGTGTCTCCTGTAGGTGTGTTTGCACTGTCCGTTATGTCTTTATTTGAAAAGTGCCAGAAATGTTTTTAAAATAACGAAAAATTTGCTAAATTATTCTAGAATGTTGTACTGAGAAATGTGTAAACCTCCTGTGGAATGAACAGATACACTGGTCGCGAATGCGCTTGCTAGCGAGTTAATTGCCGTTAATACATACGAGTAGTAGGAATATTTCAGCAAATAAAATTATAACTTCCTGTTATAAAAACATATGAAAAGGGAAAACGATCACGAAATATACGCGGAAAGTTACCATTTTTTTTACGTTGCACTCAGTGAATTGGGAAATGCCATTTTTTAAATTTAAAATTTTAAAGATGAGCATTTTTGTATTTTGATCATTTCAAATGCATGTCTAAGTACGCAGTAAGAGAAAACACTATTGGATGATCATGTTGAAATTCTTAATTTATTGTCTCAACACAGCTTATTTTACATAATTAAACATAAACATAATTACATATAATAATAATAATGTTTAATAAACTTTATTATTAATAACGTAATGTTTAATAAACATATTAGACATAATTTTAATGTAATTTATTAAAATTTCATATAAATTTACCTTAGTTAACATCCTAAAAGTCTCCCCGCATTTAGGACATTATCTTTGTCGCTAATACGCCACTGAAGAAAACAAGTTACCTAAATTCGTGGAAACTTTAGAACTCAAATCTGAAAACTTTTCGCGTTTTCCCGAGCTAGCTTTGCTGGTAAATGATACACATATAGTAGCCATTGACGTCCGTAATTTTATTTGATCTTCAAAGTTAACAGAAAAAAACTTGAACCAATTTCGTGATTTTTTTATCGCATTTAGGAAACATTGGGGCGCTATAAAATGAGCGACGTCCATTGGAATGGGAATTTGTTTAATATAAAACGTTTTGAATGTAGATAAATATTTCGCGTTTTGTTCATTAAGATCGGATGCCTCATTATACAGCATTTATTTATTATTTTTGCATTAAGATTACAAGGAAAAGAACATTATCGCATTTAGCGCCATCACATTTAAGCACATTGACCTTACCACAAAAATTTTATAGTAAATTTTTCCTTTTTAAATCGCCGTAATCTGCCGATTAAATAAGGCAAAAAATTCTAAATTTTGGTGGTACAAAAAGCGGAAGAGCTGGCAGCCAGTGTTGCCAGATGGGCTACTTTTTTAAAAATCAGATTCTTGATTGGCACCACTATTTTGAAATGGTAAAACGTGCCTCACTAAATGACCATATTAATTAAGGCAAAAACAAAGTGAATTTTACCGTTTCAAAAAAGTGGTGCCAATCAAGAAATCTGAATTTTAAAAAAAGTAGCCCACTGGCAACACTGCTGGCAGCTATGGGTCAAGTCTGACTATTTGTTGTTTTTCGTAAATGTTAAAAAATGTATAATTGCCCGCTGATTCCGGGTCTGTACGCAGGGAGATGAGTTCGTAAAACTTTTTTTGTTGTTGTTGGAGTCCCGGTCGGTGATCCCAAAGTAATATTTATCTCATCACGTCGGCCGTCAAAACACCGCACACAAAAGGGTAGAAAACGCTACAATTTAAAAACAGTCTTAAGCAAGAATTTAAGATATTTGCTGAAATTACTATTCGAAAACAGTGGTATCAGCACTTAATATTGAGTACGTAAGTAACATTTATGCTGTATTTTTAAAAATGTGACATCGTTCTGAACAATGCAACTATAAAAAATCAAGTGACTGCTTTTTAAAATTAGCATTCAATAAACCAATTAGTGAATAACCAATTAAAAATAATTCAGAAAATAAGAGGTTTGGATTTGATTACAACCTTAAGGCATTTTTAAGTTAGCCAACCAGAGGTACTATATCGATAACTATTCTTTATGATTACAAATGTTTACCAGTTACGAAAACAACTGAGGTCATTATTCGCCAAAAAATGTTACCTAGCTGTGAAATTGAAACAACTAAATATTTTAAACACTAAAAAGTAAAAAAAAATATAAATAAAAAATAAAAAGTGAAATAATTTTAAAAATGCCCTTTTATCACTTAATAATATAATATTAGTTAAATTATGCTTACAAGTTATTAAAAAAATTAGAAATCCTGAAAAGATAGTTTGAAATCACAAGCACCAACTTTTGTAAAGTATTGGGTGGACTCAAAAGTTTTTGAATAAAATAACGCATACAATCCCCCACACCATCTTTGTGCGTGTGTATGAAGCAGGGAGGAGCGAAGGACTAAAGATAATTTGAAGTCAAATAATGATTTTTCTAAATAAAATATAAAATTATTATAATTTAATGAATGATTTTATTAAATTTTATTATTATAAATTCTTCCTATTATATTCTTATAAATACATTAATATTTATTGTAAATAACATAAAAATTGTATAAAATAGCCATTGAAAAGGCAAAATAAACTAAATGCATGAAAAACATGTATTTTAGTCACCTAAGTGCTTTAGAGAGACGTTAAAACAGATGGCAAAATATACAGGAAATTTGTTTTTCAGAGAAAATTAATAAAAATCCGCTGAAGAGGATTTCAGTGCACCTGTAAGTCTGATTGATGTCCTTAGTATTTTTCAAGCAAAATTATTTTGAGAACGTCAATAAGATAAAATTTTATTTCAGTTATTGAATATATAAAAAAATGAATAACGAAATAAACCAATGCAAACTGGGTGGGAGAAAAGATCGAATTATTGGGTGGGCTCGCCCCCCACGGGCCCATATAATTTGGCACCACTGGTTTGAATAATGCTTTTTTTTCAGTTACTATATCTTAAAACAGAAACAGGGCAGATATCTTTTTTTAAATAAATAAACTTATTTGTTCTTCCCATCAAGCATGAATCAAAGCGGCGATTTTTCAGTAGTCGGAGCAAACGCCAAATTAGCATATCGTAACGCAAGGATGTCAAACTGAAGCCCTCCTGATACCACTAATTTTTTAAAGTAACAGTTGATTTCTTGAATCGCAGAGATTAGATGAATAGATGATGTGGCAGCTTCTCTACACATATCAATTTCCAGTCCCCCGTTACTCAAAATCTACTTTGAACAAGTGAAATCATTAAATTAGTTCATTTTCTTAAAGCAATGCGTAATTCTATCTACATGTATTTTTTTTCTCTCTCTCTCCTTTTGGTATCGAACTTAATTCAACACGTTCAAATACAAAGGTTTATGATTTCATTTTCCAATTATTCAAAATTCCATTCTCGCATAATTAATTCTATTTCTTAACGGTCTTTCTTTAAAAGCAATCAAATAAAGATACATACATCTAAGTGCACTTTCTGTTATCGTATTTTATGTGATTGTAAATAAGTCATTCTTAATTGCAGCTAGAATTGGGCGGTGAAAAAGAAATAACAGAAAATAAAATTATTTTATGGGAATTGCGGTTTCAAATATATTTAATTTATCTTAGCACATATGCTTTTTCTCTGCATTTTCCATACATTCGTTAATATTTCACAGTCACATTTAAGCTAATTCGTTGGTGTTAAAATAAACAAACCCAGACTTGATGTCGCTCTTACTCATGAAATAAAGTAGGGTTGCTTTACATCCCGTGAGTGTGTGCTGAAGGGGGGCTGCCACATGATATTCTGCTAAACCTCCCGCCAATGTATTGTCTCTTTTATTCCGGCGTCAAAAAACTTTGTAAAGTGGCGATAACGTACTACGCCAAGTCATGTAAATCAGTACTCAAAAAGTTCAGTTGACTTTCTCTCGCTCTTGCTGTAAGGTCCAATAAAGGGCCACTGCTTATTCTTTTTGACGTTAAGGAGCACCTCTCCGCGTATCTCTCTACTTATCTCTATGTTTACATATATACAACTGGATACAATTGTGTTCTCCATTATGATTGTGTTCATGCTTATATCTAAATAAAAAACATCTATGTCGGCACGTATTACTGGAGTTTTTCATTTTTATTTGCGAACCCAGAACCACAGTTTATGGCGAACCAAAACGCCTTCACAGATGAGGCAGTGATTTCTATAAAATCTTAGTGGTGAACAGTGGACTACAGTTTGACACCCCTGTTGTCACAGACAGTGTTTGGAACTACATGACTTGCAGTTATGAAATTAGGCGTGGCTTTTAAAATAAACATTAACCCTTAAATGCTCGATTTTTCCTTTTGTTTCGAAAAAATTATATATGATTCTCTGAAAGGTTTATTATGCAGGAAAAATAATGAAAAAAATTAGAGATACATTTTTCATATAATACGCCAATCTTTTCTTCTGTTGCACATCTGCAATACAAGTAAAAACTACTGTCGTGTGACTGTTTTATGCTAAGATATTGCAAATTAGTAAATATTTTAATAAGTATGTCTCCAAATATCTTATTTTATATAATTATTTATTTTATAAAGATTAACCTTTAACCCTTTAATTCCCATGATAGAATACGTTCTAGAAATTACGTAGTTCAGATAATCTGGCTTTAAACCAGAAAGGTTCAATGGTTAATTTCGTTTTATTTAACCCTCCGTCTACCAGACGGGTCCATTGGACCCGACAGGTACATACAAAATATTCATTCAAACCAGAAATTTCTTTAAAATAAACTAAGTATATAAACCAGACAAAAATAAGGTAAATAAATAAGTTAAATAGTTTTAAATAAAAATTCTGGTGTAGAACGTTTTATTAAAACTTGAATAAAATTCCCGGTAGATCTAGGGTTAAATACGGGAAGTCTGTTATTATTGAAAGCAAATATTGCTATTTTAATTTTCTGTTGTGAATTAGGTATATACGAATAAAAAAAATTAATTAAATTCAAAACCCTGTTGTTTGCATATATGCAAAGCTGCGCACTAAAGGGTTAAATGTTATAAAAAAGCGTATTTAAATAAAACTAGTCTTGCTTTTATTTAACACTATACAGGCCGCGCTGACACATTTATGCGTCATTTACAGTGCTCAGCAAAAGTTTAGACACTGGTGATATTTAACCTTTAACCCTAGATCTACCGGGAATTTTATTCAAGTTTTAATAAAACGTTCTACACCAGAATTTTTATTTAAAACTATTTAACTTATTTATTTACCTTATTTTTGTCTGGTTTATATACTTAGTTTATTTTAAAGAAATTTTTGGTTTGAATGAATATTTTGTATGTACCTGTCGGGTCCAATGGACCCGTCTGGTAGACGGAGGGTTAAATAAAAAATACGAACACTTGGGTTATACAAATGGCTGTACTTATTTTTAAATATATATTAAACCTTTTAGGACAGAAATAACGGTTTTAATGTAGGATATTATTTAATTTAACTGAAAAAAGTGAAATTTGCATATTGCAAAAGTTTAGACACTTTTGTGATTTTTGGCAACTGATCACGGAAAAACGCAAATTTCAAACTTATGACGTCACATGCATGAAGTTTTTAAGAGCACCTTGCGATAGTATCGGTTAGTGAAGATGTGGCGAGCTAGAAATTTTGAGTCAGATGAAGTAATTAAAGCATTGAAGCTGGAATCGAAAGGGAAGACTGTTGCAGAAGTTTCAGATAATTTGAATCGTCCAAAGAAGTCTGTCTATCAAATACTTTCTAAGGGTGATTCTTTCAAAGCAAAACATAGATCTGGAAGGCCTCGTGTGGCCAGAAAACGAGATTATATAAGTATCCATAAACTGGCATCTAGACAAATGATGATTGCTAATCGCATTAAAAGTGAGTTAGAGCTCTCTGTGTCAACGGATATTTTCGTAGATGAATTAAAGAAAGATGTAAATTAGTTTACATGAAAAGAATAAAACAACAAGCCTTGAAATCTCACAACTAATTGACACCTTTCCGTCGCGGAGTAACTCTGTTTATAAACTAATGAAATAATGGACTGACATCAGAATTTATAAACGAATTTATTAGAAAATATGAAATTGCTTATTTTCACGTACATTATAAAAGGAAAATTTTAATTAAATATTCTGGTGCCGTTTGTCACTTTTGAAATTAAAATTAGTTGTCCTTTGCCCTGGAAAGGGTTAATGATTTGAGCCTCACTTTGTTTTAATTCTCAAGTATTCTCGAGTTTCTCAATTGTCGCCAAGCAACGTAAGACTACGTACATACATTGGAAAACAATTTACAGCCATTTGGTGAACTTTTAGCTCTTCTAAAGTATGTATTTGAGCAAGATAATGCGTTTATTCATGTTGCATACAAATAAAAAAATTGGTTTAACTCACAAAATATTACTGTTCTCGACTGGCCCGCGTGTAGCCTGATCTGAACACAATCGAAAACTTTTGTGGCATCATATCTCATACGGTTTATGCAATTTTTTGACTACTCCCTGTAAATGAACTTCGATCTGCTGTTAAACGTGTTTGGTACGAAACAGACCCAGAAGTGTTGCGGGATTTAGTTTCTTCGATGGAAAGTCACATTTTTGCATCAATAGCAGACAATGTAGGTGCAGTTCGATTTTAAGTTATGGATATTTTTCTGTTAACAGAGAGATTGTCTATACTTTTGCCACAAGGTTAAATTTGTTTTTTTCTCATTATACATTATGTAAAGTGTATGAATTAAAATTTATTGTTTGTGAATGAAGGATAATTCCCCAGTAATATATAACAGTTGAGTTACAACAATTCGTTACATACTTCTCAGTGCAGAAGCATAATCGATCATTGTCTAAACTTTTGCTGCGCACTGTATAAAGCTATCGTTAAGACATTCTAAATTCTCCCCAGAAAGTTTAAATAGTTGTTTTTGGTTATTACAATGAGAGATATTTTGCGAATAAAAGAAAGAAAACTTTATAAAAAAATTTCTGGTGTAAACTCGAAATTTCTGAATTTAAAAAAAGAAAATCGCGGGTTGTATAGTGTTAATAAAAAAGATAAAAATTAAACATTCTTTATAACCTTTTTTTATATAAATGCATTTATTGGTATGTTTGTTATATCTGAATATCGAGTGAAATAGCTGAGCTTCTTATTTTTTTAACACGAAATACAGGGTGATTATAAATTCATTTTACAAACATTAAGGGTTCGTACAGGACACTGTAACAATCGTTTATTGCATAGGAATGTATGGGCGAAAGTGACGCGTTGAGGTAAAAACACCAGGGGGGCAATTTGGCCCTTTTTTTATTTCAAAATTTTTCATTCATACCAGAAAATTCCTATACTATTCTTTTCTTTATTTAAGACCGTCATTTCACGATTACCTAAAGAAAAATTTCTTATTTAAAAATTTCCGGTATGAAATCGAAATTTTTGAATTAAAAAAAGCGCAAAACTGTCAATTTCTATTTCTTTTCATGTACAGTCGTGGAAAAAAAAAGTAAACACCCCCTACTAACTTCTCAACACATTATCGTAGACGAAAGTTACTGGTACCGGACGATTGGAAATAAAGTCTACTTTTAAGTGGTGTGTATAAAATTTGCTTAGGGGCCATATACATATTAAAACGAATCCAAACTTCATTTTTTTCAATGGCAGTACCCAAATTTAACGAAATATTTCAAATCTTCGGCTCAAAATATGCCTAGAAACCAAATTTCAAGTCATTCGAATGATAAGTTTTCGAATTATAGACATTCAAAATTTAGTACTTCTAATGTTAAATTACATTTTCATATTTTTATTTATATCTCCTGAAATTATGCTCCGAATGAGCTAATTTTTTGTTTAGCAATAATACTAATATACCCAAACATAAATACGTTGAATTTGCAATTTTTATAATTTTATGATATGAATTATGAATTATGAAATTAATATTCGAAAAAATTATGAATTGCAACATACAATTTTTTTTATGGATTTAGATTTATTAAGTCCTGCTTTATGGAAATCCAAAAGTTCACATTTTTCTTCCAAGTAGTTTTCAAATTTTGCTTAAAAACGGCAAAATGATAGTTTAAGGGACCGTCTATGATAGAAGTGAGTAAATATTTTTAATTTATTCTGCTATCCTGTAATCAAACAGGTTTCATTGACGCTTAAACGTGCCTTGATCAAGAAGGCGGCTCTCTCGGTTAACAATCGAGTTCGGAACTTCAATTTGGATACAGCCCTTAAAATACGCTCGTTTTAAAATAATTAATTTCTCGGAAACTTATGGCTCGAATTGCATAAAAATTTGTTTATAGGTTAATTGAAAGGTGTAGAGTTCATTTATTCTGTCAGAATTGTGTGCTGCTATTGAAAAAAACAAAGTTATGGTTCGTTTTAATATGTAGATGTCCCCTTAAACAAATTTTATATACATCATTTAAAAGTAGACTTTATTTCCAATCGTTCGGTACCAGTAACTTTCTTCTACGATAATTTGTTGAGAAGTTAGTAGGGGGTGTTTACTTTTTTTTTTTTCCTCGACTGTACTTCCTGTGTTTGATAGATTTGCCAGTTTTGCTTTTTTTTTTTATTCAAAAATTTCAATTTCATACCGGAAATTTTTAAAGAAGAAATTTTTCTTTAGATAATCGTGAAATGACTGTCTGATGAGTAAAGAAAAGAATAGTATAGGAATTTTCTGGTATGAATGAGAAACTTTGAAATTATAAAAGGGGCAAATTGGCCCCCTGGTGTTTTTACCTCAACGCGTCGCTTGCGCCCATACATTCCTATACAATAAATGATTGTTATAGTGTCCTGTACCAAACCTTAAAGTTTGTAAAATGAATTTAGAATCACCCTATATACCAGCAACCCGTCATTTGAAAGTATCAAGTGAAAATATTTTGATTCAAGCCAAAAATTTCTTCATAAAATAAATAAAATATAAATCACACAAAAATAAGGTAAATAAAAAATTTAAATACTTTTAAATAAAAATTTTGGTGTGAAATATTTTTATAAAACTTGAGTAAAATTCCCGGTATCTTTCGTATTAAAATAGCTTATCTGCTAGATTCAATTTTACTATAAGCATACTTAACAGCTTTGTCCGTACACTTTACGTGCAAGAAGAGTTTGCTGGTTTCATTACTAAAAGCTTTTCGAGACCACTAATTTTAAACTGCAATATTCGCTTTACTTAATGGCAGATATGCGCATCGATTATATAAGGCGACTGTTTTAGTACGATAAAAGTGGTGTATAGTTTCTATTTTTATATTATTATGTCAAAACAAATTAACCTGTTAAGAGGTTAACTTTTCACCCAAGAATTTTAGCCTTGATCTATTGTGTGATTTTAAGAGCTTTCATTGCAAAAAAGTTTAATTCACCCGCATACTTCTTTGAGAAAGAAACAGATATTTATTATTTTTATGCAGTATTTAGAAATTCATCCTTGAAACTTAATGACAGATTAATAATTTAACACTTAACGCACCAATGCCGCCATATAAGTGGCAATTACCCACAGAAATTCAAACTTTAAATGGCTTTTTCTCCATGTCCATATTTTCTTCACTTTGATGTTTTAAAAATGCTATGACTTTTTTTGTATTTGATATGTATATTTAAACTTTTTTGTACATGTTCTTTATTATATTTGTGATAAATCTTCGCATGGAATTAGCCTTCAGGTTTTTTGTTATTTTTTAAAAATAAAATTATATGAAGATGTATTAGATTTGATCGTTTCACGCTATATGTATCAGTAAAAAAATATATTAAATGTAATATTACATGTATATAAAAATCCATGCGCAGTCTTGTGTAATACACATTTGAAAATCTTTTTTTAAAAATCTGGCAAAAATATCAATATCTAAAAAAGTAGTAAGGATTTTAGAAAAATGAATTTTTTGTTTAAGTTTTAATTTTAATTATATATGCAGTTAATTTTTTTTCAAAATGTACTTTTAGTTGAACATTGAAATACAGTAAGTTCAGCAGTTGAACCATATTTTTAAAAATAAACAAAATTATTGAAAAGGTAAACTGTCCACTTAAGGGTTAATAAATGATGTTTAAATATTTTCGTGGCACAACGGTTAACCTCTGATCTATGTTGTCATTTTCTACTTTATGTAAAAGAATTCAGCAAGATCTTCTCTAGTCTTCTAGTTAGCAGTAAAAAAGCCAATAAAACTTTCAATAGTTTCAGAAACAATTTTACTCATTTTCTAACACCTAATAACCACTGATGTTTGATAAAAATGGCTTCCTTTAAAAACAGAATTGAACATCATTGTTAAGTTTTGTGATACCTTTAAAAATATTCTCCCGTGTTTTTTCGGCAATTACATCTAGATATTCATTGTGCATGTCGGATGAAAAATAATTAACTTGACCTTTCTTATGGCGGACAATACGATCGCAAAATTCATTTGTATTTAATAACTTCGAGTATTTAGGATCAGAGAAATCAAGATTTTGATGTGATTCTAGTAAAGAATGTCACTCTTTATCAAATGCATTATTGCATATAAAACAGTTTTCTAATTATATTCATCTTTCGAAATTTTATTCTTTAAACGTTTACCCATTAATTGTAAGGGAATTTTCTAGTATCTTCCACAGTAGATATGGAACGCAGAACTGCCAAGTCTCCGGCTTTTTGAATACCAGTATTTTAATACAGAAAATGTTATTGTATTTAATTGAAACATTTGGGCGAAACACAAAGAGCATCATTTTCTGTAAGATAATAATGGTGTGCAAAAAGCCGGAAATTTGGCAACTCTGAGAACGAGAGTTCTGAACGTGAGGTAAGTTCGGTGGAAGGCAAAGGACGAAAAAAGGTCCGACCGTGCTCTGTGCTTCTTATCTTACAGTAGAAAGGTGATATCGTGTTGGCATATGATTTCACCCTCCTGCTATAACATGGTTAAATCATATACCAACACATTATCTAATCTCAGCACGTGTCCCAGAAGCACTTCTGATCTAACCCTCCTAGTGTAAGATAAGAAGCACAGAGCACAGTCTGACCTTTATTTGAGCTTCGCCTTCCACCGCACTCACCTAGCGCTTAGAACTCTCGTTTTATATCTACTTTCCACGAAAAATGCATTTTTTTTAATAATCCAATGGATTTCCGTGTTCGGAAATTCTTTAACCAGGGAGGAGTCGCGTGGGGTATGACATACCCCGGGTGCGTACAGTTTTTAAAAGTGTCACCACTATTTTTCGAAGAGTAATCTTCAACTTACTTTATCGCATAATTTATAACAATTGTATCCCACTAAATAAGGTGACGATTATTATTTGCACTTATTGGTGAAAAACCGAAAACCGTTCATAACCTGTTTTTGCGCGACTTCCCCCGAGTTAACTGAGATCTTCTTTTTCCTTTGATAAACCCTTCTTTTTCTAAACTTAAAAACTTTGTTCTAGGAAAATTTTTGAATGGCTTTCGGTGTATCCAGGATGGAGATCCAGATGCTCTAGATACGACTATTTTCGTATATTTATTTTCACCTTCTTTAAATGCAGAAAATTCTGCGATTAGATAAGGCGAAATATTACTTTATGCCAGGAGTGTAAAAATGTAACCGGCCGGATTAGACTAATTTTTTAAAGAAATGGTCGACTTCTTGAATCGCAGAGATTCGATGATTAGATACGGCAGTGATTTCTATAAAAGTTTAGTAGTATCCGGCAGACCACAGTTTGACACCCCTGCTTTATAATGATGGTATCCATAACCTCGGGACCCCTCTCCCTCCACCCTGGCTATAGCGTCGAGGAGATATTGTGTGGCAACTGGCTAGTCCAGTAATTCTTTAAATAGTGCTAAAAATTGAATCACATAAATGTTGAACAAGGCTGAACGACAAATGTCGATCTCAGAAACATCTGGTAGCTCTTTACCGGCCGAAACGCTTTCTCTATTAAATCCTTGTACAATCTGACATTACACAAGAAAGTTTCAATGGTTAATTTCGCTTTTTTTTTAAATATGGAATGTATTTTTTTAAATTAAAGCAAATATTGCTATTTTTGTTTTCTGGTGTGAATTAGGTATCTGCGAATAAAAAAAATCTGTTAAATTCAAAACAGTGTTGTTTGCACAGATACAAAGCTGCGCACTAAAGGGTTAACACTTTAAGGGTTAACGGTAAAGGGGCAAAGTACTTCTGTTGCTAAAATGTTAAAATGATTGAATGACACCGTGATTTGTGAACAAATTTATATGAAAGTAAGTAAGATTTTCTTCGCGTAGGCGAAAAATTTAATTCCTAAATTCTGGTGTCATGTGGCATTTGGGAATTAAAATTAAGTGGTATATATACAATGTATACGTTTAAACTACCAGATGCCGCTACGATTGCCATTTATCGTTCAGCATTGTGCAATATTTATGGGTTTCAATTTTTAGCACTTTTTGGTAGGTTGATTTCAACACTATATCTTTTAGGCACGCCACTCTGGCCACTCCGGCTCTGGCTACGCCACTGGGAACCACAGTATCATTTCAGAGGCCCCTTTCATTCGGGGGTTATTTTTCTATATTCTACAAACAGGAAACTCATGAATACTACAAATATTATTCGCAGACGTGGTACAGCAGAATATTCTGCTATTGCCATAGTGCTTGCCAGAACCTTAAAATATAAGTTGACGTTTTTGAGTTATCTTAGCAATCTTAAAACCAGGATATGGGAGGCCATAATGTACACAGGCCCTTGTTTTAGGGATGTGAAGTTCTTCAAGGCGATAATTCGGATAAATATAAGAAAAAAAATGTTTGGCAGCTATGACAAAGATGGACAGCAAAGAATTTAAAGCATGGGTGAATATTGATGAAAACATTTAAACGACAGCAATGTTAACGCATGTATAGATGCCAGTCTCTTTCAAAACACAGAATAATACAAGAAAATGATTCGTGCTGTGGTGATGATAATAATAAGGAAAAGGGCAAAAGTGCTGAATGTCGAAATCATAAAAACTCTGTATGTATAAATATTTAGCGTGCAACATCGCTTCAAACGTCGAAAAACTTTATGATTACAAATAGTTTATAAATGAACATTCGTTTAAAAAACTACACGCAAATTATTATCAATGATTTTTATGAAATTTGAATTGGATATCTATAAAAAGATATAATTTTTAAGGGTTTTTTTTTTTAAATATTTTAAACAAATGTCATGCATTTTTGACAAATTTATTTTCAATCGTTTATTGTTATTGTTAGGTTTTATCAAAAACCAAAAACAGTCATAAATTCAGTGAATTTATCATGAGTAAATCCTCTGACATTTAAAATAAAACTTTAAGTTAAATCAACTTGTTCTATTCTTAGAAAATACTTTTCTATTCATTTAGTTATGCATTCAAGAACTTGCACTTGTTGCACAAATGCAATTTATAATTCTCTCTCAATTCTCAAAAGAGCTGCTTAAAAAGTTACAAACTATTGCACATTTGCAGTACCCAGGGGCCACATGTAACTTGAAGAATGCTACGGATGCGAATACATTACTCTTCTAAATGTTTCAACATGAAGGAATGTGGTAAAATTTTAGCTAGATTAAAAGTAAAAGTTTCAACAAGTTACATTTATGAAAAGATTGAAGCAGTAATTAAAACGTTTCCTATATGTTTTAAAACATCGAAAATTTTCAAATAAACTTGGAGAAAAAAAGAGGAAAAATGAGATAATGTAGCAATAGTTTTATTAACTGTAAATTACAGAATGTAAATTATTTAATATCCAGACATGGTATTCGTATAATCATTTACATAACATGTTTTTATATTACGCTTGAGTTCTTCATTGGCAGATTAAAATTTGCTTGTTTTACTGATTTCAAATTTTTTGTTATACAGAGTAAGACATCTCATGGAGAACAGTAACATTACCTCCTCCCGTCTAGATCTCGTAGATAGAAGAAATAATCATACTACAAAACATACTGATATCAATCAACGTGCCCCCCCCCCCCCCCAACTTTCTGAAGACCAAATTTTTGAAAAATGATACAGTCAATTAAAAATAGTCTTATATTGATCCGAAATTGAAATGACAATTAACTACTTATATTTTCGTTTTACACTTCTTCATTTTATATTGTTTACTCAACTTAGTAGATAACTCAGCTACCTTTGGTATCTAAGCTGGTTCAAACCTAAGCTGGCCGGAACGGAATGATTGTGAAAGATTTCCGAATTTATTTGCACGTTAACGATAGGTCGCGTTTTTTTTTTTTCTTCAAGAATTTCTCTCTAAAGGCATTCCACTTTTTGCAGAACAGTGTAACCATGTTTTGTATATAATTAAATAGGATCCTATCTGTTTATTTTTCTGTTTATTGTCAATAACTAATCTTCTACTATACCTTTGAAGTTTTGAGGCAATGATCATGATTTTTTTCCCGTGGTCTGAGACTCGAATGTGATGTTTCAATGTCAACGTACGATGGCACTTTAATTAACGTCGGTAACCCACTCCAAGATTACCGTTGTTAATCAATTGACCACTTTGTGGACCATTGTTATCCAAAGCGCGATTTTTCATGACTTATTGAAAAAGGTTTTTGCGACCCTTATTAACAATCTTTTAAATGTAGTTTAAACTAACCTAAAATGACATACTAATTTAATAAATATCATTTGTTTATTATATTAGTTACAAATAAAAAACTTTGATTAAATGAACTAGCTTTGCTGGGCAGTTATTCCAAACGAATCTGTAATTGAATGAACCTGAGGTATCCCTCTGTTTTCAGCAGCGTACACGCGTGCGAGCTACGTCAACACCCCCTGTATATAGGGAGTGTTGGCTACGTGCGCTTCAGTCTCGAATCAAACAAACTTTCAATTATTTTGTTGTTTTTTTTCGACACAGACAAATTCAAATTTTCAGCATCGTAGTTCACGTTGCTGCAGAAAACAATTTGCTATTTTCCCAACTTTAATTTAATCACAATGGTACTAACATTTGACTGCGATTTCATTCTATTTCAGTAAACGAAATGTCTAAAAATCGCTCTGAAACGCAAAAAAATGCCAAAAATCACATAAAAAAACAAAGTAAAAATTCAAAAATCACAGAAAACGAAATTTATTATATTGGGTTAAAAGATTGAAACCGGATACTTACGAATCACAGAACACCAAAACATGCTAAAAATTACATAAACTTTTCGAGAAAATTTCTGAACTTGCAGATGACAAAATTTACTATATTGGGCTGAAAAATTGTTGCGATTCCTTTTACGAATGTCAAAAAGTCGCAGTAAAACGTGTAAAAAACGCAGGGCTCCCAAATAGTCCGCCAAATGAATACCAATATTATTTTAGAAAAATTTTCTTTTTAGATTTTTCTTACAAACCACCCCAGAACTACCTTTGAAAGTTAATTTAGGCGCAAACCTACCATAAAATTTTCTGTTAAAATTTATTGGTATTCAGTTGGCGGACCATTTGGGAGCCCTGAAAATGCAAAAAATACATAAAAAATTTCAATAAAATATCACGGAGGATAAATTTATTAAAACAATTGAATCCAGATTCACTTTAATGATATAAAAAAAAAAATCACCGCGGAATGCGAAAAAACGCATGAAAAATTCAAAACCGCTGTACAAATTTCGAATAATTTTATTGAAAAGATGGCAAAATTTACTTTAATGGTCCAAAACTCTAAAACCATATTATTTTTACTAATGTAGAAAAATCCCCATAAATCGCAAAAAAAAAAAAAAAACGCTAAAAATGGCTTAAAGAAAATCTTATCAAAAAAATTCCAAAAACTGACTTCGAGGTGCATAATTTCAGACATACAGGTACCTCCCTGCCAAATGTTGTAACTGTATGCGAAGCCGCCTCTTCGGGAAATTCTGGACAGACACATAAGCATTTTATCTTTGTTGTTATAGACCAACTGACACGCCTGGCGTTGCCCAAGCCAACAATAATATCCTTAAATATACCTAAAATCAGTGCTGAATGATTTTATATATTTTAACGAAATTCTTTCCAAACGAACCTACTGTTAGATGGCTCGCAGCCAAGGTTATACCGTTCATTTCCTGATAAAGCAGCGGGTCTTTGAGGGGGGGGGGGGGAAGGGGGTTGCTCACAATCCAACATGGAACACAGTAACACAAAACAGGTACAACAACTACACAAAATGCATCTCTTCTTAGTCACATGAACAAAGAGGATGGTAAATAGATTGCTATGAAGGCACAAATGAGGTTAAATAATAAAATAACTTGTATAAATATTAGTAGAACATAGCCGCTGAATAAATCTTCCACTACCGAAGAATCCAAACTTCGAAACACAAGACCGCTTTAATGTTAAAACTATGTAGATTTTTTTTTCAAATATTCTTTTATCCCTAAATCTCATTTTTTTTCTAAACCAAAATCTTACACGAATAACAGTTATTAAAAATTTTGGAGCATCATCGCAAAAATCAGTTTACATTTTCAATCAAGATCCTTAACTAAAACTTGTGCTATAAGACTGTATTGCAATTTTGGAGCGATTGTATCAAATTAAGTTTATCTTTTTACTTAAAATGTTCAAACTGTCAACCATATAGGCAATAGAGATAAAACAGCTAACGTAAGCGTGACGTGACTTCGAAAAAGGAAGTTTTTTTTTTTTAAGTTGTATATTTTAAAACGATTGCGCCGTTCGAAAGGAAAATGAACGCTAATTAAGAGGGTATATTTTGTTTTTTCGATTTTTTATCAGAAGTGTGAACGCAGAATTTTAAACATTACAGAAAAAAAGAGAAAATCGCCCAAAGTGATCTTCGAAAAATATTTTTTTTTTCTGAAAGGTCAGTACTTATAACTTCTAAACGGATACCACCGTTCGAAATGAAAATTAATGAAGATATGGTCGATATATATTTTTTTTCTTTTATATTTCCATTCCCGGAGCGGATGCAGATTTTCAGACATTGCAGAAAGTATCGAAAACCCCCGAAACGTCATTCGGAAAAGAATTTTTATGAAAGAGGGAATATTCATATTCTGTAAACGGGTTGCACAGCCATAGACAGATTAAGTTTTTAGATTTTTTTCCCTATTTTGAATAGCTGATCCTATGAGAGCTGCGAAAGATGATGGAAAGAAAGACGAAAAATGATGTTTCGAAAAGAATTTTTTTTGAAAGCGTTGATATTCATATTTTTTTAACGAATTGCTCTGTTAGAAAGATAAAAGTACATTTATAAGGAGGGTATTTTTCGTATTTCTATGTATGCAGCCGATGCGCGGCACGAAAGATGGGGGAATTAAAAGGACAATTTTCGACAGCCGGATTTTGTTTGCTAGCTAGCTCCGGAACGCCCGCCGTGCGACATTTTAAGAAAAAGATTGGCTTTTTGATGAGTGTTCGTTAGGGTTTTTAACTAATATCCCAGCAATTATCAAAAAATGAAAAATCTGAGCCCCAGATGCATTAAGACCTGCCTTGGACTATCCTTATTCAAATTTTCAGACCTCTGCATGGGGTAGATTTTAATAGCCATAATGGTTAGAAACATACAGAAATCTTCATGTAGTATAGATAGTTTGTGCATGAAAACATTTTTTAATTACTGATCTTCACCAGAAAGCTCACTGAGTACTCTTCGGAACTTTTTAATTTTGTACTAAGCGGACTTGTAAAAAATGTATCTTTTTGATACTACCTCTTTTTTGAACAGTTCTTGAAGAACTGCATGGATTTTTCATTAAATAGATATTTAGTTCTGTTCCATTTCAAAGCTACATTTCGCACTTCTTCCCACTTTACCAACATCTTTTTTTTTATTTCAGCAGTCGTAATTTATTTTTTTTTTCTCTCCATCATTATCTTTAGATGAAATTTCCATTTTCTTATCTTTACATTGCTGAGAATTTGTTTTACCTCTCAGTTGTCAGTTGATGCTTCTGTATCACCAGTAATTCTTCATCTTCTTCCTCTACTTCTAACTTAAGATCATGTGCAGTTGCCACAGTAAACTTTACCAATGTATGTCCTTTATCTAAAGCTACTTCATTACTAAAATAAAGTCACAGTTTCTTCTGTGCTGCTTTGGAGCATTCCAACCCTTTACAATTGTTATTGTCACACATTCCAAAACGCCTGCTAAAAAGATTCTTTTTTTTAATGGGTTTTAAAATTTTCAGTTGTCAGTTTATCCTTAGATTGAATCAGAAATGCAGCTGTGGGAGAAAAAGGAATCTACCTAATAAAATCTAATAGCTCTGATATATTTCATGTATACCCATTGGATGGCCAAACACGTTATACCCAGGTTAAAAAATCTTTCAGAGGCAGACGGTTTTGATCACGATAGGCTTTGACAGTTGGCTCAAACACTTCGCAAATCCGATCATTAAATTTTATTGTTATTAACTAGACTTTGCTATTAGACTTCGATAAAACGGCATGATTTATTTATAGATTTTGAATTTTTTGAATGCTCGGGTATTCTCTGATGACTGGTAAATTATCATTGGTTTTACCTTGCAGCCTCAACTTGTACTTGCTGCTAAAAGAAATGTCATCAATCTTAAAAGCAAACCTATCATTCATTGGTTTATGACCAATATATGTTCTTTCTTTGTTTATTATTAATGTGTTTTGGGGCATTTTCAACTCAAAGAACCAAGTCTTTTCTCAACGGTAAACTTGTTGATCTAGGTTATGGGTGTACAACCTGTGGCCCGCGGGCCACCAATCTTACCACTATTTTTATTCCGAAAAAATTTCCTAATTAATTGACAGAAACTTTGCTGTTAAATAATTCAAATGTTACTTTTAAATTTTTTTGTGGTGGCAAACAATTTTCTGGCAAAAAGATTGTTCAGCACTAATCTAGGTATTATCTTACTCATTTTATTAAACCGTGCCACCGGATAATCATTAGCAGAGTCCGACTTATGCATGGGCATGCGGGGCAGCTGCCCCGGGCCCCCCTTCTTAGGGGGCCTCGCATGAGAGTAATCAGGATTTTCATTAAAAGGTGTCAAATGATTAAAATTAGCCAAAAGTGACCAAAATTCATATATTTTCAAATATTTAGGAAAAAAGTGTGGTCTCCCTTCCCCTCTCTACTTCCAGTACTCCTTGCACCCATGCAAAAAACAAACTACAGTAAACTCTGTCTGAGGCGGAATCGATCGGGACCGATAAATTTTTCCATGGTAGACAATATTCCGCCTTAGACAAATGTTACTCTATGTCTATGAATTCGCTGGGACTTGAAAATCTTTCCGAGTTAGACAGATTTTCGTCTTACGCAGAGTCCACCTTACTGAAAGTTTACTGTATATGATTAGAAAATTAATGATTAAAATTTTATTATAACAACTTAGTATTCTATTGTTTTCAAAAGAAAATCCTTATTAACGTTTTCCTCGCAATGTGGCAATTTAAAACCATTAATTATGATCAATTTGGGGCATTTTCTTTTAGACATCTTATAACGTAAGTAGATAAGCAAAGTAAAAGTTTGCAAAAAAATACTCGTGTCAACCAATCTATCATTTTTTCTACTATTATCCTACTGGTATTTTTCCTTAAAATTGTGACCATCATTTTGTGATACCCTGTTTACACATGTGAGCGGTACCGGGTATAAAATTTATGCATATAATACAATATGTATTAAGTTTAGTACTAATCACTTCCACATTATTCCAAAGGAAATCTATAGATATATAGGAGGGCCCCCCCTAGAATGATGCTTGGCCCGGGGCCCCCCATGGCCTTAGTCGGGCCCTGATCATTAGTAGTTAACGAAAGCATGTGTTGTTGGCCAACAGGTTTTTTTCGTACAACCATTTGTCGTTAAACAAATACATAGTTCACTGTCGTCGTCTTTACCCACGGTACCACTGTATACAGTAAACTTCAGATTATCCGTCACTCACGGGACCGACGGGGTGGCGGATAATGGAAATAGACGGATAATCGAAAGACAGTACAAGACCATTTTTAAAATCACATTTTATTTGTTGGTTTATAAATAACAATATTTAAACGCCGCCTTTTTTTTATTAGCTGTGTATTTCGTGAATAAAAAGCACAATTAATGATAAAAAATAAATTTAAGAGACAAATTTAGAATTTTACAGAGAAAATAATATAGTAGTACCTGTTTCTATCCTAAATCATCCGATATGCATTTTTGTTTGCGCTTTGATTGTGCTTTTACTGCAGAAAGATAATAAAAGTACTTGGGTTGCATCTCATTCTTCTTGCATCTCAAACCAATTAATGCACTTAAAGAGCATTGTCCCCACTTCTGCATGACTGACTCCTGGTTCATCATTCCCCGATTCATCACATTCATCAGCTTCAGGTTTGTCTGGATTCAAAACATTTTGGATAATTTCGTCATTCGTAAATTCTTAATTACTAATATCATTTTATCACAATTAAGTCAGTCTGTGATTTCATCTGCAGAAATATTTTTTAAACATGGTACGTTTCATACCAAGGTCAATATATCCGAGGAAAATATTGGAAATGGGAGAGGGGCGGTTAACCGAGGATGGCGGTTGATCGAATGGCGGATAATCGGAAGTATATTGTATATAGTAAAACCTCGATAACGGATCCTCCCGAATACGAGAAAACTGACATCTCTATTTAGCACAAACCTTTTTCAATCCACAACACATATATATTTGTATATTTTTACAACTGAAAAGAGAACATCTCTGAATAGCGAAAAAATTCTGAAGTCTTGAGATTTTCGCTATTGAGATGTTTTACTGTGAACATATATATGTATATATATATCTGGTCACGCTACAGCTATGATTGGAGAAGTTGTATTATTGCTTTCATGGTACCCGATTTGAACATTTCAGCTGGCAGAACAGTCAAAATTAGTTATTAAGTCCTCATTAACCAACTTTTATAAATAATCTCTAATTTCAAAATCACGAATGGTATTGTTATCTTTAGAAGAAATATAATCATTAATACTTCATTCATTAACATGAAAATCGTTAGTAAAAATTAATTTATTGGCAGAAAACAGTCCAATGCACAAATCCTTCTTAACAGCTAAATTCTTATCAGCCAAGTCATTGGCGGGTATGACTTGTATAGAAGTATTTATTTCATTTAACACTAGAACGTCCGGAAGGAGTCGACCCGACTCCGACCATCTGATTAAATGTCAACTGGGACCAAAAATTCTTTCAACATAAGTTAAATTTAACCAACGCAGATTTAGGTTAAATAAATCCTTCAAATAATTTTTAATAAAATTTCTGGTGTTAAATATTTTTATGAAACTTGAGTAAAACTGCTGGGCGTTCTAGTGCTAATTCACATTTCTGGTTTTGTAAATTTTTATAGCACTGAATGGCATTGGGATCGAAAGTTGATTCTGGAACAACACACCGATTGAATAGGAAAATGCCAGGTTTTTTATAAAAAATTTAAAGGCACTTATTTTTCTATTTTTATCATTTGAAAAACATATTTAAGTACCCAGCCAAAAAACTAAGAGAACAAAGGTCAAAGAACAATATTGAAGGATCATATTCAAATTCCTAAGGGTCTAGCCGGATAAGCATAGCAAAATGGCCCCCACGGTCGATGTTAGAAATAACATGTGTGGTAATAAGACTTAATACAATAAAGAGTTTTTTAGCCTCTGACCTTGAACTGTCCTTGAGATAATGGGGAAATTATGCGCCGGTGCCACTAATTTTCACATACTTTTTTTGCAAAAAGTATACAAGTTAAAAAAATGAAACCAACACCAATTATTGAAGATTATATTAGTTCATATTGTATATATTTTCCAGATTTTTACACAATTTTTAACCCTGAAAAATAAACAAAAATATATTTTTAAAAATTATTAATATAGTAATATTATACTTACACCGATCAAAAAATTGTCCAATAACGCTCAAGGTGTCCCAGCAAAGAGGAAATTGCTGGCAATGATGGAGAAGTGCTGGCTAATGGTCTGCCATAGCATGACAACTGCTGGATAGCAAAGCGACATACGTAAGCGTGCAAACTTAATGCTGGAATAGGGCGTAAATTAACACAGTTGCGCCATCTTGTGGACGGAGTGATAATTCACATACGCGGGCTTTTAGTGTGGCGCGTATTTTCTAAACCTTTAGTCACTCATGAAATCAGTTTTGTTTGCCACATTTATTGCAAAATAATAGCGTAGCAAGAGGGGCATTCAAATGCCCTTGACGCCAGGACGGTTCCTTCGCCTTATCAGGGACACTTCAATTATTAATCAAGGTGAAAAAAACTTTACAATTTTAGTGGAGTGAGTAAGATAACAGTTAGGTATCTATCTGTAGTTCCCACTCCATCTGCTAAGTGGCGCATGACCTTGATTGATGTGACCTCGCTTTTAATCTTGCAGTTACTTCTCCCATTTAAGATAGGACGCTTACTTATATCGCTTTGGCTGGATAGCTTCAGTCAACTTTGCTGTTGGAAATCATCAGATAAAATTCTGGTGGGTTTCCGTTTTATCCCATGCGCTGGCCCACCACTACAGTGTTGCCAGTAGGCTACTTTTTTTTAATTCAGATTTCTTGATTGCCACCACTTTTTTGAAACGGTAAAACTACCTCTGTTTTCTTCTTAATTAATATGTCATTAACCCCTTAATTCTCGCTCCCGTCATGTTCTCGGGCTGTGTCTTTTACTCAAATTGTTTGATTCCCACCAGTTTTATAAAATAGTGAAATGAAATGAAATGAAATGAAATTGGCTATATTTTAGTATCGTTTTTACTGTCATTAAATAAGGTGAATATTTCTTTTTCATAAAAGTGGTGCCAATAAGCAATTTGAATTATTCAACCGTAATTTAATTCGCGCGTTAAGGGGTTAAATAAGGTGCATTTTACCATTTCAAAAATGTGGTGCCACTCAAGAATCTGAATTTACAAAAAGTAGCCCATCTGGCAACACTGCACCACTACATGGAAGTGCATGAACTTTTGCAGTATTATTGCTGGGAACCCTTACGCTAGGTGGCGTAGCGAATATTGAAGACATTGAGTATTTGAACACAAATCTGAAATGAATATCTTAACACAATTTAACCCCTTGAGGGGCAAGCAATTACGTTTGTGAAATTCTGAATTCCCACCGGAATCTTTGAAAAATTCGATTTCAAAGTAACTAAAATCAATTTTACGGCTTTTTTCCACCAAAGTTAGAAAAGTAAAATTGAATAAAATTTTTCTGGTGTAAAACTTCATTAACCGTAGGTGGTATATGATATATACCGGTGCCCCTCAAGGGGTTAACCTGTGAAGCTAATTTTTTTGAAACTGTAAATAATATAGCACACTGCCACCACAATAAGTAAATAAATAAGTAAATGAATAAATAAATAAATTCTTTATTACAACGCACTTTTTTTTCTCCTTAACCCCTTGAGGGGCAAGCAATTACGTTTGTGAAATGATGAATTCTATTTCAAAGTAAGTAAACGCAATTTTCCGGCTTTTTTCCACCAAAGTTAGAAAAGTAAAATTTAATAAAGTTTGTCTGGGTAAAACTTCATTAATCGTACGTGGTATATAATATATACCGGTGCCCCTCAAGGGGTTAAATCTGGTTTTACTGAGTTACAAAGAATTTCGGTTTTCATAATTTACACAGTTGAGAATCAATAATAAAAAAAAAAGCGTATGAAATATATAGGATTTCTATGCAATACAATAATTTCCATACCAGTTTAATGATTGGGAACGTAAATCACAAAAGAAACAAACTTCAAATAGTGTAATGAGAGCATAAAACATACGACCGCTCGTAGGATACGCTGACAGTACTTGTTCATGTCCGATCACGAAAACCAAACAGCACCGAACGCGGTTAGTACTTGGGAGGGTGACATCATGGAAACCGCTGCAAGTTCAAATGTTTCTATAGGCATTTCTGTTATAGACACTTATAGCTCATGGTGAAACTAGCTTATAGAAAAAAGGGCCATAATTCTATAATACATTGTTTTCTTTTATAGAATTCTATAAGAAATTTTTGTAAGGGAAAGTGCTGGGCCAGCAAAGGAATAGCAGTAGGATCGCTAGCACTGCAGGAAAAGTGCCGGATGGAAGTAATGTGATGGCATACCGATGCTGGCCTTCTGTTGGCCATCACTGATGGGCCAGCTGCATTCCGAACGGACACTTTTGTACTGGTTTAAGTAATGGCACAATTGCACTTTACCGCTGATGGCAGTGCTGGCTGCCATTTTTTCTTCCAGCTGATGGCCCACTGTTTCTTTCTTTACTGGGGTGCTTCAACCAAACAAAATCGAAGATGCGCTTTTTGAGTTATACCAAAAATAATGCTACCAACTTGTTAGAATGTTCATATCTTTTCCTGTTTGAATTTGTACAATTACGCGCCTATTATTGTTACTGAATAACAAGTACAATAAGTCGGTTGTCAGTAAATAATTACATATATATGTCACTTGTTTAACTCCTTGGATACATATTTGTTTCAGGGCGGCCAGTGGCATTTTTTTATTTAAGTTCCATCTCGCACCATTTTCTCAAAGCAAAATACCCTTGACATCATGTGCAAGACAAAGATACAACAAAAAAGTCTTTCTTTAAATAGTGGTATGAATAGAATATAAAAAATAAGCGTCAATAGGTAAATGTATGACGAGTCTTAATCGTCAAATGCACCCAAAGGGGTTATAGAAAATGACATAATTCAAAAATAACAAATTTTCATTACAGATGTTATAAAAAAATTTAATTAAACAATGGGTTTTTTTTCACTAACAAAAGTTTCTTGTGCATACATTTTCATGTGATGTTTTTAGGTTAATGGATTTATTTATATTATTCCATTAGCATAACCAACTCAAAAGTGTCACTTTATAACAAATTATAATGTAAATACATTGGAAACGACTAGTGACACTTTTGCCCTCTGGAGGCAAAATAGAACAACTGCCACTGTGCCGCTTTTCCAGATAAAAATATCAGTGTTCAGTACTTAAAAACTGTCTTTATTTCCAAAATGCCAATTTTTAATTTGTGTCACTTTTCTATTCAAGGAGCAATGTTTAGAGGCCCCTTTTTAATAATGTTTGAAACATTACAAGTAATAACTAATATTTTTTTCATATATCAGTGTACTTTTAATCAGTTATGATTAAGAGTTCACTTTTTACTATAAAAGTAGTGGTTATAGAAATGTTCAGAATAAAACTCAGTTTCTTCCATGCGAATTTCTAAAGTCTTGAAAATTCGAGGCTTAAACTGAAAAATAACATTTCAAAAATATATATTCTAAAAACACACTCAAAATATATATTAAACATTTAATTGCTAAAAAGGACGTCAAACGTTAATAAAATACATTAAAAGATCTTAATAATTTGACATGTTTCGATTGAATTTACTCAATCATCATCAGAAAAACAAATAAACACAAAGATGGAAAATGACAATAAACTATTACATTTGTCATTTTCCATCTTTGTGTTTATTTGTTTTTCTGATGATGATTGAGTAAATTCAATCGAAACATGTCAAATTATTAAGATCTTTTAATGTATTTTATTAACGTTTGACGTCCTTTATAGCAATTAAGTGGTTAATATATATTTTGAGTGTGTTTTTAGAATATATATTTTTGAAATATTTTTAATGGACGTATAAGAGAACTTCTGCTTATAATTTAATATGAAAAATAACAGTTTTATGTTATAAATATAAGTGTGCATATACCCTACTTATATTTACTACACCAAAATCATGTCAAAATTCTTAAGAATATACGAATAAGGGATTTCGCTACTTCTTTAATTTTCCTAGTGTAAGTGTCTGTTGAATAGAAAGTATTTTCCTAACGCAAATAAAATAAAGTTTTCGTTATTGGAAATTCTCAGTAGTACAAATAGCGCACTTAAGAAGACAAGAGAAATTCGCCTGTAAAGAAGAGCTATTGGTCTTGTCGATTGTGCAGGTGAAGCTCAGTAGGCTTGTTTTATGTGACAATCATGGAAGGCATGGTAAGCAAATGTACCGTATGATTATGTTTTTTCTAGTTCTTGATATTATTACCCTAGAAGGATGCACAGTATGCCAAAATAACAAAATGTTTAGAGACACGATACGATCCTATACGGAATAGGCATGCATGGAAATATTCTCTTATTTGGCATACTGCTCATCCTGCCCGAGTGGAAATGCCACGAACTGACCAGTCAATTGATAACAGCGTATTTCTGCAAAACAAACAGGAAAAGTTAGGAATAATTTATCAAGTTGTTAGCATTATTTTTGTTATAAATCAAAAGGCGCATGTTCGATGTTAATGAAATTTTTGAGTTAAAGTTCATACCTTGAGGGTCACATCACACGGGTACATTGTTCAATTAAACATTTTTAAAACAGCTGTTCTGCAAATTTGTTATTTTTGAGTTATTTCATTTTCTATTAACAACCCCTTGGGTACATTTCACGACTGAGAGTCGTCATGCATTTGTCCACTGGCTCTTATTTTTTATATTCTATTCATACCACTATTTAAAGAAAAACTTTTTTGTAGTATATTTCTCTTGCAGATACTCTGAAAGTGACTATGAGAAATGTTTGTTTTGAGAAAGTGGCGCGAGATGGAATTTAAATAAAAAAACGTCAGTAACCGCCCTGAAACAAATATGTATCCTAGGGGTTAAACAACAGACTTATCTATTTAGTTACTGACTGTTATGTATTTAATTACAACCCACTTACTGTACTTATTATGCTTTAACAATAACACTGGTCAACAAATTTGAACTTTTGCTCTGTTCTAAAACAGAAATTAGTTGTTTTTTATGCGATTTTTCGTGCTGATTCCGAATCTAGTTTTAGATTTACTCTAGCACGTCAAGTTTGAGAGATATTTGCATATTTCAATTTATGCAAATTTAGTAAATTTTATACAATTATTTGCAAATTTAAGGTATAAAGCAATATAAGACAGGGTTCTTTGTTTTATGTTATGATTACTACCTAATTTACTTCACAAAAACGTTGTTTCTGAGATTATACTGACATGTGACTGTGAAATATTGTACCTAATTTGCATATTTTTCAAGTTTTTCTAGGCAAATTCCATGAGTACTTGTAGTGTAAGTCACATACTACGATTTCTGGTTACCAGTATTTTAGAACGGATAAATGTGGCTTATTTTATGGGAGATATCTCATTAATTGAATAAGGCCAAACAAACTTTACGGAAATAACGGTGGCCAACAAGCATATCAGTTATTAGCTATGTGACTTACACTACAAAAACCCATGGAACTAGCCTCTAATAATGTTTCTTGACGTTCAAATATTTCTGCCGCACGAGTACGCTAATATGTTTCTAAACCAGTTTTTTTGAGCTGATTTCAAATCTTGTATCTGTTTTCTTCTATCACGTCTAGTTTTTGAAAAAAGTAAAATTTTAGTTTTGGGTCAAAATTGCCAGAAATAGCTTTTTATGATACTTTGTATGACAACCTTCAACTAGTTAGGATAGATACTACTACTTATTTTTTTTTCAATTATATAAATTTTTGTTTATGTCTCTGATATGAGTCTGACCCTGTTCACCTTCTTGTCAATGAATTACACACCCCTAAAAAGCATCTTATATCAAACCTGTGTTAATGCCGTGCAAAAGTAGAAATTCATCTTACTCAAAAACTAGACATGACATAAGAAAACAGACTGCAGATTTGAAATCAGCATAAAAATCTAGTCTAGAAAAACCTTACGTCAATTCTGTGGCAACTATTTTAAAGTTGATAGTGATGTAAACATTACACCATTGAAAAATATGCAAATTAGGCTTAATAACTGATAAATAAATGTTAAGAATATGCAAATAGTCAAGTAGTCATTATCTAGAAAACGTAATTAGATGTGACATATATTGTATCTAAAATTTGCATAAAATAGCACAAAAAAGCTTAAATTTGCATAAAATTAAATATTCAAATTTCTCAAAACCTAAACTACCTAGAAATAAACGGAAAGCGTAATCGGAATCAGCGCCAAAAACTAATATAGAATCAACTAATGTTAGTTCTAGGACAAAATCATTGTTATACAGTGTAATTGTACAAATTGAAACAGGAAAATATAGGAACATTCTAATAAGTTGTTTGCAATAGCATAGCTGCCAACATCTTACGCATTTTTTTTTTGTACCACAAAAATGTTATAGTAAATTTTACCTTTTTAAATCGCTTTAATCTGCCGATTAAATAAGGCAAAAATTTCTATTAAATTTTTGTGGTACAAAAAAGCGAAAGAGTTGGCAGCTATGGCATTAGTTTTGTTGTAACTCAAAAAGCGCATCTTCCATTTTAACGAAACTATTTTTGGTTAAAGTACATACCTTGAGCAATAATGTGCAATTTTATGGTTGGTGTAAGTATAATATTACTACATTAAAAAAATTAATTTTTGTTTATTTTTCAGTGTTAAAAATTGTGTAAAAATCTAGAAAAAGTATATAATATGGAATAATATAATCTTTAATAATTGTTGTTGATTTCATTTTCTTAACTTATATACTTTTTGAGGAAAACTTGTTTGAAAAATAGAGGCGCCGGCTCATAATTTCCCGATTATCACAAGAACAGTTCAAGGTTAGAGGCTAAAAACACACTATATTGCAGTCTCACGGTAAGCCTTATTATCACACATGTTATTTCAAACATCGGGCATGGAGGCCATTTTCCTATGCTTATCCAGCTAGACCGTTTATTAACTCAAAGCAAATTAATTAAACGCAATAACTGCTTTAAACATGATTTAAATACAATATATGAAAATACCGTATAAACTTACCTCAGTTAATCTGCAAACGATCTCTCCGCATTTAGGCCATTCAATTCATCGCTAATATGTCTCTGAAGAAAACCAGTCACCAAAATGCGTAAGATATTTTAGAACTCTAATTTGAAAACTTGTCACGAATATTGAACGATGTGTATTGTAATGGGAAATTTTTTTATATAAAGATAGCGTTTTAAATACAAAGAAATGTTTCGCATTTTGTTCCTGAAGTTCGAATTTCTGATTAAATAGCCTCTATATACGATTCTTGAGCTAAGATTTTAAGTACAAGAACATTGTCGCATTTAACGGTCGTCACATTTAAGCACAATGACCTTATTAATTTACTTCACATGATACAGTTACTTTACTTTTTTTCTGAAAAAAAAAAAAAGATTTTGAGAACTGTTATCAAAAATAACTAAAAACGTACAGATGTGACATTCACGACATAAAGTTAAATACTCTCAGAAGAATACGATTATTCTCTAGTTCTCCTATAAACGTATAATTGCAAATGCTTAACCCTTACATGGGCAAAGTACTTACATTCGAAAATGCTGAAATGGTTGATTGACACCAGAATTTGTAAACGTATTTATTTGAAAATAATTTAAAAACTTTCCTCCATGTACTTAATAAAAGGAAAGTTTTAATTTCCGAATTCTGGTGCCAATGCAGCATTTAAGGATTAAAAGTAAGTGGTCCAAAAATGAACCACTGCCCTTCAAAGGGTTAACACATTGCCGACGGGCAATTTTTATCAAATCTGAATTTTAAAACAGTAGAAGCTCCTGCCTGTTCTGAAAGTCTTTTATAAATTGGTGTTCTAGATAGATTTCCCAAGTTTATGCATCGGTAAATATCTTTCAATGTACGAATTTAATATAAAATATCCTTCAATCTAAAAAAATATGGACAATATGATATCGTCGATACCATGTCAAACTATCTAATATAAAAACAATGTTGCCCGTGGGCTACTTTTTTAAAATTCAGATTTCTTGATTGGCACCACTTTTTTGATATAGTAAAATTCTCCTTATTTAATGTCATGTTAATTAAGGCAAAAACAAAGGGAATTTTACCATTTCAGAAAATTGGTGCCAATCAAGAAATCTGAATTTTAACCCTTAAATGCCTGATTTTTCAAAATCATTGTAATAATGTTGTTCGGCTTTCATTTTTTAAATAAATCATGGGAAAAATACTTTAAAAAATCATATTTTATTTTAAGTATTGTTTATGGCTAAAAAACAGTTTGTTACTAATCGGCAATACTGGTCTTTAATTGAAAAAATAATTTTCCTTGATAAAATTCTATAATATTAAACACACAAGAATTTTATTAACTGTAATAGGAAATAAATTTTACTTGCTCTATGCAGAACACAATAGGGTATTTCGCAAGTTTCCAAACAAAACAAAAAGAACAAGTAGCAACATTTGAAAAAATAAATCTATCATTATTCTTAAACAGCACAAATGTTGCCATCTACATGTTGAAAATCGATTTAATAATATTTTCAGAATGTATTTTATTGGCAACATTAGGCATTATAACTTCAATGTTATTCTAATAGTATTTTAGAGCCTAAATTGGATATGTTGCCGAAAAACAACACTCGGCATTTAAGGGTTAAAAAAGAAGCCCACTGGCAACACTGTTTTCATATTGGATAGTTTGACATGGTACCGACGATATAAACAGTGTTGCCAGATTGGGGACATTTTTTGTCCCCAAATTGTTGATTGTCACCGCTTTTTTAAAATAGAAATATTTGGCATACTTAAAAATAGATTAAAAATTCTGTAAAAAGTCGAATTATACTATTTTAAAAAAGGGGTGACAGTGAAATAATCTCAATAAAAAAAGTCCCCAATCTGGCAACACTGGATATAAATGCATTTTCTGTAAGGTAGAAGCCACGCCTTTATTCAATGATGTTTTTTGAATGAAAACGAGAATTCTCGTCTCCCATCGTGAATGTGTTAAGTGTAGAATTTAGCCTTTAGTACTCCTTTGTATATGTGCCTATAACAGGGTTCGTACGCATCAAGGGATTCACGGGATTTTAGATGTTTTAGTACCAGAAATTTTGTAAAGTACTGGTCGCTATATCTGAAGATAGATTGTTTTCTCATTAAATAAGGCAAATATTTCTTTACGAAAATTCTGGTGAAAGGCCTTTGAAGTGTACGAACCCTGTATAAAGTGATCACAATTTAATAAATGCTTGTACGTACGGAAATATTTTAACATCAATAGAATGTATATTCTGTTAAAAAATGCTTTTATTATAGTGAATCTGTATATCACAAATATTTCTCTGTGCCATGAGCAAAATATGTTAATAAATAATAATATAAACAATAAATGATATTTGCTTACATAAAGTAAATCTCAATTAACCCTCCGTCTACCAGACGGGTCCATTGGACCCGACAGGTACATACAAAATATTCATTCAAACCAGAAATTTCTTTAAAATAAACTAAGTATATAAACCAGACAAAAATAAGGTAAATAAATAAGTTAAATAGTTTTAAATAAAAATTCTGGTGTAGAACGTTTTATTAAAACTTGAATAAAATTCCCGGTAGATCTAGGGTTAACGTAGTTATACAGTTTGAAAAGAGACGACTATATTTTCAAGAGTGTTTTATTGATGATCATAAATTGCTCTAAATTCTCCAAAAGTAATTGGACTAAATCATAATATGACAATCAGAAAATATTTTAGAATGCATTTACATTATTACCAAAACAAAATCATAGGAATTCATATTTCAGATTTAAAAATAATAACGTTAAATAACGCCAAATTATATATACAACATAAAAATACAACAAGGAATATCAAAATATGAAAGATAAAATAAAATAACGTACCTTAGAACGTACTGCAAAGGAGAAAAGACATGTTTCGGCATGCCAGTTAGCATAGTTGCCAACTCCTCCGCTTTTTTGTACCACAAAAGTTTAATAGAAATTTTTGCCTTATTTAATAGGCAGATTAAAACGATTTAAAAAGGTAAAATTTACTATAACATTTTTGTGGTACAAAAAAGCGTAAGATGTTGGCAGCTATGCAGTTTGCCATCTTGTTTTTGTTCGTGAAACGAAAATTCTTTCTTTCTTTATTGTGACAAAAGTATTAGAAAAGTATGATTACTCCTACTCTTTAGGGGATGCAAGATATGTAACATTTTTGAAATAAAATAACGCTAATCTAGCTAAGATTAACTTCAAGCTTCAAGATTTAAATTTAAGCCTGAGACCAGGAGGACGTTACAAAACAAACCACTCACTTTTTATGTAAAAGATAACTGATTTTATTTCGCCAAACTAAATATCACGTGACAGAATTACAACAAATGGAAATATTCTCAACTCATCACTCTAAAGATTTTTTTTTCTAGTTCGCTTTAAAATCAGGGTATTTTGCGTGTTGCCCCAATAGAGATACTTTATCAAACCAATTTTCTTCACAAATTTTTTTTTTTTTTTTTTTTTTTTTTTTTTTTTTTTTTTTTTGACAAAGTCGGAAGTCAGAAAGAACAAATGTCCGTGCAAAATATTACTTTTTTATATTGAGTTAACAATTCATTATTTTGAATTAATAGTGTAGTATTACTAAGCTGTGCTTATTCCAGTGAGCATCACCTGACTATAATTTTAAAAATAATTTCTTTTAAAACTATAAAATTGCATAAAAAAGCGACTGACAATGACAATTTTATAGCTATCTTCGTCAAACATGTCATATTTGCGATGGCCACAGACGTGTATATGCAAGAAGATTTATAAACAGACAGAGAAAGAAAAAAATTAAGATAAGAAGCCAACTAGAAAAAAATATGTATAGTCAAATCCTGAAAACTTTGCAAGCCAGTGTATCGTATTTCTAAATTATACGCTTCTATATTAACCCCTTAACGGTCGCATTAAATTACGGCTTAAGACTTCAAATTGCTTATTGGCACCACTTTTTCGAAAAAGAAATATTCATCTTATTTAATGACAGTTAAAATGATACCATAATAAAGCCAATTACACTATTTTTTTAAAACTGGTGAGAATCAAACAATCTGAATAAAAAACACAGCCCCTGAATATCACGGGACGGAGAATTAAGGGGATAAAAGGTCGGGGAGAAAAATTATGATAGCCCACCTTTTGTGATGTTTGAGATGTCAGTGTCACCTGTTAGCATGACAAGCGTACTATCACTTGATAAATGTGGATTAAGGCAAAAATAAAAGTAAATCTTTGAGAAAAGAGTTGAATATTGGTATAAAGGGGAAAGAAGAATGAAAATTCACGCAGTTAAGGAAAAGAACAATGAATAAATGATAGTGCCATCTATTAGCTTGAAGAATGTGCTATCATTTTGCAACCTTAGATCGAGTCAAACTTAACAGTACTCATTTGTAAAAAACGGTTGACGTTTAGTATAAAGGGAGAAGAGCGATGAATGTCCACACGGTGAAAATTGCGCGTAATGATGATTAACTAGATTATGATAATCCCCCTTTCCTTGAACCTTCAATTAGAATTAAAATCTATGCTTTTAGATTTTAATTGCTTTATTGCTAGTGGGTTTATTCTTTTTTCTTCTATTTTAAATGTTCTTGTTGACTCTTGTTTATTTACCCCATAAAGAAATCTTCCTTTATATATTCTTTCAATATTTTTTAATAATCTTACACATACAGGGTAAATCTGAATTTATGGGCAAAACTTTAAGGAGAGATAGAACACACCTAGACAAGCTCAAAACACTATACGATGCGTGGTCGTAACTCAGTCAGTGAAGTGCTATGGGAAGCTTTCTAATTGTGGAGAGAACGCTGTTTACTACACAGTTTGAGCTTTCAGAACATTGCGATCCGTAGTACCATGCAAAAAATGCATGCCCGTCTTTTTCTGGAGGTCTTTTCCAGGCCCTTTTGCAATGGACTTTACCCATGTGAGGTCAAACGCCGGTAGATTGAAGAAAAACCCCAATAGCCGTGAAGAACATTTTAACACTGCTTCCTCTTCGTCCAATAAACAGTCTTTTTTGGAAGGTACCTACCCGCAGAGGTTTTTCCATTGCCATTCGTGGGTAAAGTCCATTCAAGATTCATATGACGATGCGTGTGAAAAAACAGCAATTTATATTTTTAATGACAGCGCCATCTAGCGGTTCGCCGTTTGTGATACCCCCATGCCACCGCCCCGTGAATACTAGGCCTGAGCGCTAAAAATGGAGGCTGTCGTAGGCGAATTCTTTTAAACGTTTGTACGGTCCCCTGAATTTACACACCAGTATTTTATAAAAGTTTTCTTTGACGGATTGAATCTCAGAAAAACGAGGCTGAAAAAACTTTCCGCCTACGACAGCCGCCATTTTTGTGTCAGATCTCAAGCCTAGTATTTAAGGGGCGGTGCCCATACGTTGCATGAGGATATTTTTATTGCTTAACCCCCTGAAGGGCACATAATTTTAATCCATAATTATAACATTCGCACCGGAATTTTATAATGAAAATTTCACCTTTATTAAGTGCGTAAAAATATGCTTTTACTTGTTTACAAATAAATCATCTTGTAAATACTGGTGTCATTAAATTATTTCAACATTTTAAGAATACAAGTACCTTGCCCCTGAAAGGGTAAAATGACGCCTTAATCCTCTCGCTGCGTAATTCTTTTTATCAAAATAGGTTAAAAAATTGCGCACATTACACTTAAATGAAGTTAAATCAGGGCTGTCACTGGACACTATCTTTACATCATCGCACCACTATTTTAAGAAAATCAATTTTTCAGCATCTTGTAAAGTTGTTAAAGTCTATATGGAATTTTTCAGCATCTTGCAGAAGTTGTTAAAGTCTATATGGAATTTTCTGTATTTAAAAAGTGATCCGAGTTGAATTAAAAAATAGTCGACAGTGAAAAAAATGAATCCCCGAAGAAATCTCGGATTGCGCAAATTTTTCTACGTTTACGTTGCCCGAGGATATCTCGGGTTGCGCAGCGAGAGGGTTAAAGTTTTGTCCATTCAATTCTGATTCACCCACAGTTTCCCTGAAGGATATTTGATTCCATTTAAAATCTCTCCCATCCCTCTCTAGAGTTCAGTTGTTTGCGAACAGAAGTTACTTACTTTGCAATTTCTTGATTTCTTCTTCTAATTTTCATCCATATTAGCATGCTAGTAAATAACAATATTCCACATAAATAAATCAGTGGTCATTTTTACTAGATATTGAGTAGTAAACACTGTTTTCTCCACAATCATCAGAAAGCGCTTTGTAGCCCTTCACATCTTGAGTTATGATGATGCACATTTTGAGCTTGTCTAGGTGTGTTCGATTTCTTCTTAAAGTTTCGCCCATGAGATCAAATTCACCCTGTATTTATTGGAATAAAGATATCTCTAAAATTATTGCGGTCAAAATGTCTTGCTTATTTTTATGAGCCATTAAGAAATTAGTTTTTAATTTTTGATGCATTTTATTTTACATTATTTTACCTCCAGTCAATTTATTTTCACAAGACTATTAGTTATAGCTAAAAACTCTGCAAAAATGTCCAATTTAAGTAGTTTTAGAGTCTCATTTGCCTAAGGGGAAAAAATATACGTAGGGCAGGCGGAAAGATTCTTAGCTGTGGGAAATTTATATTCTTAATTCATCGAATAGTTATCAATAAAACTTTATAGATCCATTTAATTTTGCAGTTCATTAAGTTAATTCATTTCCGCTTTTCATATAAATGTAAGTATATCCACAGATTCACAGGAGCACGATAATTATAATGGTGCAGAAGGAAATGGAACAATTAAGAGTAACTTGTCATGAATCTATTCTGTTATGACTTTGACTTAGACTGAATTGCTCTGAACAATTTCTCCTTGAAACAGCGAGGGGTGACTAAACAAGAGGGGATTGTAATTATGCTTCGCTATCTCAAAACTCCCCCTCAAACATCCCCCCATTCCAGATGAGTCGGGTAATTTAGTTTGAAAAATTAGCTCTAGATAACGAGAAAGACAAAAATGGCGGTATGCGCTTAATGCGGCGGCAAAAATGGATAACGAAAAATTTCCCGTTTATTAAAAGTGACAATTTCAGGTTTTGCCACAGAATATTTTTTCGCCTTTTGTCATTATTCGTTGTCACAATTCCGAGATGCTAAAGAAAAAATTGTAATGATTGAAACGATTCACCGCACTACTTCGTAATGGAGCATTAATAGACTGATTTGTTCTCCATTAATTCAGGGTGGGATCTGAATTGTTTAAATTACCTAAAATGATCGTTCAAGGTAGTATTTTTGAATTTGTGGCTACATTTACATACTAAGAGCAGACACAGAAAAGAATCCAATCTCTATGAACATCAACTATATTTTTTAACTTTATTTTATTATTTTTTTAACTTACATATCATTGGGAAGTATTTTCAAAATAGAAAAATATTCGAAATGAACGGAAAATTAAAAATACATTGTAAATAATCTGATCTCATGGGTGCTAATTTTGCTAGATCTTCAATCAGCTATTGGTCCCGGGGGATTTTGGTCCGATGGGCTGGCGCAGACTTCTACTCAAAATTATTACTTTTTTTTAGTTGAAGCAATTTTAAACCCATGACATTATTTTTTGTTCGGGAATACGTTCTTCAGTGGCGTAGATCAGGGAGCGGTCCAAATGCTCTTCATACTACTAAAATTTTAAAGTTTTCTTCGCCTAGAACAGAACTTTACAAAATTTGTGGTATTCAGAGCATCTGCACACCCCACCCTGGCTACGCCACTGACGTACTTCATAATGATTTTAATTAGTTTAACACCAGCTTCTACAAAAGCAAGTAGTGTTTTATCATATGCTACTACTACCGTTTAAAGCAGCCATACTCAACCTGCGGCCCGCGGGACGCATGTGGTCCGGCGGCCTTCTATGTGCGGCCCGAGAAATATTCATTAATCCATGATCATAAAATTAATTGAGATCTGTATAAAAAAGTATTTAAGATCTTCACTGTTTTTTTATATTTTTGTGAGAAGACAAAATCTGTTATGTTAATTATATTTAACTTAAAATTATATTAAAACATCTTAAATTTCAATTTCTTGGTCAAAGAGTATTTTTTACGTTACAGTTTTATTTATGCTACAGTGTGGCATACATTTAATATTCAACACTAATCAAACATTATTCCAAATTAATTAAATTTATGATACATATTTCTACAATTAAAAAGATTTGCACTGAGCAAAAACTGAGTTATTAGCGAAAATCTCCCGATTTTTTTCTTTAAAGCTTAGAAATTCTGCATTTTTATGTTATTACTTAGAGTTAAATGTTTGTTGCGGAAAAAAATAGCACCAAAAAAGTTTTATACGACCATTCTCAAAAGCTTCGCGGCATATTTCTACATTTCTTCAATATTTTCAATAGAAATATACCAGGAAGTTTATTTGTTGGAAATAGTGGTGTCCAATTTTTTTGGTGGCATGGCTTCCGAGATAAACGTTCGAACGTACGGATAATATTAACTTTCTATTTTTTTTATCTTACTATTTTAATCACCCCTTTTTTCACCCTTTTTTCAGTGTGTTGCGGCACACATAATGTCGTAATGTTTGCGGTAGAGAACTGCACGGACCGGCCCGAGGCCCGAAGCCCGAGCCCGGCCTGGCCCTCGGGCCTATTTTCATTTGCGGCACTCAGGCCGGGCCGGGCACGGGCCATACTTTTTTCTGAAGGCTCGGGCCGGGCCTAGTGACTACTCTTTACGGGCCGGGCCGGGTTCGGGCCTTACTTTTTTCCGAAAGAATCGGGCCGGGCATGATCTAACTTATTTTTTCTGTACAGAGCCGGGACTGGTTTCTTTTCTAGTCTTCACGGCCCAAAATTTTCAATCCTAGCTTTGACCCAGCCCGTATGAAAATCATTGTCTCGGCGTGGCCTGTCCGTTCAAAGGTCAGTAAAATTAAGCCTGGCCCAAAGATTTTTGCAAAATATGCATATATTTTTTAATTCGTTTGAGATTTTATTCTACAATTAAACATTAACATTTATTTTTTTTTAAATAGTAAATTTCTACGCTAATTAAAATATAGCTAAATTAAAATATTGTAAAATATGTGAAAAGGAACCTGTCTATGACGGAATCCTGTTTTAAACTGAAAAACGAGTTGATCCATGCAAAATTAATATACTAATACGTAACAAAAGAATATACAATATATTTACATTTGCTAAGAAGGGAACTTGTCTATAACGCATTTTTTTTTTCTTTTCTATGTAATTGAGTCTTAGAAGATTTTACTGTACAGCATTTTTCAGATTCTTAACAATTCAATGCATGGAATATGGATTAACAATATTAATGATAACTGAAACATTTACATAGAAGAAATAGCGATTCATTAAGAAAAACAAATATCGCAGCCTGCGGCACTTATATAAAAATGAAGTTTAGAAACATGAAAAAAAGTTAAGATAAATATTCTTGGTCAGAACTCCTCGTAAGAGTCAAATTTTTAACCAAATCGAAGTAAAAATCAATGTTTTGTAGCAATTATCTCGGGCCGGGCCGGGCTCGGGCCGAGATTTTAACTTTTTCCGGGCGGGCCGGGCTCGGGTCGAACCTTTAGCTGTTATACCGGGCCGAATTTTTAAATTTTCTACCGGGCCGGGCCAATATATTTTTTCTACGGACCGGCCCGGGCCAACAATTTGTTTCTATGAGTCGGGCCGGACCCGGGCCTGGAAATTTCGGCCCGTGCAGACCTCTAGTTTGAGGCCCGCGAGAAAAAAAGTTTGAGTATGGCGGGCTTAAAACTATAACAAAAGTGGGATGTGTAGAACATTCGACGGAAGATAATGTCCAATCATTTTCTTTCTTAAATTATTGTTCAACTAAAAATAGTTTTTCAGCGGTCAGCGAAACATTTTTGCACATGCCATGAGTTAATCTTTGTCCTTAGAATTTTTCGTTTTATATGCTTTTACAGATGGTTGACAAAATAATATGAACACCCATGAAAAATATATGGTCCATTTCAAAGAATCAGAACGCGCATGTCACTTTGATCTCAATTCTGCCACCTAGTGGTTATGAAAAGTAAGGTATCAGTTGTTCAACATCCGTCATAGGTATTGCATATGCTTACCATACGCTCTGGAAAACTCAATAATGACTGACCTGTCAGAATTCGAAAAAAGAATGATTGTTGGAATGCGGTCCGCTGGTTGCTCCGTGACGGAAACAGCAAATTATTTGAGGCAGGGAAGGAGTACTGTGTCAGCCGTTATGACAGCGTACACGAAATGCGGTAAAGTGCCGTCTGCGAAGAACAACAGTAGACGGAAAAGAAAGCTTTTTCAGAGGGATAAAAGAGAGTTGACCCGCATAGTGCTCCGAAAGTGCAGGCAATCTTTAAGCCAGATAACGTCAGAGATAAATAATCATCTCCAGAATCCCATTCAACAAGAACTGTCCAAAGGGAACTTCATGCTTCGAACATTTATGGAAGAGTTGTAATTCGTAAGCCATTGGTGATATTACGTCATGCTTTTCAGCGGCGCCAATGGTATTAAACACGCTCAAACTGGACTCCTTAACAGTGTCAACAAGTCATTTGGTCTGATGAATCAATCTCCACTATATTTCAGACAATTGGGCGCGTTTATGTGTGGAGAGAGCCCGCGGAGGTATCTTCTCTTGACTGCCTCTTGCCGACTGTAAAGCATGGAGGTGGTTCCCTTATGGTATGGTTAGCGATATCTTGTGTGGCCTTGGATCGCTTGTTATCTATATAGGAAGGTCACAGCTGCTGCCTATGTCGATATTCTGGGGGATCAGGTGCATATTTTTTATCAAACTTTATTTACAGGAGAATACCCACTTTATCATATCGACAATGCTCCTATCCACACTGCTAAAATCGTCCAATAATGGTTTGAAGAGCATGAGGAAGAATTAGGACATCTTGCTTGGCCCCCTCGGCCTCCTGACTTGAACTTTATGGAACATTTGTGGGGATATTTGTAGTCGAAACTCTGTGCTCAGCTTCCTCCACCATCTATTCTTTTGGAATTAGAGACTGCTCTCCAAGAGGAATGGCTTCATATTCTTTTAATTGTTGTTCATGACATTTATAAATCCTTCCAGCAACACATAAAATCTGTAATTAAGTCAAAGGGTGGTCCAACCCCCTATTAATAAAGCTTTTCTCTTATTTCATAGGTGTTTGTAGTATTTTATCACCCATCTGTACATAACAAAAGAAAAAATCAATAAGCACTTGAACAACTAAAGATTTAGATCATTGAACATCAATATACTGTTAATATTTAAATCTCTAAATGATATTTTGTGATGCACCAACACATTTTCCGCAGCTATATAGAAAAGAGTCAAAGTAGTAAATATATAGAACAATTCTCTGAAGTGCAACGAATTGTAGATTAACATTGTGAGTGCAAAATAATGAATCAAAAAAGCGATTATTTATATTTTTTAAGTAAAAGACACTGCATTTTTAATTGTTTTAAATTAGTTAATTTGACTGAGTACTTTTTTAACCTTATCATATATAAAGTCGGTTCAAAACTTTATTAAATAACCTAAAACTCAAAAGTCTCATGTTTTTTTTTAAACCCGAGCGTCACGTATACGTAATGCATAAAGTGCTCAGAATTTTTGATTATTCCTACCAGTAATTTTTAATTGAAAATTTTGCCTTATTTTCATTCTTGTAAATATACCCCCCCTCCCCATTTACACACCACCCTATCGTGCATTCCTCGTAAATTTTAAAGTCCTGCAATTAAATTAATCAAAATTTTCTGTTTTAAACAGCCGGTGACAAAAGATTAAAAACTCTGTTAAGAACACTCGTTGCGAAGAGTTTAACATTGAAATGCCCGGAAAATTTACTCAATCTTTATAAAAATATGTTACACCAGAATTTCTATTTAAACTATTTAACATATTTATTTATACGAATTCAATTTTTCCAACTGAACGAGAAAATGCCAAAGTCGGGACTCAAACCCAGAACCTTTGACATACATTGTCAATGCTCTACCGTTTGAGCTACCTGAGCTCAGTGTTGCCAGTGGGCTACTTTTTTCTCATTCAGATTTCTTGCTCGACACCACTTTTCTGAAATGGTAAAATTCCCCTTGTTTTCGCCTTAATTAATATGTCGCTAAATAAGGCGAATTTTATCGTTTCAAAAAAGTGGTGACAATCAAGAAATATGAATTTTGGAAAAGCAGCCCACTGGCAACACTGCCTGAAATGACAACCGTCGGGCATTATTTCGATCAGATAACCTTATTGGTGATAACATCTGATCTGCCATGTAGACAGCTGCAGTTAATGGAAGTCCCTTTCAGGGCAAAACATTTCAACTCGTAAAATGCTGTAAGGATTTACTTACACCAGACTGTACAACGAAATTTATTTGAAAATAAGAAAAAGCGCTTCGTCATGTACTTAACCCTCTGTCTACCAGAAGGGTCCAATGGACCCGACATGTACATTCAAAATATTTATTCAAACCAGAAATTTCTTCAAAACAAACTAAATGTATAAATCAGACAATAATAAGTTAAATAAACAAATTAAATAGTTTTAAGTAAAAATTCTGGTGTAGAATGTTTTTATAAAACTTGAGTAAAATTTCCGGTAGTTCTAGGGTTAATAAAAGTAAAATCTTGATTTCATAATTCTGGTATCAATGGGCCATTTAGGGATTAAAATTAAGTGATCCGAAAATGAACCACCGCCTTTCAAGGGGTTAAACGATCGGTACGCAGATACACTATTATTTTAAATCAGTCATACTGATAGGTAAAGTTATCATGCGATTCGAACACAGAAGTTAAAGGTTCTGGGTTCGAGTTCAGGTTTGGGCATTTTTTCGCTTAGTTGGAAAAATTGAATTCGTATGAAAACTTTACTATAGTGTCTAGAATAGGGGTGTCAAACTGTGGCCGGCCTGATACCACTGAAATTTTATAGTAATGATTGCCTTATCTAATCATCGAACCTCTGCGATTCAAGAAGTCGACTACTTCTCTAAAAAATTAGTGGTATCCGTCGGACCACAGTTTAACACCCCTGGTCTGGAAGTATATAGTATAGCAATCAACAAGTAAAGCCGTATCCAAAACATTACATTCTCACCAGAGGGCGCTATGATCAAGTTTATCGCTACGAATGAATAGAAATTCAGTGCGTGTTTAGATATTTATGATGCAATTTAAATTACGGGAAACTTATTTTTGAAATAAAGATTTTGGGAAAAAAAGAATTAAAAAGATTCATGTTGTAATAAGTGGTATATTAAAATGAATGAAAATTCAGGCATATATTTTAACACTAGAACGACCGGAAATTTTACTCAAGAGTTGTAAAAATATTCCACACCAGAATTTTTATTTAAAACTATTTAATTTATTTATTTAGCTGATTTCTCTATGGAACGTATTTAACATATTTTATAAAGAAATTTCTGGTTCGAGTCGAAATAGTTTTATTTGGTAGCGGTCAAAATGACCGGTATGGTCGTTCTGGTGTCAAATTAATTTCGCACCACATATTTCTAGATGTTATAACTAACGCTTAGCGTTTACCCTTTCAAGCAATAAAATCGATAGCAGCGCTGCCTATAAAAATGTAATTTTTAATACATTCTAAAACAATTCCGGTACGCGCGATTTCCCCACTGTAACTTTACCAATCAGTACGGCTGAGTTCAAAATAGTAGCATATTTATTTAACTTATATGTGTGTAGTTTATATTTATTTTTAAAAAAATCTGGTTCGAATCGACCTTCTTGGCACTCTAGTATTAATCATCGAAAATGTCGCCTTTTTTGCGTATATTTACATCGTTGCTAACCCCTTCGAGACGACAGCCCTTTGTTTAATTTTTAATCTTTTTCCACCGGTTTTTCAAAATAGAAAATATACTCTAAATGAATCGCACAAATGCTCTGATTAAATAAGGTAAACTTTACAATTAAAAATAACTGGTGGGAATAATGAAGGATTCTGAGCGGCTTAAGTGGCACATATACCAATCACTCGTCCCCAAGGGGTTAATAAGTTTAATAAGCATTTTACAATGTACTAATGTGTCACGAGAATTAAAATAAATATTTATGTACTATTTTTTTATGTTCTTTCATTAAATTAATCATATTATAATCAAACTTTAAACAACTTACTTCAAATGTCTTAAACGCTCAAACTTAAATTTTACCGGGGTTTTTTTTCTTTTTTTTTTCTCTCTCTTTATTTATTTATCGATGTGCAGATGACAATAACTCTAGACTGGTATTTCTGAAAGTGGAATACGCGTTCTCTTTAGTGATACGAGAAGAGGTTCTAGAGGGGTACGCGATCAGTCGCTGCCATCGAAATACTCAAGGCCAGAGGACACGAGTGTGACGTCATCACTAATCGACCGACTTCTCACTAGTGTTAGATATCACACCGGAAAATTTTGAATAACAATTTTCTGTTATTTTATTTGTTGAATATCTATCATTTTATAAAACAATAATAACAATTTAAACTTAGTGGTGAGAATTTGCAATCCCCGAATAAAAAGCCAGCCAGATGCGGTAACACTTTGACATTCCGCATCTAGGTGAATTTTTATTTAGGGATTCCGAATTCTCACCAGTAAGTTTAAATAGTTATTATTGTTTTATAAGATAATAGGTATTTCACAAATAAAATAAAAGAAAATTGCTATTCAAAATTTTCCGGTGTGAATTCCAATACTAGTGAGAAGTCGGTCGATTAGTGATGACATCACACTCGTGTCTTCCGGCCTTGAGTACTTCGATGGCAGCGGGCCAGTGTATTTCGACGCGGCACAGCTAAATTGGTCAGTCGGGATAATATGCAACGATAAGCAAGCACATCCGATGCATCACACTGGCGAATTTTCCGAAAAAACTATCCAAAACCTTGAAACAAAATTTATCCTTCCACGTACAACGTTGCATAATTGTAGATGAGTATCTTTAAATTATGTTTAGCTTACCGTTATTGTGTAAATTAAAAGTAGTACAGTTTATTTTAGTTCTTATCATCCAGATGGTGTATATTTTCAAAAGTAATGATCTTTATTGTTTAAAACGATACACTGAAAATGAATCTTTTCTGGTGATAATTTGTAGTGTTTTACAAATAAATGTGATTTAGGAAAGATGTATCAATAAGTTTTGATCATAAGCATTTAAGAATTTTTGAAACACCTATCACAGAATGAACAAATTCATATTTTTTCCATTTTTTATGAAAAAGTTTGATATTCAACAAAATGTACTCGAATTAATAATTTAGAGAAAGAGTTTGTAATCTTACTTTTACAATATCATGAATTTTAATTTCTATATTTTGTCACTTTTGAGAAAAACTACTGTTTTATTATTTAATTATTTCACCTAATAAATGCCCGAAATGGCTTGAATTTTGCACTGATGTTTATAAAATTACGTTACATGATGCACGTGAACTCTATTTTTCAAAAATACAGAAACCTCAATTATTAAGCATTTCTTTTCTCCATTCTGGCCGGTAGGTTGTTCTCGTAGCAAACTTAGAAAAGCAAAAAACTATTCGAATTTTAGCCAAGATTTTTGAAAAACTATCCACTGTGTTCATTTTGTAAGATGTGTAACACTTATGTTAAATGTTAAATAAATATTAAGTTTATGTGCATCCATTTATTTTCCCCTTGATTCTCCTTTTCTTTTCATGACTCTTACAAGTAAAATAAAATGGGAGATACAACAAGTGTGGGCATTCTCACAATCTTTTAACTTTTAAGTCCCTGAATAATAATTTTTATTTTAGTATATATTCTTGTGTTTTTTTTTTATTTCCTGTACAGGGAACATCCCATTGCATGTTTGCATAACAATATTAACGAGATAAATAAGTTTTGGACGATGATGGGGGTCCAAATATCCAGGAAAACTCCTATACCGTCCCGTGTCTCTGATGCTGATTTTTAAATTTGGAGCTGTCTGTATAAAATTGTTTTAATAAAAGTAATTCGATGTAACTTTTTTCCGAAACAGGGACTATTGTTCTATATAAATATGTAGCAAAAAATTAATTTGCACACATTTTTACGGTTGTTATTATTTTTTTAACTCTGTCCCTGGGCTTTAGATGCATTACCGTCCCTCTTCCAAAATTATACAGAAAATCACTTCATATGCAGTCACAGAATTTTTTTCAAGTTTTTTCTCATGCAAAATTATACTAGAGAAAGAATGCCTAAAATTCTTTGACAGGAAATTTACCTCAGAATTTAAATCAGCATTTAAATATCAATTTCAAGCATCGTGGCTTTATTGGTAGTATTACCGTCCCCAAGGTTTATTCCTGCACTTTTCGAGGTAAATGCATTTTTTTTTCTATTTAATCCAATGTAAATAACTGTTTCTAAAAATCAATGAACATTGTGGCTATCACTTAGTCTTAACATGATTTGCCTAAAAATAGGTAGTAATTTTCATTACCATCCCATCCTTACCATCTTTTTTTTTTCCCTTACCGTTCTATTTTTCCTATACCTTCCCCCTTTTTTATCTTACCATCCCTTCTTTAATACCCCTTTAAGACAATGTTATACCAAAATTTTGCACTAAGAATACTACATTGTTATTATTTCTTATTTGAACGTCCTGTGGGCACTATGCAAATTCATTATAAGTAAAAATTTAGAAGAAAATAAAAATTTTAGTGGTAAAATGGTAAGGAAAATTAAACTCGCAAGTTTAAATTAAACCTCAGTTAAATAAAAAAAATTTTCGCTGCTGACCATTTTTTCTTTATTTTGAATTATAAAGGCATTCGTCTACCAGATTAAAATGTTATTTTAGCACGTTTAATTTCGCCAGATTTTTATTCCTGAAAGTCAAAAGATTGTGAGAATGCCCCAAGTATGAGAGTAGTCGGGAGTATAAAAATTTGCGAACAATTGTTCTAGATTGGGAGTCTTCAACATGCGGCCGTGGGGCAGCGAGCTACCACAATTTTAGAAGAGAAAAATGTGCTTTATTTAATGACAGAAACTTTGTGATTAAACAAGTCGAAGTTTAATTTTCGAAATTAGTGGTGACACACGACTTTCCGGAAAAACGGTTCAAGACCCCTATTCTAGACAAAAGAAATTAAGTAGTAATGTAAGCAGTAATTAAGTAATGTAGTAAATCAATCAAAATGGAAACATATTAATATGAATAATAAAGAAAGTTCATATCCAAACTGAGTTTAAAATATCTATTTAACTGATATCAATCAAATGAACCGGAAAAGTGAGCTTAATACAGTTATTAATAAATTTAAAAGCTGATATAATCTACAGACATAAACTATATATATATGGTAATAAAAACTATTAAATTCAAATTCATTTATTTTGCAATAGTACATGTACACAAACATTTATTATTCCTATTTCATAGCTATTTTATGTTATTGAAAAGTTTCTGTGCGAAGAATCATTATTTTCATCGACTGCGACTGTACTGTGAGCCTATTGAGTTGGGGGAAAAGAATAATTTAGAAAACTGCACGAAATGACATAATTAAAAGAGAAAAGGGTTTAGATAAAGTTTATTATCCTGAATATTGCATAAACGGAGAAAAGGATATAGAGAAACAACCATTTCAATATCTTTCATGACGTTTGTTGTTATTCTTACTGTTTGAAGAAAGAAAATAAAAAATCTCTAGATTCCTTTGTAGATACTAAAATTTTCATAAAACTCAAAGGTTTTCTTTCTTTTTTTTTTTTTTTTTTTTTTTTTTTTTGCATTACCCCAACTTTAATAAAAGAGTATCATGACCAAAATTTAGTGGTTAATAATAGAGGGATAGACAAATTTTATGTGATTTCTTTGGTAACTACAAAAATAAAATACCGTTGAAGGAAACAGGATGAAATGGTGCATGTAGGTATTTTAAGGTATGCGTTCTAGGATGAGGTGAAGAACGATAATGAAGCTCTCATAATTGCGGTTACATTGATAAAATTTCGATATTTTCAATTGGCAACACCTGTAATTTTCATTGCAATATGATCTCCACAATAAAAATAAAAATATACGTAGCTTTGAAACCTTACCTGCAGCACTAAAAGCAGCAACTTAAAACAAACGCGAAAAAAAAAAAAAATAAAGAAGTGGGAACAACAAGTGAGTCCCATTAAAACCTGATAGGCGATAAAAAAAAGAAAACTAAATAAGAGATCTGTTCAATAAAGAATGTTCATAATCTTTTTATTGGCATACTTTATTGATCACAAATTTACTTGCATGTTATCTTGTTATCTTAATGTGTAATGAATACATGGTAATTATTTTGTTCGTTTATTTCCAGTATACTTCAGTGGCAACCATGAAAGTTAAGATACTTTCAGTATTGCTTACTGAAATGATTTAGGCAACACGCAATGAACAAATAAGTTCTTGCCTGATGGAAATTTTGCCTTCGCCAGAAGAAATCGTCAATCGAAGAGTATGCTATAGGAGACTTGTGGATAGTTTTCTCTTCCCTGTAGCACAGTTAGATAGTGATTTGAGCTGTTAAAGAAAGAGAAATACGAGATGCATTCAAGTTCTAAGGCCTCCGATTTTTTTCTAACTAACTACTCACCCGAAGTTTATGAAACTGGTGTTACTTCTCGACGTAATCTCCCTGCAGACGTACACATTTTTCGCAACGTCGACGCCATGATTCCATGGCCGTGGCGAAGGCTTCTTTGCGAGTCTGTTTTGACCACTGGAAAATCGTTGAAGCAAATCGTGCTGATTCACCAGACAACGCATCCACACATCGGGCTAACGTTACGCAACAGTTTCTTCGTGAAAATAACTTTGAAGTGATTTCTCATGCTCCCCAAGTTGGGTGTGACGTCACATGTGCGGCAACTCTCCGTGGCCGCACATTCACCAGCCGTCCTGCTATTGCTTTAGCGATTTTCCAGAGGTCAAAACAGACTCCTAAAGAAGCCCTCGCCGCGGCCATGGAATCATGGCGTCGACGTTGTGAGAAATGTGTACGTCTGCAGAGAGATTAAGTCGAGAATTAACACCAGTTTCATAGTTTTTGGATGAGTACTTAATTAGAAAAACAATCGGAGGCCTTAGAACTTGAATGCACCTCGTACAATCATCTTCAAAGGAAGATGGACACGGAGTTCATGTAACTGAGCTTACAAAAGTCAACATACCTTCGCTATTATTGTCAGTGAAGATCGTTAGATATGAGAACTGTTAAATATATTGCAGTTATAATGGCGTGCTACTCACACGTTCGTAACGGAAAAGTGAACGTGAGACGTGTTTATTCGCCTTAAATTCTGAGACTCTTCATACCCGAACAACAGGGCGTTCGCGTGGAGACAGTTCGAAATGGAAGTTGGTGTTTCATGAATATGAGACGAATCCCCTAATGTAATAATACGCTTCAACCGGCGATTTATTCAGAAGAAAGCAAAATTTCCATCAGACAAGAGCATACTTGTTCAATGAGTGTTGCCTCTATCGTTCGTGTAGGCGATACTGAAAGTATCTGCACTATGGCTGCCACTGACGTACTACTGGAAATAAATGAACAAAAAAAATGTCACGTACTTATCACACATTAAGCTAACAATGAACATAAATGTAAATTTGCGTGAAATAAAGTGTGTTAATAAAAAAAATTCTTTATTGAACAGCCCTCGTATTTTAATCGGATTTCGAACTTTTCAAGTGTCCGCATTTACAAATGATGATACATCGTATGTGGTAAATTGTAACGTTTAATAATCTATTACATGTCATACACACTTAGCTCATTAGACGTGTGTGACATGGTTATTAAATACCAAAGAGACAAGAAACAATTGGATGTGTATTCGAGTGACCATGGAGACAGCGGAAACGCGAAATAGCGGTAAATGATTTGGACTATTTCACAAATTTGCTCGTGCAACACACATAGTACACTCGCTGGTCTTATTTGCGTTTCCTTAACGTCATCATTTTCAGAGCTGCAAATGCCGGTTCAACTCCATATATGGGTTTTCACATCGGGAATCATTCTGCGATAAAAGAAAGAATATGCTCTTATTTGAATTTTTTTTTTCAATTTTGCCCTTGTAACCGTAATTATGTGGAGTTGGATTGACTGATTTTCTACACCTCATCCACGAGTGCATGCCTTAAAATACCTGAATCCAAGATTTCACTCCGTTTCCTTGAACGGAAGATGGGAAGGGCTCATACATCGTATGTGTTTTAGTAAGAGTGGTTTGGTAAAACAAAGTGTTCTGTGGCAACTCTCTATTCTTATCCACGTTCATTTTAAGTTTTATTGTTTCAAATATCGCCAATTTTGACTTGAGGTAGCCGTTCATATATTTTTTTCACGTGCCCATTTAAAAAAAAAAAAAATGCTTTATGCGATGCAATAACTATTTTTAAAATACAGAGAACTACTGTACATCTTAACGGTATTTTCAAATTTCGTGACGAATGGCCAATTCCTGCGAAATTTAGAGTCGATAATGTAAATGAGGCCATAATGGCAAAAAATCTACTAAATATTTTTTGTTTGTTTGTTTGACTGTGTAAAACAAAATAATAATTCAACGTAACGCATATACAAGTTTCCAAAATTCCGTTTTGTATCAAATAACTGTTGAACCGAGTTGGCTATTGCCGTGAACGCGGTATCTAAAACGGGTATGCACTTCATGATAAAGTATCTGGCAAAGCCCCCTAGTGTGAAACTGCGGAATTAGCGTTCCTATTTTGAAATGCGTAGGAGAGAAGCGAAAAAATCAATTACAAAGATGTACAACGTCCTCGATATAGTATAAAATGATGTCTTACATGTGAAAAAGTTTAGTACACTCAATGTGTTTGCCATCGGACGCATTCAGAACGCATGCTGCCGTTGGAGGATATATTGAACACACTAAACTTTATTTTTGCGTTATAATAAACTGTACCTGGCTTGTATGTGTTAATGTTTTTACTAAATGTTCAAAAACCTTTACTGCCACACTTCTGAATCTTCTTTCATTTGTTGCGTATTTAAGCTGATGATTAAAAAAAATTCATTTCAGGGCTTATAAAAAGGTTATTTTTAAATGTAAGAAATCATTTCATACTGAATCGATGATACACTACAGCTTGGTAATAGGCTTTTTAGCTCACAGACTATCAAATCCTGCGTGCTAATGTGCCCGCATGTTTTGTATGTATGTATGTATGTACGTACGTAAAGTGATAAATCCTGATAGAACTATCCGATTTGCTTCAAATTTTGTAAATAGGTTCATTCTGATAAGGCGCTTCCCTGATTAGTTTTGGGAGTTCATTATTTAAGTACAAAAGGGGGAGCGGGGGACTAGTCCCCCCTTAATTAACTTCAGTATAGAGTATTAACTTCAAGAAATTTCACAGTCCATGTAGAGCCCACCTTCACAGTCAATAGAGTTAAATTAAAGCCTGACCTAGTAATTTACAGCGAAGAAAGAGTAATAGTTCTAGATGTACAAATAGTGAATGACCAGTATTCTCTGTTCAACAAAGTTCAGAAGTATGAATGTCTTCGCCAACAACTCCAGTGACTTAGGCCAGGCGGTTTCCACGGCAGCTCCCTGACAGTTAACTGGAGGGGAGGGGTTGTTGCGGAGCGCTCGTATAAAGAACTGATGGCACTTAGACTCCTCAAGAAGGTGGACTACAGGATCCTGGCTTCCCGAGCAATGGTCGGCGGCGTAATTGAACACGGCGTGTTCCAACGTATGACTGTCTGTGATCCAGGCATGATGAAGGCCGGACTGAGAGACCTCAGCTGCTAACCTAGGGGATTACCACTGAGGGACAGTGGAAAGTCGACAGGGGACGTCGAAAAAAAAATAAATAAAAAATAATAATAAAAATGAATAAATAAATGGGTCTTTCATGCAGAATTATCCGATTTGCTTCAAATTTGGTATACCAGTTTATTCTGATAAGGCGCTTCCCTGATTAGATTTGGAGGTTCATTGGTTAAGGGGGGGATAGGGACTGATCCCCCTTCATTTAGATAAATGCGTTTGTCATGCAGAATTATCCATTTTGCTTCACATTTGTTTTACCGGTTCATTCTGATAAGGCGCTTCCCTGATTATTTACCGTTTTGCTCAAAAAAAGTTAGTTCTATTTTATGAATAATAGACATAAATAAGAGTATAATATACAATTCGTGTAAATAGCCTGTGAGATCAATGCCATCAGTTTAACTGGGAACTTTTCTTTTTATTAAGAGTATTTCCTACCGTTTTTGAGATAGTAACGCCAACACCGCAGTTTATCACAAAGGGGGTCTGCAAAGTATAATTATAGTTTACAGTTCAATGTTCTTTATTGAAAATATCAATTAAAAAATATTATTATTCTTTCAAGCGAGCAATGTCTACGCAAATTGTATGGCAAACGTGATATTTATCACATAGTTCTTACATAGCGCACAGAAACTTTCTAACGATCATTGAAGGTCCTGTATTTGTTCCTTTCCATATAAATTAAATGAGTTTCTTTGATTTCCAAAGTTAATTTTGAAGGTAAAATTTACCGAAAAAGCCAAATACTGTATCAAAATGAAGTGTTCGTATTGAAAATTTCAAATTTTGGGGCAATTCCAGTATAAAGACGACCCATTAAGTTTTTTAAGGCATAAGTTTAAAAAATAGATAATTTCCAGTCAAATGACTATTTCCGTTTTTTTCTATGACTATTTAAAGTGTATGGGGACAGATTAAAATGTGAGATGTGTGATCTTTTCTTGGCCGACTGCACCCTCCTTATCTAGTACTTTCTTTAAACGTGCATAGTAAGTGTGCATAATTGCTTATCTAAATTTTCTTTTTTATTATTATTATGAAATATTTTACACTTGTAGCAGTGTAACAAAAGAAACACTTGCATTGTAAAATGTAGGACACGCGGCTGCTCGTGAGAAAATTTATAGTGCGCCCGCTAAAGAGTTAAATGACATTCTTACATTCATGCTGTTGAAACATAACATATTAATGTAGCCATTTCAGTTTAGGTGTCTTGAAACCAAAATTGACACAGAATATTACGAAATATTTGCTTTTATTAACATTTTTACCCTTTGATGTACGGTTACGCAGTGTCATAGAATAATAAAGAACTACAAGAAGCAGTTAATGAATTCATTAATCCCATTATAAAGCATCAATTAAGAGAGCGATAATTTCTAATCGATCCACTACTTAAATAATTCATGTAAATTCCCATGTGAGATCTTGATCTTTCCATTAAAAGGTAGTCAGTCCTTCAAGAGGATTAAAATTCATTTTATTAGTTGGAATCCAGTTGTTTTTAAGCAAAGGTGATGAATTTTATTGACTACATTGCTCGTTGAAAAATTAAAAATGCTGTAAATATAGAGACCAGCAAAATTTATCTTATAGTTGGCTAAGTAAATATCTAAATTTTGACGTAAAATTTAATCCTTTAGGTCGAAAAATAATAATTTGTTTAGTATTTAGTCTCTTTCTAATCCCTTCGGGGAGCCTTAAGCGCAAAGTGGGTTTAAACAGTAAATTGAAAATGACTTTCGGAACAACGTTTTAATGTATGACTGCGTTTTTTAGTAACTCTGGCTTTTAACATAAGCATCCGTAATCGCAAAGTGAAACAATTCAAAATGCATGAATTTGGAGAGATCAGTGAGAATATGCACTCGTTTTAGAGCAAAGTAAAACACTGTGACTTTTCTCATTACAAAATTAAAAATGCTAGAGATATAGTGACCAGCAAAATGTATTCAAAAATGACTGAATAAGTATGTACATTTTGACATAAAATCTATTCATTTAGACCAAAAATAATAATTTATTAGCCCCCGATATTTTATTTCCTTTAGGCAACAATTAAAGTGTCATCACTAAATAATTACGTTACGTTACATAAGCCAGCCGATAAGCGAAGCAGGTGCATCATTGTACGGTTAAATACTGACAATCTCTACTGCAACTTTTTAAACTTCTAAGCATAGCGCATTTTCAATTTTTACACTTTCGTATAGGAAAAAAATAGTACTTTTACCTGGAATTTTTTTTTAAACTGCATCTCACTAATTAAATTTTGATATATTAATTTTTTTTTTGTAGTATTTAGTACCATATCTCTGTAATGGTGGCAACTGAAGTACTCCATTTCTGTAGAAAGTAAGGGGAAATTGTTGGAAAATAGTAGATTTCTATACCTTTTTGTTGCCATTTTCTCATAACAACAGGCCCTGACTATCGCACGGGCACCCGGGCTCATGACCTGGGCAGGAAATTTCTGAGGGGCACGAAATTTTTCATAATTTAATCTAAATTACCATTAAAAAATAAAATAATTATGAAAAAATTTGATATTTGAGACATTAATATCATGAAAAGACAAAAATAAATCTCAGAATATGGTTAAAAACCCATTTTAATAAATAATAAAAAAAGTATTTTATTTTTATTCCTGGAACTGTTTTTCAATTTTCTGTAAAACTTAATTTTTTTAGTTGATACTTTTCAAATAAGTGTGTAACATGTAAAAAATATGTAAAAGAAACTAGTATCGGTAAATCAACCAATCTAAGGGGGCACGAAAAATTGAAAACGCCCTGGGCACATAAACTTGCTAGTCGGTCCCTGCATAACAACTGAAAAAATAATTGTAATTAAAATACGTGCTATTTTGAAAAAATACAAATGAATGATTTCTGATAAAACATGGAGCTATTATAAACTACATGCATCCCTCAACTTACGTAACTAATGCGTTCCGTAAACTTTTGCGCAACTTGACTTTTACGTAAGTCGAATTTGTAAATTGCTTGGTTAAAATTTCGTAAGAAACTGCAATATTTATTTTATACTAATAATATATACAGTATTTATACAGTATTATTTTATAAATGAAGCAGCATGCAGGGGTATTTACTTGGATAAAAACTATAAAAGTATGGAAAAATATAAAAACAAACTGAAAGAAAACTTTTCAAATAAAAAATATCTTGAGGAATATGGAATTTATAAATTAACATTGATGAATTAATTTATATTAATTTTGAATCTGCATCAAACGACTAGGTGAAGAATCTACATCTAGCGAACAGCTGAAGCTAGAAAAACAATTACACTCGTTCCTCTTCATCGAAACTCTAAAATTAGGTTTCGTTATGATTTGAATTCAGCTAACAAACTAACGGTCAAACAGAGTTTTTTTTTTGTCTCTTTGTCTAATTTTAATGAGATTTGTGTTTGTTTTGTTAAAGATTTCATTGTATATCCCAATAAAAATAGAATTTTATCTTATAAAACTATATTATTGTTGTAGTTTTTATCTGCTTATTTTATTTATAAAACAATTATCAAATGTATGCAAATGCATATAAAACGCTAATATGCTCATAAATGTAATTTTCGAGATTTATTAAGTAAGTGCGAATTTATGTAAGTCGAGTATTACGTAAGTCGAGGGATGCCTGTATATTTAATTTTAAGAATCCATATTAATGTTACAAACAAATGAAGGCATATGTATCATTAGATAGTCGAGTTTTTTTGGTCAAGTTTACGACATCGCTTTTGCTGGGTTTGTGTATTATTCCGCGAGAGTGACGTCATATGCATACTTTTCTGTAAAAGTTGTTTAAGACTGGATCGAAAATGTGGACTTCTTCAGTGGATGCAAATGATGTCATCTTATATAAAATAAAAGCGTGTATTTCAAGTCTTAAAACTTAAATAAGTTTTGTAGAAGTGTACCCTGTGCACTCCAGCGGCTTTGAAATTCTTCATAGGTGGAAATGCTTCACTTTTGAAAATAACGCAATTGAAATCACACATTGATAAAACGCTAAGTTTTACGAAAATTTAGAGTGCCTTTATAAAAGAGCAGTGACCTTTAGGTTAAAATAATATTTGTTTGAGAGTTAAACTAACCAATATGAGGTGTATTTTTTATTGAAACTAATTTTGTAGGTTTATTATAAATAAATGAAACACTTCCTTCTTCAACATTTCCTTTCTTCGAGATTAGATGGGTTCCACCTCGTAATAATAATTTTTTTTTCTCATCGGGGGCGACTCTAAATTCTATAAAAGCAAAATTCCTGCCTCCTGCTTGTTTAATGTTTAATCTCTTTCTGATCTCTTCAAGGAGCCTCAAGTACAAAGTGGTTTTAAAAAGTAATTTGAAAATGACTTTTAAAACAATGTTATAATGTATGCCTGCGTTTTTTTTTTGTTGTTTTTTTTTTTTTTTTTTAACTCAGGTTTTTAACATACAGAGTGATTATAATGAAAGTTTCACTTTCAAAAGGCTGTAAAAAAAGAACCACTGGTCGGAATGGCCTGATATTTCATGTGCGTATAGGTGAAGCAATGGGAATTTGTTTTGCGAAAGAAAAAAAAAGTACAAATGTTGACCGATTGATGGCGCTGTACTTGTAAGATACTAATAAAAAGACGTGACATGCTCAATACACATTACACTTGTGATAAAAAGGCGGGGAACATGCAGTTCCTCTTATTTAGTCTTGATTTTCATTGGAGGATTGGGTTCTGGTTGTGAAGCTTTCTTCACAAGAACGGTGACTGTGCGGCAATTAAATTGAAGAAATTCCGAGCATGAAAAGGTTTAAGAAGCGGCTCTGTGGCGGTATTCTGCCCTTCTCGGAACGGGTTACTTTCTCGTAATGCGCCGACGAAGTTATTATTTCCAATTCTGCCCTTAACGTGTTGGAATTCTTTCCCATTTACCGGGGTTGCTCCGTCGTAATTCATCCAACTGCTATCAGCAGCCGGAAAGCATTATCTGTGTCGGTTTAAAATGGCGCTTATATATGCATCTCTTGTAAATGAGGATAGATAGACCTAATTTTTGTTAAACGTACATTCGCATTGTACTATTGTTATTATTATTTTTTTTTCAGTTTTGTTAGGTTCATTACTAGAAATAGTTTTACCTTAAATTAAATGCAAATTAATTGTGGGTGAAGCATAGTTTTTCAACTATTTGGCTAATATAGCTTGCATTTTGAAACTTGTATTAAAAAAAAAATCTTTCTGCTAAAATATATTTTTGAGATTAAAACTTATTGCACTAATCCAAAAGTGCAATTACAAATAGTTTTTGTTTAAATAATCCCTTGATTTTGATCTAAACAATAAAAAATATATAATTGTTAATATAACATAATTATGAGTGAAACTTAATTTTCCAATTATTTGGCTGATATAGCTTGTCTTTTAAAGCTTGTATTCAAAATAATAATAATAATAATAATAATAATAATCCTAAATAATACATTTGAGAAGATTAAAACTTATTGTACTAATCCAAAAATGTAATTACAAATACTTTTTGTATAAATAATTTCTTGATTTTACACTAAATAATAATAAATATTATATCATTGTAAATGTAAAATAATCACGACTGAAGCATAATTTTTGAATTATATTTGACTGATATAGCTTGTATTTTAAAGCTCGTATTAAAAAAAAAAAAAAAAAAAAAACCTTCATGCTGAAATATATTTTTGAGAAGATTAAAACTTATTGTAATCCAAAAGTATAATTACAAATAGTTTTTGCTTAAATCCGCTTATTTTACTCTAAATAATAATAAAAATTAAAATGTAAATTTAAAATAATTACGAGAAAGCATAAGTTTTCAATTAATTAGCCGATAGATTTACCGTAGCTTGTATTTTAAAACGTGTATACATAAAGAAAAAAAAGCTTGTATCAAAAAAGTTAGTATAATAAAGTGTAATTACATAAAAAAAAACCTTCACAGTAAAATATATTTTTGAGAAGATTAAAACTTGCTGTATTAATTCAAGAGAGTATTTACAAATAGTTTTTGTTTAAATAATTTCTTGATTTTACTTTAAATAACAATAAAAATTATGTAATTTTAAATGTAAAATAATTATGAGTATGCATTATTTTTCAATTATTTGGCTGACATAGCTTGTATTTTAAAACTTGTAAAAAAAAAAAAAAAAAAAAAAAAAAAAAAAAAGCTTGTATTGAAAAAGTTAGTTTAATAAAGCGTACTCACATAAAAAAAAAAGACTATGATAAATTTATATTTGAGAAGATTAAAACTTACTGTATTAATTCAAGAGTAATTACGAATAGTTTTTGTTTAAATAATCCCTTGATTTTAATCTAAATATTAATAAAAATTATATACCGTATATACTCGCGTATAAGTCGACCCCCTCCCCCCCCCGAATTCTTAAGCAAAATTTTGAAAAAAATTGAATTTTCGTGTATAAGTCGAACCGCATTTCTGGTAGCATGTTGAAGAATGGTTTGTAATCGAGGATAAAAAAAAATTAATAAATTTTCATTAAATTAGTAAATTTTTTACGTTTCTAATCAGATTTTTTTTTTATTCAACGTTTTAAAACTGTATAATTATGTATAACCGAAGAAGCTTAAACTATTTTGAAACCTATTCACATCCATTCAATGATACTTAAAAAGAAAAAATTCTTTCAAAAATCTATTCAGGCCTTATTTACAAGGGTAAACAACTTCTTAGACTGCTAAAATATAGTAGTTCTTTGTACTATAGGACTTTTAAGAGAGATATCTAGAAGCATTCTCAAATTGGACTCTCTTTAAAAAGGGAATTAAATGCTGAAAGGAATATATTGAAGGGTTTTTGTCCCAAGAGAAAATGGGTGCAAAACAATTGCAGGGACATTAAGCTTTGTTTGTCAGTCACTTGGAAATATTCATTGTCCGCTTTTATCTCTCATGTAATTACTTAAAAGACTGAAAAAAAAATCGCAGACTAATCGGCGAATGAGCACCATTCGCCGATTAGTCTGTGATTTTTTTTTTTTTTTTTTTTTTTTTTTTTTTTACTTTCTCGTGTATAAGTCGATCCCCCATTTTCAACTCCCAAATTTTGTCTAAAGTTCTTCGACTTATACACGAGTATATACGGTAATTGTAAATGTAAAATAATTATTATGCGTGAAACATAATTTTTCAATTATTTGACTGATATAGCTTGTAATTTAAAGCTTATATTGTAAAAAAAAAAAAAAAAAAAAAAAAAAAAAAAAAAAAAAAAAAAAAAAAACCCTTGATGCTAAAATATAATTTTTAGAAGATTAAAAATTTTACTAATTTAAAAGTGTAATTGCAAATAGTTTTTGTTTAAATAATCCCTTAATTTTACTCTAAGTAATTTTAAAAATTATATAATTGTATCTTAAAACTTCGTAAAGATTATTTATAACTCACCACCTATTAAAACTTTACACTGTTTATAGCGATATTATATAATTCACTTTATATTAATCTATAAAAAATCAATCTGTAATCATAGTGGCAATTAAAGGTCTCTTTTTAAAGGGGTCGCACGTAAACACACATGTTCAAATTGCAGATAAATAAACAGATCACATGTGTCCTTGGAAGCGATTGGTCGAAATTCTAGAGCGGGTCTAGTCGAAACTGGCTAACCTTGAAAGGGAGAGGTTGAACGCTGCTCGCCAATTCCGTTTGGAGCAGAATTCGAAATGGTTGAACATCGGTATAGATTACGTGAACGGGGTGGTTCCTACTCGGTTTGTTCCGTTAAGGGTAGAATACTGCCACTGGACCGATGACGGCATTCGGTGTGAAGAAGTTGATTGATAAATTCGAATCATTTGACGGGTTCCTTTTTGTTTTTGTTATTTACACGGTTTTTGGCCTAGGGGCAATTAAAAATCGATTTATTCCTATCGGCTGTGGCGCCACCTTGTCGTGGGGATATGCTTTGAACAAAGAGTACCACTACAGAATGTCACGTCTTTTAATTAGCATCTTATGACGAGTACAGCGCCACCAATCGGTCAACTTTTGTACTTTTGTTTCTTTCGCAAAACAAATTCCCATTGTTTCACGTATGCTTACATGAAATCTCAGGTCATTCTGACCAGTGGTTCTTTTTTACAGCCTTTTGAAAGTGAAAACTTTAATTATAATCACCCGGTACAACATCCTTACTCCTAAAGTAACACAATTCAAAATGCATGAATTTGGAGATACCAATGGAATTATCTACTTGCGTTAAAGCAAGGTAAGAATCTGTGACGAATTTTGGCAACTACTTTTCTCATTACAAAATTCCAAGTGCTAGAGATATACAGATCAGCAAAATATATTCCATAGTTGACTAAATAAGTATCTAAATTTTGACATAAAATTTGTGCAGTTCGATCGAAAATTAACAGTTGGTTTGGTATTTAATTTATTTCTTACCTCCTCAGGGAGCCTCAAGCGCAAACTGGCCTTAATCAGTAATTTTTAATTGACAGTTAGAACAACGTGTTAATGTAGGAGTGGATTTTTTAATAACTCGAGATGTTAAGATATAGCATTTTTACTCGTAAAGTGATATAATTCAAAATTCATTCATTTGGAGATGTTAAGAGTACCAGAAAGGTTTGAAATGGCGAAAATTGACTGGAGTTTGATCGTGAATTGGGAATCCTGTAATTAGCTTAGACGATTTCTTTCTTAATTTTTAATTTATGTTTTATAGAAATAAGAAATGTTTGTCGAATTGTAAAAAACAATAACGAAAGTTCTAATAGACAAAATTAATTTTATAAAACATATTTTCACATTCAATAAAACTTAAACTAAATCCGTTTATGGGAAATTTGCCGCTAGTCCCGATTATGGAAATTCATGAATTTGTCACCTAATAAACCAACATAGAATGATAAATTAATGATTTTCATATTTTGTTTCCTTTGCATGTACTATAGCCTTCCTTTGTGCCAAATTTAAACATTTTAAGTCAACGGGAAGTACCTTCTAGGTTTTACAAACCGTTTGAAAAAATAATAATTTTTATCCTTTTAAAAAAGTTACTATTTTTTCTATTTCGCGGTTGTCTTTTTCGCCCTATCGGTGACGCTTCTATCGTGCTCAATTTCAGAGATACCGATTAACAAAAAATGCCCTCATAAATCTTGTACTTTTTTTCTTTCCGACGGTGCAATTACTTTTCAAAAATACAAATTTTTTAACTTTTTAAAAAAATTCGCAGGTCTCTTTGCACATTCCGGCGACACTCTTTTTTCTACGCTAAAAGTCACTAAACGTCTGTATTTTGACACAATCTTTTTACATCTTCTTGGCGTTCGAACGAGTAAAAAGTATTAAAAAAAATAAAATAAAATCTGCGAAATTTTCAACGAAACCCCAAAACGCGGGCAGTTCCGGCTCATGTTTTAACGACTAAATATGCCTATTTTTTCATTAAATTTTTACGCAGGCTTGAAAACAATTATATTTATAACCGATAAAAATGTCAAAGAGTTCGGATGATAAGAACTTTTTTTTTTATTTTATAGGACCAGACGCGAAAACGAAAAAAAAAAAAAGCGAGAAAAAAACATATTTCTGGATATCGATATTTTTTTCATGAATATTTAACACGAGCTGCATAACAGTCATATATAAACCCGATAAAAATTACAAAGAATTCTGACAATAAAAATTATTTTATTTTCTATTAAATGAGCCGAAGTGAAAAAAAGACAATAAAAAAGTCTTCTTACGAGCGCTTTTCCACTAAATATCAATATTTTTTCGCAGGCTATGAAAACATTATGTTTTTAATTTTAAAAAATTTCAAATAGCTTGGGCGATAACGTGTATTTTTTTAAACATCTAACGTACATGGCGCTCTCAACTCTTAAGTTTGTTTGGATAGATTTTCACTTGACAATAAAAATTCATACGAAATCTAGGCTGTGCGCTAGTGGGGCCCCCAACATTAGGATCATTTAGAAAGATTTTCGTTTAAATATATAAATTCATTCAACATTGATTTTGGAGCAGCGGTAGCTTAGTTGGCAGAGCATCGGACTCGTAGCCGAAAGGTCGCGGACTCGAGGCTCGCCGGCAGCTAAAAATCCGCCATGTATCCTAATGGCGCCTGATGCATGTAAAATCCGTCGTGGGTGCAAAGTCCTCCAAGTCCCCTATGAATTTTACCCGTGGAGGTACCTTATCAGGTGAAGGTCTCGTCACCTGATCTAGGTTCTAAATTACGGGATCAACTCGAGTAGCGATGGCCGCCTTCCGGATACTCTAAACAAATGGCCATAACTTCCGGACTTGTTGTGGCGAATGGCCTAGTTACCAAGTGCCCGCTGTAAAAAAAACAAAAGAAATAAACATTGATTTTAGGTATATTTAAGGTTATTAGCATGGGCCCGGGAAACGCCGGCAAGTCAGCTAGCTATTGATAAATTGATTTAAAAAATATGAATTGTGACCTGCATAAATTTTTACATAAATAGAATGGGCATCGTCAAAAACATATCTGTGTAAGTTTATAGTTTATTGCAATTTTTATTTTTCGAGATATAGTGAAAACTTACTTTTGATTTGTCTAAAAGAGTCGTATTCAATCACCTTTCAACCACACATAAGAAAATCGATAAAGAAACGAGAAAATTTTTGTGAAAGATACTTTTAAATAACATTTGGGTGATAAAAGTTCCCCTTAGTTCATTTTATACAGATATTGCTTCTAAAATTCCATTGGTGTGATTCTCGACGTTTTCCTGTGGGATCTTAATTCTTTTTTCTGAATTTGTGGATATACTCCTAATAGACCGGGAGCCGGCAGCACAGACACATGGTTCTTAGGGATACCGTTATTTCTCCAGGAAAACTACCAGTATATTTTTATAAAAAAAGAAATCTGGGTTAAACGCGCAAAATTTCGCCTTCTTTTAAGAAGAGATTATCTATAAGATAATACTGGTGCTGAAAATTTTTCTGGTCTGAAAAATTCAAGGAGGCGTACGAACCATGAGACAACCACCTCATCGAGTTGGAGGCTGAAATTCCAGAAGTAGCTAAAACTCGATTCCCATATTAAAACGCAACTAGTCTGCCAAGTGATATCTTGGTGGAAAACACCTAAAAACCCGATTTTACCGGTTGACTCGTAGGTTTACCATTGTGTTTTCCTGCTCCCAGTCCGCCATGTTTTCATACCTTTGGGTGCAGGAAAACGCAATGGTAAACGTACGAGTCGATCGCTAAAATCGGGTTTTTAGGTATTTTCCACCTAGCAGACCGATTGCGCTTTAATATGGGAATAGAGTTTTAGCTAATTCTAGAATTTCAGCCTCCAATTCGATGAGGTGGTTGTCTGTGCTGCCGGCTCCCGGTCTATAACTCACTGATTATCAAGCAATCTTTGTTATATCTTTCCTTTGGCGAGATAATTTTTCGACATCAGCAGATGTTATTTTCGAACATTTTTGATGTGAAATTTTGTGTCCACAGTCCTCAAGAAAATTGTCATGTCCGTTTTAATAATCTCTGCTTTTTAAAAACAAAAATACTCATGTCCGCAAATTTACTTTTATATTAACAATAGTGAATATGTAGAGAAAACATTTTCCACATTTTATAACAAAAATTAAATTTCGTTCAGTTTAACATCACTGAAACGCATTTGAAGCAATAACGTCCAAAAAAGATATTACAATCGAACTATTTCGGGGCGTACTTTTACCGTAAAACATCGAAAAAGCTGGAGGACACACAAATGGAAAAAGCATTGATAAAGGTACCGATAGCTGTCCTACAGTAGCAGCAAAAACTTGTTCGTAACATCACCTTGAACATCTCTATAGCAGTTGTACATGATGCACGTACTACATATAGCATGCTAAAGTTTAGTTCGACTTCTGTGAGACTTCGTATAAGAACTGCGCATGCTATTTAAATAAGAAACATGGTGCAATGAACTTCAATAACAGAAAAAAGTACCGATGATTATATCAACATTAAAATCTATTTCAAACGTTATCTGTCGATAGACCATAATATATTCAAATTTCTTCATGTGGGCCTGTAAATAACTACAAATATTACACGCATCATTTTCCATAGCGATCATGCTGATATGAATGTGAACCCTAAAAACATTTATAAAATTCGTTCTATTTCAAACTGTTTAATATTATCATTAAAATGCACTTCAATCTATTACCGCCCATAGATTTAGATTATAATGTATATTTTGTGTGCTTGTGCGTTCCCTGTAAAAGATTTATAAATACTACACTACGCACATTTTTTTCAATGAAGAATGTGGTGTAGTGAACGTGAACCTGAATAAGATACTACAATTTCGTTTCATTTGAAATCGACTAATTTCATTAAAATTATTTTGTATATACCTGTCAGAGAACTATAAATGATAATAGGGAACGTATGTGGTTCGTAATAGCATTCTTACATTTCGTGACAATCAAAGCGTATTTGCGAAAATAAGAGCAGGACTGACAGAAGAACGGAAGTCCCAAATATTTTTCAACTATATTGGGAAGCGTTAAAACTTGAATAGCTTTCTCATAGATTCTTTTGATTTATCGGCTTGGGGGAAACGGGAGGATATAATATAGATCTGGCCTGTTTTTTCCAAATTTTATCTTTGCAGTATTTCTAATTATTTAGTGCTTTATAATCACTTTATTTAATGGACTTATTATTCTGTTAACCATTACTTTGTGTCTTTTGTAGAATGAATTGAGGAATTTTCTTGTTAAAAAATATAGATAATCCGGAAACTTTTTGATCCTGGTTCAACAAATGACGTTCTAATATGCGGATATGGGTATGCTTATTTCATCGGCCTTCTGTTAAAGCAATTTTAATCTTACCTTGTGATAAGCAGCCCAAACCATTAGGGAGCATCCGCCAAGTGAAAGAGTGGAAAATACTTTATTTTCCTTTTAGACCGGACCGGGAGCCGGCAGCACAGACACATGGCTCGTACTGATACCGTTATTTCTCCAGGAACACTACCAGTATCTTTTTATAGAGAAAGAAATCTAGGTTAAATGCGCAAAATTTCGCCTTCTTTTAAGAAGAGGTTTTCTATAAGGTAATGATGGTGCGAAAAATTTTCTGGTCTGAAAAATTCAAGGAGGCGTGCGAACCATGAGACAACCACCTCATCGAGCTGGTGGCTGAAATTTCAGAATTAGCTAAAACTCGATTCCCATATTAAAACGCAATCGATCCAATGGCGGATCTAGGGGGGGTCAATCACCCCCCCCCCTGGGCAAATAAAGGGTTTGTAAAACGGCATTATGCATCCTCATGGGAAATGACTTGGGGCGAAGCTCGAGCCCGGCGCGACCCGACCCGGATCGCGCCAGTTTAAGTACACGAGACTCGGCCAGGGTAAGGTCTTCTCTCTTTTAGAACCGGGCCGTACCCTGATCTTAAATTTTTCCTCAAATTCGGGTCGGGCCTAACTTCTTTTTCTTCCAGGTCCAGCCAGGCCTGGAATTCATTCTTCCTAGATGTCTGCACTGGCCACAATTTTCAGGTCGGGTTTCGGCCCGGAATAAAAGCTAAACATTCGCTCCGTGTCAGCCCGTATGATACGTATGATAAGCAGTATTCACCCGTGCACTTCTCTAAATTCTTCTCCCCGAGCCCAAGTTAGTCTGGCATCTTACTTATTTGTTATTCGTAAAAATTATATTTATGTTGTACATTTGTTTAACAAAATCTTTAAAAATTTAATTTGATTTCATAAGTTACAGAGATGCATTTTTAAAAATCTACTTTTTTTCTTTGTAGAGCTTTTCTTTTATCATCCATTTCTTTCATTTTAAACTGGTTTTCTTACTGGATTTTCGTTTGAATGTGTTTCTAAGTAATGATTTTTACGTAGTGTTTATGTACATAATTGCCTAAATAGTCATTAATATTAATGTTTTTCTGTATTCATGAATTTCGAACATAATCTAAAATAAAATAAGTAATTAAGTGTGCTTTATGAATAATTTTTATTGTAAAATGCAGGCTGGTCTGAGTCGATCTTTTAGCTTGCATATCGGGTCGGGCCGGGCCAATAATTTGTTTTTTGGGGGTTGGACCTGGGCTTGGACCTGGAAATTTCAGCCCAGGTAAATCTCTAACTGACCTATCGAAGCCAGCTTTAATTTTTTTTACATGCTTCTTTCAGCCATCATCCCATAGCTACTGAATATACCGGGTATCCTAAAATGGACTGACTGATTCTAAATACAATTCAATAACTTGCAAATGGCAACAGCTATTTAAAAAATACTTGAAGGAGGATTATTTAAGAGCAGGGGTGATTCTGTTCCGAATTTTCCAAAAATTTAATCCTCATCTCGCTGGGCATCCCTCGATTTCCACGGCCAACGTAAAAGTGGCACAATTTGCGCAACCCGCAATTTCCGCAGCAAATCTTATTTCATGATCTAATTCTATTTAAAAAAAGAAACTATTTCACAAAGATTTTGGACATATTTGATCTCGAAAATATATGCAGATTTGAAATATGTAATAAAATAAATGGGCAATTTTTTAACCTATTTTCATAATATATATATATATACAGTCGTCTCTCTGTTTAACGTTGCTCTACTTAACGACGATCTCTACTTAAGGACGATTTTTTGCAGTCCCGGCTCCTTTAAGTAAAAAAATCTCTATTTAATATTTAAAGACGAAATTGTTTCTATTTAACGACGATTTTCACGTATTTTCCAGGTATATTTCGTATATTCCAGGACTTACAAATGTGTCAATTCATTTTTTACCGCTAATTATACAAGTACGTTGCAGCCATTAGACCTGGGAATCATTTGTAGTGTAAAAGCATATTACGGAAAATCCATAATTAGGAAGTTATTAAATAATTTTGCTGGCAAAAATGAAATTAAAAAATTTACAATTTTGGGAGTCATGCACACGATTACATCAGCCTCGAAAGAAGTTTCTCCTTGCACAATTGAAAACTGCTTTCGGGAATCTGGAATTGCCATTCAAGAACAAATGGATATAACAGATGCACAACTCGACACAGAAGATATCACCACCTAAGAATGAAAAAGACTTGCTGGTGATGAAGATGTTGCAGTAAAAGATTCTATCGATTGTGACGAAGACTTTTAACGACCAACTTCAGAAATTTAGATCAAATTTATGAAGACATCGCAAAGGAAAATTCAACTTCAGATGCAAAAGAGGGTGATGATTTTGATGATACAGAAAGCGGGACACCACCTCCTTCTTACTCAGATGCAAATTCTGCCCTGGATATTCTTCGCCAGTACATAGTTTCATTAAATATGGAAGATGACTCATTCAACCTTCTTGAAAAGCTTGAAGCAAGGGTACTAAAAATTAGACCACCATTGAAACAATCTACTTTTTTTTTATTTTTTAAAAACATAATTTGTTTAATTAAATGTATTATAAATATTTTTATTGTACTGTAACTAACATTGTATGCAGTATAATTAATGCAATTTGTATTTGTGCAATAGAAATATGAATTATTATATTCGTTATCCGTATCAATAAAATAATAAGAAAGAAAGAAAACATAAAACAAATTCAAATAAATAAATAAATAAAACAGTTCTAAATACGCCAATACATTGAGAAAGGTATTGACAGTCTTAAGCCTGTAAAATGTGAAGGGAAATGTTTTTCAAATATTATTTTTTCACAAATTCCGTTTAAGAACGATCTCTATTTAAGGACGATTTTTCGAGGTTCCTTGAAAGTCGTTAAACAGAGAGCCAACTGTATATATATATATACACGCAGCAAGAGGGTTAAGGCATTCGGTTCCGAAAATTAAAAAAATTCATCAATCCGAAAATTCGGACATAAAAATAATCGCGAATTTTGAGAAATGGTCGCCATAAAAAACCTATTTCGTCAATCATTCGCAGAAAATTTCAATTTCGCTAAAAAATCGCGGAAAAAACGCGCATTCTGTCAAAAGATTGCGAAGAAAATGCGAATTTCTTCAAAGAATGGCAGAAAAAAGCGAATTTCGTCAAGGAATCCCTTAAAGGACGCGAATTTCGTCAAAGAATCGCTTAAAATCATTAATTTCGTAAAAGGATCGCTGAAAAAAACCGAATTTCGTCAAAGTATTGCTGAAAAAATGCGGTTTTCGTCAATGGATCGCGGGAAAAACTCGAATTTTGAAGAAATGCGAATTTTATCAAAGAGTCGTGGAAAAAATACAGTGGTCGGTTTAAAAAACAGCACACATACATACACCTATATTTATGGTTATAGGTATAGTTTTTAATCTGAAATAATATACTGAAGTTAACGGGTTAACCCAAACCCAACTGGCAGGAATCTACACTCAGCCTCAAGTCGTCCCGAATCGAAAACAGTTAACCAGCAACAAAAATAATTAGTGGCAGAAGGGAATCTCCCCCCCCCCTCCTCTGCTGTAACATTTCAGAAAATTTGCTTTGAATTTCAGAATTTTTTTTTTTTTTCTACTGAGAATCACCCCTGATCAGAAGTTTTTATTATTGCGATTCTTAATTATAGTTTAAAATAGCAACGACTGGTGGCACTGCAAGCAATGGGTGCTAAATCGGGTACCGATTTAACGACTTGTTTGCAGCGCCATCTATCGCTTTATCGCTGCTATTGTAAAGTGCAATCAAGAATCGCAGTAGAAAATCTACTGACATCTTACATAACCCGAATTGAATATTTCCAACTGAGCGAAAAAATGCCCAGGCTGGGAATCGAACCCAGATCCTTGGCTTACAAGGCCAATGCTTTTCCATTTAAGCTAACTGGGCCGACAACCAGCCAGCATATTTCGCTCAGACAACCTTATTGGTAATAACATCTGGTCTGTCATGTAGACAGCTCAACAGAATAAACCGCAGGTAAAGGAACTCCATATAAACGATGGATACGTAGATGAACTATTATTTTAACACAATCAAACTGATTGGTAAAGTTATCATACGAATTGAATATTTCCAACTGAGCGAAAAAATGCCCAGGCTGGGAATCGAACCCAGATCCTTGGCTTACAAGGCCAATGCTTTTCCATTTAAGCTAACTGGGCCGACAACCAGCCAGCATATTTCGCTCAGACAACCTTATTGGTAATAACATCTGGTCTGTCATGTAGATAGCTCAACAGAATAAACCGCAAGTAAAGGAACTCCATATAAACGATGGATACGTAGATGAACTATTATTTTAACACAATCAAACTGATTGGTAAAGTTTTTCGCTCAGTTGGAAATATTCAATTCGTATGATAACTTTACCAATCAGTTTGATTGTGTTAAAATAATAGTTCATCTACGTATCCATCGTTTATATGGAGTTCCTTTACCTGCGGTTTATTCTGTTGAGCTGTCTACATGACAGACCAGATGTTATTACCAATAAGGTTGTCTGAGCGAAATATGCTGGCTGGTTGTCGGCCCAGTTAGCTTAAATGGAAAAGCATTGGCCTTGTAAGCCAAGGATCTGGGTTCGATTCCCAGCCTGGGCATTTTTTCGCTCAGTTGGAAATATTCAATTTGTATGATAACTTTACCAATCAGTTTGATTGTGTTAAAATAATAGTTCATCTACGTATCCATCGTTTATATGGAGTTCCTTTACCTGCGGTTTATTCTGTTGAGCTGTCTACATGACAGACCAGATGTTATTACCAATAAGGTTGTCTGAGCGAAATATGCTGGCTGGTTGTCGGCCCAGTTAGCTTAAATGGAAAAGCATTGGCCTTGTAAGCCAAGGATCTGGGTTCGATTCCCAGCCTGGGCATTTTTTCGCTCAGTTGGAAATATTCAATTCGTATGATAACTTTACCAATCAGTTTGATTGTGTTAAAATAATAGTTCATCTACGTATCCATCGTTTATATGGAGTTCCTTTACCTGCGGTTTATTCTGTTGAGCTGTCTACATGACAGACCAGATGTTATTACCAATAAGGTTGTCTGAGCGAAATATGCTGGCTGGTTGTCGGCCCAGTTAGCTTAAATGGAAAAGCATTGGCCTTGTAAGCCAAGGATCTGGGTTCGATTCCCAGCCTGGGCATTTTTTCGCTCAGTTGGAAATATTCAATTCGTATGATAACTTTACCAATCAGTTTGATTGTGTTAAAATAATAGTTCATCTACGTATCCATCGTTTATATGGAGTTCCTTTACCTGCGGTTTATTCTGTTGAGCTGTCTACATGACAGACCAGATGTTATTACCAATAAGGTTGTCTGAGCGAAATATGCTGGCTGGTTGTCGGCCCAGTTAGCTTAAATGGAAAAGCATTGGCCTTGTAAGCCAAGGATCTGGGTTCGATTCCCAGCCTGGGCATTTTTTCGCTCAGTTGGAAATATTCAATTCGTATGATAACTTTACCAATCAGTTTGATTGTGTTAAAATAATAGTTACATAACCCTCCTGCAAGATTTTGTTTAATTGCTGTCACCATTTTCAAGTTACTGAATTTTAAAATCAATCAGTCCATTTTAGGGCATCCGGTGTGTTTTTTTAACAGTTTCAAAGCATTCTTTACTGAATTACTGTTGACCTTAGATATAAAGAGACAAGCACTCTTATACCAAATTAGTATTTTTTACATAGTCCTGAATATCAAAAAGTATTATTAAACAATTGTTCGGGCGTGCCCGTTATGGAGCTTTTATTGTATATAGTTTTTATCTTCAAAAATATTTAGACTTTCTTTTCTAAATTCGGTCGGTCCGAACCCTTCTCGCCAGAGTGAAAACCCAATCCGAAACTGACCCAAACTCTAAATAATGTATGTAAATCTGCCCCAAACTCAACACGGAGCTAAAAAAGTAGAAGTCAACCCGACCCACAGCAGAAAAGTAGAAGCCAACCGGACTCAAACCCGATACGCACCAAAAAGTAGAAGTCAACCGGGCCCAAACGCGACCAACAGCAAAAAAATGTAAGTTAACCCGACCAGCAGCAAAAAATAGAAGTCAACCGGACCCAAAGACGACCCGCAGCAAAAACTAGAAATAACACGACCCGTAGTGAAAAAAATTAGCCTCGACCCGCGCATCATATTGGAGTCTCTAAATTTCTAAAATTCCCCCTTTGAGGACTCTCCAGATCCGCCCTTGAATCGGTCTGCCAAGTCATATCTTTGTGGAAAACACCTAAAAAACCGATTTTATCGGTTGACTCGTAGGTTTACCATTGTGTTTTCCTGCTCCTAGTCCGCCATGTATTCATACCTTCGGGTGCAGGAAAACGCAATGGTGAGCATACGAGTCGACCGCTAAAATCGGGTTTTTAGGTGTTTTCCACCAAGATATGACTTGGCAGACCGATTGCGTTTTAATATGGGAATCGAGTTTTAGCTAATTCTGGAATTTCAGCCTCCAACTCGATGAGGTGGTTGTCTGTGCTGCCGGCTCCCGGTCTATAACATATATTTTTTTTCACTCTATGAAGATTTAATAAAAAGTATATAAACTATACCTTTTTCTGCGCTATCTTCATCCAAGGATCTCAAATATGGTATCAAGTGCGTGTTGGTGCCCGATGTTGGCCCAATTTGCACTAAGAATACGACCTATTTTTCAAAAAATGCATTCATTTTTCGAAAGAAGAAATTATTCCGAGTCTAAAGACACTTTTATGTTTATTTTATCGTATACGATCTGCTAATAAAGCCAGGTCTATTTACTTTTTATTTAATTTTTTACACTGAGTCATAGCTGCCAACTCTTACGCTTTTTTGTACCACAAAAATTTAATAGTAAATTTTGTCTTCTTAAATCGTTGTAATCTGCCGATTAAATAAGGCAAAAAATTCTATTAAATTTTTGGGTTCAAAAAAGCGTAAGATGTTGGCAGCTATGCTGAGGATATGTGCATATAGATATACTTACAAACCTTCCTGGTTATTTTAAATATTAAAAAAAACGTTCTTTGAACTAAAAAATTTAATTAAATGTGTCGTTTGACTGGGTGTTAGACATTTGAAATCAACTTGATTTTATTCATTAACACTAGAACACCCAGGGGCAGTCGATTCGACTTTGATTAAATGTTGATTCGAACCAGAAATTTCTTCAGAAAATAAACTAAATAAAAACACTCGTGTAAAAGATTTTAATAAAGCATGAGTAAAAGTTCAAGACGTTCTAGAGTTAAATGAAATTTATTGGTTTCAAAACGTTTATTTTAATGGGAGAGTTTCTAACCATGATATAAAGCCACCACTCCTAATATTGAAATACTAATGCTTCTCTACTTACAAGGGAACCACTTTTGGTGTTGCTCGCATATAGCTTTGAGACCTGGTGCATTTTAAAGTACTATATTATGAAGTTTGAGAATCGATAAAATTTTTCTGTTAAAATAATATTTCTTGATTTTACAGCAGCATAACTTTCTGAAAATGCAATTTTCAAGACCACTTATCGGACTATTAACATTGTATTTTTTTTAAAGAAAAGAATTTCAAAATAAAAATTAGTTAATAATAAGTATAAAATATTGAAAAAAGTTCGAAAATTCCTTCAAAAACCCACGAATTTGATTTTGAAAAATTGCAACATTATATTCATACTTTTGGCGGGGAAACAGTTGGCGTTTATTTTCAAAAGTAGAGCTTTCCGGCAACCCTAGCCAAATGTCATAGATGAATTTGTAATGGCTAGAAATTGCAATGTCTGATATTATTTAGCCACAGTAATTTTTCTAAATTGTGTAAAAATATTAATTTACTTTATGATTACTTTTACCAAAGGACCATTTAATACAGCAACATTTCATTTTAAACATTCGAAACTTTATTCCATTCGATTTCAAAAGAAAATAGCTTGCTTCATTTCTGTTTCATTAAAAAATAGTTTTCAATGATCTTCGAAGATTTTATAGAATTATATTTATTACTTATATATTTATAGTCTGCATAGAAAAAGAAATAAAAACCTAATATTTGTTTCTTATGCTATCAATTCTAAAAAAAAAAAAAAAAAATCGCAATCTGATATACTAGTAATGTGTATTGTATATTTACTCTTTGGATAAAGCGGGCGGAAAAATTGTAGCGCCATATTTGGCGATTTAACTCACTTTTGGCGTGAAATAAACAAATAGAAATGTAATAATAAAAAATTAAAAGTATAAAAAATATGTAAAATATGATTTTAACAGAGAAATTTTATCGGTTCTCTAACTTTTATGTATAGTGCTACAAAATGCACCAGGTCTCGATGCTAGGTGCGAGCAACACCAAAAGTGGTTCCCTTGTTAGTGAAACAATGAAAACATATTTTTTAAAGTTTTGTTTATAACACAATAATAAATCCAGGTAAACAGAAACGTTCAAAATGACTTGATAATTCTCTTCATTACCTGTAAATAACACAATGATATAAATATTTACATTTTTAGGAATTCCAATTCGCATTAGACTGGGAATTTTTACCTGCGGATTGCTTGTCATCACTATTGCCGAATAGTAAGAAACCTCTAACTTATTTAATCGCAGAGTTTCTGTCCTTAAATAAAACTAACTATATTATTTGGAGATAGTGGTAGCTCTGCCAAAGAAAATGAAGCGTCTACAGCCCACTGGCCTAAGCAGGTTGGACACCCCTTTATGAGACAATGTTAAGTGAGCGAAATGCAGAACTTTTTATATGAATTTTGTCTACCTAAATAAGACATCCTGAATAGTGCGTGTTACATTCATTCACGCAAGAAGAAAATGTCCGCATTATACGAAAGCTTCCCTTGCAAGGTATAAGCATGATCTATTCCACTTGACAAAAAATTAACTAAATCAGCCAACAGCTGCATTTGAATTTCGAAACTAGAATCTTGATTTTTTTTTTCTATTTCGGTGCTTTTTTTACGAGGGTGTATCAATAAGTTTTTGCCCTCACATAGAAATAATTGAGTGAAATTTATGAAATTGCTACGTTGTATTAGTCCTTTTCTATATAGTCACCGTGCACAGTAACACATTTCTGAGAATGGTTTTTCAAAGAGAGGATGGGGAGGATGTATTCCAGGAGGCGCGATAGTAGACGCTAAGGGGGTCATTTTTTTAACTTTTGCAGACCTCCCACATGTGACATATTGTTGGAAAGGCCTGTGAGCACTTATTCATGTTATGCACTCCCTACCCCTTACCCCCAAATTTTCCCCCCGGAGAACATGAATGATGTCCGCAAAATTTGAGGGGAGAGGTTCGGGAGGTGCATAGTGTTAATAAGTGGTCACAGGTCTTTCCAACAATATGTCAGATGTGGGGGTCGGTAAAAGTTAGAAAAATGCCCCCCATTTGGGTCTATCGCGTCTCCTGGAATACATCCTCCCCCTCTCTTTGAAATACTGGTTGCCCAATTGTGTTACTGTGCTCGGTGAATATATATAAAAGAACTAATACAATGTAGCAATTTCATAAATTTCACTCAATTATTTCTATGTGAGGGCAAAAACTTATTGATACACCCTCGTAATCAATATCTATATTTTATATATAGCCTTTTTATGTAATATCGCTTGCTTAGAAAGGGCCTTAAATGTATGTCTTAAAAATCAAATTATACATCAATATTAAAGAAATCGAAATTGTAATATTTTTTTAACAGCATTTTTGGAAAATTATGGGAATTTTTAAGGCATTTCATAAATAAATATTTATTTGAATTTGACAAAAAATGAAAAAAAAAGATATTGAGAAAAAGCGAAAATTAATCTAAAGTGTAATTTTTAAGTACCGTAATTTCGGGTGCGTAGCCCGCAGATCAAACAATTCAGTTTGGACCCAGAAATTTTATTCAGTATTTGAAGACGAATATTTACCGTGATCTAAAAAGTTACATTTTATTTTTAAAAATTTCTGGGTCGAAACACGATTGTTTGATCCACGGGCTATACACCGGAAATTACGGTACATTTAAAATTTACGGAACCGAATGAATGAAAATTTCTCTCTTTCTTAAATTAGAATATATCGCCATCCTTTTTTTCTTGCTTTCAAGGCTTTTCTTTCACTAATAACATTAGAAGATGAATACTGCTATGCATTATAACATTAACCTATCTAAAAAAATATTCCTTCTAGGTTAATTACTAGTATAGGATTGTCCAACCTGCGACCAATGACTGCACAGCTAATAATATCTGTGTATAGAATTTTTCGCTTTATTTAAAGAGTGGGGGATTTTTTTTTCTTTTGTTAAATTCCGAAAAAGTGACGACTAGAAGTTTTCTGACAAATAAGCTGGACACTCCTGACATAGGATAGTAATTTTTTGTCTTTTTCCTTTTTGTCTTTTCTAACAAACATCTTCTAAAACTGTCATTAAGTAGATATAATTAACACAATAAACTCATAGTCTTAGAAAGTTTAAGAAAACAAATTCATTCCAGACACTGAACAAGTCGGAAAATGTACGTCGAACATGGCAAATGAGGTGCGTTTGTGCTATAACTAGTATAAATATTCAGATCTTGGTGCAATAGCTGTTGCAATCTTGTGCAAAAATACATGAATACAAAATTTATTACAATTATAAATATTAAATTCAGTAATACGGAAATAATATAACTCCATCTTAAATAGGACGTAAGCACCATGGCAACATAGAATCATTACCTATCACGGGATATCACTGAATTAATTACGTATGATAGGATTTTAAAAAAATGAATAAAACTTTTATTAATATCTTTTTTAAGTTTTGATTCGATTTTCATGAAATTTGAAATGGCTAGCCAAAATTATGAAACAATTCTATATATTAAATTTCAAACTATTCGGTTGGATAGTTTTTGCCCTGACTTATGCGGACAGACGGATGAACCAGACGACGACTATAGGTGCTACGTATTTATATAATTAAGAACGCACCTAATAAGTATAGTAAAATAATAATATTTCTAACGTTTTTGTGAATTTTAATAAAATCAGATTAATAATATTTTGCATAAATTAAAAATGTAATTTTTTTTTTTCGTTTGGTGGATTTGTGAGCTATAATTGCCTGTTTAAAAAACTATTATCCACTAACAAAAAAAAAAAAAAAAAAAAAAAAAAAAAAAGGCAGAATGGTCGAAAAGTTGCGCAGCCCATGAAAATACAGTTCATTTTAACAAAACGCATAGTCAACCAAAGAAAAAAAATATCACAGAGAAAAACAGAGCCATTTGACTTCGAAATTGTGTCTTTTTATCAATTTATGTTTTAAAGAAGTAGGCTTAGAGGTCCGTGAATTTACCTTGTTACTTACGAATTTGCAATACGAACTTCTAAATTTGACATTATATGTCGCTTTTTTGGTATATTTTACTTTAGAACAAAAAATTAAGTAGCTTAGTAATTAAGAAGTTTGAAACTCGTAATGTTAAATTCATTTGCAATTGATGCGAAACTGATTGCAATGCCGGTACTTCTTTTTAGGTAGATTTCGTATGAAATACTCCTATTACATTCTCCCCTATGTTGGAATTTCGAAAATATTTTTGCAGATCTACACCGATCATGACCCCTAGAACCCAAAACCACCCCCAGTAAAAAACTTTATATATCTTTCTATCTATCTATATCACTTTCTTATGGATACGATAACTTTCATAATTCTGCACAAATCTTTTCCAAACTGATACATAAAATCAAGGGCCATAAAATCTTGGTCAAGTTCGTTAATAGACAAAATCGGACCTAGGAGGTGGAAATAGGGAGGGGTTTTGTGAAAAACGAAAAAAACCCATAACTTCTTAATTACAATACATATCGACTCAGTTTAAAGTTTTTATTACTTCTGAAAAAAGGGGCAAAAATTTATGACAGATTTTTGATAAAATTAAAAATGGACTCAAGGAGCTAAAAAGAATAGGGTTTTGGGGAGAAAAAAATGCATAACTTCGTCAATTCTCAAGGTATCAAATCCAATTACATTTTTTATAAATTGTCTTAATATTATCTGGCCCCACCAGTGGCCGAGAGGTTCTGCTCTCGAAGCTGGTAGACGGGGGAAGTGCTGGGTTCGAACCCAATCGCGCCCGTCGGCCTTATCGTTCGGAGTTTTCGTGGTTTTCTTCGAACCTTGGATTTCCAAGCGTTAATACGGGTTGGTTCCCTTAGAAAGACCCCCAAGACGGGCACCCCCCCCCCCTCAGGGCCTATATCCCTCGTGTTGATAATTGGCCGTCATAAACACAACCAACCTTAATATTATCTACAACTTTTATACTAACAAAATTTTGATAGGACCAATTCTTACTGCAAAACAAATTAAAAAAGAAAACACAGGGGGGGTGGGGGTTGAAGAAGACAAAAATCCATAACTTCGTCGATTCACAAGATATCCGATCCGCTTGGATTTATTATACATCTTCTCAATATTATCTACAACATTTATATTAACAAGATTTTGATAGGACCAATTCTTAGAGCAAAAACACATTAAAAATACATCGAGATAGAAGAAAAAATTATCTTATTACTCAAATCCAAACTGCTTATTTTCTGACTCATTTTTAAATTTATTTTTACTTTCAAACGCATCCAGTTGGTAAGTTCTCTTATTCAGGAACTATATAATCTGCCGTACAGGTCGATTTTTTGTTATAGGCAGAATATATTTCAAAAAATTATGTCAAAGTGGTCATTTTGAACGGAATTTCTCGAAGCGATTGTGTTGGAAACTAAATATATTGTCCTACTGACAAATTAATTGTTTTTAAATCAAGTTTTAATTCATTGAACAAAAAGTAAAAAGTCCTTCCGGCCAGTGCCGGGAGGAAGAGGTAGCTTTCATATTCCTTATTTTTAAAGAATTTTAACACGAAGCTCAAGTAAGTGGAAACCGAATGTAGGAGATTCAATACTAATTTTTATCAATACTAAATAATTATGAATGAGAATTTCGCGAAATTAGTCAGCTTTATCCAAGCTGCTTTTATTTAAAGTCACTTATATTTGGCTGCCAAATTCGGCGATTTCTTAAAGTGCCTGCCATTTTAAGATAACATGGTAGATGAGGCTAACCAGTGAACTTGGTCGAGACCTTAGTAATTGCTGTGCACATGCTCACTCATATCAGAATCGGTTGATATATACGAGTGCTGTCGCATGCAAAAAATCAGATTTTTCAAAATGTCACCCACTTTAGAAATTGAAACTGCTTTATCTGAGCCATTTTTTAAGATAAAGACAAACAAAAAATGCTCCTGAATCCTTATATCAAGGTCAAATACTTAAGAAAGAAACCTTTTTCAATTTCTAATTTTTTTGCACCTCACTTTAAATATAATTTTTCTTAATTTGATGGCCGCCATTTTGAAACAAGAGGGCTGATGAAGCTGGCCAGCGAACTTGGTCGAGATATTGATGTATACTATCCGCATCCTTTCTTCCATCGAAATAGGCGAAAACGTGTGGTATCGCGTGACAAATACAAGATCGTTTCAAAGTGTTAGCCATGATGGAAATTCAAAGTGCTATAATTCAACCACTTTTTAAAATATAAACAAAAGAACAAATTTTCAGAAACAAAAACTTCTCCAGAATCTTTATATCAAGGCCAAACACATAAAAAAAATCTTTTTCATTTTCCAATTTTTTAATACCTAATTTTAAATTTTAAATTACATTTTTTTTAAAAATGGCAACCCTTTTGAAACAAGATGGTAAATGAAGCTGGCCAACGAACTCGGTCGAGACATTGGTATGTACTATGTACAGACCAAGTTACATTCAAATCGGTTCATAAATACGCCTGTTATCGCGTGACAAAATTCAGGTCGTTTTAAATTGTCACCCACAATAGAAATTCAAAATGTTATAACTCAGCCATTTTTTTAGATGTAGACGAAACAAAACCTGTTCCGGAATCTTTGTATTAAGGTCAAACACATACAAAAAAAAATCTTTTTCATTTTCCAATTTTTTGGTATCTCATTTTAAATTTAAATTTTTTTAATTTTTTTAAATGGCCACCATTTTGAAACAAGATGGCGAATGAAGCTGGTCAACGAACTCAGTTGAGTTATTTGTGTGTACTATGTACACCCCAAGGTACATCCAAATCGGTTCATAAATACGTCTGTTATCACGTGGCAAAAATCAGGACGTTTCAAAATGTCAGCCACTCTAGAAATTCAAAATGCTATAACTCAGCCATTTTTTAAGATATAGACGAAACAAAAACTGCTCCCGAATCTTTTTATCAAGGTCAAACACATAAGAAAAACATATTTTTTTCAATTTTCAATTTTTTGCTACCACATTTCAAATTAAAATTTTTCTTAAAATTTTAAATGGCCGCCATTTTTAAACAAGATGGCGGATGAAGCTGGCCAACGAACTCGTTCGAGACATTGGTCTGTACTATGTATAAACGAAGTTACATCCAAATCGGTTCATAAATACGCCTTTTATCGCGTGACAAAATTCAGGACGTTTCAAAATGTCAGCTTCGCTAGAAATTCAAAATGCTATAACTCAGCCATTTTTTAAGATATAGACGAAACAAAAACTGCTACGGAGTCTTTGTATAAAGGTCAAATACATAAGAAAAAAATATTTTTCCATTTTCAATTTTTTGGTACCACATTTCAAATTTTAATTTTTTTAAAAATTTTAAATGGCCGCCATTTTGAAACAAAATGGCGGATGAAGCTGGCCAACGAACTCGGTCGAGACATTGGTATGTACTATGTACACACCGAATTACATCCAAATCGGTTCTTAAATACGAGAGTTACAGTGTGACATAGGTCAGATATATATATATATATTGATATATATATATATATATATATATCAATTTTGAACGGAGGGTGGTTTCGGGGTCTGGGGGTCATGATCGATGAAAATATACCAAAATTTTTTGAAATCGCTTTCCTCCGAACGGCTGCAATTTGTAGCTTTTTGTAAAGAAAGCTACCTAAAACATAGGTCGCTTATAAATCTCTTAAAAAATCACGTCAGCAAGTTTCATGGTTTTCCTTTTAAAAATGAATCTGAAAATGTGCCGGAAAATTTCGAGTTGTTGAGCATGAAAAATATTTTTTGAATACTGCCTTAAAATGGTTCTGATAAAACCAGCTCTTATATAAAAATGAAATTAAAAACTCGTCAAAAGTGACCAGATAGAATTGTTAAAGTGCGTTTATCTCTAATCATAATTTAGTTTTTGTCGGTGAAATTAGTACTTAACTTCGAAATCTACCTGCGCCTGTAGGTCGAGCCGGAAGGGATTTTTTTTTCCCCTTTTCGAAAATTAATTTCAAAAAACATATATCTTACTGAAAAAGATATTGAAAAAATTAAGAATTGTAACCTATTATTATTTTTGCTTTCTTCTATCTATAACAGAAGAAAGTATTATAATCGAATGTTTTTTCGACTTCCGGTTTTCGGTGGATTTACACGTTTTAGGGGTCAGAGACCCCGAAAAAAATGTTTATACAAAATGTCTGTTTGTCTGTGTGTCCATGTGCCCTCATTGCACCCTCGAAAAGTATATGAAGTTATGCAAAGAATTGCACCAGATTTCATATATATGTTTTTGGCTATGCCAGGCAGGTCTCTCCTTGAATTTGGAAATATTCCGCCGGAAGGGGGCGTTGTAATAGCGATTTTTGTGTAATTTTCTCTGTTTTTCGTAGTTCTAATGTACATCGGTGGCTCCGTGCAGCAACGGGAATTTCGCATCCTGCTATGCCGGCTATTCGCAAACAGCTAACGTTACAACAGAATAACGAAAAAAATTGATTTTATTAAATATCATGATCGAGATTAACTCGTTTTTACTCCGATTAATTGAGTGAAGCAAATAATTAAGATGAAAATCAAAGTTGATATAGTATTGAACTAATAATATTGAAGTAATAACATTTGTAACTACTTTTTGAAATATTAAGATGTATGAGACAGAAGAAAGTTTTGGAAATGGCACATCAAACTAGTTTTTATTCTGTCGTGTCAAACCACTGTTACTAAAATTCGCCACTTGGCGTGAAATGAGTAAATATCAGTGCAGTAATGTAAGAAATAACACCTTGAAGTCGGTATATTTTTTAACCCTTTAAATACTGACGGTAGTTATAAGTACCATTAAAATAACTTGTTATAAAATTCATTTAATACATCGATTAGTAGTAATACAGTTTAGAATGAGTTATAGATGCATTGCTTTATCTTGTTCCAAAAACATTGTTGGTTACACAAAACAAAAATATTATTAAAAGAATGATTTCTTTTGCCGCTGCATCTTTCAGTTTTCTTGGTGTTGGGGGGGGAGGGGGGCAATTTTTCAATTCAGAAATATTTCTATATTTCTATATAGGTACATTTCCTAATCCTACAAAATACTAAGAAAAATACTTAAAATAAAAGATTTGAGTGGGGATATAAATATTGCACAAAATCCCTATAAATTCAAATTTAATTAATCCTTCTAAATCCTTCTAAAATCCTTCAATCCTTCTAAAATCCTTCTAAAATTTATTAAATGATTATGTAAATCTTATAATGTGGTTTCAGAAATTCACGAAAAAGCTTTAGAAGATAAAATTTTCATGAACTCATAATTAGTAGTTGATTGCTAACGAAGCTCATATGCGTCCACTCGAATGATTTTTTGTGACGCTACTCCTCGAAAAAAATTATCTGACATAAATCGTGTTTTTGAAAAATAATTATACATCGTAAGTGTCATAGACACAGCGTTGAAAGCTTAAATTGAAACACACGCGCACTATTGTTTACGTAAATTAGAAATATGGGGGTTTTAGTCCAGGGGAAATGTACCGAAAAAAGGATGTTACCTTGCAAAAGGTCGGGTAGAAGATTTCTTTTTTCTGAATTGTTTATAATGATGCCAACATGGAAAAACCAAGTTTTCTAACAGAATTTCTTAAGGCTAAATTTTTTGTGGCCAAAAAACAACAAAAGTTTGGGACCTTTTTTGGCTTTTTTGAAATATTTCGAGAGCCGTTGCCGTAGCATATTATTTGCCAATTACAATATTAAAGAAGATAAAATTTTCTACAACTTTCATATTTATAACTTTTTTATGCACTCAATAGCAAGCGCAGTACGGCATTTCAAAAATAGGACAATTTTTTCAATTTTCTTAAAAACCGAGAAAAACATAGTTCTGCCCCGATTATTCAAATGTTTCCCACGGATTTGATCTTGTATGTCAACTTCTATATATTGGTAGCATTAAATTATGTGTCTCAGGGCCAAAACTAGTCTTTTTTGCACCCGTAGCAAACATGGATTCCCCCCCCCCCCTGCCCTTAAAAAGAAAATTTACACCACGAGAATTTTAATAAATCTCTAATAGCGGGATTTTGAAAATTTTAAGTGTGTAATCATTAAATACGTAACGCTGGACTACGTAATTAGCTTTGTGAAATATTGATTCATCAAAACCTTGAAAATCGAGATATATTCCACTATAAACAGGTTTCCATCTTAGCAGGTATATTTGTTCATATTCTTTCTCTTGAAAATATATTTTTTTTTTTTAAAGACCGGATTCCGTATATACAGATTTCATTTTCAAAGATTTTACAGTAGTTGTAGTATTTATGCGTTTAAAGTCACAGTTATATGAATTATAAGACTAAATTAGTCACATGAAGGCATTCGCAAAATAATATTAAACCTATGGAAGCGTTCTTGACAAATATCTCGCTTGCATTTTATTACTTTTAAATATTTTTTTTTCGTGGGATACCTGAGATCAATATCTAATGTTGTGCTTGTACTTTTTCGGGTTTGGTTACATTTTTTTTTTTTTTTTTTTTTTTTTTTTTTTTTTTTTTTTTAATATTCGGACACTTTTATTTTTGGAAAACTGCTTGGAACCCGTTCTGAAATTTAAGGTATCTTCATTAAAAGAATGCAATCAAATACGAAAAATTTAAAACTCGCAACGTTAGATATCGACCTCAGGTATGAAAAAAAAATTAAATATTGAAATTCAAGCAAGAATTCTGAAAAGGATGTTCCCATAGGTTTAACATTAGAGCGCAAACGTTTTCGCGTGAGACTAGTCACGCGAAGAAACTGGAAGAAAGTGCAGGAAAATGCTGATGAATGGGAAGTATTAGGCTTTATACCTCTAGATGATCCAGATATCTGTTTTATTCAGGATACGGATATTCCTTTGAAACGGGATGCTTGTAGGATTTATATCCTGCAACAGTTCCATCAAAGAGAAGAAAACATTGTTAAATAGCCGGTAGAAATTATTATTATTAAAATACATTTTTTAATTTAGCTTATGCAGTCATATTGCGTACCTTACTTTATTGCGGAAAGTGGATTGAATGAGTCAGGGAATCAATGCGAAAACAAAAATGTTTATATGGCCTACAATCATAAATAAATTGGTATTTCATTTGATAAATGGTATCACTGGGATCATTAAGCAGATATAGTTTCAAAACAGTACATAATACAGAAGATAAGGATATCCCACAAAACTTATTTTTCAACAACCAAAGAAAACTTTCTGTTTGAGCTTTAAAGCAATTAATAGATAATCTTAATGTTTTACATATTTTTGCATTCTAAAATGATATAATCTCTTGTTATATTTATTGTTATAAGTGGGAAAAAATATTTGACAACAGAGTTGCCAAGTCTCCGGCTTTTTGCACACTACTATTATCTGAGAGAAAATGTTGTTATTTTAAAACGCCTAATTGTTAAAATTAAATAGAAGAACATTTTCTGTGTTAAAATATTGGTATCCAAAAAGCCGGCAGCTTTGTGACAATATATTTCAAAACTAATCTTTTAAATAATTTTGTGAAACTAGTGATTTCAAATATTTTATTGACAGAATTTTTAAATTTTACAAGAGATAGTCACTCTTTCAGAGGAGTGACTATTCACTGTTGAAAACAGTGTTGCCAGTGGGCTGCTTTTTTTAAATTCAGATTTCTTGATTGGCACCACTTTTTTGAAATAGTAAAATTCGCCTTATTTAATGACATATTAATTAAAAAGAAAAGAAGGGGAATTTTACTATTTCAAAAAAGTGGTGCCAATCAAGAAATCTAAATTTTAAAAAAGTAGCCCACTGGCAACACTGGTACAAAAGGAGTGCGTTTTAGTACGTAATTTCCAAGGTTACATTATGAAATGGAGTTTTTGAAAAGTAAGAAGTGACATATTTTGATGCTTTTTCATTATTTTACTCCATATATTGGTTCAAAGTTGAACAGAAAATTTTTAAGTGTATAATGCCAGGCTTTCACTCTCGTCAGCAGTGTTGCCTGTGGGCTACTTTTTTTCATTCCGATTTCTTGATTGACACCACTTTTCTGAAATGGTAACATTCCCCTTGTTTTTGCCTTAATTAATATGTCACTAAATAAGGCGAATTTTGCCATTTCAAAGAAGTGGTGAAAATGAAGAAATCTGGATTTTAAAAAAGTAGCCCACTGGAAACATTGCTCGTCAGCGGAGTGAGATATTTCACTCTTGACAACGGAGTGGCATATTTTACTCTCGACAATGGAGTGAAATATCTCACTCCTTTCTAGAGAGTGGAAAATTCCACTCTTTAAAATTCCACTCCAAAAAGAGTAAAAATGCCTGTCACTCTTCCAAAGAGTGAACTTTTTACTCGTCCCAATTTTAGAGTGTGTTAAATAACGTAAGCTTCTATTTTTCTGCATATAAAATAGATATGATGCTTCAGTTATGAAATCAAAAGTTTCTAGTTTATGCTCTCTTAAATTCTGTTATTGAGTAAGCCTAATCATTAATAGACTGGATTATGTGAGATTTTATTACTTGATAATTTTTGTGTTTACGTATTTTATCGTTATTTTTTACCTATTTTTAGTTAACTCTTTTTAAGATATTATAATAGAAAATAATCGAACTTTTCATAACTAATTTCGATTATTTTTTTGTCAGAGTATTTTAATTTATGCATTCATCGACAGAGAGTTATATCTAACATTGCTATGTTAAAATATTGGCTATTTGTGTCTAATGTTATAAGATTGGCGAGATTAAAAAAACTTAGGCGATCACTGGTGCTCGGCTGATATAAAAGTAACATTTTTTTTTAACCACACTTCAAGTTTTTATTTCTTAATAAATGTTTCAAAAAATTCGGGGGGGGGGGGTATTCGTAATGAAGTCTACTCAATGAGAAATATATCAATAAAAGTGAAAATTTTTGCTTATTACAAATACGCAAATTAAGCCTAGATTGGATAACTGGTGGGTAACTTAGTATGATTTATTTAAACAGCTTCCCCGCCCTTTCCGAAAATCGAACAAAATTTGCTATCAGAAAGCCACTTTCGGGCCGACCTTTTCCAAAATTTTATACAAATATCCGCCAATTACATTGCATCTAAATATAAAATATCGTCGAAAAACATTCAAAAATTCTTCAGTTAAACTGCAAAAAAATCGAGAAAATCGCACAAAAATCGCCTTCACAGCACCCCTTCCGGGGACATATCCTCATTTTCAACTGGGACCTAACGTCCATAGTCAAAAACATATATATGAAGTTTGGTTCAGTTTTATCTATAACTTCATACGCTTTCTGATGATATTAAAAAAATTGCACAAAAATCTTTATCACAGCATCCATTCAGGAAGAATATCCCCAATTCCAATTGGGACCTGACGGCCATAGTCAAAAACGTATATATTAAGTTTGGTTCAATTCTATGCATAACTTCGTTCACTTTCCGATGATACAATAAGGAAAATCGCAGAAAACGCGCTATTACACCGCCCACCTTCCGGTGGAATATACCCAGTTTCAACTGGTACCTGCTGGCCATAGCAAAAAAATATATACTATATGAAGTTTGGTTCAATTCTATACATAACTTCATACACTTTTCGATAATACATAGAGGACACACCTACATTTTTTGAAAACGTGTTTTTAAGAATCTCTGACCTCCCCCCTCCCCCACAGACACACAACAAAACGTGCTAATGCGTCGAAAACTGGAAGTCAAATAAAAATTTTGATTACAATACCTTATTTCCGGCATATAATCCGCGGATCAAATAATCATGTTTGGACCCAGAGTTTTTATTTAATAATTGAAGTCAAATATTTACCGCGATTTAAGAAGTTATAAATTTATCAAAGAAAATTTCTAGGTCCAAACTAAATTGTTTGATCCACTAATTATACATATATAAGAAATTATGGTACTTTCTTCTATAATATACAGAAAAAAGTAAAAATGATCAAGGAACAGGTAAAAAGCCACTCTGGGTCCTGGCACCACCTCCCTCTTCATTCTCTGTTTTCGCCGTGTCAGATATTCGGTCTGTCAACGAAGTGTAGGGCACCCAAATTAGTTTGGATGCTCTATGCGCCATTTTATTTTGAGGCTGAATTGTGCTTCAGGTGCTTCAAAACGCTGGAATAGTCCTGAAAGGTTCTCAACAAGGGGTTTCAGCATTCTTAGTTGTTTCTAAACCGCTTTGTTGTTTCTAACTTTTAAAGTTATGTCCATTTTCAACTTCGTTGGATGTTTCCCGTGGCAGTAACACGATACACGTCAGTACTCCTTAAGCACCGCGTTGACTTGACCAGTGTTGCCAGTGGGCTACTTTTTTTAAAATTCAGATTTTTTGATTGGCACCACTTTTTTGAAATAGTAAAATTCGCCTTATTTAATGACATTTTAATTAAAAAAAAAACAAGGGGAATTTTACCATTTCAAAAAAGTGGTGCCAATCAAGAAATCAAAATTTTAAAAAAGTAGCCCACTGGGCAACACTGGTCTTGACTTGACTGAAACTTAGACGTGAATACATTCCTTGCCTATGCTATTTAACTGGGATGCACGCACAACTTTAAGGAGTTATACATGCGAGTACTCGAGCGTGAAAGGTTGAAGACCCCTATAGTAGACAATTGAAAAATTTTTTAGCAAGGCGCATTCATCGCATAGAATTCAAATTTTAATAAGACGTAGGCGGGGAAAATATCCAAGGCAGTTTTTAAGGACAGAGTTTCGAACGCGTGAAAATAGTATCGCCAGCAGGTGCAACTTTTAAAGTCAAGTTTTGAGATGTTCGAAGGCAAACTACTACTTTTGACAACTAAAGTAATGTTAATGTTCATTTAAAAATTGCAAAATATCAACGTCTACTAGTCAACATCAAATAAATGTTTGCAAAGTAACTCACTCAACTCAATTTTGCGCAGGTCTGCATGCACGTTCCTAGTATAAAATTTTGGCAATTCGTATATATCGCAAAGAATTCAAATTTTAAAATGTGGGCAGGAAAAATATTCAATGCAGTTTTTAAGCATAGAGTTTCAAACGCGTCAAAATATTATAGCCAGCAGGGTGCAAATATGAAAAGTCAAATTTTAAAAAGCTCGAAGACAGACTACTACTTTCCACAACTAAAGTAATGTTAATGCTGATTTAAAAATTACAAAATATTAACGTCTACTTATCTACATCAAATAAATGTTTTCAAATTAAATCACTCAGCTCAATTTTGTGTAAGTCCTGCATTCACGTCCCTAATACATAGCTGCCAACTTTTACGCTTTTTTGCTACCACTAAAATTTAATTGAGATTTTCGCCTTGTTTAACCATTAGATTTTAACGTTTAAATAAGATAATATTTACTATAAAATTTTAGTGGTAAGAAGAAAGCGTAAAAGTTGGCAGCTATGCTAATATGAAATCTAGCTTATATACTATGAAACGCTTAAGAAAAAAAAAAAAAAAGATGAATCTAAAACCATCTTGAATAGTTTCAATTTTCTTGCAATACAAAGAATTTTCATCGGAATTATGTTTTCGGGATACAAAAATTGGCCATCGGATTTCTTCAGAAATAACGAAGACTTAGAGAAAGAAATGTTCCTTAATGCTATTTTGTCTTCAAAGTTTTACCGGATTAATGACATCGAAAATATTTCACGAATTCTTAGTAAGTCTTTGTAAATTTTACTAAGAAACAGAAAAAATAGATAAATTTTAAAGGAATTTTGTGAAATTCCAACATTGTTATTGAAGTTATTTAAAGAATGGATCAACAAAAATAAACTATCCCGATATTTTAAGTATTTGATAATGGCTGTGTAAATAAAACAGTTTTATTGGAAATGAAATTTTTACTCATTCTTAATATTCGATGTTTTGAAAATAAATAAAGAAGTTCTAAATTTTTTTTTTGCCTATAACTCTAAATTATTTGATTCATTCTATTTTTTAGGGTTAGTGCTTGAAAATTCAAGGAAGTTGGTCGTTTCTAAAAATATCCACAGCTTCTTTAACCCCTTAATTCTCGCTCTCGTCATATTCACGGGCTGTGTCTTTTACTCAGATTGTTTGATTCCCACCAGTTTTATAAAATAGTAAAATTGGTTATATTTTAGTATCGTTTTACCTGTCATTAAATAAGGTGAATATTTCTTTTTCATTAAAGTGGTGCCAATAAGCAATTTGAATTTTTAAACCGTAATTTAATTCGAGCGTTAAGGGGTTAAAAATATATGTTTAAAAATATATATTTTTTTCTTTTAGTATACGTTGCACTTATATTTTATATTTCAAAACAGGGAAAGAAATCTGATAGACTTTCGACATCCTATTTGATTTTCATCATTGATATAATGAAAATGAATGAAATAATTACATACTATTTGGTTTATAGAAAAGTTGATAATAAACAGTAAAAAGTTGTCGGCAATAGGTAGATGCATTAATCAAATCATTAAGAGCAAAAGAAATGTCGTGGTGCTATCTTTTATACATACTAGAACATACCGTTTGATTTAATCGAAATCTATGGGGGGGGGGACATAAATTCTATTTATCAACTGTAGCACCATTAGTGACTACTACAGTCTGTCTAAAATGTTTAGGCACAACCAGGAAATATCGTTTATTAAATAACAATAGAAATGAAACAAAAACATTATTTATCTATAACTGATCAGTGTAATCTGTACGTCTGTAGTGTCGCAAATTTTTGTAATAAATAAATCATTTACCACTTTTACAAAATACTTTCTCATCTGAGTTTAGCAGCTTTTGAAACGAAGTTAGGCTGGACCATCATGGGGAAAACAGGGGGTAACAAAATTAGTTCAGAAAGTTCAGTTTTCTCTCCATCTTTGCTTATTTAGAACGCCAATTTGTTCAGATGTATGGTGTCTAGACACCTAAGGTATCACTAACGAGGATAATAAAACTAAAGAAGATTTAGAAAAAGAAACTCAGAAGCTCTTTTTAGAATTTGTTAAACGCAATGAAAGTGGTCGTTATGAAGAAGCTCTAACTTGAATTGTAACCAACTCAGTCTTAAGGCTGTTCTCAAATCCAAGAGGGCAAATTTATGACATAAGTTTTAATTTATTTTTGTTCGGAAATGCATGAAACTAGCAGCTGTTGTTGTTCAGAAACTATGTAATCGAGCTGTTTTTTCCGTTTTTTTTTTTTTTTTTTTTGCAAACGCAATAGATCTTTTAGAGAATAGTGCCAAAGGGTACGTTTTGAACCGAATTTCCGCGCGAAAGTAGAATAGCCACTCAAGAAATGGTGAAAACGTGTTTGTCACGTGATCAAAGGCGCTTATAACTCAATAGGTTATTTACTGATCAAAAAATGAAAAACACAGTTCGATTCCAAATCGCTTCCATGGTCAGGTTTTCCACTTTTATATCTTTCCGTAAAAAAACGAATTTGTAAATGTGTCAAAACATTTTGTGCTTGTTTAACAAAACAGTTGAGAACACTCTTAACAAGTAACCGCTCAATAGCAGAGAAACAAGACAGAGAATAAACTTATCAAAACTAATAAAAAGATAGAATACGAAGAAATTTTTAATTTGTGGGAAGATAGCCAGATTATAGAAGAGGTGTCAGATCAAGAGGAAAATAGGGTATATTTTTTACCTCACAGACTGATTATTAAAGAAACTAGCAAAATAACCAAAATTCGTCCCATTTTTAACGCATCCACGCACACTAGAAACTCTCCTTCTTTGACCGATTGCCTCACCAAAGGACGTAATTTGATCAAAATTATATCCCGCATTTTAAACAAATTTCGTAGATACCGTATAGGAAACTCTTTGGACATTGAAAAAGCTTTTCTGCAGATTAAAATAACAGAGAAAGACCGCGATTTTCCACGATTTTTTTTTTTTTTTTTTGGTTCCATTCGGAACGGAATTAGAAAATTTATCGACATTGCTGCGTAGACTTCGGGCTCACTTCAAGATCCTTTTTGTTAATGGCGACATTAAATCATCTTTTAAGCGAGGTCCCTGAATATTGGCAAGAAACAGTTTGAATTTTAAAAGATTCGTTTTACGGAGATAATTCCCTCACAAGCTTGAATTCTATCCCAGATACTGGAAAGTTTATAACAGAATCTCAAGTTATATTAGCTTCTGCACATTTTTTTTGGCGATCAAATTTGCCTCAGGCTATGACCGATGAATCCGAAGATCAACCAAAATTTGCACCAGTTTTGGAATTTGTCTGTAACTTAAAAATAATTTAATGTGCAAAACAGAAGAAATGATTAAAATAAATGAGCTGGTCACCAAAAGGAAAATTTTATCTGTTACTCAAAAAATTTTCAATCCCATAGGATTCACGACTCGGGTAACTCTTAATCCCAAACTAATCCTTCGAGAAACTTGGGTTCAAAAACTAAAATGATTTGAAGAACTCCCTGATAATTTAAAGGGATAATTTGCCAACAAGTTGAAGCAAATTAATTCATTAACGCAGATTCAAATACCATCACGTTGGTTAAACTTACTGCCCGAGAATGAAAACTAAATTTCTCTACATATTTGTGCATACGCCACCTGCGTCTATCACAGATCACAGGCTCCGGAAAGAGTTAGAGCCCAGTTAGTAAATGTGAGAAGACGAGTAGCTCCCATTAAAGAATCCACAATCCCGCGCCTTGAGCTACTTTCATGCCTTATTGAAGATAGACTCGCCAAAACTATCACGGTAGATTTGAAGTTAGAACCGGAAAAGACAACGTTCTGGAGTGATTCCTCAACAACTTTAGTGTGAATCCGAAGAGAACAATCTTTGGGTACCTTCGTCTACAACATAGATTTGGAGATAAGAAGCTTCACAAAAATCGACGATTGGAGACACATCCACGGAAAATTGAACCCTGTAGCTCTCCCATCCAGAGGATGTTCCTTCGAACAACTGAGGAAGTCGAGATGGTGGGAGAGTCCAGATTGGCTATATTTATCAGAAGACTAGTAGCCACAACCACAAGAACAGCCTGATGAAGAACTCATAAACAAAGAAAGAAATAAAACAATCCTAACCCTTTTAGATAAAGAAGAAGCTGATTGGAATCGCTATTATCGATATTTTCCCTTCTACGAAAAGAACGTAAGAATGACTGTATGCATAAATAGATGTTACCCTAACTCGAAAAAGAAAGAAAAAATTTCATCTCCTGATATCTCTGTTCATGAATTTCAGAAAGCGGAAAATACATTACTCCAACTAACACAAAAATAATCATTTTCGGGAAGTACAGATAAAAAACTAACAGCTTTAAGACCACTAGAAGATAAAAATGGGATCTTAAGAACAAACGCAAGCATAATTCATAGAAACAACAACGAAGATATTCGTTATCCAGTGATCCTGCCTCCACTGTTGTCCCAAAATTAATTTATGGAAAACATTTAGAAAACCATCATGATGGAGTTACCATTCTTATGGCTCAACTTAGAGAAAATCTTTGGATATTAAAATCAAGAAAATGTATCCTTAATTTCCTTCGCAAATATGTCAAATACAAAAGATTCCAGACACCTATAGTGGAAATCGAACGCGGAGCACCACCTGAAAACAAAATCAGAGAAGTAGCCATATTTGAGGTGGTGGGAGTCGATCTGGCCAGTTCCCTTCAGCTTTCCGATAGTAAAAGAGTTTGGACAGTGTTGTACACCTGTGCTGTTTACCCTGGAAATAGGACCTGGAAATAGTTACATCTTTGTCTACTGAGTGCTTCATACAGTCTCTAAGAAGATTTATTGCCCGTCGAAATAGGCCTTATCCCAGATAGCATTTTTAATTTGCAGAAAATTTGCAGCAGTCTTGCTTTGAAAACCTGCAAAGTTGCAGCAAGCTCAGCATGACAAGAGTGAAAGTTCATAACAAGACTGCAGCAGGATAACGCAAACGCCGAAGTCACCACACTTTGAACTTGAAGCTAACTTGTCGTGCAAGTTAAATTCATGTTGTACCAAATTTATTCCAAATTAACGGCAAGCAAGTAATCAAAAATACTGCAAACTTGTTGCAATGTAGTAATCTTTCCACGCCCCACTATCTATTTACAACTGTTACACTATAAATTTCATTCCTTCAAAGAGGTCCACAGACCTGCTCAGGTCTATCGATGCGAACACACCGTCAGAAGGTGCATGCATCGGTTTTAGCACCATAAACAGGTTAAGGTGATACTTATACATTTCAATAAGTGACTTTTTTGGTATTTGATAAGTATAACGTTTAGAAAAAGTGGTGCCAGCTGAATAAAATTTCTGAAATTTCTACGTATGTGCTGATTGTCTATTCCCCCAACAGAGGGATTTTTTGCTTTCGTCACTTTTGTGAATTAAAGACAATCTTACCATCAGTTTCACAACAAACTACTCATGCAAGTAGGGGATGGTATACCTTGCGGGAAATTTGCGGCAAATTTCTCAATTCAAATTTGTCACGGCAAGATAATGTCAGAAAAAAATCAAACTTGCTGCTAATGGTCATGCTATCTGGGATGTAACCTACTTAGATAACGGAAAGAAAGTCGTCGGCACCCACAGAGCACTCTCAAGTATAGATTGCCAATCCATCAGCACAATAACTTCCACCCAGAAGATACAATCTAAATTCAACCCTCTTCAGTGCCCTGGCGGGGAGGGTGGTGGTAACGCCTCGTGCAAATAGTAAAAGAAATCTTAAGAAAAGTTCTCGGACGAGCCTCCTTGAATTCGGAAGAATTAAGCACAATACTATCGATACCCAGATAGCATTTTTAATTTTTAGAAAATTTGCAGCAGTCTTGCTTTGAAAACCTGCAAAGTTGCAGCAAGCTCAGCATGACAAGACTGAAAGTTCATAACAAGACTGCAGCAAGATAACGCAAACGCCGAAGTCACAACACTTTGAACTTGCAGCTAACTTGTTGTGCAAGTTAAATTCATGCTGTATCAAATTTATTGCAAATTAACGGCAAACAAGTAATCAAAAATACTGCAAACTTACCGCAAAGTAGTAATCTTTCCACGCCCCACTATAAGTTTTACCCCTTCGGAGAGGTCCATAGACCTGGTCAGGTCTATTGGCGCGAACACACCGCCAGAAGGTGCATGCATCCTTTTCATCACCATAAGCAAGTTACGGTAACATCTGTACTTTTCAATACGAGCCTTTTCCCAGATAGCATGAACATTAGCAGCAAGTTTGATTTTTTCTGATATTATGGGTGACAAATTTGAATTGAGAAATTCGCAGCAAATATTCCGCAAGGTATACCATCACCCACTTGCATGAGTAGTTTGCTGTGAAACTGATGGCAAGACTGTCTTTAATTCACGAAAGTGGCGAAAGCAAAAAATCCCTCTGTTGAGAGAATAGACAATCAGCACATATGTAGAAATTGCAGAAATTTTATTCCGTAGAGACCGCTTTTTCTAAACGCTATACTTTACAAATACCAAAAAATGCTCGAATTGTAAAGTGCAAATATTGCCTTAACTTGTTTATGGGGATAAAAACGATGCATGCACTTTCTGACGGTGCGTCCGCATCAATGGACCTTATCAGGTCTATGGACCCCTTCGAAGGGGTTAAAATTATAGTGAAACAGATAGTGTGGCATGGAAAGATTACTACTTTGCAGTATTTTTGATTACTTGTTTGCCGTTAATTTGCAATTAGTTTGATACAGCATGAATTTAACTTGCACGACAAGTTAGCTGCAAGTTTAAAGTATCGTGACTTCGGCGTTTGCGTTACCTTGCTGCAGTCTTGTTATGAGCTTTCCGTCTTGTCATGCTGAGCTTACTGGAACTTTGCAGGTTTTCAAAGCAAGACTGTTGAAAATTTTCTGCAAACTAAAAATGCTATGTGGGTTTTGGTATTTGATAAGTATAGCGGTTAGAAAAAGTGGTGCTAATCGAATAAAATTTCCGAAATTTCTGCGTATGTGTTGATTGTCTATTCTCTCAACAGAGGGATTTTTTGCTTTTGCATTTTCGTGAATTAAAGACAGTCTTACCATCAGTTTCACAACAAATTACTCATACAAGTAGGGGATGGTATCAGTGGCGTAGCCAAGGGGGGGGGGGGTCCAGGGGTCCGGAACCCTCCCCCCTGAACGTAGAACTGGATTACTGAATCGTGGATAGAACAACTGTGAAAACTGCTATGACGGAATCACAAAGAACCTATGAAAAATTCCGCTTTATACAGGTGTTCGCCTTAGAAGGTATAATTCAAAGGTATGTCTTTAGTCAGGGGCTATGAATTTTTCCGTTCTAGACAGATTTTCCTTATAAACACTTTCCGTTTTCGCAGTATACTCTAAAACTGTTAAAACGCATTCACTCTATAGTACACCTCTGAAGAGTATAAATGTGTTACAGTAAAATCTGTGAAAATGATCAAGCTTAAAGGAAAACAATTCAGGATTCGACCAAAAGCAGTATTATTTATTCTTTCTAAGACTTGAAACCTACCTAAAATGGAACATTTTCCAGTTGAGATTCTTTCTTGGCAGGTTCCTCTCGTCCGTAATACTCGGATGTGCACGGAATATTCTCGTAAACGGAAACATTGCATGGTCACGATGACGGAAGGATAACTGTACAAGTATACCTGATAAGAGGAAAATCGGTTTACAACGAATTTGTATTTGTTAATGATCCCTAGCGATTCCTTTTACACAGATTTTACTGTAACTAGATTAAGCCTGCTTGCAAAAGGAAAAAGTGCTCCCTCTCCTGCGGAAGCAATAATGTGTCAACCGGCCTTTGTTTTCCGACCGTTCTGTGGTTATCAATAAAAGAAAGGGGAGTCACAACAATGGAAAGAGACGGAAATTAATTTGTCGGAAAGATTTCCGATTAATTCGGAGTCTACAAGTGTAATAAAACGTGAAAAGAACCACCTAACCGTAACAAAGACAGCGCCATTTATAGGATACGTCTATTTGGACCTTAAAGATGCAACTTCTTCATCTCGAGCATCGATGGGACCAACTGTTAGCGACACTTACGGAAAAAGACGGGTTTACACGAATAAAATAACGACACATTGATTGAGTTTTGCGGTCCTTATCTTTGTTCGTTTTATAATTTTATATCGGACAATATTATCAATTACTTTAAATTCGCTGGCTGGAATTCATAAAAGGAACTTTATTCTTAGATTGGTTATTTGTAAACTGTTACTGCCACTATCAAAATACCTTCAGAAATCTGAATATGATTTATCTTCTGCGGTAAATCATGCTAATGATGTCTTTTCAGTTCTAAAGACTTTGAGTCAGTCAGCAAGCAAGAAACAGGAGACTGGTGTTCAAAAGTTTGCTGACCTGTTCAAGAGAGCAGAATCCTTCGCTAAAGAAAACTTTGATACAATTTCCTTTAGCCAAACGCATTCCTTGTCAAGTTGGCCACCTGATGAAGAAGGTAATACACCTCATGACAAACCTGAAAAATATTTCAGAAGTTTCTTGCTTGGTTATTTTTATTTCTGGTCTCGTTCATCGTTAGAGAAAGAGCAGAGGGATATTGAAAGGTTTTGATTTGATGTTCTTCTGGGTTTTTACAAAATAATGGCGATTTTAGCTATTAAACTTTTCAACCGGAGCTATTTTTAATAAATTGTTAATGGAATATTACATTGTTGTTTACTATATTGATGGGCAGATTTTTATCTACTTATTTAGCATTATAATTTTATTTTTCGCCATTGTACGGTATATTTAAGGCAGTTACAGAATGATGGAAAAGTTTGTATTTTTGTACGAATTCAAAATGATACAAAAAATATCAGAAACGATTTTTCATTAATTACACTACAGCGTCGAATTCAGGGGGGTGCTCCGCGCGGAGCATCTAAATGTCCTCTCGGGAGATTTGAGATTTTATGCTTATTAATAGTCTAGAAGCTCTACCCTTTCCATGGAACTCCAAAGTGTCCCTTCCAGAGCTGTAGAAATCCCTCCCGGATAAAATTGTCTGAATTCAACATTACCTTCGACACTAATTAAAACTTGTAAACACCCAGTTGAACATTGCTTCCAGAAATTTCATGATGGCAATGGGAGTTTTGTGTATGGAGAAGGTCGTTAGTGACATTCTGTCTTTACAATGAGAAATCGAAAGCATAAGTTGAAGTTAATCCACGTACCAAAGTCCGAGAGCTTACTGCTGAACTTGGAAAATGCTCTAAAACTGTTTTGAACAACCTAAAATAAATTGGTTGAAAAGTAAAATAACAAAATCACCACTAGGGGAGACCGGGGGAATGGCGACACCTTAAGGGAATTTAAATTTTTTCACATCAAAAAAATGTTTATTTTTTAATAGTAAAAATTCTTAAGTTGAATCATGATCTTTGGTGTATGTATAAATTTAACTGTAATCATAACTGTAAAGTAAGCACACATAAAAAAAAATCTTTCAACCTCTGTACAGTGGCGGGATTACCCAGGATACTGGGGTAATTCTGCCACTGTATCGGGGTAATGACGCCACCCTTTAATGACCCAGTAAATACATAAAATGGATTCTAGGAAACATAACCTACTGAAAATATTTAGAAAGCAATGTAATTTAGCAGAATAATGAATAATTACAATGTCCCTTAAGCTAAATTTATTGATGTGCTAAGCTTACAATTTAACTCGAATTGCAAAAGTCACCCTTTGCCATGGTGGCGGCATTACTCCGAGAGGAAAATATAGCGGAAATCCCCCAGCAAAACCGAAAAAAGAACCGAACTTGCTCAATAAATTGCATCAAAATGTCGGCGAATGCATGTAGATTACGGGTAATATTATCCTAAGTACCTAATGTTACGATAAAAGGTGTTTACCTCTACTCATTTGAAGCTTCAAAATAAGAAGCAACTAGATTAAAACTAAATTTTTCACTAGAACAAACAAACGACGTACAACAAAATCACTCTCACACTTGGCACTGTCTCTATTGTTGGCCGCTATAGTGCAGGCGCATTCACTATCTCAAACTGCCATTAGTTTTTAACCTAGGCGGGGTGGGTGCATAACCCCGAGTGGCACCATTCCCCGGGTCTCACCTACTTGTTACACAACCTAATACATCCAAAGAGTGCAAATCTATCACAAATAAAATTGCTAGAAAAATTTAGCATCCTTAAAGTCGATAAGATACCGGAAGCAACTACTGAGGCCGAACATAGTATTTTGACTGCCTAAGGGGAACTGCTCAGACGTGGAAACCACGCCTGTAGAGCATAGATGTTCCCCCCGGACACCTTTATTAAGGTCTTTAAAAAAAGGTTACCTCAATGAGTCTGTAGACTCAAGTCGCCAGAAAATAAAACGCGAGCAATGGGCGACTATTAGAAGGATAAAAAAAATAGTAAGGTATTACAGACTATGGTCGTAGACCAGATCGCCAAAAACGTGACAAGGGGCTATAGTATGCCCAACGTGACAACTGTTTAAGGTAAGAGATATATAACTAATTGTTTGATAGGTCCATTAAAAAGCTAAAAATTTGTTTTAATTTTAAACGAAGTGCTGGACGGGATAAAATATTACTTAGCCATTTTTTAGGGATTGATAAGGAGCGCCGAATATGCCCGCGTGAGGTAAGTGGGCAAGCGTAGTAGTAGTGTGAGCACTTGCCATATCGCCACATTCGCATACAAAGGAGCTTGATCAATGGAATTTATGGAGATATTCCCTAAATGGGCCATGTCCTGTAAGGAATGCGGTAACAGCAGGAGAGAGGGGAGGAAGCTCTAAGGAGACCTTTAGAACCAGATCATGTGTGAATATTCCCTTATCCGAATAGTCCCAGTGATCCTGCCACTGCTCCAACAGTTTTGAGCGAACATAGTATTAAAAATGGCGAAACATGAAACATTAATTATGGTTGTTTTAGACAGTTGTAACGAAACAATTTTTTCAAACATGAACTATATTTGTGCTTATTACATTGCTAGTTTCTGTAGCCGAAATTGCAAGATCTTTTTCTTAAAGATTAGAACCTTATCTCAGAATCTCCCATTGGAATTAACGGCTGACGGGATTGGCACATATGTGAACTCATTATTCAGTATCTATTACATCACAAGTTCTGAATTCAATGACAAGAAATTAAACATGGAAATTGCTGTTTTAAACTTAACCATTTGTTCCTAACTATAATCTAAGCAAATGTTTATGCTATAAATCTTGATTTAAATACATTTAACTTTTCATTATGCGCTCAGTTTTTCATATCATAGTGTTTGTAAAATCTTTGTCTCTGATAAATATTAATGTAACATCATTATATTATTAGCTGCAATTATAGACATTGATCTTACTTTATTTTACACATGTATTATTTTAAATTAAGAAATTAAATAAGGATAGAACTAAATTCTTAAAGTTACTCGAAATACTTCTGCTACACATACACACACACAGTCAATCCTGTCAAGACGTGGCTGCAAGGGACTGAAAAAAAGTTGCATTTTAGACAGGTTTCCGTTTAAAGAAGTGTAAATTATTACACCTCTAAGATACATTACCTCAATAAGATCTATTATTCATTTCGTCGGGATACTGAAACTCTTCCGTTAGAGACAGGATTCCGTTATAGAAACTATTACGCTTTCACAGGTTTTACTGTGTTTATAAGTACAGTAAAATCTGTTAAGACGGAATCGCTAAAAAGGGGTGAAAATTCCTTTTCAGACAAGTTTTAAGGAAATTTAATTGTATGGCAATCCGTATCAGAACCGCGTAATACTTTCGTTTAAGGCAGGATTCTGTTATAATATAATTACCATTTTGACAGGTTTTAATAAAGTATATTTATACACTGCTGGCCACACAAAATGCAACACCCTGAGGAAGCATGCAAATCATGTGAATTTTACATCATGCATTTGCGGCGATGAAATATGCAAATCATTAGCATTGCAGCGCAGAAGTACATCACGGGCGACCGTAGCGCCACCCGCAAGCGCTATATAAGGGGAGAACTGGTTGGCGATTTAAAGTACGGCAATTGTTTTTTCCTGCGTTATTTTGCGTAAGCTGTTTACCTATGCCTCGTGGAAGACATCGAGCGTCTTTTGATCGAGTTTCTGAATTCGAACGAGGAAGAATAGTACCCTATAGGGATCATGGAACTATTGATAAAGAGGAACTGACATATCCTTAAAATAGTGAAGCATCAACTGTAACCGCTATCGCAGACGTTGTTTACTGCCGGTTGAATGTTCCACCAGTAGATTTATATAGAAATTTTCAACTCATTTAAACGCCTTAATATTACGAAATTTCAGTCATAAATAATGGTAGAAACATATTTTCATTTTTACTGGTAGGAGTTTACTTTGGCAATAGTTAGGTACTGCGTTTCCGCCATATTATGACAACCAGGGAAATAAACTGACAGTTTTACAAGGCATACTGATACCAGTAAAAACAAATGAAACTTTTTACGACATTTTTGAGAAAAATTTCCATGAATAAGACGTAGAAATATGACGAAATTTTCTATTCAATTTTACTGGTGGGATCAGAAGTCCCTAGTGATAATCAGAAACTGAAGATCCTATTTAAAAAAAGCCGCCGCTATCTTGTGACAACCTTCTCAGTTACTTCACTCGCAACTGATAGACAGCACACTGCATGTCTCCTCCTCTTTATTCATAACTCCATTATAGGGATGGCGGATTATCCTTCAGAGAAATCGGTCAAAGTGTTGGACGAAACCAAGCAACTGTGATGTGAATCTGTAATCGCTAGATGCAGCAGGGAACGACGTACCGACGGGGTCGATCGTACCCACCTCGCTGCACCACTGCCCGTGAAGACAGGCGGATTGTGCGCATGGCACTGATGGATCGCGCAGCCACATCACGAACCATAGCACAACATATTCAGTCTGCTACACATCATTCGATGTCCGCTCGTACAATTCGACGCCGTTTGCAGCAGAGTGGAATGTCCGCAAGGCGTCCATTGCTTCATTTACCCTTGACTGGAAACCACAAGCGTTTGCGCCTCCAATGGTGCAAGGAACGGCGAACATGGACAACGGAATGGAACGACATTGTGTTTACTGACGAATCTCGCTTCTGCCTGCAACATCACGATGGTCGGATTCGAGTTTGGAGACACTGTGATGAGAGGCTGCTGAACTGTTGCATTATGCATCGCCACACTGGTCCTGCACCCGGTATCATGGTTTAGGGTGGTATTGGATTTTACTGCCGCACCCCTCTAGAACGCATTGCCGGTACACTGAAAAGCCAGAGCTACATCTCTGAGGTGTTGGACCCCCTGGTCCTCCTATAAATTCAGCGCTTGCCATCAGCCATATTCCAACAGAAAAATACGCGACCACACATGGCACGCAATGTTCAAGAGTTCTTCTTTTCCCATCAGATTGAATTGCTTCCTTGGCCTGCTTGTTCTCCCGATCTATCGCCAATCGAAAACGTGTGGTCCATGCTTGTACAACGACTGGCTAGGGATACACCACTCGCTGCTACACCAGATCAACTTTGGCAATATGTGGAAGCCGCATGCACTGCTGTACCCCAAGTAGACATCCAAAGCGTCTTTGATTCTATGCCGAGGCGTGTGGCAGCGGTTATAGCCTACAATGGCGGCTACACCAACTACTTATTTTGTCATCATCCACACATCCCAAGAGGCTGTAATTTTAATCGTTTGATCTTTGTACAACATATTATCTGCCAAATAAATTTCGCTGTGATATCTCTGGTCCTTCTTGGTGTTGCATTTTCTCTGGCCAGCAGTGTATAAATACAGCAAAACTTGTAAAAAGGGAACCTGTCCATAACGGAATGCTGTCTTAAACGGAAATATTCCATAGTTCCATCGAAAAGAATGCTGTACAATTACACCTGCTAACACGAAATCCTGCTTAAATCGGAATGTTTCACAATTCTTTGCGTTTTCATCTTGGCAGGTTTTACTATATATATATAACATGAAGAAAATTTTTGGACCCCTCCGAAATGAAATCCTGGCTACGCCACTGGATAGTATACCTTGCAGGAAATTTGCTGCGAATTTTTCAATTCAAATTTGTCATGGCAAGATAATGTCAGAAAAAAGCAAACTTACTGCTAATGTTCATGCTATCTGGAATATGACTGTGAGCAGGAGATAAACTTCAGCCTTATCCCACATAGCATTTTTACTTTGCAGAAAAATTGCAGAAGTCTTGCTTTGAAAACCTGCAAAGTTGCAGCAAATTCAGTATGACTAGACTGAAAGTTCATAAAACGACTGCAGCAAGATAACTCAAACGCCAAAGTCACCTCACTTTGAACTGGCAGCTAACTTGTCGTGCAAGTTAAATTAATGCTGTATCAAATTTATTGCAAATTAAAGGCAAACAAGTAATCAAGAATATTGCAAAGTTACTGCAAAGTAGTAAGCTTTCAATGCCACATTAACTGTTTACAACTGTTACACTATAAGTTTAACCCCTTCGAGGGGGTCCATAGACCTGATCAGGTCTATCGATGCATACTCACCTTTAAGGTGCATGCATCGTTTTTACCACCATAAACAAGTTAAGATAATATTTGTACTTTTCAATTCGATCCTATTTTTGTATTTGATAAGTATAGGGTATAAAAAAAGCGGTGCTAACCGAATAAAATTTCTGCAATTTCTGCGGATCTGCTGATTGTCTATTCTCTCAACAGAGGGATTTTTTGTTTTCGTCACTTTCGTGAATTATAGACGGTCTTGCCATCAGTTTCACAACAAACTACTCATGCAAGTGGGTGATGGTATACTTTGCGGGATATTTGCTGCGAATTTCTCAATTCAAATTTGTCACGACAAGATAATATCAGAAAAAAATCAAACTTGCTGCTAATGTTCATGCTATCTGGGATCACTTATGTTTCAGAAGACAATCGAGACTCAGCACCCTTAAGGCCCCTGATGTTTCTACGGGAATTATCAACATCTGGAGTGACAGGCATTGATACTCTAGACTTCGAAGATATTACCCACATCCCAGATAACATGAACATTAGCAGCAAGTTTTGATTTTTTTTCTGATATTATCTTGCCGTGACAAATTTGAATTGAGAAATTCGTAGCAAATCTCCCTCAAGGTATACCATCACCCACTTGCATGAGTAGTTTGTTGTGAAACTGATGCAAGACTGTCTTTAATTCACGGAAGTGACGGAAGCAAAAAATCCCTCTGTTGAGAGAATAGACAAACAGCACATACGCAGAAATTGCAGAAATTTTATTAGGTAGGCACCGCTTTTTCTAAGCGCTATACTTATTAAATACCAAAAATGCTTAAAATAAAAAGTTCAAATATTACCTAAACTTGTTTATGGTCGAGGCTAACGAAAAAGACAGGCTACCGCGGTGGGTCCGATTCTTCTTTATTACAGACCGCTGGAGTGGCGCGATTCTCGAATGCACCAATGAAGGTGTGTGAAAAGAGCATGCCCGATGCATGCACCTTCTGACGGCGCTTTCGCATGAATAGACTTGATCAGGTCTATGGACCCCTTCGAAGGGGTTGAACTTATAGTGTGACATGGAAAGATTACTACTTTGCAGTAAATTTGCAATATTTTTAATAACTTGTTTGCCATTAGTTTGCAATAAATTTGATACAGCATGAATTTAACTTGTCGCGCAAGTTAAGTTCATGCTGTATCAAAATTATTGCAAATTAACGGCAAACAAGTAATCAAAAATACTGCAAAGTAGTAATCTTTCTATGCCACATTAACTATTTGCAACTATTACACTATAAGTTCACAGCAGTGTTGCCAGATGGGCTACTTTTTTTAAATTCAGTTTCTTGATTGGCACCACTTTTTTTAAATGGTAAAATACAGTTTACTTAATGACATATTAATTAAGGCGAAAACAAAGGTAATTTTACCGTTTCAAAAAAGTGGTGGCAATCAAGAATTCTGAATTTAAAAAAAAGTAGCCCACTGGCAACACTGGTCCACAGACCTGACCAGGCCTATTAACGCATACGCACCGCTAAAGTGCGTGTATGGCTTTTACCACCATACATAATTTATGGTAACATTTGTACTATTTCAATTCGAGCCTTTTTTGGCATTTGATAAGTATAGCGTTTAAAAAGCGGAGCCAACCGAATAAAATTTCTGCAATTTCTGCGTATCTGTTGATTGTCTATTCTTTCAACAGATGGATTTTTGGCTTTCGTCACTTTCGTGAATTAATAAGAGTCTTGCCATCAGTTTCACTACAAACTACTCGTGCAAATGGGTGATGGTATACCTTGCGGGATATTTGCTGCGAATTTATCAATTCAAATTTGTCACGGCAAGATAATATAAAAAAAAAAAACCAAACTGCTGCTAATGTTCATACTATCTGGGTAATCACCGAGCAAAGTATAGACAAAGAATTAGAAATGACCTAAGAAACAGATGATTCAAAACCGAATACCTAGAACAATTGCGTCAACATCCTATCAATAAAATAATTTTAAACAATTAAAATAGGAGACATCGTTCTTCTAGAACAGGGGTGTCAAACTGTGGCCCGCCGTCTGCCACTAAGTTTTTAAATAAATGGTAGGTTATTTGAATCGTAGAGATTTGATGATTAGATAAGGCAATGATTACTATAAAATTTTAGTGGTATCTGGCGGGCCACAGTTTGACACCCCTGTTCTAGAACATACAAATAAACGACGTATACACTGGCCTTTAGCCAAAATAATTGAACCAGGGATGAGATTTTCGATTTTTTGCATACCAGTATAATCTCAGAGAAAATGTTGTTCTTTTAAATCTCAAAAATGTTCCGATTAAATGAAATAACATTTTCTCTGAGATTATACTGGTATGCAAAAAGTCGAAAATCTCATCCCTGTTGAACTCGGAAAATAACTATCCAGGAAAAGATAAAGTTTCACGATTAGCAAAATAAAGACCGAGAATGGTATTTTTCTTCGCCCATTGCAGCGACTAGTGTTGTCAGTGGGCTACTTTTTTTAAATTCAGATTTCTTGATTGGCACCACTTTTCTGAAGTGGTAAAATTCCCCTTGTTTTCGCCTTAATTAATATCTCATTAAATAAGGCGAATTTTACTATTTCAGAAAAGTGGTGCCAATCAAGAAATCTGAATTTTAAAAGAGTAGCCCACTGGCAACACTGGCAGCGACTGTTCCCATTGCATAGCTGCCAACTTTTAAGCTTTCTTCGTATCACTAAAATTTTACAAAAAATGTTATCTGATTTAATCGTCGAAGTATCACGATTAAACAATGCGAAAATATCTATTACATTTTAGTGTTAACAAAAAAAGCGTAAAAGTTGGCAGCTATGTCTTTGGAAGTCGATACTACTAATTGTTTATCGCCAGGCAATGTTATTCAACAAAAACTTAAATCTAACACAATCAGAAGACAAAACAGTAAAAATATTCCAGAAATAATCAAGACTCAGTCAGTGAGAAAAAAAACTACACCTCCATCACCAAGTGGTTACCAGAACTGGTCGAGTGGTGAAAGCCCCTCAGCGACTTCAACTAGGACTTTTGAGTTCCTCCTGAAAATCGGAACCAAGGTGAGAGGAAGTTGCGAAATCTCAAGTATTCCACGGAAATTCCACGATTGCATCACGTCCTTTCAACAGCTAGCGACCCCTTTTCTCACAGCGACCAGAACTTGAGTAGAGAGGAAGCAGATCAGATCAAAAACTCTCTCTAGAAACATGTCCGTGACTGGGCGTCTTAGAAATGCAAGCAAGTTTAGACTTACTAGAACAATATAACCAAGAAATTAAGAACTAATAACTCTAATAATAGTTTAACCTTAAATTTAATTGTAGAATATGTTTCAACCGTCAGTGCTGTATCACCATTTTTAATCAAGATTTGCAATGTAACATCTATACCTTCAACTATTTAATGAATATTAATTAAGAGTTTGTGTTTCCTTGGATTGCTTTCTCTCCGGATTACTAATTAATGCCATCAGAAGACCGCGTTCGGGCCTTTAGGCCGAAGATACAGTCAGGATCTTTGAGTATTTTTTCTTTGAAGAGCTAATGAGTAAAAGACAATTATAGAAGATATTACACTAAATAAGTTGTGTATTGAAGTATTGTCGAGTTTAAATCTTCACGTGGGATCCCCTAAGTTGTCACCAAATGAAATTAGATTATGCACTAGAGTGTCTTGATACTTCATAGATTTTTATTTTCTTTTTGCATAGAGGAAGGCTAGAGAGGTTTGGTCGTTAATGTCGATTGCCCATCAAAACATTAGAAGCTGGCCGTTTGTCGTCTACTGAAAAAAGTACGCTGTTTTCTGAAGTGATGCTAGTAGCAATTCCAGCGATCATTGTCATCCAAATTCCGTTTCTTTTCATCGCTGAATAATACAGTGAGCCACTTGACTCCGTACGACATGTATACTTTTGATTCCAATTCTTTCTTGCCTGTTTATGGTGTGATCTTAGGCGGGATTTACAAGGCAATTCTTTGTAAAACAATGTTTTTGCATTGTTTAGATGTCTGTGTATTGTATCCTTTGAAGCATTGATAGAGATTATTTTTATTTGGGTTATGAATAAATATTGTTTTTACTCCAATCTTCCAGTTTTTTATTAGTCTGAACGCTTGTTATACGTAACTTGCCCGTAACTTAATTTTCAGTCGAAATTGTTATTTCTAGGAAGTATTTGGGATATCCCTCGTGTTAACGATTTAAAATTCTGGAAGCCTCATTAACTTACTTTCCAATATTTCTATTTCCGCTTTTGTGATTTATGTAGGCTTCGTCATCTTAAATAACCAAAGGAAATATTTTTTGTTATACTGTTAGGGGAAATGGTTGGTTGGATGAAGCAATCCAACATTTGTTAATATTTACAAAATGTGCGTAATTGAGAAAAAATTTCAAACAAAAATTAAAAAAGGGGTACGTTTTAAATAAATTGCACTGATGTAAGCATTGTAATATCGCTACTATGTTTCATTTCAATTAATTTTTTAGTAGTTATTATTAAATTTATCCATATATTTCTCCTTCCAATTTTATTATCATTTTGTAGGGTGTTCTAAACTTTTGAGACTCTCTGAATTACTGCGCTGCACCAATACAATTCGGCTAAGCTTATTTTTAACCCCTTCGGGACCGGCGGCTTTTATAAAAATTTTATTCAGTAGGTCCCACTTTTTTTTTTTTTTTTTAAGTTACCTTTACTTAAACAATCACGAAAATACGCTTATTAAAGAAACTAAATTTTACTTTTCTTTTTTACTGGTGCCTAAAACAAATTTTGTATGCTCTTTTTGAGGGTACATACATGCAACCATGGTCCCGAACGGGTTAAGTAACTTGCATTCCCATATAAGATCTTTTCAGCAAACACGCTTGATTCAAATTACTCAACATAAATGTAAAATATCTCATAAAAAAACAACTCATGATAAATAGACTCACCAAGCCGTAAATTTAAAACGTCACCCATAAAAAAGTGATATCTCATGCAAGTGCCGTGTGAAAATCTATCACTATTCACAACTGTTGAAATGCTTCGGAGGGTGGTACAGTACATTAAAATTGTTTGGCGACCAGCAGGCATGTGTAGCATATGTGAGTTCATAGGATTGCATGTTTAGTCGGTTATCCAATTGTATGTCTGTTCCATTTAACTGCATTTTTAACTTCTCCATGAACTAAAGTAAATGAACACCCATTCTCAACTATATGCTCGAACAATTGAATAATTTATTTTATTAAGGTCATCACATGAAAAGGAAACGCCAATGCATACAGAAGAAAACTTTTGGTATGCGTTTTGTACTTCTAAAAAGTAAAACAAACTAATAAAAAATAAGAAATACGACGGTCGTTTATGATGTAACGAATGAACTAGTGATGAGGCAGTAAAATCTATTATTGAAAATTAAGTTTGGAAAAAAATAGAAATGTAATTTCCACAATGAGTACATGCCACAGTTACATCCGATTTCATATATCAGTTTACAGCGATTTATGCTTTACTTACTGATTTCCCTCGTACAGTTAATTTTAACCCTTTCAGATCCAAGGTTTTTTTTTGGAGGGGGGGGGGATAATTTTTACTTTTAAAAAATTGAAAATAGCTATGCAAATCACAAAAGTTAAGGTTTAACGAAATTGAACGACTATGTCATTTACTGAAATCTAGCGAATAGTTATTTTGCGTGCTATATTAATCCTTGAACTCCGCACTAGTGCGAATTCGCATCGACCAAAATTTAAAATGTCAGTGTTTTTTGAAAACATGCTTTCATTAATTTTCATTTTTCATTAAAAAAATGAAATTTTTGTGAAAAAAAAAAAAATCAATTCCTTATTGAATTTTATTAGGAATGATGTGTTATCATTATCACTACATTTCCACCAAAGTTTTACGCAGTTGAAGTAACGGAATCCAACATCGCACTAGTGTGGAGCATGGAGCTATGAATAAAAAAGAATCGACATATACTCAAAACGGTGAGGCTTGAACTGTTACCTGTTTCACAGGGGTTGATTACCGCCAGGGCAAACTTACACCAGTAAATTTGAATAGAAATTTTCTCCTTATTTAAATACTTTATTCATGCAGAATTCCAGTCATAATTAAGGCAAAAATAGATATTCATTTTTACTGGTGGAAGTTTACCTCGGCTGTAGTCACTCCCTGTGTTTCCGCCATAGTGTGACAACCTAAACAACCTCCTCTCAGTTTCAGTGAAAGAGATAATACCGGGCCAACTTCTACTAGTACAAACGAATAGAAAATTTTACCATATTTGTGATGGAAATTTTGCATGAATAAAGTGTAATTTCCTATTAAAATTTTCTGGTGGAAGTTTTCCACGACGGCGGGTGATCAGAAACTGTTGATCCAATGCAAAGAAAACATCCGCCATCTAATGACTACCTCCTGAGTTACTTCACTTGCAACTCGTAGGCGCTACACTGTAAGGAAAGGGCATCTGACGTCCCTGTTGGTCAAATTACTGTATAGATCAGCAAGAAACACCTGTTCGTTCTTTAAGATTCCTATTCCTACTGTACACATGAGTTCGGGCCAGGGTTGCCAGTTTGGCCTCCACTTTTATTTAGAAACTTTGAGTTCACCCCAGAAACAAAGAATACTATTTTTCTCCTTATTTAATCAGAGACATTTGGCGATCATATAAAGTAAAAATTCTTCTTTCGAAATTTACGGTATGAATTTGAAATTTCGGATTAAAATTGGAGGCCAAACCGGCAACCCTGGTTTGGGCAATTTGATTGGTCTACGTTTAAGAGGTCTACGATATGACTGGCCTACATCGCCAAGACGATTCCTGTAATGATCGCTACGACAAAAATGTAGTGGTAGATTGGTTGATGAAAGTGTTTGTTTGCAAACAGGCCCTTTCCTTATATGTCTTCTGCTCTTTATTCATAACTCCATTGTGTGAAGCGCGCGGGTGCTTGACCGAAGCGAGGAGTCCACAGGTAATATGACATTAGGGTAATGGAGATTTTTTTGGAGCCTTTTAGAAAAATCGTATTGCAACAGGATTAAACATACATAACAACTATGTAGTATAAAAGTAGCCTCTATTTTAAATTTAAAGAGTGAAACAAATGTTTGAAATAAAAGAATCACCAACTGTGCGAAGATATTTAAGCTAATCCTTTGCAACAATTATGAATTATGATAGATTTTGTCACGGCACTCACATATCACTTCTTTTTGGGGTTGACGTTTAAAGTTTATGGCTTAGCAAAACCATTTAGAACGATTTTTGTTGTTGTTGTTGTTGTTGTTATGAAGTATCACTCCTTTTAACAAGATAATCCGTTTATATGTTATGTTACAAATGAATACAGAAAATGAAACGAAATAAAAGAAAATAGGTTTTTTAAAAAATATATAAATTACACTTTATTAGAAATTCATAAAAATTAATTACGTAAGAAAAGAAAAATACTTAGTTTAAAAAATATATATATATACTGTTCAAAAATGTCATCTAGAACATTAGGTTAAGAATAACTAAAGCTTGAGATGCCCTTGATGGTAATGTATAAATTATTATATTTACATTTAATAATGTAATAAAAAATTTTATTAATGTAATAAAAATTAATTACGTAAGAAGAGAAAAATATTTAGTTTGAGGGAAAAAATAATACTGTTCAAAAACTTTATCTAGAACATTAGATTAAGAATAACTAAAGCGTGAGATGCCCTTGATGGTAATGTATAAATTATTATTTATTACAATTACATTGGATAAAGGATTTGCTGTGCTTTTAATGTTTGAAAATTATTTTACCAAGACTGACAAGTCAAAAATATTATATTGTTTGTATTTGACTTTTTAACAAATTGAATTGTGTGAATGAATTTATCAAAACAAACTTAAGGATTCTTTTCAAAAAGAGCTAATTTTTCTAGAGTTTATCATGGCCCACACGAATGCTACACTCTTTCAAATTTCACCAACATTTACTTGAGCTTAAATTTCATATATCAAAATGTCTTATTTCAAGATATAGGAAAAGTTGAAAATTTTATCCACAGTTCATTAGAAAATGTAATATTATTTTTGATAGGGCAGCTTGATTAGTACAATTTAAGGCAGCCCACGCTATTATTAGTCTAAATAAAAAACTTCAAATGAATGTTTTTAAAGAGAATTATTTAATATCTTATTTCCATTAAATTATATTGTGAATTATATTTTTCCTTTTCGCTCATTTATTTATTATTACTTTTTATAATTAACAATGTTTTGCATCGTTCCATGACGGCAATATTTTTTATGATATTAAATGTTTCTGCTGTTATAGAAATTGATTATTTATATAATAATACGCTGAACCACCGCTCAGACTTTGGTGTATATATGCTAGACTAGAGTTCTACATAAATTTTTGAATACGTTGATTCGAATAATAGCAAATAGAACATTCCGGATCAATAACTACGTCAATCAACGGTTTAAAAAGTTTCACAATTTTTTATTGTTGTTGTTGGCCGTTGTTTCATTAACTGAACTCATATGGCGAGGAATTTGCTCTTTTTTCTGTGACGTTATCATATAAGATATCTTATACCTTGGAACGAAAAGAAACATAAAAAATAATTTTTAAGAGAAAAAAAAGACGATTTTAAGAAATTGGTCTTAAATTTATTGCACTCATACGTACTTATTCCATGACAGTTGGTATAATTTACGTAGAGTGGTTTGGTACAACAAAGGGTAAATTAAGGCAACACTTTATTTTTGTCCACATTCATTTTTTTTTTATCTCATTGTTGCAAATATCGCTCATTTAGATATGTAATTGCCAGTCATATATTTAAAATTTTTGGCGTGCACTGTAAAAAAAAAACTGTACAATATGATGACTATCTTTAAAACGTATAGTATAACTGTGTAACTTAACAAATTAAAATTTCGTAGCAATAGCCAATTTTTACGAAAATTAGAGCCTAGAAATACGAAAGAATCCAAAAGTCAGGTAGACAAAAATACTATTTTAGAATCCTGGTGATATTTATACGAGGGCACTACGAGTACTGTCCAACTAAAAAGAATTACCAAAATCAGAGTATCCGTTCAAAAAGTATGCTTGTACATATGTATACATATATATATATTTAACTCATAGACACGCCTAAAGATTCGTGTTATACTAACTTTGCATTATGATAATTAATATCTCAGTGCTTCTCTGAATTCAAAGAACACGGAGAGATGGCCTGAACATTCGCAATAGACATTATGTTTATTTCATTCAAAGAGATCTTTTAGAAAATGAGACCTTTTGTTTTAATACCGCCACTGTGACGCCATTTCTGGAGGTAAATGGGCTGTAGTAGCTTATTTATACATCTCATTTTGCCTTTCTTTCTCCGCTGCAATTGTCACAAGTGACTGTCAAAATTTTAAAGTAATAATAACTAAGCGGAATCCCTTGAAGACACTGGGACGCCTTTACGGTAGCAGATTTATGCTACACTTATCTTATTTGGCGGTATAAATCAGCCTTTTGCTTGAGAGATAAGTAATATGGGAGGTTGTATTTTTGAATTAGTGTTTCACAAATTAACTTATTTTTAAAAACGTGTATATTAACTTAGATAATACTGTCGATAAGAAAATACCTTCTGCGACATGTTATTATAAGGAGTTTTATTCCAGTGTGTTAATAAATTATAAAATCATTTTAATATTTCAAATTTCAATCTAAACAGAATAATCTAGTTTTATTTCAAGTATCATGTAATATATCATTCAAGATGAAATTGTTATTAATAGCAAATTACATTTCAATCATGTAATTAAAAATTAGATTAAAAGTAATTAGAAATCTGTACTAAAAGTACTGTTAATAAATTATGACTACTTGTATGTTAATAAAAATTTTATGGAAGTTAATATAAAATCAGTCCATTATTTTTTTAATAAGCTGGAACAGCCTGTTATACATATATATATATATTTATTTATTTAATTATATTTAATTATATTTAAGTTACTAAGTTTTGATGTTTTGAGACATCACTCCATTCGTTTACCACACCAAACCATGCCCATTCGAAAAAGAAAATTATTTGTCGTTCGCACAACTTCCGACAAGTAATACTATTCAAAATGATTTATACCAAGAAGAATTCCAAACATTTTTTTTTCTATTTTAAACTATTCTGAGTCATGAAAATGCTGTATAAATAATATTATCCTGCTGAAATTTCAACAGTACACGGGACACAATGGGCACGCGGTTCTTTTTTTTTAAATATGTGGTAATAATTTATCTATAGTCCCGTTTTATGGCAATAAATTATCTTCAGTGAAAATACTGATGGGTACGTATGGGCACACGTATACGTGTGGTATGGCACCCCAGGAAATACTTAGGTAACACATATTTGTGTGAAATAGTATATATATACAGGATGTCCACGTATAACCTGGCCGACCTTTATTTTCCCAACCGTTGGTCCGAGATGCATACTTCCAATTACAAAAGTGGTCAAAATTAGGTGCAGAGTTAAGATAAAAAAAAAGTTTGAAATGAAAAAACAATTTAGTGAATAATTACAGAATCTAATTTTTTATACGGTCCCCCTGTCCTTTAAGTTATATTTAGTAAAATTTTCCTGTTGCACTGACAAGTAAGACAAAAAAAGTCCCGTTATTCTACGGTTAAAATTGACAGAGTATTAGCTGTTTAAAGTTGTAGCATATTTTTTGTGCAAATTAGGGGCCATTCATAAATTTACTAGAAATATAATTTCGTCAGATATATTAAAGAAATGGTTGAGAGTAAAATTAGAATTGCAATATAAATTTGAAATCTTAAATCATTCTGACATATTACTGCAAAATATACAATTTGTACTGAACATATAAGAGGATAAAAATAACAGAATTTTTGTTAAATAAAAGGATGAAAAACAACAGCCTCAATTCTTTACAAAATTTGCATATTTTTAAATGCTGTTAGATTACACTGTCTTTCAAATTTTGGGTTGTGCCATGTTTTTTAGCTTTTGGAAATTGATTCTTATATATTTTTTAGCGCTGAATCCGAAAATGACCTTCATTTTAAACCATCACGTCAGGATTTTTCTCAAATTGCACATTTCAAAGTTAAAAAGCTCAAAGTTAAAATTGATCCCCCCTACCCTCCCAACCTGATCGGACCCCTGAGCTGTTTAGCTGTAATAAACCCAGTATAAGCCAAAAAATTGAATAAATTATTGAATTAAATAAAATTGAACTGAATAAAAAAGTCTTACATCTATTATAGTATCAGATTTTTCGCTCTTTTTTAACCTTGAAATTTACGATTTGCGAAAAATCATGACATGATGGTTAAAAGCGAAGGTAATTTTTTTATTCAGCGTTAAAAAATACATAAAACGTAATTATAAAAGTTAAAAAACACAACCATCGCAGGTTTATGTTATTTAATCTAAAACTCTTTCTTAAACTTGTTGACGGTAATCTATCCGAATTGTTTGTGTTATCCTCTAATATAAATATGTATAAGATGGTAAGCGTCGACAATCATAATAATATTACATTGTCATCGAATTTAAGTCAGTATGCAAAATTTAACTCGATCGGACATTTGAACGTGAGTTAAAGTTTGAGTACAAATTTAAACTGGAAAGACGATCGTTGCAAGTTAAATAAAACCTTATGAAAATAACATAATTTTTGTTAAAAGAAGTCATAGCCTCAAATCCTTACAAAATAAAACATACGTTAAAATACAATTATTTTAACTAATCTGAAACTTAAGTTAACTCAATCGTAATAGTGTAAGATTTCTTTCAAAGCGCAGATACCTTGAAATAAGTTTAAGCACTTTATATACGACCCCTGAAAGCATGGCTGAAATCATCTATTTTGATATGCAGAAAAGTGGTATAAGTCATGAATTTCAAAGTTTAATAACTCGGTCAATTTTAATGTTAGATGAATGGGACTTTTTTTGTCTTACTTGTTAGTGTCACAGTAAATTTTTACTAAATATCACTTATAGGACCAGCGGACCGTATAAAAATTTAAATTTCGTAATTTTTAATAAATGTTTTTATTGACCCAAATCGCTTTAAAAATAACTCCTTACCTTATTTAAACTATTTTTGTAATTGGAAGTATGCATCTAGGGCCAGCGGTTCCGAAAATAAAGGTAGGTCAGGTTATACGAGGACACACTGTATATATATATATATATATAAGGTAAAGCTAGGAGAGTCTGAGCACATTTCAAAAGAATAATAATAAAAAATATAAATATAAACTTTTTGCTAAACTATGCATGGATAATTTTGGATTCATTTGTTTTTTATGCATTTCCATTGTTATTTTGTGGTTATACTGTAATGTAATAGAACAGCAGTAATAAAACCAAGAAAACAATTTTGCGCAATTTCTCCTTACAGGGTTGGTAAGATTGCGCACATGGGTAGGAGAAATTGCGCATACGGGTAGAAGAGATTGTTATTAATAATAACTACAATTAAATTTTTAACAATAATAATTAAATGACATTGACTTAAATGACATTGTTGTAAGGTTTTTGTGAGTAAATACTATTGTATTAGGAGTGAATATTTCAAACTAATGTTTAAATAATAAGAATATAAAATTTCAATTTAAGAAGAAGATTGAAATATCAGTAAAAGCAAGCCCTACTAAGATTACAAAATACCATTAATCTACTTGATAACATGTTTAACTTTAAAATTACATCATTTTCATTTCCACAGTTTCGATGTATATTTCGTTTGCTAACCGAAGTTGTCGTTGTCCACAATCGATGTACTTATTGCTGTAAATCATGCAGCTTTCGTACAATCACCTGCCACAAGCAATACATTGAATCCAGTCAGTGGTCAAAGTTGTCTCCTGGTACAGTTCCAGATATTTAATGCACTGATCTTCATTGACCTTCGTTTTTTCGGTCAGTTTTTTATCCCACTTTTTCTGGAAACAAACATCTTATCTTCAGCTGTCTTTTTTTTTTTTTTTGTAGCGGCATCCTTCTTAAGTCTTTTTTCATGTATATTTTGTGGATCAGTAACATTAGTTGCACTCTGTTTCCTTTTTATTTCGATGGCATTAAACTACTTGGAATGGGTGAAAGCTTTTCCAAAACATTGTACGTGTTATTAAAAAAATTATTTTAGTTAATAAAATTAATTTATTAGCAAATTAATTGCTCATAAATTAAAAAATATATAAAAATATTTAATTTATAAACAAATATATTATTCATTTATTAATAAAAATAATTACATACAATTAATTTTAACAACTATATTATTAATTTATTACTAAAATTATGTTTCAGATTAGTTAAAATAATTGTATTTTAACATATGTTTTATTTTTGTAAAGATTTGAGGCTATGATTTTTTTTAACAAAAATTATGTTATTTTCATAAGGTTTTATTTAACTTGCAACGATCGTCTTTCCAGTTTAAAATTTGTACTCGAACTTTAACTCACTTTCAAATGTCTGATCTCTGATCGATTTACATCCTCGCTTAAATCCGATGACAATGTAATATTATTATGATTTTCGACGCTTACCATCTTATACATACTTATATTAGAGGATAACACAAAAAAATTCGTATAGATTACCGTCAACAAGTTTAACCCCTTAATTCTCGCTCCCGTGATATTCACGGGCTGTATCTTTTATTCAGATTGTTTGATTCTCACCAGTTTTATAAAATAGTGTAATTGGCTTTATTATTTTATCATTTTACCTGTCATTAAATAAGGTGAATATTTCTTTTTCAAAAAAGTGGTGCCAATAAGCAATTTGAATTTCTATACCGTAATTTAATGCGACCGATAAGGGGTTAAGAAAGAGTTTTAGATTAGATAACATAAAACTGCGATGGTTGTGTTTTTAACCTTTATAATTACGTTTTATGTATTTTTTTACGCTGAATAAAAAAATGACCTTCACTGTTAACCATCATCACTTTTAACCACATAACTCAACCATGTCAAGATTCTTCGCAAATCGTAAATTTCAAGGTTAAAAAATAACGAAAAATCTGAAACTATAAAATACATGTAAGACTTTGTTATTCAGTTTAATTTTATTTAATTCAATAATTATTCAATTTTTTGGCTTATACTGGGTTTCTTACAGCTAAACAGCTCAGGGGCCTGATAAAGTTGGGCTATTTTTTCTCTTTTTTTAAATTTACGATTTGCAAAAACTCTTTACATGATGGTAAAAAATAAAGGTCAATTTCGGATTCACTGGTACAGAATACATAAAAATCAATTATCAAAAGCTATAAAACATGACATAGTCCAACATTTGCAGGCTAGTGTAATCTAATAACATCTTAAAATATGTATCATTTTGTAAAGAATTGAGGCTGTTAATTTTCATTACTTTATTTGACAAAAATTCTGTTTTATATATATATATATGTTTATTACAAATTCTATAGTTTGCATTAATATGTCAGAATGATTAAAGATTTCAAATTTATATTGCAATGTTAATTTTACTCTGAACCATTTTTTTAATATATCTGACGAAATTATATTTCTGTTAAATTTGTGAATGACCCGTAATTTGCAGCAAAAAATATACTCCAACTTTAAACAGCTATTACTCGGTCAATTTTAATCGTAGAATAACGGTATTATTTTTTTTTTGTCTTACTTGTCAGTGTAACAGGAAAATTTTACTAAATATAACTTATAGGACCGGGGGACCGTATAAAAATTTAATTTTCGTAATTTTTTGAGAAATGTTTTTCTTGACCCAAATTGCTTTAAAAATAATTATTTACCTTATTTAAACCAGTTTTTGTAATTGGAAGCATGTATCTAGGACCAACGGTTGCGAAAATAAAAGTCAGTCAGGTTATGCGTGTATATACGTGTATACCCTGTATATACATTTTTTTTTAAATAACATCATAGGATTTTTTTTTCCTGGTTGCATGTAACAGCGTAACTAAATGAAACACTTCGTGTCGTAAAAACAACGACGCGCCATGTGTTGCGAAATTCTTCACTGTCTTATTTTGACACTAGCTGATCCGCCCAGGGTTGCCTGGAATAATAACCTTAAATATGCATAAAATAAAGTGTTGAAGTCAGACAATTTTCTCTGGAATCTCTGTCTTTGGGGTCCCATTGCCTTAGGTAGCATACATCCTCGAACTTGTATACTTTAAGCAAAAATCTATCGAAATGAACCCTGGGGTCGATGGCTTAGTTGAGGGAAACGGGGAAATTTTTTTTTTTGTTGTTGTGGATTTCTACTTGAAAGCGGTGTCATGGTTGGCGCTCGCTTTTTTTTTATTATTGAAATTAAGGCTACTATGTATATAGTAGCTCTAATTGAAACAGTAGTAAAGCACGGGCGTTTGAGCACACGCTTTTGTGAGTGAGATATAGACAAGTGGCGTTCGTTTGAATCTTGAATCCTGATGAAGGCTAGGTGGTATAGTCGTGGATAAAAAAAAGTAAACACACCTTACTAACTCTGCAAAAAAAATCGTAGAAGAAAGTTACTGGTACCACACGATTGGTGATGAAGTCTACTTTTAAATGATGCATAAACTTTGCTAAGGGGCCATCTACATATTAAAACGGACCATAACTTTGTTTTTCAATAGCAGTACACAATTCTGACAGCATAAATGAACGCTACATAAGCCTAAAAACAAATTTTCATGCTATTTGTACGATAAGTTTCCGAGAAATTAATTATTTTAAAACGAGCTTATTTTAGGAGCTTTATCCAAATAGAAGTTCGGTACTCGATTGTTGACCGAGAGAGCCCCCTTCTTGATCAAGGTGTCTTAAGCGCCATTCAAGCAGTCATTGAAGACTGCTAGTTTACAGGATAGCATAAGAAATTTTAAAATATCTAGTCACTTCTATCATAGACAGCCCCTTAACCCTTTCAGGGGCAAGGTACTTCTATTCGCAAAATTCTGTAATGAGTGACTAACACCAGAATTTACAAGCATATTTATTTCAAAATACGCAAAAGCTTTTGTTCACGTACTTGATAAAAGGAAATTTTTCATTAAAATATTCTTCTGCCAATGTGGCATTTAGGAATTAAAATTAGGTGGTCTAAAAATGAACCACCGCCCTTGAAGGAGTTAAACCATCATTTTGCCGTTTTTTAAGTATAATTTGAAAACTACTGGAAGAAAAATGTGAAATTTTGGATTTCCATAAAGCAGGACTCAATAAATCTAAATCCATCAAAAAAATTGTATGTTGCAATTAATTTTTTCGAATATTAATTTCATAATTTATATCATAAAATTGTAAAAATTGCAAATTCAACGTATTTATGTTTGGGTATTTTAGTATTATTGCTATACACAAAATTAGCACATTAGGTGTATAATTTCAGGAGATAGTAATAAAAATATGAAAATTCCATTCCAGAGAATAATAGAGACGAAGAGCGCGCAGCAATGTACAAGTTCGTAAAACAAATCTCTTATAAACAAAATAAAGAGCAAAGCTTAGTTTTGAATACGTTAAAGAAACTGAAAAAAGATCCTGATATTATTTTTATCAAGACGAACAAATCAAACAGAATTGCAATATTGGACAGATTAACTTACATAGATAAAATGAATGCATGTATAGCGGATATGGATTGTGAAATTCTACAAAAGATTTAAATCTCAAGATTTTCCGTAAAGTCGAAGAGTTAGTCCGCACTGGAAAATGGCCAGAAAGTCTGAAATCGCTTATTAAAATTAACCACACTGCAGTTACTCCGATGTTAACTGGGAGATTGAAAGATCATAAATCAAATTTACCGTTGAGACCTATCGTTTCCCGCTGTGTCGCACCCACATATTTTTTAGAAAAAGCTTTCGTGATCTTCTTGAAGTCAATACTTCTTGATTCAGTTTTTGCTATTGATTCTACAAATGATTTTATTGATAAAGTTAAACAATTTCCAATTAATACAAACACCATTATGGCCAGTATCTCTATATCCTTCCATCAATATGCATGAAGTCATACAATACATTAATATGATCATAGATAACAATTCAAATATATCTCAAGATATAAAAACCTTACTAAAATCTGGACTTAGCCTCATAGTTTACAGTAAATTTTTCGTTTTTAATAAGAATATTTATAGACAATTACATGGTGCACCGATGGGATCACCAGTTTCCGGTTTATACGCAGAGTTTGCTTTAAGACCTCTAGAACATAAGATCTTTGATACGTTTTAATTTGAGACCCGAATGTTGGTTAAGATATGTTGATGATGTTTTCATCTTATGGAACTACAGTTTATCTGATTTAACTGATTTTCTTCAAGATATTAATAAATTAAGTAACTGTATAAAATTCACCCTTGAAATCGAAGAAAATGCTTCACTTCCATTTTTAGATGTTCAAATTAATAGATTCTTTTCAGGGATTCTCTGGATTAAACTTTTCGGTTTATAGAAAACCTATTAAAGAAAACACTGTTATCCCTTTTTCAGCAAACGTACCTTTTCAATATAAAATTTCTGCATTTCAGTCATTCATTAAAAGAGCATTTATGATTTGCTCAGATGACCAATTAAATGAAGAAATCGAGTTTATACAGAAAATAGCATGTGATCATGGTTTTCCATCAAAATATATAGATAAGATAATTCAGAAGTACAACGCTCCCAACTCCTTCAAGTCAACGACAGGATAATAATCAACTTCAGGTCTACAGAAAATTTCACTACATTCCCGCTATATTCGAAAAGCTAAAAAAGATCATACTGAAATATAATATAAAGCTGGTTGCTATTCCACCTCCTTACCTCATTGATATCGTCAGTAATAAGATCGATAGGATCCCAATGGATCAAAAATCTGGTATATATGAAATCCCTATCACTTTATCAAATAATGTTGAAAAAGTCTACATCGGCATGACAAAATGCAAGTTATCAGTAAGGATTATGGAGCATCGCAAAGACATTAAATATCATAAACAGAATACAGCTCTCTCTAGGTTCTACTTAGCTAATGAAGCCTGCCATATTAACTTTGCTGAAGCAAAAATTATAGTTCCGTGCGGTAACCCATTTGAAAGTAAAATTAGAGAATCAGTTGAAATCATTGCACGTTGAAGATAAACCTTGTACCGATAATTTATCCTATAATATCCCAAAAATCTGGCACAATATCATAAAGTCATAATTCTACATCTAATTACAATATTTCAGCTTAAACTTGTTTTATGCTGCCAAAACTTTAATGAAAACTCAGTTGAACGTGGTTTTGTCCCTCATGTGTAGATGACGGCCACTCGTGATTTCTTAAATCGACCTTTTTGATTCATTTGATCTCACTTCATTAATAATTATTTATTTTCACTAGATGGCACTACATATACATATATAACACTACAGTTTCGTATTCAAATGATTGGTCAAGTTTCGACTAATTATTTCTTGCACAGGAAGCTTTCGTCTCTGATTTTTGAGCCTTTTTACCATCATATTTTCCTGAAGACGGCTGTAGAAACAGCTCGAAATGTAGAAGTTAATTTTTAGCTTATTAAAGTTCGTGTTTTGTGTACCAATAAGCAATACTATGTTTTTATTTATATGAAAATATAATTTAACATTAGAAGCACTAAATTTTGAATGTTTATAATTCAAAAACTTATTCAAATGACTTGAAACTTGGTGTCTAGGGATAATTTGAACCGAAGATTTCAAATATCTTGTCAAAATTGGATATCGCCATTGAAAAAAATAAAGTTAGGGTTCGTTTTAATATGTAGATGTCCCCCTAAGCAAATTTTATATACATCATTTAAAAGTAGACTTTATTTCCAATTGTTTGGTACCAGTAACTTTCTTCTACGATAATTTCTTGAGGAGTTAGTTGGGGGTGTTTTCTTTCTTTTCCCACGACTGTACATAGCCGAAAGTACTTGAATTTTTTAACAGCTTTTAAACTGTTTTAATCATCTTTTAGTAATGAATCACATTATTTGTGTAATTTTATATGGTATAACTAAGTGTTTTATAAAGTAATCTCTTCTTAATAATCTGTATTAGGCCATATTAATTGTATATTTAGATTATGTCACCAATATATTATTACAAACAGTTATTATACAATGCTACAAAACTTAAAAACATATTTTGAAAACATTTATTTCTTTATATATTAAATCAAGGAGAAGACTACTTAATTATGGGATGTTACCTATATGGTAAAGATGTATCTTTGAATTATAACGTAAAGATTTCAAATGAGCGTATTTTCAATAACGTTTTTTATAAATTCAGATATTACTGATGGTAAGAAAATATTTGTAGTGATATATTATTAAAATTATTTAATTTTTTATTATTTTTTTAATTATTTTTTTAAATATATTGTTACACAAAATTAAAATAACGTATTTACTCGCGTATTTTTCGCACTTTTCTAATGCAAAAAGTAAAAAGTGTGAAAATTATGATAGATTTGCTTTTTTGTTTCTTTTTAATAGAATTCAATTTAACCAAGAGAGAAAAATCATGCGTCGAGCATAGATTATGAAACACTTTCCAACACAATCGGAATATGGTAACTAAACTTCCTCTTTTAACAAAGGTCAAAAGTTATATCTAGAAAAGAATTTGGAAAACGCATAACACATTTGAAAACTCAATTTTAGAAATTATCATCAAGTCCGAAAAACATCCGAATTCTTCTGTGAAGCCCTGTATCTTCAATTTGTATATATATATATGCTAAATAGTATGCTTGAATTTAGTTCGGTTTGGAAACGCATAGCACAATTGAAAATTCCCTTTCAGGAATTTCCGTCAAAAAATGGACGGGAATGCACTAGAATTCTTTTGTGAAGCCCTGTATATGATCTATAGAATTTATACACACCAAGTAATATGCACATTTCAATTAAATTTAAAAACGTATTACCTCAACTGAAAACCCACTTCCTTCAATTATCGCTCATAGACATTACTAAAACCTAATTATTTTGTGTACCCCTGTAAATGAACGATAAAATGCTATGTACACCATATTTTGCAGCAATCTTCTTGTAGTGTATGATGTATGTCAATTTTAATCTGTTTGAAATAGAGTAACACCATGAAAATACTTTACACTGCAAACTATATTTCCCTATAGCTCATTATGTAACGGAATTCTTTTGAGTATCCCTGTAAACGAACTATAAATGCTATCCACTTCATTTTCAATACCAAATATTCCATAGTAAACTTCAATAACATATATAAATTACATAGCAATCCAAGTATATTTACGCAAATTAGAGATCGCACAGACAGGCAGACAAAGACGGCCAGATAAACCACGAATTCATAAACACTTTTCAACTATGTTGGAAAGTGTTAAAAAGGAATACAAAGGAAATTATTGTTTATAACAATAAAAAGGAAATAATTGTCTATAAGAGTATAACATTTAAATATATAAGTAACAAAGATTAGACGAAATATATAACAATTTCAACAATTTGGTGATAGTTGTTAAACACTGAGAAAAAATTTCATAGCGTTTAGCAATAAAATATCAAAAATGAAATCTATGCTAACGAACCAGAAGTAATTGCAAAGCTTGTATAGAATTATTTAGTATAACTAAATCTTTTGTTTTCTAGAATGTGGAAATACTTTTATTCAGATGCTTTCCTCAGATTAGAGACCACAAAACAATTGTATACATTAAATTGCTTTACCTACTGCATATTTTGTTTCAACTAATATCGAATAAGCACTTCATTCACTCCGAATTCATTTCCAACTACCCTATTAAGATTTCTCCAGAAAAGCCAATATACAATAATTCCATAAGCTCTGTGAATTTGTTATTTTATTAAAATGGAAGCAAGTCAGTACCAGTGTATCACTGGATTTATGAAATGGCACTATAATACCATTTTCATTTTTAGTTTAAAAAAAAAGTCGGGAAAAATCAGAGAATCTGTTCCAAAGAACCAAACTGTAATATCGAAAAATGATAATTGTGAGCACACAATGCAGTTAGATTAATATGAAATCCCATTTATAAATTCAAATTTTCTCATATTCTTAATGCGAAAATTACGCGAATCTTTGTTTTTTATCGAAATTTTCTTTCAAAATTAGTATGCTAAAATTACGCGTGGGCGTAAAAAGGTTAGATATTTCAGAAACGTTTATTTTTCTTTTATGTTTAACCCTTTCAGGGGCAAAATACTTCTATTCGCAAAATTCTGTAATGAGTGACTGACACCAGAATTTACAAGCATATTTATTTCAAAATAAGCAAAAGCTTTTGTTCATGTACTTGATAAAAGGAAATTTTTCATTAAAATATTCTGGTGCCAATGTGGCGTTTAGGAATTAAAACTAGGTGGTCCAAAAATGAACCACCGCCTTTGAAGGGGTAAATCTAAAGGTAATTAACGTACCCTTTAAACTTTTTAAATTAAAGTATTTTATAATGCCTTTTTTTACATATTATTAAAATTTTTTCTGAAAAAGAAGTGATTTAATCGCAAAAAAAAATGAAATTCAGATAGTAAAATTTGACATTTTTAATTTTAAAAACATTAAAGTAAATTTTAAAACAAAATTTCTACAATTAAGTTTTTACAAATTTTTTTTCCATAATTTTCAGAAAAATATGCTCTATAACGCTAAAGATGATATTTCCAAATATTTAACTAATTTAGGAGAAAAAAATAAAATGTCATAACGTACGGTAAAAATACAGTAAGAATGACTATTTGCTTAACAAGTCCGAATCTTAGTTTGATTAAGAGGGTTAAATTATGGGCATAAATTTTGGCCGTTTTGTCGCGCTCGATAAATAAATAAATAAATATATATATATATATATATATACCATTCATTTTTTATTCATATTATTCATATTTTATACATATTTAAACATATTTATTCATATTTTGAAAATATACAAAAAAAATTTTGGAAAAAAAAAAATGGAAAATAAGTTATAAGCTGGTAAAAAATAAAAAAAGGAGTGGGTGTTGTTTGACACGATTGCAACCATTCTGGTCAACTGAAACAAAATTTTAAAAAAAGATTCTTAATTAGTAAGAATGTCGTTATATCCCCTACCTAAGAGAAAACAGAAAAAAAAAATTGCAAAGTGGCGGCTGTCTAAAAAAAAGGCATTTTTCGACTCTTTATTTTTCATAATTTTTAATTTTTTAAAATAGAAACAAAAAAAAATGATGCAAAAATGGCAGGGGCGATAGAAATTTATACATTAAAGGTTGGTACAAAATTTGAAGTAAATCTGTTAAATAGAACTTGAGATATCATGTCAACCATGTTGGAAAAAATAGTTTTGAGAAAAACGCAGTATTGTAGTGTCGTGAGAAAAATGTTTGATGTGAAGATGTCAAGCACAGTGCTTATTTAAATGATTTACACATGGTTCCATTGGTGAGGAGTCAAGTCGTTACAACACCAAAAATGGTCGGGTAGTCCACCGTCTATTGTCCTATTTGCCCCTGCGCGGCGTGACGGACTTAGTTGTTGCGTCACTAAAACAGCTATAATTCCATGAATTATTGGACATTTAAAATTTTCTCTTTAAGATACATTCTTAAAGATCTGAACTTTAAGAATATGCAAAAAAAAATAGATTTTTTTTTTTAAATTCTAGACCAGAATACCCCCTTAAATGCATCTTAAGAATCGTCCCTTCCCCCGAAAAAAAAATCTGGGTGACTTCATCCAACTTTTTGAACACTTTACATAATACTATAAATTTCAATAAGTATTAATATAAAAATAAATATGTTAGATTCTAATCTTACAAATGTGAAATGTTTCCGCTGGTAAGAATGACCTCATGTTCTAAACAAAACGCTAACTTTCATTCATAAACCGGACAATCTTTTCACAATTATGTAATTTTCAAAAAATTCCGATTCCGTCCGTGATAACTTTAAAGCATGTAAATTAAGAAAATTATCGACATTGAATTTACTTAACCCTGCAAATAGATGTTTTCAATTGTTTTGAAAGTGGATATTTCATTACTTTTCCTCAACAAAATGCAGAACGTAAGTTTCTATAATCTTTTACCAAATTAGTAAACTCACTGTGTTTTTTTTTCCTATGTACGTTTTTTTTTTAAGTTTCACTAAACTAAGTAACGTTCTGGGGAAACTGGATTGAAATATCAAGATAAGATGATTGTAAACAATAAAAATATTTAATTGAATAATTGAGTTGAAAAAGAAAATATTTATCGGCTTTCTCTGGCCACGGAATGGTTGAATAATTCTCTAAATATCAAACTCATTGTTTGATTTGTACAAAAATACAGTTCTTGTGACAGTAGCCTATAACACATATTTGCCAAACAGGGGTCAATACAGACAAAATTTAGGTCCTACTTTGGGCCCCTTCACAAAACTCAATTTAAAAAAAGAGACACCTTGTCAAAGTTATTTTTAATAAAATAGGCCCCTTCACAAAATTCCTCTTAATAAAATAGACCCCTTCACAAAATTCCATTTCATAAAAACATAATCTTCATTAATTATTTTTATTTTGTTAGATTTTAAAATGTGCATTTTTTAAACAAAACAAGTTCACAAGAAAGCAAAACTTTAGCAGGAAGACTATAAAGAAGTTATTATTAATTAATACTTGGTTCAAATTTGAGTAACTTAGATTTCATTTTTTGTTATAAATTGTATTTTTTACAAAAATATAATAAATTTCACAAAAATAATTTTTACTTCCAACAAAATGGGCCTCAAGAAAAAAATCCTGCAACCCCTGCCAAATCTGAGTTCAATCTGAAGCGTCGTTCGGCCGCTACCGTATTTACTGACACACATGCATGCATACCTCATCGTAAAAATACTAAAAACGGACTCGAAGAACCTGGAAACGTAAAAAAATAACATACACACATAATATATTGAATCATTGTAAAAATAGAAAAAGCAGATTCGGAGAACCTTAAAATGTAAAGATATCAAATTTTCCGGGGTTTTATCATAATTACAATACTTTCCTTACACTTTATGTATCCGGAAAATGAAACTAGCGAGTGGGTTGAAAAAAATATATTTTTTGTTTTTAGTTTTGTCAATTAGAACGTACTAATATAGTGAGAAAAAATTTCTGGCTATGTTTCTACAAAACTTGTAAGAAAAATCTAAAAAGATTTTCTTTGAAAAAAGTAATATTCAAAGAACGTTACCGAGTGGAAGGCTTGTTCTAACAGCATCTGATGGCTTATACAGTCTGTCTCAATAGTTGAGGCACAATAAGAAAGTATCGTTTATTAAATAACAGTACAAAATTAAACAAAAACATTATTTATTTATTATGTTTTGTAAATCGATACAGTTCTTGTGACAGTAGCTTATAACATATTTGCCAAATCAGAGTTCAATCTGTAACATCGTTCGGCCGCTACCGTGTTTATTCACACGTACGTATGCATCATCGTAAAAATACTAAAAACACATTAAGATCCTGAAAACGTAAAAAATAACATACACACATAACATATGGAATCATTGCAAAAATAGCATTTGCAGATTCAGAGAACCTTAAAATGTAAAGATATCAAATTTTCCGGGGTTTTAACCATAATTACAACACTTTTCTTACACTATATGTATCTGGAAAGTGAAAATAGCGAGTGAGATGATTTTTTTTTTTTACTTTTGTCACTTAGAACATACTAATATAGTGGGAAAAAAACTTTCTGGGTATGTTTCTACAAAATTTGTAAGAAAAACCTGAAAAAATATTTTCTTTGAAAAGGGGTAATTTTCAAAGAACGGACTGAGTGGAAGGCCTGTGCTAAAACACTGCTCAAAATAATTACGGAAGCAAGCAAAAAAATGAAGGGAACAGTGCGAGACAGCCATACATAGGCATAAAATTGAGAGTAACATGTGTATCAATGCGCAATACAGAAAAAAAACGCAAAACCATTTGAAATAGAGCTTTAATTCTCTGAAACGATGGGTAGAACGTGAAAAGATCGTTTAGGGCAACATTTTAGTTACATGTAAATGAAAAAAAAGTGCTGTTTAGGAATGATGCAAGGTATTTAATATGGTGTGTGGTCCCTTCGAATAAACAAAACTGCCCCATACCTGATTTCCATGGATTCGATGACAATAACGATAAGTTTTTGGGGACTACTGTTACCTCTCAAGAATTGCAATCTTAAAGTCCCAGAAAATAAAAAGAGGCCTCAGTCTCGCTGCAATGCATCGTCTGAGTGTGTCCCAAACATGCTCGATCGGATTCAGGTCAGGAGAGTATGTTGGCTATTCTATATGCTGTATTATTTCAACTTTAATAATGTTCTCCACAATACGAGCTCTATCGTATTATCACGCATGGTAAAAAGGGATCACCAATAGCTGCAACATAAAATACGACATGAGGTCTCAGTTTCTCGTTTGTATAACTTTGGACCGTCAAAGTGCCATCCCGAATGATATGTAGACCTATACTTCCACCTATGTTGATTCCAGACCATAGGATAAAAAAACTCGTCTGTAATGTGATCTTTCACAAACGCATGCGTTATTATTTTGTGTGCTCCTTTCTCTCCACGCCAAAACACATCGGATGTCACTTATCGATTAAATCGGGACTCGTCTGTAAACAGAATTTGACTCCAACAACGTTGCCTCCAAATTCGATGTTCAATTGCCTACCTTCCATGGTCCGCACAGTTGCTTGACGTCAACGGATACAGACCAATGGCTTCGTGCATAGAGACCACCCTGAAGAAACCTATTTATACTGTTTGGCTGGACAGTGACACCCTTCGTCCTGTGGCCAAGAAGAACCGTGTTTGCAGCTGGGCAGTATTGTCCGTTCCGTTTCGACGAGCGGTTAACAGAATATATATCAGTCATCAGTTTATGAGGTAGCACATGGCCGACCTTGCCCTCGTCGATGCCCACCATGTGTCTTGGAATCGATTCCACAACCTTGCATTGACACTTCTTGTGACTCCAATAGCGTCTGCTACACTTCGTTGTGTTTCCCCAGATTCAACTGTCCCGATAACACGCCAAGCCATAGATTCCGCTAAATCACATTGTTGTGACATTTTCAAGACGCCTTCTCTAAACACAAGCTGAGCAATTGAATTTTACAACTGAGAGTGCGAAACAGACGTTTCTGCAAAATCCCGATTTCTGCACTTATCTCCTTTTTCTACTTTTTGACATCATAAACTTTGATTTGCATATGAAGTTTTTTTCATCTGTTTCCTACTAGGCTTTAAATTTTGGATGTTTTATTGTTCATTACTTATCGGTAAAAATATTTGCGTAATTTTGTTTAAACCATGTTCTCCCCTAATTTTTTTTAGCAATGCAGAATCCGATTGCTTATACAGTCTGTCTCAAAAGTTTAAGCACAACAAGAAAGTACCGTTTATTAACCCTCCAGTCGGGGGCAACTTTACGACCTATTGGGATCTCACCAATGTTGGAATTTTGGAAAACATTTTGCAGATCTACACCGATCATGACCCCTAGAACTCAAAACCACCCCAGTAAAAAAATTTATACATAGTTGCCAACCTTCCTATTTTTTGGATACCAGTAAAATATTACAAAAATGTTCGCCTTATTTAATTGCATGCATTGTGCGATTATACAAAGCAAGTATATACAAAGCTGCATAAAAATGTTGGTATGAAAACAATCGGGAGGTTGGCAAATATGTTTATATATATGTATATGTACATATATATATATATATATGTGTGTGTACATATATATATATATATATATATATATATATATATATATATATATAACCATGAATGAAATCAATAGAAGAATAAGAAATGGATGGAGTGCTTTTGGGAAGAACAATATTATTCTGAAGAGTAGCATGCCACTTTGTTTGAAAAGAAAGGTATTTAACCAATGTGTTTTGCCTGTGCTAACTTATGGAGCAGAAACATGGACGCTAACAAAACGGATGGTACAAAGATTACAAACAACACAGAAAAGTATGGAAAGATGTATGCTAGGTATAACTAGAAGAGACAGAAAAAGAATAACCTGGATAAGAAGTCAGACGAAAGTTTTTGACATCATTGAAAGAATTAAACGGCTAAAATGGAAATGGGCTGGGCACATTGCAAGAAGACAAGACAATAGATGGAGCACAAACACCCTACAGTGGTATCCCAGAGATGTAAAACGGCCAAGAAGACGACCTCAAGTAAGATGGAGTGATGAAATCAGAAAAGTAGCCGGTGTAAATTGGATGACTAAAGCACTAGACAGAAAACATTGGAAAAATCTGGGGGAGACCAACATCCAGCAGTGGATTGAAAACGGTTGATGATGATGATGATGATGATGATGATATAACCATTAATTAAACATTACCGACCATCATCAAAAAACGCATTATTGTGAATGATTGACAATAAAAATGGATGCCACAAACCTATAATATAGAACTGTATGTATAAAATAAAGTACTTTATACTTAATTACAAGAATTAATAAGGAAGAATAAAAAAAGAAGAATATGGATTCCGAAAAAAATGAAAAACCTATATATTGAATTACGTTTTCAAGAGTACAGAATTCAATGATATAAGCAAATCGGTTGTTTTCTGTGAGAAAAAAGCTTAAAGCTGAAAAAATAAATTTCTCCTGTACTCGAACAACCAATAGATCTAAAAGAATTGTCTCAAGATGAAAACAGAACATTATCAAATGGCATGAAATGGAAAAAAAAAACACTACAACCCATTAAATATTTAATTTATAGCAATAAAAATCTTACACAACTTACCGAATAAATTCCCAGTAGATTTTCAAAAAAAAAAAAATATATATATATATATATATGTGTGTGTGTGTGTGTGTGTAGAAATTTAATGCACATTTATTTTAACGAATAAGTGTACACTGTGGTCGGTGTCTAGAAGTAAAGTCCAGGCCGATTCTTGATGGAATCTGAAACTTTAATGCTCTTGATTATGTGGGTGAAATATTTACAGATGGGGTATTTACATTTAAACATGATAATTATAACTGGGTGGCGATATTCCGCCCTACTCAGGTCCGTGACCCGGTATTCGGTCGAACAGCGACGTTTCAATACGTCTGCTCTCATGAGCAACCAACAGTCAACTCTATCTTTTCACAATAGTTTGTGTCAGTTCAGCAGTTTTTCCGTTGACTCAAAGGTCGGGGTGGATCATCCCGAGCCTCATCTAAGAATGTGCTAGGCTTTGCAGTGCAGAGTTCAAACTCTGTCACCACAATTCGGCCTACCTGACAGGGCTGGGTCCTCCCAGTCACCCATCTACTTTATATACCTGACTGGTACTGGATTACTTTTTCCAGAACATATATTATACACACAAAAAAAATTCACAAACAATATATAAAACAAAATAATAGTAAAATCAGTCACTAAATACTGGTGATCAAAAGTTTTCAGTCCTTGACCAATATTTTTAGAGTTAGAAAAATAATAAAGTTTTTCTGCTTGTCACTTAGAAGCAGTTCTTTTCACAGTTTGTTCATAATAGTAATAAAAAAAAGATATCAATAACACACAGTTTAAAAAATATATATAAAAAAAAACACAAAAATCACTTAAAGCATAAATATTTCGTCTTAGACAGTAGAAGTCCAAGGCTTCATGTGATCTGCAGCCGTCGAGGTCGTATTTGGACCCTCATGGTGTCCAACTTTACTCACGTTATAGCGATCGTTTCTTTTTACTGCAGTAATCTCATAGGGACCAAGAAACTTAGGCCTTAGTTTGGTACCTGTCCCAAACTGTGTTTTTTGAATGGCCACCAAATCACCGAGTTTATATGTGTTGGCCTTTTTTCGCTTTTTGTTATACGTTTTCATGTTTTCCTGTTGTATTTTTAGTATGTTTTGCTTAGCTATTTCTCTATTCGAATTTCTTTCCGATATGAACGAATTTAATTCCTCATCATCTAACAGCGTTTTGATTTGCAGGTCAGTTTTCTGCCGCAGTTTCGTTCCTGTCAGCAATTCAAAAGGTGTAAATTTTGTACTCCTCGATACGGTACTATTCATGATACGTTGCACGGGCGCGACAAATTTGTACCATTTAGTGGGGTCTTCTACACTAAGTTTTGCTAAAATTGGGATAAGAATTCTGTGCATTCGCTCTATTTGACCGTTTCCTCTAGGTATCCCTGTTGTTATGGGAATATGCTTTATGTTCTCTTCCTTACAATATTTCTCAAAATCAGCAGAGGTAAATGCTGGTCCTTCATCGGTAATGATTCGCGATGGATTTCCGAAAATATCATGTTGTCTGGTCAATTTATCGATGACTTCTTTAGCGGCTGTAGTTTTAACGGGGTATAGCCAAACAAATTTAGTAAATGCGTCCACAACAGTAAAAATGTGATTGTAATTTTTATTTGTAGAAGGCATGGGACCAATGTGATCTATATGATAGGTCTCGAGGGGCATATTTTGTTTGGGGATCGGGTTTAACAGACCTTCTCCTTTTCCTTGCTTTTTATTGCAAAGTATACACTCTATGCAGTTGCCAATGACACTTTCAATTTGCTTTCTTAATTGGGGTATAAAATAATTTTCTTTTAAAATAATTTCAGTTTTAGCCACTGCGTAATGACCTTTGTTATGAACATCGCGTATTATTTCCTTTTGCATATTGGTAGGAATCATCAGAAGTTCTCTATCATTTTCATATTTATATACGATGTCGTTTCTTATAAAATATTCTGAACTTTCATTTTTTTCAATTAACTTTTTTATCGCTTGTATGTGTTCGTCTTCTTGTTGTGCATTCTTTATTTTTAAAGTTAATTCATCTTGCGATCGGGTAACTATTAGAACTGTATTTCTACTCAATGCGTCTACATGTTTCATTTGGGATCCTGATCGGTGGGCAATTTCGTAATCAAATTCCTGTAAGAATAGAGCCCATCTGGCTACTTTTGGCGTAATGTCTTTTTTGTCCATTGTCTTTTGAAACGCGGAACAATCTGTCACAATTTTAAATTTCGTGCCTAATAAATAGTTTCGGAATTTTTTAACCGATTCTATTACCGCGAGTGTTTCCAATTCGTAACTCGAGTATTTTGCTTGAGTAGGTGTAGTTTTACGGCTCATATAATGAATAGGATGTAAGTTTTTGTTTTCATCTTCTTGTAGTAGGGCACTACCAAAACCTATGGCGCTTGCATCGGTGTGCAATTCTAGTCTAGCGCCTCTTCGGAATGTATGCAATACTGGGGGGTTAACTAGTTTTTCTTTAAGAGTCTCAAAAGCTTGTTTTTCGAGGATTCCAAATTTAAATGTATTTCCCGCTTTTAATAAATCGCTTAAAGGTCTCGCTATAGTTGCATAATGTGGGATGTATTTTCTGAAATAAGAAGTTAAACCCAGAAAACTGTGTAATTGTTTAAGGGTGCGGGGTTCAGGAAAATTTTTTACTGCCAAAGTTTTGGCTTCCGAGGGCCTTGTAGTTCCGTTTTCAATAATATAGCCTAAAAATTCAATTTTCCGTTTAAGGAATTGGCATTTTGCAAAATTAAATTCAAGTCCGTAATCCGATGCAACTTCTAGGACGCGTTTCAGTTTTAAAAGCGCTTCTTCCTCAGTCTTCGCAAGTACTATGACATCGTCTAAGTAAATTAATATTACCTTTTCTTTAATTAACTGTTTAAAAACAGCTTGAATATATCTCTGAAAATTCTGCGGGCCAATCGATAATCCGAATGGAAGCTTTAAATATTCGTACTGGGAGTTATGCGTGACAAATGCTGTATATTTCCTACTCTCCTCTGCAACGTCTATATGAAAAAAAAACCATTTTTAAAATCCAATGTAGTAAAAACCTTCGCTTCCTCAATATTATCTAAAACGTCCTCTATTCTTGGCAAAGGAAAATTATCTCTAATTATTTTTTTATTAAGGGGTCTATAGTCAACACACAATCTCCAGGAATTATCTTTCTTTTTCGCTAACACTATAGGCGATGCATAATTAGAATTACTCTCCGTTATAATTCCCATTTCCAACCATTCTTGTATTTGTTTGTCTACAAATTCCTGTTCTGGATATGCTAATCTACGCGGTCGTTGCGCAATCGGAATATCATCAGTTAATACTATATTTACTTTTAACTCCGTGTCCTTAACTTTGTTTGGCTTATAATTAGTGATCAACTCCGTTAAGTCTTTCTTAATAGTGTTGTTTGTAATGTGGTTTAGCTCAACTTCCTGAAAATTAATAGAATTAGCTGTCTCAGCTAAATAAATATCTGTGGTTTTCGCTGAGTCTAACTGTGGGATGGAACACTGTTCACTTTCCAACAAACATTTTTTATCAGAGCTCAATTGCATGTTTATTTTTTCACTAAAGTTGCAAGCTGTTTCATTTCGACTAGTTTGCTCCTTTCTCACCAATTCAGCTGTCGCAATCGTTTTTCCTATCGTGGGATTGTTTTGCTTCTCTGACCGCAACATCGCATGAAATTTGGGTGTGACATAGATGACGCGTCTGGTTTTGTGTCATGATTGTTTCTTGCGGGAAAGCAGTTACGTAATTCACCCTAACTTCCTTCAATTTTCGTTTCCCTGTAATTTGCAATCCTTTTTCCGACATATTGAAATTTACCTGTTTCAAAAAGTTATTTCCTAAAATTATAGAATGGCTCAAATTTTTTACGACATATAAATCTGCATTCACTGTGTAACCATCTATTTCAATTTTTACGGTCATAAATCCTATGGGTGTAATTTGACTACCACCAATACCTGATAAAACCAAATCATTTTCATGCAATTTAGGACATCCCAGGGCTGTATAAGTATCGTTGCTACACATATTGACGTCACTTCCTGTATCTATTAAAGCATCCATATTTTTCCCTAAAATCCCCACGTTTTTTATTATTTTATCAACCGGATTTGAGTTATTGCTTACGGCAGCATTTGCATTTTTAGGAGAATTATTTGTACACTGGTCAGACCTATGGCCAGGAATTTTACACCTCCAGCAGACCGGACTTTCTTTTTTTCGGGGGCAATCCCTAAAACGGTGGGAAAGTTCATTGCAATTGAAACAACGGATTTTTGTATTTAAATTCTTTTGGGGGGTAGGTGTGTAGTTCTTCTCACATGGTACGCGACTAATGTCATTTCGATGGAACGCTCTATTATTTTCACTACCTTGACGTTTTCTAAATTCCGTGTTTGAGGGCTTAATTTCAGTTTTCCGTAAGTTAATTCTGGCGGTTTCATAATCATCCAATTTATTGGTCAAATCTTCTACACTCGTAATTTTTGGCAATTCGTCACAAAAGTGTTCCTTCATTTCTAGGGACAATTTTCGCCTAATCTGGTCAATAATTAAAATATTTTTTAACTCTTCGAACGTTGATATGTGTAATCCCGACAACCATTCATTCAGAAAATTTGAGATTTCAAATGAAAAATCTTTCCATGACGCTGAATTTTGTTTTCTATGTAAAAAGAATTTTTGCCTGAATTGCTCTGGTGTAAGTTTGAACGTCTTAAAAGTATTTTCTTTACACAGTCGTAATCACTGGATAGTTCTTCACTTTCACGATTTACTAAACTAACAATATCGAGAGGTAACAGTGCCAACAGATATGTAACCCATTCATCTTTTTCTATCCCAAGACGCTTTGCTTGCCGTTCGAAAAGGGTTAAGTAAATGCTAATTTCTTCCTCATTATTATATCTATTTAGCAATTTTAGAACATCGGAACCCTTTCCGGCGATTGTAGATATTGGATTATGCAATTGGGTATTTTGTGTATTTTCCAATTGTAATTTTTTCAATTCAAATTCACGATTTTCGATTTCTTTTTGTTGCAACAATTTTTCACTTTCTTCTCTCTCGCTTATAATCCCCGCTAGCAAATTTTTTACTAAATCCTCATTATACCCTTCGGATTTTAAAATTAAATCAGTCAGTTGACTTTTATTAGCACCATCTGGAGGACTTAAACCTAACTCGATTACCGCAGTAACCAGATCGATCTTTTTAGACCTTATTAAGTGTGCCATAATTATATTTAACCAATTAACACATAAAATAAAACATTTCAATATAAATCAATTATATATAAGCACCCGATAAATCAAATATATCTATATATATAATAATATTAGCAGTTTTCTAAAACAGACTTACTTTGTACCTGATATTTCCACCAAAAAAATAAATATATATATTTTCTTCACAATATAACAATACAATAAAAAATAATTATTTAACACCTGTTTTATAAAAACTTGCTTCCCTCTAAATATTCTCACATAATATATATTTCTTTCTTTTCACATAAAAAAAATTATTTCGTTAATACTTTTTCTTTCAAAGAAGCAAAAAAAAACATGTATTTCTTAGGAAGCAAAAAAAAAACCACCTTCCTATATTTCCTCTTCGCAGACACGTTTAAGCAAGTGCCTTATTTCTTTTATTAAAAAAAGTGCAGAACAAAAAAAAATCCACTTCTGCATAAATTACTAAATATTCTTTCTCTTCTGGCGTACACAACAGAAACTTACTGTACATTTTTTATGGGGAAAAATAAAAAAAACACTTCCCCATTTTATCACAAGAAAAGAAAAAAAAAGAAAACCTTTCGTCATATAAGACGGGAAAAAACTTTCACCGCTCACTATTTAGGTCACCGTATGTTTTCTTCTCGAATACTAGAAACGACCTATTAAAACTTTAGCAGATGCATTTTCACAAATGATTCATCTCACAGGAACAGATCTTTTCAAAAAGACGAACACGTAGTTAAACTTCAACGCGCACAGATAGAAACACTCTTTTTATCTTTCCTCCCCTGCATGCGGATTTTCCTTTTTCTTTTTTCTCTTTCCAGTAATTCACGGAACATTCGATGAAAGCAACTTTTTTCCTTTCCTTTTCAGAGCATCGTTCAGCTTAAGGACATCAGAATTTCTTTATACATCAGAAAATTTTCGTACACGTTAAATCCACACATCCACACTTTGCATGTAAATATCTCGGTCGACAGTCCCCAATCTGTAGAAATTTAATGCACATTTATTTTAACGAATAAGTGTACACTGTGGTCGGTGTCTAGAAGTAAAGTCCAGGCCGATTCTTGATGGAATCTGAAACTTTAATGCTTTAATATATATATCACTTTTTTATGGACATGATAACTTAACTTCCATGGCTCTGCACAAATCTTTTCTAAACTGATACATAAAATCTCGGCCAAGTTCGTTAATGGTCAAAATCGGACCAAGGGGGCTGGAAATAGGAAGGGGTTTTGTGAAAAATGAAAAAACCCCATAATACATGTAATACATGTCGACTCATTTTAAAGTTATTGTTACTTCTAAAAATGGGCCAAAAATTTATGTATGACAGACTTTTGATAAAACTAAAAATAGGCTCAAGGAGCGAAAAAAAATAGGGTTTTTTGGGGAGAACAAAATTCATAACTTCGTCAATTCTGAAGATATCGAATCCAATTAAATTTATTATAAATTGTCTTAATATTATCTACAACTTTTATGTTGACAAGTTTTTGATAGCACAAATTTGTACTACAAAAAAAATTAAACGAAAACAAAAAGGTGGGGGGGGTGAAGAAAGAAATCCATAACTTCGTGAATTCATAAGATATTAAATCCGCATGAATTTATTATATATTGTCTTAATATTATCTACAACTTTTATATTGACAAGTTTCTGATAGCACCAATTCTCAGAGCAAAAACAAATTCAAAATACATATAAGTTGAAGAAAAAGTATCGTATTAAGGGTGTACTCAAATCCAAACTGCTTATTTTCTGACTCATTTTTAAATCCATTTTTGCTTTTAAACGAATCCAATTGGTAGAGTCTCTTATTCAGAAACTATGTAATGTGCCATAATAGTCAATTTTTTTGATAGAGGCAGATTATATTTTACAAAATGATGTCAAATTGGGCATTTTGAACCGAATTTCTGGAAGCGATTGTGTTGGAAACGAAAAATATGGTCCTACTGAGAAAATAATTGTATATAAATCAAGTTCTGATTAATTGAACGAAAAATAAAAACATAGGTCGCTTATAAATCTCTCAAAAAATCACGTCAGCAAGTTTAATGTTTTTCCTTTTAAAATGAATCTGAAAATGTGTCAGAAAATTTAGAGTTGTTGAGCATGGGAAAATATTTCTTGAATACCGCCTTAACATGATTCTGATAAAACATTCTCTTGTATAAAAATTAAATTAAAAACTCGTCAAATGCGGTCAGATAAAATTGTTAAAGTGGGTTTTTCTCTAATCATGATTTAGTTTTTGTTGGTGAAATTAGTACTTAACTACGAAATCTACCTGCGCCGGTAGGCCGGCCGACAGGGATTTTTTTTTTAATTATTATTAAGATTGTTTGATTCCCATCATCTTTTGAAGTAGAAATAGTCACTTTAATTAATGACAGATTAAATAATGCAAGAATAAATCGAATTATACACTTTTAAAAAAGTGGTAGGAATCAAGCAATCTGAATTTAAAAAAAGTAGCCCACTGCAACGCACAAATAGTGTTTCCCGCGGCTGGAGGGTTAAATAGCAATGCACAATTAAACTGAAACATTATTTACTTATTATATTCTGTAAAAATATTCAAATAAATCTAATTAAAATGAATACTAGTAAATGGATATATCATCATACCTTTGATTAAAAAAAAAAAAAAAAAAAAAAAAAAAAAAAAATTAAAAAATTAAAGTCTGTAGCTACACAGTGTCTCAAAAGTTTCAATGGAAACAAATACATCATTTAAACACTCTTATGCAGGGGTGGCCAACTGTGGCACGCCTGATACCACTAAAATTTTACAGAAAAAGTCGATTTTTTGAGTCGCAGAGATTCGATGATTAGATAAGGCAATGATTACTATAAAATTTTAGTAGTGTCGAGCGTGCCACAGTTGGTCACCCCTGCTCTTACGTGATGCTATTTATTAATAGTATTTCCCTAGCTTTGGATAGATTCAAATAATCGTGTTTCCACAGAATCAATTAGTTTTTGAAATATTATTGGTTGCAGAAAATACTGTTACTTAAAGCATTCAAAAAGATGTTATTTTAACACCTAAGAATTGAAAAAATAATGCGGACGCCAATTATTAACTTAAAACGCAAAAAAAGAAATTAACCTCTTAAACTTTTCAAAATACCAATAATTTATTTAACGGTTAAAATTTCTACCTTTTTCTATAAAAAATATTCACACATTAAAACAATTTCTTATTCACGTTACATCTTATATAAAAAGCATCACGAGAATTAAAGATGAAAGGATAATAATAAAATAAATAAAACATGACAATAGATTTAATATCCTCCCAACTTCTGATTATTTCTTATAATCAAAACTTCACATTAAATAAATACAACATTTACATGAACATTATAAACTGAGTCCCTCTGGCATCTTTGTAATTTGTGATTCGTGTTTTGAAGGCTCAACCTGAGTTTCATTCAAAGTTGGTTTAGGAAAAATACTTTTGGAACAATCAACCGATGACACTTCCAGAGGATAGATTGTTTGAATAGGCCGAAGTATCTGCGAATGAGACGTTTGTAGTTTCAAAAGACGAACTTTTCCATCATTACTATGAATGAGTTCTGCAACACGTCGTGATGGCCAATTATTCCTTTTCTTGTTATCTGATCCCAACAAGACTCGATCTTCTTATAGCAACTGAACTTTGGAAATTTCTCCCATTCGGTCGTTGGATAAGAAGACCCAAATGTTCTGATCTAAATCGATTCCTAATATCATTTTGTAGCTACTGCCTATATTTAAATGTTCTTAATGAGAGAATTTTCCTCGACTGCATCAACGTCTGGTAAACCACACTTATGAATATCTTCCAGAAACATGTCCGGAGTTATGGGTTTGAAAGACTCTTTCTCTGATATGCAAGTTAGTGGTCAAGAATAGACATTACCGACGAATGGCAACAGCAACGCCTCTGGGGGTATATACTATCCAAAAAAAGACTGCTTATTGGATGACGGGGAAGCAGCATTAAAATATTCTTCACTCCTACTGGTTTTTATTTCTATATAGTGCAAATCATAAAGATCGAAACAATAGCCTATTTCCTTCCTTAAATATTGCCCCTAGACGCATACTTCCAATTGCAAAGTTTCATAAAAAGGTATAAAATTTGATGACATAAGTTGCAACTCCATGGGGGTCTATTTAAGAAAATACAAAAACTAAATTTCTATACGGCCCCGGTAGGCTAAAATTTCCAATTAGGAAAATTTTCCTGATCCATTTTTGAATGAAACAAAAAAATTCATCTTTATATCTGCGAAACTCAGAGATATTAAAATCGAAAATTCGTGACTTACACCACTTAACCATACCTCTGACGTGATATTGATGCATTTGGAATGCAAAGTAGAGATCATCCACAAATTATACGTTATTAAAAATCGATTTAAGACAGTGCCTCTCCTTTGGACACGTTAAACTTGCTTTCGAAATATGCTGGAAGTCTGCACGGGCGAAATTCCCAGACCCGGTCCCGGCCCGACCAATACGAAAAAAGTTCGGCCCAGCCTGCAAAAAGGTAAAAATCTCGACCCGACTAATTTTTTAGAAAACATGGATTTTTATGTCGATATGTTTAAAAATTGTTTCGTACGAGGAGTTCTAGAAAAAAAATACTTATTTTAGCTTTTTTTTTCATGTTTATAATCTTCATTTTTAAGGTTGTGATATATATAGTATATATATTATGAATCTCTATTTGTATGTGGATTTTTCAGTTATCATTAATATCGTTAATCCATATTCCATGTAGTGAAGACTTTGAAAAATGCAATACAATAAAATCTTCAAAGACGTAATCACATAGGAAAGAAAAAATGCATTATAGACAAGTTCCCTTCTTAGTAGGTGTAAATTCTATTCTTTTCTAACGTATTATTATATTCATTTTGCATGGATCAACACATTTTCCATTTAAGAGAGGATTCCATCAAAGACAGCTTCTTTTTCACGGGTTTTATCGTATTTTAATTTTATTGCCTAGAAATCTACTATTCTTTAAAAAGAATAAATTTTAACCTTTAACTGATGTCACAAAAATTGTCACATAACTAGTGTGAAGCGGTCTGTGAGACCGCTGCAACGAAAGTTGATTAAAAGGCACCTTTAACTCATAGGATGGTGTTGTTGTACTAAACTTTTTGCACAGGACTGTTATAATTAAAATTCACCTACTTAAAAGTCTCTGGTGATAGTACTAAAGTTCCAAACGGAACAAAATTTCGGTAGTGTTTGTAGTTAAACTGAAAATTGCAAGTTAAACTATAAAAATGGAAAAAAGCCGTGATCTGAGAGACCGATAATATCAGTTAAAGGTTAAAGTTTAATTGTAGAATAATAATGATTTAAAAATATATGCATTTTTTGCAAAAGATTTTCGACCAGGCTAAATTTTACTGATTTGCGTACGAACCAGGTCACCGATAGACAATGATTTTCATACGGATTGCGCCGAGACGGGGGCTGTATATTTCGGCCCGTGCAGACTCAGGAAGAATGAGGCCAGTCCCGGCTCTGTATGGAAAAAATACATTAGTCCCGGGCCGATTCTTCAGAAAAAAGTAAGGCCCGAGCTCGGCCCGGAAGGAGTAATGACTAGGTCTGGTCCGAGCCATCAGTAAAAAGTAAGGTCCGGGCCCGGCCCTCAAAGAATGAATACCAGGCCTGGTCCGCCCGGCTCGTGGGCTGAGCTAGCAAAATGAAAGCAAACTTTGAAACGGGTCAGGCCAACAGAATAAAGACTTTTTTTAACGGCCTCGACCGCGCAGATGAAAAATCTGAAGTTGTGAGTGCTAAAATTACGAAAAATCGGCATGTTAGAAAAAGCCTTGTTTTAAATAAACTGAAGAGACTTTTAACCAGTACAGAAAGAAGATGGAAAGGGCGAAAGTTAAACTGAATCAGAATTTTAAGCTATGGGAAGGAGTTACTTACCCACCTGCAAGCTTTTTAAAAGGCATTTAAACATTCTATTAGGAGCCAATCTTTATCTAAATTTTTAAATGAGTTTTTCTGCATGATGGGTTTTTCCCCATTTCTCGTCTTTAATTTGTTATAAGTCAAGAATTGTTAAAGATAAATGGTTCAAACTTGGAACATGTCTTTTAGGTAGCTTTCATTACAAAAAGCTACCTATTGCAGCCGTTCGGAGGAAAGCGATTTCAAAAAATTTTGGTATATTTTCATCGATCATGACCCCCAGACCCCGAAACCACCCTCCGTTCAAAAGTTGATATATATATATATATATATATATATATATATATATATATATATATATATATATATATATATATCCATATATATATATGTATATATATCTGACCTTTGTCATACTGTAACTCTCGAATTTATGAACCGATTTGGATGTAATTCGGTATGTACATAGTACATACCAATGTCTCGATCGAGTTCGTTGGCCAGCTTCATCCGCCATTTTGTTTCAAAATGGCGGCCATTTAAAATTTCCTTAAAAATTTTAAATTTGAAATGTGGTACCAAAGAATTGAAAATGGAAAAATATTTTTTTCTTATGTATTTTACCTTTATACAAAGATCCCGGAGCAGTTTTTGTTTCGTCTATATCTTAAAAAATGGCTGAGTTATAGCATTTTGAATTTCTAGCGTGGCTGACATTTTGAAACGTCCTGAAATTTGTCACGCGATAAAAGGCGTATTTATGAACCGATTTGGATGTAACTTCGTTTGTACATAGTACATACCAATGTCTCGACCGAGTTTGTTGGCCAGCTTCATCCGCCATCTTGTTTAAAAATGGCAGCCATTTAAATTTTTAAGAAAATTTTTAATTTGAAATGTGGTACCAAAAAATTGAAAATTGAAAAAATATTTTTTTCTTATGTATTTGACTTTGATACAAAGATTCGGGAACAGTTTTTGTTTTGTCTATATCTCTAAAAATGGCTGAGTTATAGCATTTTGAATTTCTAGCGTGGCTGACATTTTGAAACGTCCTAATATTTGTCACGTGATAACAGGCGTATTTATGAACCGATTTGGATGTACTTTGGTGTGTACATAGTACATACAAATATCTCGACCGAGTTCGTTGGCCAGCTTCATCCGCCATCTTGTTTCAAAATGGCGGCCATTTAAAAATATTTTAAAAATTATAAATTTAAAATGAGATACCAAAATATTGGAAAATGAAAAAGATTTTTTTGTATGTGTTTGACCTTAATACAAAGATCCCGGAACAGTTTTTGTTTCGTCTATATCTAAAAAAATGGCTGAGTTATAGCGTTTTGAATTTCTATTGTGGCTGACATTTTAAAACGACCTGATTTTTGTCACGCGATAACAAGCGTATTTATGAACCGATTTGGATGTTACTTGGTCTGTACATAGTACATACCAATGTCTCGACCGAGTTCGTTGGCCAGCTTCATTCGCCATCTTGTTTCAAAAGGATTGCCATTTAAAAAAAATTAAATTTAAAATTTAAAATGAGGTATTAAAAAATTGGAAAATGAAAAAGATTTTTTTTTATGTGTTTGGACTTGATACAAAGATTCCGGATCAGATTTTGTTTCTGAAAATTTGTTCTTTTGTTTATATCTTAAAAAATGGTTGAATTATAGCACTTTGAATTTCTAGTATGGCTAACATTTTGAAACGATCTTGTATTTGTCACGCGATAACACACGTATTCGCCTATTTCCATGTGAGAAAGCATGTGGATAGTATACATCAACATCTGAGCCAAATATAAGTTACTTTAAATAAAAGCAGCTTGGATAAAGCTGACTAATTTCGTGAAATTCTCATTCATAATGATTTAGTATTGATAAAAATTAGTATTGAATCTCCTATATTCGGTTTCCACTAAATTGAGCTTCGTGTGTTTGAATAATATAAGTTGGCTTTTTTAAAATAAGGTATTTGAAAGCTACCTCTTCCTCCCGGCACTGGCCGGAAGGACTTTTTTTATTATTTTACATTAATGTTTTTCGGCAAAATATTTACTTTTGGAAATATGATATATTTTTTTTTAAATAAGTTACACATTTTTTTTAATATTTTTACTTTTTTTATTAATATTTAAAACAATGCTGAAACAAAAATGAAATTATATTTCTCTCTTTATTTAAATGAAAAAAAATTAAATTCGACAAATAATATTTCGAGTTATAACGATTTTAAATTACCTCACTTAAATTTTAACTTTTAATTTTTTTTAAACTTTGTTTCGGGAAACATTTTAGGATGTGATTTTGTTTACAAGTTATATGGTTTAACCATCACACACAAAAAAATTCTAAATTCTAACTCAATAAATCTTTTGTTTTAAATGTTTCCCGAACTCTCTTAAATTAACATTGTTTCTTGAATTACTAGGTTGAGCAAAAAGTTCTGGGAAATTTGTGAAAGTTGCGTTGTACAACAAAAGCAACAGGGACTATTCTTCAAAGTAGAAACCATCATAGTCCACGACTTACTGCCATCATTCTGCCAGATTCCGGTTTGCTGGAAGTACCATGGCGGCTTCTTGGAATCCAAAAACTCTTGACATGCTTCTTCAACTTCATTAAAAGATACAAATTGACGGCTCTTGAAAAAGTGTTACATTGATCGAAAGAGGCCATAATCGGATGGAGCCACGTCTGGAATATAGGCGGGCATGGGAGGCTTTGGACGCTGTCCAACTGTGCAAACTTGTCCTTGGTTCTCTGGACCACGTGCCGTTTGGCATTGTCCTGCTGAAACAAAACGCGCTTTCGGCGGAACAATCTTGCATACTTCTGCGCCAATTTGTCGTAGACGTGATCCATCTGCTGGTAATAGAGCTTGGCATTGATGGCAAGACCATCATATACGATAAAAATTCTGGAAACTATTAGATTATAAATTTTCCAGAACTTTTTGCTCAACCTAATACATGCATCTCAATTTATGTCTAATCGCTTAAAATCTGACGAATTATTTAAACGGGATATCTCTGTGAGTTTTGCAGATATCAAGATGGATTTTGTTTTGTTTAATTTAGGAATGGATAAGAGAAATGTTTTGGAATTTTTACCTTACGGGGACCGTACAAAAATTTAGATTTTGTATTTTCTCAAATAGACCCCCCACCCACCCACCCCCATGGAATTGCAACTTAGGCTATCATAATTTGCACCTTTTTTATGAAACTTTGCAATTGAAAGTATCTGTCTAAGGGCAGTATTTAAGAAAAGAGACCATTGTTTCGATCTTTATTAATCACACGGTATACCCGCAGCTGGCGTGACATGGGTAATGATGTTCATTTATTTTCATAGTTCAAAAAGGCTTGTCCTAAGACTATTTTTGTTACATTTTCAATATTTCAGATTATTAATTTATCGTCTGCTTTATTTCTCTATTTAAACTTAAATATTTAAGTACAAAAAAGACTTTTAAAAACGTATTAAGTAAATAAATAAAAAGCATTTTAAATAATTTATATTCCGTTAATAATCTTATAATTAATAATTATTCAAAGTAATAAATATTATAATATGCAATTAAATATAATTCTAATAATGTACGGATCTTTTAGAATATAAACATTACGAAATATCGTACGTTAAAGTAACTTAAAATGCTTTTCTAACAATCGCTAACTTCCGAAAATATAAATTTAAAAAGTTATTTAATATTAATTATTTTATTCCCAAACTATTTTTTTTTTTGGATGCTACTATTTATTTCTAAGCGATTGCCAAAATTTCATTAATTTTAAACCGTAATTTAGCGAGATATCCGCATTACAATATTTAATCACTTCTGTCAGTTTTAAAAGACGCGCGATCCATTTTTTTTTCTCGACGCAGTTAGACATTTTTTTATCTTTCTTCCTCACAGGAAAGAGCGTCGTGACGTCACTCTATCCTCCATCTTGTTTCAGTATCAGGAGGCGATATCTCTGGGACTCAGGAATGCAGGGGGAATGCAACTTCGATTACGATATAAATCGTTATCGATATTTCGATTGCGATGAAAATCGTTATCGATATGACTCAGAAGCGTGCGTGCCGATCGCTCATTGGTTAAATTTGAGTTCAGCGTCGGCCCAACGATCTTTTGGGGGGCCATGTGCACTTCGTCTCTCTCACTTTGTAAAAATGTATCGTTGAGTACGGTCGTACGTTTGAGGCTTTGGCCTTAGACGAAAAATTTTTCCCTGAAGCGTAGCGTCCCTAGAAAATGGAAGCCTTTTTCTTTGGAGCCAGAGGACTTTGAATCCCGGGCGTCAATTGCAAATTGTGTGTTCCCATCGATATTCTCATACAGTACATTTTCTGCAAATGTTCTTCTCTGCTTCCCAACTAATTGCATTCATCTAGATAAATATTAACTTGATATCTCTCTTAAGAGTTTCCTGCAACATGCGTTGCGTGTGATCTTCATACCAGCCCCTTTTTCTTAAATGAAGGAAATATGGATTTACAATAGCTGTCCGCTGTTCTTGCTTCATAATTTGATCATCAATCTTCAAAATCCCTGTGGCACAATCCAGTGTTCCTCCAAGATAATTAGTATTACTGCTCCAGTGCATCCGGTCAGTCGCTATGATCACTTCAACTCCGTGTATCTTCAGTGAATTAAGATATTCTCCAACTCATCCTCAATTCTGGAATACAAAACTTTAGAACTGTAATTTAATATTGAACTATAGACTGTGAACTTTCCAGGACTTAAACATTTCAATAGAAATCTTCAAGAAATGTATACAGTATAAATATATGAGCAGAAGATTTTTAACATCATATTTACATAAGTTAATTTTAAAATTAATTACATTGCATTTAAGTTATAAGTGTGTTCCTGGCCAGGTATAAAATAAGATGTTTAGTATTGTGCTACAATAAAATGTTATTTATTCATCTTGGTATCTTCACTTCAATAATGGGTGAGTCTTTTTACTTTTTATTTTTCAGCCTCCGCTCCGGATATTTTTAATGGCAACATTTTCTAAATTTGTTAATTTGAATATTTAACTTTAATTTTTAATATTTTCTTTGGTTGCCAATTCATATATTATTTTTCAGACATCCACTACGGCGATCCACGGCCACACGATATTACAATTTTTAATAGAGATGTTACCGCCTCCTGAATTCTAGGCCTGAGCGCTGGCACAAAAATGGCTGCTGCTAAAGACGGATTTTTTTTTAACGTATGTATGGCACTCTAAATTTAGACACCAGTATTTTATAAAATATTTCTTTGACTTGTTTAATCTCATATAAATAAAGAGGGAAAAAGATTTAAAAATTATTGGTACCAAAATTGAAGGGGCAGTACACACGCTGAAAAAAACCGCTTTCGGCAGCCGCCATTTTTGTGTCAGCGCTCAGGCCTAGAATTCAGGAGGCGGTGGAGATGTGCAAGGTGGCATCACGAATAGGTTTTCACTTCTACTGTAGGACAGCTATCGCTACCTTCAGGGCCGAAACTAGGGGGGGGGGGCACGTGCCCCGGGCGCCGCTTTAACAGGAGGTGAAGGGGGCGCCAAAATGAAGATTTTGTTTGACGTTTGACACAAGAATGTATATATATATATATATATATATATTATGAAATTTGTATAAAAATGTCTCGCAGCTGGAAAATTTAAAAGGAAAACTGAACCAAATGCATTAAACTTTACAAATAGATAAAAAGATTCATTACAATACAAAATTTCAAAGTATCATGCCTATGCGTTTGCTTTCTATCTTTTAAATCACTTCCTGTGAGGAGAATCCGAGGGAGAATCATTACCGTTTTTCAAGGTCAGTCTCTATTGTGGGACACCCTACTGTCCACTACGGATAACTACCAAAGGAGAAGTGACCCCTCAGTCTAGATAAAAAAATTCCATGAAAGCTGTTTGTTTTTTTTCCGCTGAACTGTGTTGAGCTTCCTTTCTTTCCTTTTTTTTTTTTTCCCCGTCTTGCCATAGGCGCTGACTGCCCAGGACAACGGGAAGGGGGAATGCACAGAGTAAAATTCTTAGTAAAACCTTTCTTTTTTAGATATCGACCTCATTTAGACTATGCAAAAAAAAAAAAAAAAAAAAAAAAAAGTTTAAAAAGATTAAAATGCAATTCTTTTCAATAACTTTTCAAAGATTTTAATGGGTCAATGTTTGTCAAAGCTGATTACGTAGTTCAGTTTTATATATTTTAAATTTAAAAATAGGTTGTCTGTTAGATATTTAGTAAAATTCTTTTTTGTAAATTTACTTTGTGGTGGAGGGGGGGGGGGCGCCCCGGGCGCCAAAAAGGCTAGTTTCGGCCCTGGCTACCTTTACCAACGCTTTTTTTCTATTTGTGTGCTCTACAGCTTGCTCATTGTTCAACGGTAAAAGTCACATGATGTGGACTGCTCTATACATATTTCTCAATTTGATGAACCTCTCCCACCATCTGAGAGATATCAGCTGTTTTGATTTACACCCTCTAGATGGCAGATCTGCTAGATTAATTTCACCAGGTATATGTTTCCATAAAATACAGTCTGAATCGGGAAGCATTTTGTTTCCCACTTAGACCAATCAGCTATCGTTGCCCACGCGGCGTGGCCAATCGTTCTTCTCCTACTGGCAATTAAATGGCGGCATGAGTCAGTCTTACATAAAATAGAATGCGTATGGACATTAGCAATGACATTGTCGACGTAAAAGCTTCTCAGCAATTGCTGTTTAAAATTGGGGTCGTATTCTTCATCGTTTTAAACATGATATTCTATGACGGAAGAGGAGGCAAACAGGGCCGTAGCGACCGCCCCCCATACCCCCCATTTGGGGGGGGGGGGCTGAGCAAAGTCAGGGGCCCAGTAGTGAGCTATTGTACCTTTCAGCCGAATGTTTTTTTTTTTTTTTTACTTTTTAAATAATTTTTTTTATGTATTTTTAATAACATTTTATTTTGTTTTATCGAAATTTATTTTTTTTTTTTTGTCAAAGATCTTGATCAGATTTAGAAATAGAAAACAGATATGTGCTTTTCTTCTATATACACCATTCTTTATAAAAGTTTTTGAAGGCTGTAAGTTCTACTTAAAAAATAAATGGCATTTTAGTATTTTTGGGGTGCACCTATCAATGGGCAAAAAAGGTTCAAAACTTCTTTAATACTATTACTTCCATCAAACAAAACATATATGCGCTTTTTTTCTACAGGAACCATTTTTTTAAAGGGGCCCAGATAAAAGAAATTTTGCAGGCTCTAGATTCTTTTTGAATTGTCTTTTTTAGGGTCCCCTATATAAGAGCGAAAAAGTTGGAACCCAAGATTCAAAACTTTTAAGCCCATTTTTTTATTCAAATTTTTAAAAATATGCTTTTAAATCTCACTTAGGAACCCAATTAGTTTCAAAACTTCGTTATACTATTACTTCCTTCAACCAAATGTGCTTCCTTTCTATAGTCATTCTTTTTAAAGGTGCCCAGATGAAAGAAATTTTGCACGCTGTTAATACTTTTTAAATTGTCTTTTTGGGGGCCCCCAATAAAAGTGAGGAAAAGTTGGAACTCAAGATTCAAAACTTTTAGGCCCCATTTTTATTATTCAAATGTTTAAAAAATATGCTTCTTAATATCATTGGGGGTCCCAACAAGCTTCAAAACTTTCTTAATACTATTACTTCTTTTGACCAAAACAGGCATGTGCTTTCTTTCTATAGCCAGTATTCTCTTTAAAGGTTCCCATATGAAAGAAATTTTGAAGGCTCTAATTTCTTTTTTGTCTTTTTTAGGACACCTATAAACGGGAGGAAAAGTTGGAGCCCAAGTTTAAAAACTTTTAGGCCTCACTTTTTTATTCAAATGCTTAAAAAACATGCTTTTTAAACTCGTTGGGAGTCCCAATAAGTTTCAAAACTTCCTTAATACTATCAGTTCCTTCAAACAAATGTGCTTTCTTTCTATAACCAACATTCTCTTTAAAGGTTCCCAGATGAAAGAAATTTTGCAGGCTCTAAATTCTTTTTTGTCCTTTTAGGGCCCCCTATAAAGGTGGGAAAAGTTGCAGCCAAAAATTCAAAACTTTTAGGCCCCATCGTTTTATTCAAATGGTTTAAAAATTGCTTTTTAATCTCGTTGGGGGCCCCAACAAGGTTCAAAACTTTCTTAATACTATTACTTCTTTTGACCAAAACAGATATGCACTTTCTTTCTATAGCCAGTATTCTCTTTAAAGGTTCCCAGATGAAAGAAATTTTGAAGGCTCTAATTTCTTTTTTGTCTTTTTTAGGCCCCCCTATAAACGGGAGGAAAAGTTGGAGCCCAAGATTAAAAATTTTTAGGCCTCACTTTATTCAAATGCTTAAAAAACGTGCTTTTCAAACTCGTTGGGAGTCCCAATAAGTTTCAAAACTTCCTTAATACTATCAGTTCCTTCAAACAAATGTGCTTTCTTTCTATAACCAGCATTCTCTTTAAAGGTTCCCAGATGAAAGAAATTTTGCAGGCTGTAAATTATTATGGATTGTCTTTTTTAGGCCCCCTATAAAGGTGGGAAAAGTTGCAGCCAAAGATTCAAAACTTTTAAGCCCCATCTTTTTATTCAAATGTTTTAAAAATATGCTTTTTAATCTCGTTGAGGGGCCCCAATAAGGTTCAAAGCTTCCTTAATACTATTACTTCTTTTGACCAAAACAGATATGTTCTTTCTTTCTATAGCCAGTAGTCTCTTTAAAGGTGCCCAGATAAAGAAATTTTGCAGGCTCTAAATACTTTTTTAATTAACTTTTTTGGGGCCCCCTATAAAAGTGAGGAAAAGTTGGAACTCAAGATTCAAAACTTTTAGGCCCAATTTTTATTATTCAAATGTTTTAAAAATGTGCTTTTTAATATCGTTGGGGGCTCCAACAAGGTTCAAAGCTTTCTTAATACTATTACTTCTTTTGACCAAAACAGACATGCCCTTTTTTTATAGCTACCATTGTTTTTAAAGGTTCCCAGATGAAAGAAATTTTACAGGCTCTAAATTGTTTTGAATTGTCTTTTTTAAGGCCCCCTATAAACGGGAGGAAAAGTTGGAACTCAAGATTCAAAACTTTTAGGCCCCATTTTTATTATTCAAATGTTTAAAAAATATGCTTCTTAATATCATTGGGGGCCCCAACAAGCTTCAAAACTTTCTTAATATTACTTCTTTTGACCAAAACAGGCATGTGCTTTCTTTCTATAGCCAGTATTCTCTTTAAAGGTTCCCATATGAAAGAAATTTTGAAGGCTCTAATTTCTTTTTTGTCTTTTTTAGGACACCTATAAACGGGAGGAAAAGTTGGAGCCCAAGTTTAAAAACTTTTAGGCCTCACTTTTTTATTCAAATGCTTAAAAAACATGCTTTTTAAACTCGTTGGGAGTCCCAATAAGTTTCAAAACTTCCTTAATACTATCAGTTCCTTCAAACAAATGTGCTTTCTTTCTATAACCAACATTCTCTTTAAAGGTTCCCAGATGAAAGAAATTTTGCAGGCTCTAAATTCTTTTTTGTCCTTTTAGGGCCCCCTATAAAGGTGGGAAAAGTTGCAGCCAAAAATTCAAAACTTTTAGGCCCCATCGTTTTATTCAAATGGTTTAAAAATATACTTTTTAATCTCGTTGGGGGCCCCAACAAGGTTCAAAACTTTCTTAATACTATTACTTCTTTTGACCAAAACAGATATGCACTTTCTTTCTATAGCCAGTATTCTCTTTAAAGGTTCCCAGATGAAAGAAATTTTGAAGGCTCTAATTTCTTTTTTGTCTTTTTTAGGCCCCCCTATAAACGGGAGGAAAAGTTGGAGCCCAAGATTAAAAATTTTTAGGCCTCACTTTATTCAAATGCTTAAAAAACGTGCTTTTCAAACTCGTTGGGAGTCCCAATAAGTTTCAAAACTTCCTTAATACTATCAGTTCCTTCAAACAAATGTGCTTTCTTTCTATAACCAGCATTCTCTTTAAAGGTTCCCAGCTGAAAGAAATTTTGCAGGCTGTAAATTCTTATGGATTGTCTTTTTTAGGCCCCCTATAAAGGTGGGAAAAGTTGCAGCCAAAGATTCAAAACTTTCAAGCCCCATCTTTTTATTCAAATGTTTTAAAAATATGCTTTTTAATCTCGTTGAGGGGCCCCAATAAGGTTCAAAGCTTCCTTAATACTATTACTTCTTTTGACCAAAACAGATATGTTCTTTCTTTCTATAGCCAGTAGTCTCTTTAAAGGTGCCCAGATAAAGAAATTTTGCAGGCTCTAAATACTTTTTTAATTAACTTTTTTGGGGCCCCCTATAAAAGTGAAGAAAAGTTGGAACTCAAGATTCAAAACTTTTAGGCCCAATTTTTATTATTCAAATGTTTTAAAAATGTGCTTTTTAATATCGTTGGGGGCTCCAACAAGGTTCAAAGCTTTCTTAATACTATTACTTCTTTTGACCAAAACAGACATGCCCTTTTTTTATAGCTACCATTGTTTTTAAAGGTTCCCAGATGAAAGAAATTTTACAGGCTCTAAATTGTTTTGAATTGTCTTTTTTAAGGCCCCCTATAAACGGGAGGAAAAGTTGGAGCCCAAGATTGAAAACTTTTAGACCCCATTTTTATTATTCAAATGTTTTAAAAATATGCTTTTTAATCTCGTTGAGGGCCCCAATAAGGTTCAAAGCTTCCTTAATACTATTACTTCTTTTGACCAAAACAGATATGTGCTTTCTTTCTACAGTCACGATTCTTTTTAAAGGTGCCCAGATGAAAGAAATTTTACAGGCTCTAAATACTTTTTAATTGACTTTTTTGGGGCGGCCTATAAAAGTGAGGAAAAGTTAGAACTCAAGATTCAAAACTTTTAGGCCCAATTTTTATTATTCAAATGTTTTAAAAATATGCTTTTTAATCTTGTTGGGCCCCCAATAAGGTTAAAAACTTTCTTAATACTATTACTTCTTTTAACCAAAACAGACATGCCCTTTTTTTCTATAGCTACCATTCTTTTTAAAGGTGCCCAGATGAAAGAAGTTTTGAAGGCTCTAAATACTTTATAAATTTTATTTTTTGGGGCCGCTCTTAAAAGTGATCAAAATTCGGAACTCAAGATTCAAAACTTTTAAGCCTCATTTTTTTTTTCAAATGTTCAAAAAATATATGCTTCTTAATCTCGTTGGGGACCCCAATAAGCGGGCATCTATGTGCATTGCATATGCCGCCTATCACCTTATGTTCGACCTGTTTCGTTTTGAACATTTCATTTCTCTTGTCCCGATAAATTACTTATGTTAACTATACATAAATTACATTGTGTATTTATTTAATCTACTAGCAGAGCTTCGCTAATTGCTTTTTTAAAAAAATAACCTATTTTTTGGAGTTCAACATTGGGGGGCTTTCACTGCCTTCCGCAGCGTAAACCTGTTCCGGATATTCCCGCTCCGATCTTGAATCAAACAATCATTGAATTTTTCGATATTTTTCGAATTTCGATGATTTCTTTCGATAAAAAAGATAGTGTCCAGATAAAAGTAAAATTTTCCAGCATCGTAGCTCACGTTGCTACAGGAACAAATTTGTTATTTTTCCACTTCAGCTTAATTATGACAGCAGCAAAATCTACTGGATAATTCTTCGGTTTCAGAAAAAAAAAATGTCAAGAAAACTCCGCAAAACGCGAAAAAAAAAGTGTAAAAATCTTATCAAAAATTGGGCAAAAATTCAAAAATCGCTGAGAGAAAATTGATTATATCAAGCAAAAAGATTGTAACTGGAATGTGAAAAAATCGCCGTGAAAGACAAAAATACGCTAAAATCACATAAAACCTTCGTAAAAAATTCAGAAAATTCTATGGACATATTTTCTATATTGAGCTAAAAGACTGAAACCTGATTCCTTTTAGGGATGTCAAAAATCTGTGCCACAGATTTCAAAATTTTTACTATATTGGGATAAAAGATAGAAACTGGGTTCCTTTTACACTCTCTCTCCAAGAAAAAAAAAAAAAAAAAAAGAAAAGAAAAGAAAAGAAAGAAAGAAAGAAATCAGTAAATTGAGGATTTTTTCCGTAACTTTTTTTTTTCATTCAAACACACACACACAAAAAAAGCTTTGATTTGATTTTCTCATTTTCCGCGAAATTATAGAAAACTCACCAATCTAACATAAAAATTACCTAACATCCTTACTAAATATGAAGATGCATTTTTGCCAAATCAAATCATAGGAGTGTTCCGCCAACTTTTCTGCATTGTACTTTTCCCTATTAGAAACTGAACTTGATGATTAGAAACTGAACGTATGACTTTTTTCCTTCATAACACGATGAAGTCGCGAATCAAACATCAAAATTTTTAGAAATTTTCCTTTCTAAAGACGAAAGTTTCTTCAAATGTGAAATAAAATCTCTTCTAATCACAGAGGTCTTAAAAAGGAAAAAAAAAAAGTTCGTGAAAAATTCAAAAATCGCAAAAAGGACGAAATTTAGTACATCGGGCTGAAAGATTGAAACCTGATTCTTTTACTAATGTAAAAAAATACGCGAAAAAAAGTTAAAAATCACATAAAAAATTCGCGAAATATTTAAAAATCGAAGAAGACTACTTTATTATATTCGGCTAAAATGGAAAGATGGATTGAAAATAGATTCTTTTTATGAATGTGGGGGAAAAAAGCACGAAACTCGAAAAATACAAAAAATATCGTAAAAAATTAAATGAAAAAAATTCGAATCAAAAAATTTAAAAACCTGTTTCGAGCAACTTAGGCATATAGGTAACCTTCCTGTCAAATTTTGTACGGAACAGAAAAACATCTGGTCAGACAAAGAAAAACTCTGGACAGACAAACGTCTGTCTTTATTATTAGCTACTAGGAAACCCGTCAACCATGCCCAAAGAAAGGTACCTTCTATCTGAAGGTATTTTTTTTTCTTCTTAAATTTCAACTTGGGTGACAATTTTAAACTGGAGAAAATCGGAATGTATGAAAACAACATCCCAAAAGTATTTTTTTTTTTAATTAGTAAATCCGTACATATATATGTATTTAATAAAAGGCACCAATCCGAGAGGGAAAAAAATTGTTATAAGTGAATATTTTCTGCTTAAAAAAAATCTTTCTGGGCCACGCGGATGGCATTGTCAAACTGAAGACAAAATTGAAAATACGAAAACGACTTCCATATTTTTTATTTATTTATTTTGTTTATGAGCAATACTTAGCAATTTATAACATTTGTAAAAGGAATTCAGTTTCAAACTTTTTTGCCAAATTTTGTCCTCTGCTGTTTTTAAAATTTTCGAGAATTTTTATGTGATTTTTAGCTTTTTCACTTTTCTGGTAGTTTTTTTAATATTCGTAAAAAAAAAAATAAACCCGGTTTCAATCTTTTAGCCCAATATAAGTAAAGTTTGATCTCTATGAACTTTGAAAATTTGTATGCAATTTTTGGCGTTCTTTCGCGTTCTTCGGCGATTTTTTGTGACATTTTTTTCCTAAATGAAAGAATTCTCAGTCAAATTTTGCAAGTCCTTTGATTAAATTCACGTTGTAAGAATATCAAATCTGTTCCTGTAGCAACGTGAACGAAATGTTGAAAATTTGAATTTAATCTGGATCTAAATAAAAAAATTACAATTATTCAAGGTTCGTATGATTCAAGATCGGAGCGGACATAGCCCCTATGCGTGTACGCTGCCGAAAGCAGTGCAGCCCAACTACAAATTCGTTCAGTTTGAAGTTCGTTTTGGAAAATTCGACCAGCGAAACTGCGCTGGTATTGTTATAAAATGGAACTCGGGTGGAAAATTAAATATAGATATTTCTCTAAAATCTTAGAGGGGGGCCCCGAAAAATATGTTTGGGGGGGGCCTCTGAAGACCTTGCTACGGCCCTGGAGGCAAAGGATAACTTTTGACTCCAAATACGACTATAGTATGCCAAGACCTTCTAATATTTCTTTCTTCTGGATCGCTTCACCACAAGAAATGCAAAAAGTCTCGATCTTCTTTACGAACAGCTATTTGTAAGAATGCTTTCTTGATATCAGTTACACACTGTAAAAAATTGCTGCAGTAATTTTACTGCAACAGAGATTCCGTGCAAAGGCACATAAAAAAACGGACTTTGCTTTTAGATAAACGGTTTTTGCCCGTAAAACATGAAATTTACGGGATTTGGCCATTTATCAAGGAAAAAGTGGCATTTTCCGTAAATTTACTGGAGCAATTCACTGTAAAGTACCGTAAATTTACAATTTTTTTAACAGTGCAACAGCAAATTTCTTTTCTCTAAATCGTAAGAGAATGTCAGGAATTAATTCAATGATATTTGGTCCAGAATGTGACAGAATGTGTGATATCAGTTACACACTGTAAAAAATTGCTGCAGTAATTTTACTGCAACAGAGATTCCGGGAAAAGGCACATAAAAAAACGGACTTTGCTTTTAGATAAACGGTTTTTGCCCGTAAAACATGAAATTTACGGGATTTGGCCATTTATCAAGGAAAAAGTGGCATTTTCCGTAAATTTACTGGAGCAATTCACTGTAAAGTACTGTAAATTTACAATTTTTTTTAACAGTGCAACAGCAAATTTCTTTTCTCTAAATCGTAAGAGAATGTCAGGAATTAATTCAATGATATTTGGTCCAGAATGTAAACACTGATTCAACAATAGATGGTTGTGTATTCTGGCTGATGCATCAAACATTGGACGAATGGGAGTTGTACTGCTTTCTTTTATCACCGGTCGATAAGGTAAATATTTTCTATAAAAATTCATTTCAGACTCGGGAATTTCCTCAATAATTTTAACATCAAGCCATCCTAAAAGCACTTTTTCATGTTTTTGATCCAGCAAAATTCATTTCAGACTCGGGAATTTCCTCAATAATTTTAACATCAAGCCATCCTGAATGCACTTTCTCATATTTTTGATCAAGCAACTTGTTTGTAACGTTAGTTAATCTTTTCTTGGCTAAACTCATTATCGAGTAAAGGTGGTAGATGTATCTTCCTCCTATGGCAAAGAAACTTCATAACAATTATCTTCATTTTTACTGCCTGTAAAAAATTATCCTTTACCTGACAATAAATCTTCATTTTAGATTGTTTTTCATTTGGATCATTTATTCCAAGTAAATCTAATTTCAGTAAATCGGTAATCATTACTTCCTTCACGAACATAGATGTAACTGATAAAGCTAAATTTTCTTTAGATGAGTTATCTTGGTGCACTTTTCCCTTTAAATTCCAAACTAAATATGTTAGTGTTACTAGTCCAGACGGCAATATTTTTCTACGACCTGACAGCAATTTTCCCATTGCATCTGCTGCAATCAATGCTTCAATGGGTTCAGGAGTCTCACCAACATTGTCAAAATGATGCACTTTTCCGAGAATTCTTTAAACCAGTATCCTTTCCTACAGGCATAACATGTTCACATATAATGTTTTGATGAAAACTTCAAAATTACATTTAAATTTTCCTTTCAAATCGCTTAATCTCATCTGGTAGTAACTATGATTATAATACTTTGTTATCATTCCGCCAAAAGAGAATGAACAACTTTTTTTTTTTATCTCGAAGAGGTAAGTACTTCATTTATTCGGCTAAATGTTTCAAAATATACGATCTCTGAGGACCTGAGTCTAAAATCAGTCGAACATCTTTCTTTTTATTAGATTAATTTTTAATACAATCACAACTCAATCAATTTACAACTGTTATCTTCTTTTTGTTATCGGAAATGATTTTTGCCTTGAGCGTCTGAAGAAGGACCTCGGGATTTCTATTAAAATTAGCCATATTTTCTTCATTTCACGACGACTTTTCTTCCTCATTTTTTTATTTATTTTTTTTTTCGTTTTTAAGCATTTGACACATCACTGATGCATTTTTTTTAAAATCACAAATGAAACACTTCATTGTTTCATTGTGTGGCATGATGCCAAACATAAAACACAACATCTTTTGTCCTTCAGTATATTCTGCTTCTCATTAAAACTCATCTTCCGTGCCGAAAAACATTCTGAATTTAGATTCAAAAAGCGCCATTTTTCCTTAAATTTGGCTTTGAAGAAGATTTTAATAGAGTAGCAGCAGTTGGTAAATGTTTAGTAACATCTTTGTAACCTTTCTTTTTTCTAAAGCTCCCATTATCTTCTTTTTCGCCAAGCCAAAACCTGCCACTGCCAAATTATTTTTTTCATTTCCTTCAACTTCACATTTCAGAAACTTCATCGATTATCTAGGAGTTCTTTTGCATTGGAACTAACAGAAGCTGTATGGGTTCTTTTCCACACTTTCAAAGATTCAGCAGATTAAAACAAGATTTCACCATTGGATATAATATTGAAGCGCATTTGTCCATTATGAATCCCAATGTCCCAAAAGCTCTTAACATTCCACACTAGTCACGCGAAAAAACTCGAACGCTAAAGTGTATGGGGGAGTTATTTTCAAATTTCTCGCTTTGATTTTAATATTTTTGAAATATTTTTCTTGCATAGGATAGCTGAGGACGATCTACAACCGGTATAGTTTTTTATTTTCCGATTTTGGTTTCAGATTTTTTTTTAATTACTTTAACTTTCGGAACCGTTTGGAACCGGTTCTCAAATTGAAACTATCCTAATAAAAAAAAACTATTACCAAAATCGAAAAAGTAAAAACTAGCCCGGTTGTAGACCGTCCTCAACTATCCTATGCAAAAAAATCATCCAAAAATATTAAAATCAAGGCGAGAAATTTGAAAATAACGCCCCATAGACTAGCGTTTTCCTTTTTTGTCGTGACTGAAGTGGGCTCTTAAATACGACTCAAGTTTCTAATGCAATGATGTAAGAGAAAACATTCCTTTTGATTGTACAGATATAATTAATTTTAATAATTCCTTAACTTCAACCAAAATATTTTACGTACCGAAACGAGCCTTAAGACTCTCTATAGCTTTGGCATATTTAGCGCCAGCTGGCGGGAAACTATCTACAACTTCTCGCGATTTCGACCCAGTGACTGTTGTTTGAATCAAATACTGGAATTTATCTTCTAGCACAATGTCCTCATCAGTTTGAATCAGTTCAAATGGACCCCAGAATGATAACCAAGCTTTTAAATCAACATCAAATTCACGAAATTCCAACTTGGGTAACGCAAATTTCCGTTTAGAATTATTACTTTTATTAACAGTTGAAACGTGCTCACCTTGAATTTGTCTGTGTGACTGAATTTTTGCTATTTCTAATTGAAAGTTTAATTCCATCTGTCTTAACTCTAATTCTTGATCCAACTTCTCTTTTATATTATTTCACTACTTCTTGATCCAACTTCTATTCTAATCCTAACTTTCTTTATATCATTTTCCTTTCTCTCAGCAACAGTGGTAGATAAAATTTCTTGTTCAAAATCAGGAACTTGTTAACGTTCGTTAATATTCAAAATTATCTAACCCTCTCGTGCACAAATTATTTTTCATTATTCACAAAAAATCTTTTTTTTTTTTTTTTTTTTTTTTTTTTGTGATAAATGAAAAACCATTATAAAACAATTTTATTATTGTACTGCATGCTATGTATTCTATCTGTCCACAAATCAAATCTCCATAAATGAATGCTCAAAAATTTTTTGCTTAATAATGCGATAATTATACGACCTCATATGAGGTCCGTATGCATGAGAGGGTTAATTTACCGTTGTGATCATACAATCTTGCGAAATTGTTTCCCCAAGTTCTACTACCACAAACATTAAATCGGCTTTTTAAAAACCTTTCACGGTTTGAAAGATTTCGCTTCAATAAATCTTGTAAAATGTACTGTCGCGGAAGCCACAAATGTTAGTTAAAGCGCTCAAAATGATTTTATTTAAACACCTCAACTTTCAAAATATAATGCGGAAGCCAATTATCAACTTCAGAGGTACAAAAAGAAGTCAATTAACCTCTTGAACTTCTGAAAATACAAATAATTTATGAAACGGTAAAAATTTCTACCTTTTCATATAAAAAATATTCAAACATTAAAGCAATTTCTTATTCACGTCACATTTTACACAAAAAGCATCACAATTAAATGTAAGAGGATAATAGTAAATTAATTAAAAGATGGAGAATCACTTTTAATTTTTAGTAGAGTCATATTGCTTTCCATTATTGCATACTCCACGGGTTGATATACTTCAAATGTTATTAATTGAATCTAAGTCCGATCTTAAAGCTGGCTAATATAAAATGTTAGCATTTCGGGAAGAAAGCTATTATTTCGTACTATTTGAATTGTGGATTGAAGCATTGTCGGCTGAAATCTCCACTTAGTGCTCATTTTGGTAACATGGAAGTAGATGTTGCTCTAGTGCAGGTATGGCGAACCTTTTTACGACAAGGTGTCTACAGAATCTAGAAATCAGGGAATCATGGAAAAATCAGGGAAGTTTATCAATCTGGAAAAAAGCAGGAAAAAGTCAAGGGATTTTGTAAAAATACTCGAAAATCAGGGAAATTTGTCTATATGCGAATATATTTGCATTTCACAATACCAACGAGACTGATTCGTCTATTTCATATACCATATTTTTTCAAGTGCTGATTAGGTTTTCCCAATATTTAAAAAAAAAAATGCACATAGCATGAGTTTTTGATATTTAACACAAAGTAAGGTGATCAGATGTCCTCATTCTCAGTGGATAGCGCTTATATTGAAGGCAATTTGCCCACTTTTGAAAATTATAAATGATATACTAGCATAACCTGACCAGATGGCCAGCTTAATCCAATTAACTATCCCGTCAGATGTAGATACATCTTAGAATTTAACATTTTTCAGAAAATGAGGAAATTTTCTGGTCACTATATAGCCACTGGTCACTATATGAAGTTATTGGACTAAATTTTGAATTTGGGTTTATAAAACTGTCAACCAATACTTTATGCATATTAGGCAATTTTTATGTTTTTCTCTTGTTTTTCTGCCAGGTGAGATATTAGCAAGCTGGATGTGTGACAAGTGTCTTATGCATGGATGCAGCATACATGAAAAAATATTGTTAATAATGGAAATCAGGGATGTCTGATAAGAATAGTCAGGGAAATCAGATTGATTGATTTTTTGACGGCCGATTATCAAGTCTAGGGATATAGGCCCGAGGGGGAATGCCCTCCGGGGGGTCTTTCTAAGGGAAACTAACCCGTATTTATGCATGGAAATCCATGGCTCGAAGAAAACCACGAAAACTCCGAGCGATTAGGCTGACGGGCGCGATTGGGATCGAACCCAGCACCTCCCGTCTACCAGCTTCGAGAGCAGAACCTCTCAGCCACTGGTGGGGCATCAGGGAAATCAGAGAACTTATTTTTTACAATTTCTGTAGACACCCTGAACGAGAGCGTGCAAAAATCCACAAACAATTTCTATCAGCAATGTAACGCGCCGAAATTTTACATATAATAATTTTGCAGCGCACTTTGTTTATACAAACACTGTTTAGAAAATCAGTTCCTTTCATGCAGTTTAATAGTTAAAATATGTTAAAAGTCCAAACGCAATTTCTCTGTACATTGGATTCAGGCATTAAATTAATGAAATTCCAATTCCTAAATAAGATTCATTTATGTGGTAGTACATTAATAAGGAAAAAAATACAAATTTCTATTTTAGTAATTTTTGAGTTATTATTGGGTGAGTGCAAAAGTTCTACCTGTTTTGAAGATATACAAATGTCAAGAGGAGTACGGTCGTTACAGCTGACGTTTTGAGGACACGAAAGTGGCCAATAACGCGTGGAGCAGTAGAGTATGTATAGACACAACGTTTCTCAGAAGAACTCATGCCGAATGGGAAACAACATGGCAAGCAAGAAAGAGCACATCAGACATTGTTTACTGTACGAGTATGATAAAGCCTTTACAGCAGCCGTAGCTTGCCGCAGCAATTTTCAAGTGTAGGGGGAAGATGCTGTGGGCGATAGCACCTGCTGCCGTTGGTTTAGGAAATTCTTGTACGGAGACAGGAGCTGTAAAGATCATGCCCGTTCTGGACGCCCATCAGTGGTTTCTGACAATGATCTCGACACAGCTATAACAAATTCCCCACATCGAACGGTCGAAAAATTAGCGGAATCGTTTTCGGTAAACAGAGCAACAGTCGAAAGACGGATGCATGCGCTTGGCTTCATCACCAAGCTCGATCAGTGGATACCACACTAGTTTACAGTAAGGCAACGAGAGGAGAGGACCAGCACCTGTGTTTCTTTGCTTTTCTGTAACAGTAGGGAACCATTTTTGAACCGAATTGTGACGGGTGATGAGAAGTGGATACTGTACCGTAATGTGAAGCGTCGAAGGACCATGTGCCGATGTTGCATAGGGTACTCCATCGACCTAAACAGCAGGATTCCATTCCAAAAATTGTTGCTCAGTGTATGGTGGGATGCCAAGGGTATCACCAACTAGGAGGTCCTCGCACCGAACCCAATGATCGATGCAGGCCTCTACGGACAACAATTGGACAGACTGTGAGCAAAACTCACGTCTAAGCGGCAAACACTCATCAATCGCAGAGGGGTTCTCTTTCATCACGATAAAGCCAGGCCTCATGTGTCATGTTGATTTAAGGACTCGGCAAAAAATACTGGATCTTGGTTGGGAAGTTTTACTTCAGCTGGCGTATAGCCCCAACCTTGCACCTTCGATTTATCACATTTTTTTATCGTTACACAACGCCTTCGCTCACCGAACCTTCAATGATGTAGAAACTGTAAAAACGGCGTTACAACAGTATTTTTCGTCCAAAACAGAGGGTTTTTATCGGTTTGGGATTAACTTACTGCCAAACAGATGCGAAGAGATCATACATACTGATGGTGCTTGCGTGAATTCATAGGTGCTTAACTTTTTTGCGTTCTCCGCCTTTCTGTTTTCACTGAAAAACGGGTAGAACTTTTGCACTCACCCAATATTAACCTCTTCAAGGGCGGTGGTTCATTTTTGGACCACTAAATTTTAATTCCTAAATGCCGCATTGACATCAGAACATTAGAATGAGTTTTTCCTTTTATTAAGTACGTGAACAAAAGCTTTTGCTTATTTTGAAATACATTTGTAAGTTTCTGGTGTGATTCACTCATTTCAGCATTTTACGAATTGCCTTGCCCCTGAAAGGGTTAATGCAACACATCAGTTATAATTATCCAAGTTGCATTAAATAATACAATTATAATGTATTTATGAGTTTAATGCTGTTGTACGTTCGATGGAGAATATTTTATACCTGGTACATATTTTGTTATTTTTATAAATATACATAAATTAAGTGGGTCCGTTTGCCATTTTATTATAGTGACTCTCTAATGAAACACATTTGAAAAATACAGCATTTTCAAATTCATATAAAATGATGCATACCAAAACCAAGATTTTATTCAGCTAATACGGATAACCGTTATCGCACATTTAAATTTATATAAAAAAGCAAAGTACATGTTGCAAACGTTGCGTAGGATCACAGGAAAAGAAAGTTCTCTTGATGTGTCAATTCATGCAAAAATAATTGTACTATTTGTGATAGTATGGAGAAAAATTTCATTAATTAAAACAGAAATAAAAAATTAATTTTATTCGGATTCTTTTTGCTTTTCATCATTGAATAAAAAGTTGAAGCACTTGTCTTCGTACGACATGTTCTTTCGAGCCCAGTACATCCTAGCCTGTTTATGGTGTGATTTTAGCCGTGGTTTAAAAGACAGTTTTTTTAAAAAACAATGTTTTTGCATAGGTCTGTGTATGTGTATAAAGTTGACCTTTGAGACATTTAATTTGAGATTGTTTTAACCCTTAATTGCATGAATTATTCTTTTAGAATTGTGTTTTTTATTTTTACATTAAGGATTAGACAGCAGAAATCTTAAGATAGATTTTTAACTTTATTTAGTAGCATATTTTTGTAATTTTTAGAGGATTAATATTTCTATATAAATATAGTGGTTGTAAGAGCTTAATTTATGTATTAAAAATTAAATAAAAAGGTGATGGAAATTTACATCACTATGCATTTAAGGGCTAATTTGTTTTGACTCTGATCTTCCAGTTTTTTGGTTAGTCTGAACATAGTTAATATATGGCTGCCCCGTAACTTGGTTTTCGGTCGATATTGTTATTTCCAGGAAGTATTCCGTATATTCCTAGCTTTAACGAATTAAAATTCTAGAAGGCTCATTATTCTAAAAACCTCAATTCTCTTGATCTTGCTATGAGCGACATTTCGCTATTTTTAATTTAAAAGTAAATTTACTTTGGTGTCGTTTTCATTCTGAAGATGAGATTGTTGAGGCTATAAAAGCATATTTTTCAAGAAATAACAATCTTGAGACATTTAATATGTGGCACTATAGAAAAGATAATTTTAAAAAATGCAGAATCAATACTGTAATAAAATTACCTTTTATTTAGCACATTTAAATCAGGTTCAATGCGGCCGCCGTTTTTTGTGGACCACTTATTGCATTCCAGTGTTGCATTCAGGGGGTGACCCGGAGGGGGGACATCCCACCTCCCGGACGATTTGAGATTCTGTTCACAGCATGCACAACAGCAGAAAGTAATATTTCTGCAGGGATCTCCCGTACACTCCGTGTTACGTTATTCTTGAACATAGAGACAGGTTTTGGACAACTCCATAATAGACCTTGAACATTAGGTAATCGCATAGCCAGAAGTAGCATGAAGTAAGATCAGGGGACCGAGGTGATCATGCAGTTAGAAAGCAGCGGAAAATGATTCTTTCTGTTATGAATTTCTGTTGTAGCAGCTTCTGTACCCGCAAAGCGATGTGTGGAGGGGCTCCATCTATTATTTAATCCAGGAAAATTATTTTATCCAGGCATTGTTTTTGCTGAAATGCCGGAATGGCAGAGTTGTTTAACAATATTTCTCTCCGGTAAAAGAACAGGTTACTGGTCCTGTCGGGGTAATGTTCTCATAGAAGAATGGATCTATAATCATTTCCGATATGAACCCAGACCAAACAGTTACCTTTGGTGAATGTAAGGGAGTTTCTTTGAATGCATTCGGTGATTTGCTTTCCCAAATTCGGAAGTTCTGGGTATTTACAGTTCCATTCAAGTAAAAGTGAAAGATTTTTCATACATTAATAAGACATAAAGGCCAAGCATCATCCACCTCCATTCTGGCAAGAAAGGTGAGAGCAAAAGTCAATCGCTTATCAAGGTCGGTGTGACGTAAGTCTTGTATACGGCTGACCTTGTACGGATAGAAGTGTAGAAGAATCTTTCGTAATACTTTCCATGCCGTACTGTAAGGCCCGATACATATCCCGATTTCGAGCTACCCCACGAGCGCTGGAAAGTGGCAGCAATATTGTCTTGTGCTGTGTCGACAATCGCCGTTGCAACTTCTTCGACTGTATACTGTGGTACGGGTTTCAGTCCTCTACCTGACTGATCTTTCAGAGAACCTGTTTTCTCAAACTTCGCAATCATTGCTTTTAAACCATCAAGAGACCGCTGCAGTGAAACTCTCCGATCGCGAAACCCCATGTTAACCTACGGGGAAATTTTTAAGCTCATTACCTAATATAATGATTAAAATACCGTTTTGACCATCAGAAAGTAGGCTTCAGATGCCGATGATGTGCGTTTTTAAAAATTGCTTATGTAAATTTTAAGTATTTTTAAGATAAAATTTAATCCAATCAAAATTTCAAAGTTTACAGGGGGTTTTATGCACTTAAAATTTACGGAGATAATTTTTAAAAACGCACATCGGCATCTGACCTGACTTTTTTATGGTGAAAACGGTATTTTAATAATTATATTAGGTAATGAGTAATCGCGCTTCAAAGTTTTCCCATAGGCTAACATGGGATTTCGCGATCGGGGAGTTTCAGGCAGCGGAGACTTAACTGACAAAGGACCGTTAATGGTACGCATTTTTTGTGCGTTCTAAAACCATGAAAAGCGGCTGACGCATTGCACTGGTTGAGGTAAAATACTTTGACAAGTAACTCGCGCTCGACTAAAGAGACATTAATCCACATAACTTTCAATCAAATGGTTTCTAAAAGTACCTTTAAAAGCCCAATAAGATGGCACTGTGCCAAAGGATGTGACGTGAAATTTGAATAAAGAACTTCTGTCCTGCTGCTTTCTTTGGGACTCGGTAAGTGAAAGCGCCTTTGTCAGTGTTTATATAAAGTTTTAGCGTTTTTAAAAATGTTGCCATATTGAGCTTTAATTAAATCGTTAAATATGCTAAATGTATATCAATATTGATTTTGCATTTTTTAAAACTCGCTTTTCTATAACACAGCGCCACATATTTCCGTAGCGGTGACTATTGAAACTAATTTTTTCGCGGAATCCTTCGTCCCGCCTTGTTTTAATCTTCAGATAAAATTTGGCGCCATTCTCTCAATTAGATAGCACTACAGAACACCCTGCGTACTGTCAGATTAATTATGGCCATCTTGTACTTCTGATTTCAACAAAACAGCAACTTCATACAGAGAGTGAAGATAAGAGAATATTCATTATATACGGTTCCCTGAATGCTTCATCTTCCCAGCCATCACAAATATTGTTATACTAATGAATATTTCATTGAAAAGTTAGTGATTCCAGTATGAAAAAAAGAACATTGCCAAAAAATGATTTTGGTATCTTTTTTTAACTGAAAACTGAATTACCTGTATTCTGCATTCAATTAAAGCATTAAAATTTCATTTAAATCCTAACATCACTAATAAACAACAAACCACAGAGAAAATTGAGTATCCGACTGATTTTTTTTTTTTTTTTTTAAATCGGTGAGTAAATTTAAAGCAACTTTTTAATTACTTTTTTTTTGTAACAAATTATATTTAAACTGCACTTAAATTTAAAAAAATAAGTTGTTTTTAGTATAGGGATTTTTTAAGATATTCAACATATTTGCTGCAATACACTATATTGTGTAAAATTTAAAGGAGAAAATATACCATACCCACATTTACTACTTATTAAAACATGCCCACAGCAAGAATGCTAATTTTACAAGGTCAACAAAAACAAATACATAGCACACAATTTGGAACTTAAAAAATTTCATGCTAATATGCATGGGGAAATGAAAAGAAACCAAATGCAAACTATTCAACACAGACCTTAGAAAAATGTAAAGACACGATTCGGCAATAAATTCTAAAGCAAAATTTAACAACACAAAATAGATGGGTAAATTTCAAACTTAGTATGATAAATTCCAATGTATCAAATAACAAAAGCTGTAGTCATCTAGTTCTAGCTTTAAAATCAAATAGAATCAAGTGCTAATTTTTGTATTATGTTTAAAAAGGGACTTTTGGCATCACCTAAAGGGAAAAAGGCTAATGACAAGATTTAAAATCAAGACAGGACTCCCATTTAAGTACAAAAAATAAAATTTAGTAAAAACCTAATTTATAGCAAATAACCAACGAGTGTCAAATAAGCATATTACTATACTAAAGTACTAGAAATCTATAACACAAAAAAAGTTACATTAAGGAAATGTATAAGATAGAAAATTCATTAAACTTTTCCACCTTCTCAAATATCCAAATATGCATTAGAAGATTTATAAGAGAGCATATGTTAGATTCATTAGTTATTGCCTAAACTCCTTTTTGTTCATTGAATATCAAACATCAAAATATAATCTTGCATATAAATCTCTCATTATAAAAATATAACATCAAATTCCCTCAGATTAAATTTTAGCAAAATGGAATCACTAACAAGAGTTAAAAAAATGGCAATTGATGAATTAAAAATATATATATCAGCATAACAAAATTCAAATCCTCAAAAATATCACTAGTTCCTACTAATATCTAAATAACTCTGGAGAGTATGCATTATCATGGAAGACGGTAGTTTTCCGAGTGACGCAGCCTTAAGCCTAAAATCGTATCGTATCGTATCGTAGAATTCGTAGATGGCGGAACTCATATATACAGCTAACTCGACATCAAAGAAAATGCGAAAAGCCGCCTGTTAATAACTCAGCAAATATAGGTCCTATTGTTCTGATTTTTGTAAAACAGTCTTATATCTGCAGTCTAATCCTATTCTGAATTTTTTACAATTCTACGTGCAGTATATTTTCAGATCTGTAAACCCATTTTGAAAGCAATTTCGATGGTGTAAGTTTGTCTTTTTTTTTTCTCCGAAACGGTCTAGATTTTTTTTAAAACATTAATATATAAAATGAATCTGTTTTTGATGAAATGGATAAGACTAACCTAGTATCTAGGAAAACTCTTAATTTGTATATAATCCGCATGAAAAATTGGACTTCTTAGGATCGCGGATTACATGTTATTCTATGGGCTAGCAGACAGAACGTTGCACATCGGTTTTGCGCGGTTTAGGTCACAGTTAAAAATCTGAATATTGGCAAAAAATCTTTTTTTAAACTACAAAAACAGTTTATTATGTGCTTTAAAATACTTAAACTGATTTTTTTAAATGGAACAGTATTTTGTAATTATATGTATTTTATTTCATTGTTATTCATAGTAAGTAAACATTTTTTAAGGAGAAAATATTTCACATTTTTAAAAAAATTCTCGTATCGAAATTCGATATTTATCGAAAATTCTCGTATCGAAATGAAAATTCATCGCGTTCGCCATAAGACTTCGCCATGTATCACTACGCGATACGCGAAGTTGACTGAAGAAATAAGAAATATCAAAGATCTTGTTGAAATGGTATTCCAAGGGGAGAAAGTGAGTACAATTTCTAATTATCCAGACAGCATTCTTTGCAACCGATCCTTTCTAATTAGTATAATGTTCTGAATTGTTTTTATTTTCAACAATACTTATAACTGTTTTCCTTACAAAATAACGTTCATGTGTGGCATAGGTATTTCTTGTGATATGTGAGTGTAATACAGATAGATTACTAATTTAATTTTGTGTTTTGAGTTTTCTTTTAAAGAAATTAAACAAAATCTTTCATTTTTAAAGAACGCACAATTTAAATAAAAGGTATGACGAAATCAAAATTAAGATTTCCAATCCCGTTTATAAAATGATTCATTTGCGAATCGTTTCTAATAACATTATAAACGAAAATTGACTTAAAATGACATATTTTTCGAAATATGGGTATCTTTCGTTTATTTTTTTTATTTAACTCTTTTCAGCTTCAAAAATTAAAGCATCGTAGTATTTTATTTTTATAAAATTAAACCTAAAGGGGAGAAAAAAATTCTTATTGCCGTTTATCTCTGTAACAAAAGAAAAACAGAAGAAAAAACAACAACAACAACAAAAAAAACCTTGAAGCATTTCTTTTAGGCTAATTGATTACAGCCATGGGTGCAAGACTTTCAGTCTCAGGACTGATTTCAGTCTTGGACATATTTTTGACTGAGAGTAAATTCTACTTTATATACTTAAATTATCACGATTAGCTCAAAATGAAACATTTTATCCTGACTGGTTGTTTTGAGCTCCTAAAAGTAAAAATTTTCATCATGATACTTTTCCTTATTTAGTAATTAAAGTTTATAGATAAATAAGATAAAACAGCTTTTTTGCAAAAGTAAGATACTTGTTTTTATTTAATTTTAAAGTTAATATGCTTAAAAGAAAGCTTTAAATAATTTACTTTTAAAAAATATAAAAGTAGGAAGCTCTCTTATATGGTATTTGTGGTAATGAAGTATTATTGTAAATAAGAGCAATTCAGAACATGTTACTATTTAGAAAAGATTGGTTTCACAAAATTTCATTAGCAGCTGCATTGTAGCTGTCATGATAATTAGACTTTGTATAAACTAATAAAGTGATTACCCAGTAACCATTTCAATTAATATATTAATCTGACTCGCATCTTAAATTAAATATTAAGTTTTTATTCTGCTTTCATTAAACCATTCACTATTCTTTAACATTCCGCATATTCCGACTACAAAAACCCTTTTTATCAATCCCACCTGTACACTGGAGGGTTGCCGTGCCACTTACAGAGTAGCGCGTTTATCGCCTAGTTGTGCAATAGCATTTGAAAGATCACCACAATAACATAAAAAAGTAGCAATAAAAGAAAAACAAAATTAATCAATTATAAAAAAAACCCGCTCCATTCTCGGTCGGGGAAGGAACATCACAAGAAAAAAAACCCTCGCGAAATTTGACAGTATGTTAGGGAGGGGGGGGGGGGGGAGTGGAATCCAAAACTTCATCAAAATAGTTGTAACTTTTCTAATAAATATGTTACATATAACATATAGTAGTAATAATCGGTATATCTGATGAAAATACAAATAATTTTTTAAAAAGAACTATTTAATGATTTTTTTATCTCTATTACTGTATTGGATTAATAGTAGTTTAAGAGCCATAATTTTATATTCTAAAATCATTAAAAGCACTCTGCAAGCAGTTCTTGTTCAATCACAAAAGCCTACCACTAAAACATTTTAATGCAGAAAATGTAATGTATTTCTCATATGTAAACAATGAATTTTGCAGTTAAGAAGTACATGCATTTCACAAATATTGCTATTTCTTGGAACTCTAAATTTGATGCATTATCGTCTTTAACACATTATTTTGGAGTAATGAAAACATTGTTATTATATTAAATTGTTTTGTAAATGGGTGTTATAATCAGTAGTAGTTCATGACAGGTTTTTCTTGCAGCACTAAAATGCATGCCTTCCAATTTTTTTTTTTTTTACTAAATTTTTGCCTTATTTAACGGAAGAAAGTTCTGCTAAAAATAAGGCAAAGATTTCATTATTAAAAATAGTGAAAAAGAATAAATTTGCCAGCCATGCATTTAGTGTTCCCAAAATTGTGAGTCATGAGTTACCACTGTTTATAATGATTTTGCCCAGGCATATTTGGATGTTATATTTAAAGGTAATATCTTTAAGGTAATTTAATAATGTGTGATCTATACCTATTGTGTAAAATTTTATAATTTGCACATTTTCTGGTTCCAAGGAATGTAATTTAAAGCATGTATACGAAGTAAATTTAATGATGTATGAAATATGATCTGTATAATGCAAAATTCTATAATATGCACAACTTCTCATACCAAGGTGTGCATTATAAAGATCTTCTACTGTATTCATATGTAGTTCACACATCAAAAACCTTAAAGATTTAGTATCTGTAAGAGGACATTATTACAACTTTATATTTTTTTCATTCTGTGGCACAAATTGCTCAGCTTAGAATTTGCCAATCAAAACATTGCCATCTTGATTTTTTTTCACTATCTTTATTTACCTCAGAAGTGATTAAGATTTTTTATATTGTAAATCCTAAAGGTTATAATAGCAAAAAAGCATCTTTAAGCCCTTGGGGATGAGCGACCGGTATACTTGGCCACTTAAGGTGTTCAGAATCCTTCATTATTCTCACCACTTATTTTTAATTGTAAAGTTTACCTTCTTTAATCGGAGCATTTCTGTGATTCAATTACAGAAAATTTTCTGTTTTTAAAAACCTGTAGTAAAAGGTTAAAAATTAACCAAAGGGCTCTTGTCGCGAAGGGGTTAAACATCTTGAATTACAGTGAACTTTAATAACCCTTGGCTTTAATTGCCAGTACTCTTCTAATTGAGCTATCTGTACGACAGCGTAGCCAACACAATATTCGCTCAGAACAACTATTATCGTGACATCAATTGTTTGTGTGAAAAATAATTGAAAGTGTACATGGTTATATTTTATATATTTTATTATTAAGCAACAGACTTTGCAGATCCGTTTTTCTAAAAAGCTTTAAAGATTGAAATCTCTAGGCTGGAGTGGGAAAGTGGTAATTTTGAGGAATAGGAGGATAATTTATATAGAAGAATTTTCTGTATAAAAATAAAAATTTAAATTTTTTTAATGCTGGGGAGTAGGGGGAGGGAGAAGAGGTGAAATGTACAGTCGTGGGAAAAAAAAGTAAACACCCTCTACTAACTCCTTAACAAATTATTATCGTAGACGAAAGTTATTGGTACCGAACGATTGGAAATAAAGTATACTTTTAAATGATGTATATAAAATTTGCTTAGGGGGCCATCTACATATTAAAACAAATCCAAACTTCATTTTTTTTCAATGGCAATACCCAATTTTAACGAGATATTTCAAATCTTCGGTTCAAACTATGCCTAGGCACCAAATTTCAAGTAATTTGAATAATAAGTTTTTGAATTATAAACATTCAAAATTTAGTGCTTCTAATGTTAAATTACATTTTCATATTTTTATTCATATCTCCTGAAATTATGCTCCTAATGTGCCAAATTTTTGTGTTGCAGTAATACTAATATACCCAAACATAAATACGTTGAATTTGCAATTTTTATAATTTTATGATATGAATTATGAAATTAATATTCGAAAAAATTATGAATTGTAACCTACAATTTTTTTGATGGATTTAGATTTATTAAGTCCTGCTTTATGGAAATCCAAAATTTACATTTTTCTTCCAAATAGTTTTCAAATTATGCTTAAAAAACGGCAAAATGATGGTTTAAGGGGCCGTCTACGATAGAAGTGACTAGATATTTTGAAATGTCTTACGCTGTCCTGTAATCTAGCAGACTTCATTGACTGCTTGAGTGACGCTTAAGGTGTCTTGATCAAGAAGGGGGCTCTCTCAGTTAACAATCGAGTACCAAACTTCAATTTGGATACAGCCCGCTCGTTTTAAACCTACGCTCGTTTTAAAATAATTAATTTCTCAGAAACTTATAGTACGAATTGCATAAAAATTTGTTTTTAGGCTAATTAAATGGTGTAGAATTCATTTATGCTGTAAGAATTGTGTACTGCTATTGAAAAAAAAAAAAAACCAAAGTTATGGTTCGTTTTAATATGTAGATGACCCCTTAAGAAATTTTATATACATCATTTAAAAGTAGACTTTATTTCCAATCGTTCGGCACCAGTAACTTTCTTCTGCGGTAATTTGTTGAGGAGTTAGTAGGGGGTGTTTACTTTTTTTTTTTCCATGACTGTACATTAGGGAAGTTAGTGCTTATTTATTTATGTTAGTGAGCAAACAAATGTTGTAGATTTTTTTTTTCAAACTAATTTTTGAAAGATTTTATTATTTAGGTAAGCTGGAGAGGTGGGTGCAAAAGCAGAAGTGGAATCTTCGGAGCTCAGGGGATTATTTTATATGATTTATTATTATTGTTAATAAAGAATTTTAAATAGGGATGGTGATACATTATTTTATATAAAATTAAAGAATGTTTAATTTTTTTGCACTATGAATGAGAAAAGGGAGAAGCAGAAATTTGTAGTTTTGGATTTAATATAAATGTATGTAATTACTGTTAAGTGAGCGATGATTGTTATATACATATATAAAGGTTTAAAGAGTAACATTTCTTGCTATTTTTCTTAACAAAGTAAATTTTTTATATAGTAAAATTTAACATAGCTTTTTATATCTCTGAAATAAACCAACAGAAATACCCTCTAAACATGCATGTTGTACATTACTTCCATATCTTACGAAAGAGTTCTTATAAACATTTTATTGCACGGTGCTCTTTAAAATTGAAGTATGGTCATCCTTTTTTGCGGGGAGGGAGGGGGGGGGGGAGATTGAAGGTGAATGGAAATCCTGACTATGAATTCTTTGTATTGGTCTTTAATTTTTTTGTGTGTGTGTGTTTATTGTTTTATTTATTTTTTCAATAACCTTAAAAAAGTAATGATATCAATACAAAAACCCTTAACAGGTTAAAAGTTTGTGACGCAGCACTTTATCTTATGCTCAAAGAATTTTAAATATGGAACTTAAAAATAATGATATCAAATTTTGAGTGACGCTACGCTATTAATTATAATCTCTCTCTATATTATTTATTTCATCTTTTTATTTTTTTATAATCGCATGTGCAAAAATTATGTTCAATTTAAAAAAAAGTATATAAGTTTATTCATTGATGCCTTAACATTTACATCTCACATAAACTCCAAGTATGAGTTTTAAAAGATATGATATCAAAATTTTAGTGACGCTTTGATGTGGCTTTAAACGATTTGTTTTTAAATTAAATTTAAATTATTTTTGATTTGGCTAAGATATATTCACACATCTAAAAAATAGTTTTAATTTTCCAATATACTTTAAATATGTCACTTTCACTGAATTTATATAATGCATTTAAATGTATTTATTTGAATAAATTGATTTATCCTTTGTCCAATGCTAGTAAAAATTTAAAATAAGATTTACGTAAATAATTTTTTTTGCGTCATTGTATCCAAACTAAGTGAAATGTATTCAAATGGATACTATGAGGCAAAAAAAATTATTTACGTAAATCTTATTTTAAATTTTTAATAGCATTGGACAAAGGATAAATCAATTTATTCAAATAAATACATTTAAATGCATTATATAAATTCAGTGAAAGTGACATATTTAAAGTATATTGGAAAATTAAAACTATTTTTTAGATGTGTGAATATATCTTAGCCAAATCAAAAATAATTTAAATTTAATTTAAAAACAAATCGTTTAAAGCCACATCAAAGCGTCACTAAAATTTTGATATCATATCTTTTAAAACTCATACTTGGAGTTTATGTGAGATGTAAATGTTAAGGCATCAATGAATAAACTTGTATACTTTTTTTTAAATTGAACATAATTTTTGCACATGCGATTATAAAAAAATAAAAAGATGAAATAAATAATATAGAGAGAGATTATAATTAATAGCGTAGCGTCACTCAAAATTTGATATCATTATTTTTAAGTTCCATATTTAAAATTCTTTGAGCATAAGATAAAGTGCTGCGTCACAAACTTTTAACCTGTTAAGGGTTTAACATTTAAAGAGGGTAGTGGTAAATAAAAGAGTATGCATTATTTTATTTACCACTACCCTCTTTAAATGTTAAAATACTCAAACTCAAGTTATTAATATTTACCTTAATTTACCACTTAGTTTAAATTTAATTCATTAACTATTATTGTACCTTCACACCACTCTTTTACTATATTAATAGGAAACAAACATTGTTTCAAGTAATAACATTAGAACTTAAAAAACGATTTCCTTAGGACTATATCTCCTATTAGTTACAGTAATAAATATACATGAAAATTTTTTATTTGAGATCTGTTACAACCACTTAAACTTCTAAATTGATAAATATTCTACTTTCAAGACATACTCTGTTTCAGATCCTACTTTAAATATTCCCCATCTTTTTTTTTAAGCAGATTAACTCAAGATTGATTTTTTTTAGCTCAATAAAAATACATGTTCATGTAAATGGAAACAAAATTTCTTAAATTTTAAGTGAAGACCATAATAGATAAAAAATGAAACTACTCACATAGTTTGGCAGACATCACTTTGTCTACAGGGTTAATTATCCACTTTATGCCACATTATGAACCAGACACAACTTCTAACGCGGAGTTATTCAGATGTCTTATGTGGGGCTTCACCACTTCAGGTATAAATTTAATACCTTAGTTTAGAGCACTGCTTAACTATGGATGCACATACTGCTTTCTCAGATAACTGCAAACTTGCTACAAGGGTGCTTCACCACTTATGATACAGATCCACTGCCTTCTAATGAAAGCCAGTTCGATTTGGTTACTAGCACTATTTTCTTCAAGCCTACATCATTGTCATTCCCGACGTACAGGTCTCCATCCCTTGGTAGTCTGATCGCACTGAATTTTTTCGTTTTGGAAGGAAAGAAGAAAAAAACAAGGGAAATTATGTTCCATCATGAAGGATCACGGTATAATCCAAAGTTTGCTTAAAGAAAATTCCTGGCTCTTGCACTCATTATCAATGTATGGAAGAATCATCCATACAATAAGCTCAAGTTCTGCTTATCATCTTTCACCTCTCTGTTCAGACGCACCAAGCTGGAGCTGAAAATTTTTATGTCCACCTGGTCAAACTCCTGGCTCAAACATTACCAAAAAACTCTTATGCACAGAGGGAAAGCAGACAAGTGTAATTCACTACCCACCTCCCCCCCCACACACACACACACCACCACCACCATAGGCTCTATATTATATCTTTTAATAAAATCAAAAAGTCCAATTAAGAAATATTCTAGCAGACACTGCTGCTATAACATCACTTACCTTAGGTTCTTTTCCTAGATATATCATTTTTAAAAAAAACCCAAACATGAGGTCATTCATAAAAATCACTTTCATTGGCTGACCACCTACTCCTTTCATCACCATACCATGTGGTTTTCTCAAGTACACATGCATTCTTTGACACGAACATCTGCTTATTTTAAGAGGCATGTGAGTGGATTCAACCATTTTCACTTTTCAGGTAGGGATATGCTCCTTGCCATAATAAATTTTGAGAATGCTTGACCTGTTACTTTTCTTCATCCACAAAAATACAAAAGAGCTATCTTATAGGAGGAGAGAGGGAAGCTTGAGAACAATCTTCGAAAAGATTATTTTAAAGATAGTGAATGAATTAAACATCAGTCTCCATCATAAATGAGAGAAAAAAATGTGTTCATTCAAAAAAAGGGATTTTAACTAAAATATGTATGAATTTTTTTTTCCTACTTTATGACCAAAATATCATTAGCAAGAGACAAGATTCTGTTTACCCATTAAATATGACATGGAACAATTTTAAGTTATAGGGAAATGACAAAACATATGAATTTATGATTTTCACACAATATACTTAAAACATTGAGAATAATTAGAAAAAAGAAGTGCTTTTATTTTCCCAGAATATAAAAATAACTGAGCCACACAAATAAGAAATGTCTATAGAAAATGTCTCATTAAAATAAAAAAAAGTATATAAAATTTACAGTTTTTAGCAAAGGAGATGTCAATATGTACATTTTTTTTTTTTTTTTTAAGCAACTGATCCTAAAAGGATTTAAATTTATTAAACAAAAGGAACTAGATTCTATTTAATAGTTTTAGAAAAAAAAAAAAAAAAGAGTTCATTTTTAGGATTCTGTATCTAAAAAGTAAAAATGGAACCATTATAACTCATGTCTGTCTGTGTCTGTCACAGCTGTTTTTCTCGAAAACTATGGATCTGTTTTTTTGTATGATCTGTTGTATGGAGCTGTTTTTCTCAAACACTATAAAGGCTATTGATCTACATATTTATAGATTATTAGCCATTCACAAATATTTTTAGGAAAATCTTAGAAGGGCTAATTAAGTTACTTGAAAAAAATGGTTTATTTCGTACATCATGTGAGGTAGCATTCGAGATCTCGTAATACCAAACTAAAAAATATATTTGCTTTAAATTTAGGATTTTTTTTAGGGATATTTTTGAAATGTATTGCAAAAGTATGTTATCCTCCTCTCTATTTCTAAATATACTGAAATTAAATTATGAAATAATTAAGGATTGTAGAAATTTATTTAAACCTTGCAGGAAAACTATAGTGATTTTCCTAGGTCACATAGTTTTTGAGAAAATCGCACATTTTCGTTACATACAAACTTTACTTTGTGAGTGCTCAGATGGGGAGTTGAGGGATGTTCAAGGTAGCTATCAACACAGAATCATCCAAGTATTGACAATTTGGGGGAAAAGTTATTAAAGTAAGGTAAAATAAGGTTTGGTTATTAGCTTAGATATTAAAAGTCTACCCAGAAAAACACATCATGGAGCAAGACTGTTACATACCCTTTTCAATGTGTGTTTGGCACAATGCCCAAGTTTAAACTTTAGACAAGGTCTTTGTTTTAGATAAAGCGAATCATAGTAATAAATAGTTAATGTACTCTTTGTGTGTAAGTAGGGTGCAAAAAAATCATGATTTTTTTAAATTAAATTCAGATTTTATTTAAATTGAATATTTTTTTCATTTAAATTGGATTTTTGTGATTTTTTTCTATGTGTTAAAATATGGAATAGCTACCAAAATTTTTTTATTCCAAAACAATAAAACCTCTTAATTGCTAACATAACCTGTGTTTTTAATCTTTACTTAATTATGATTAGGAGTTAGTAATTACAGTAATTATAAAAACTGCATTATTTTCATTGGTTAGTAATATATAATAATGTTACAGACATTAATATTTTGTAATAATTATGTAAAACCATATTAAATATGACTGATATTTATTAAAATTATTAATAACTGCATTTAATATTAAATTGTTAGCACTGCTTAACGTTAATAATTACTAAATAATTAACTAATTAGGAAAATAATGTAAATTTTTATGCTTTAATTACTAAAATGGTAATTTAGTATTTATTTTAGAAAGAAAAAGGGGAAAGGTGCTAATTCCCAAAAAGGCACCAGCTCAGTTTTAAAAAAAAAGAGCATTATTTCATGAGAAAATACAGGGTGAGCCAAAAGTTTGTTATAACTTTAAAAACTCATAAAAAAGGTAGAAATTATGATAAAGTAGTGAGGTTTGCAAGAAAGGACTCGTAATGTAGTTGGACATATATATATATAATTTTTTTTTTTTCTCCTGCTAAAAAAAAATCTGACTACCATGTGAGCCCTTTCTTGCAAACCGCACACCTTTATCATAATTTCTTCCTTTCTTATGAGTTTTTAAACTTTTAACGAACTTTTGGCTCACCCAGTATATTAGTGATGTGTTTAGTAATGAAATAAGAAAAAAAGTATATAATTGTTTAATATGATAAATATAGTGACGATTTTTAATGATTTTATGAATTACAAATTTAAAAAAAAACATATGATTTAAAAATATCCTGTTTTTTCTAAAGAAATAAAGTTTTATAATTTTTGCAAAGTCTTGGGCACACAGATTTAGAAATACTGTGGTATGGGGACTTTCTTTACAAGAAATCTTTGGGTACAACTAAAGGTGAATTTCACTATTTTTTTTAAGCAAGGTGCATTTTGCAAATTTTAAAAAGAGCATGGTGCTTTGACCTTATAAAATAGTCTAGAGGAACCAGTAAATAATTGCAGAATTAATAAAAATTGCAAATAAGTATAATTTCATTAGTTAGTAGCACAAATAAAGCAAATAAATATAATTTGATTTCATTTTGAATCTGTACTTAGAAAATTTATTGTTAATTGCTTACATGTAAACTTGCACACATATATGATATTTTTTGGTAGAAAAAAAAAAAAAAAAATGACAATGAGTTACACCCATTCAAACACACATACAGAGTAAATATAAGAATAGCCAGTTACATCTGAAATCCTCAAAATATTAAATAGCAGCATTATTACTACTCAGTAGGGATTATTAGAATTCAGTATTTTAAATAATATATATATATAAAAGTTTTGCTGACTATTTAATCTCTAACTAATTTCTTTATTTGTTATATATGAGTTCAAAAGTAAAAAATAAATATTCAACCTCTACCGAAGAAGCTCTTTCTGTGCTTAACATTTGTATACCAATTAGCTCTTTTTTATCTTATGCATTTTTTTTATAATAGTTGTTAAGCAGATTGTCTTTATTTTTCTTTAGCTCCAATTTGCTATAAATTTATTTATTACTGCAAAAGTAGAATGAGAAAATAACATACTATCTACTTATTATTTTACTTGTAGAAATTTAATATACTTGTTATGCTTATTTCATACAAAAAAAATAAATAATTTGATTAGTTAAAGGAAGTTATGACATTGCAAATCACATTAATTTATATATAATTTGTAAATGAAATGCTTTTTATGCCAGATAAAAATTTGCTTTTTACAAACTTAATGTACTTTACAAGTCTAAGGAATAGTTTAAGTTTAGAAATAATTATTTAAAACTTTTTTTGTTGTTGTTTATTCATAAGGCAGCATTCCTATAGAAACTTTGCAAGTTATGTTCATCTTAGATTTTAATCCTTTTTATGTAATTTTAAACATTTAGAAAATTTATGATTTGAATCAATGATTTTAAAGAAAAATCAGTTGATAAAATCACTATTTAATCACAGATTTAAATCATTTGATTAAAATTATTGACATCCTATGTGTAAGTAAAACTCATACTTGACCTATTTATTCAAAAGATTAAACAAATCTACCAAACAATTGAAATATCTTATTTGAATACTTAAATGTTAAATTTTTGCAGAGATCCAACAAACATGTAGCTTGTAAACATGTAACACACAGCTTTTAATACTTACACACATGCAGAATTTCACTTACATAATAATGTATTAAATGTTGCATTATGTTTATATAATATGAGAAAGTTTATTATAACCAATGTGTAATGCATAATTTTTACTTTCAAATGTCTATTTTTTTGTTACTCAGACAATCATTCATACTATATATAAATTCCTAATGGTAGCATATTACTATAGAAAACAAATAACTTAGAACATTGCAACATTTTTTATACAATCTCTCTCTTTTTTTATCATTTATTAAAGCATTTTCAAATGCATGCACTGGATACAGCACACTATATGAATGAACTAGGAAAGTATTGATAATGTACATATTTTTTTCATGCTTAAATGTTAATTTCAATATTTGCTATCTATTTCCTTAATTTTCATGGTCCATACCAACTACTTTATTTAACATTAACTCTCTATACTCTTATCTATCACAGAAATTAGTAGTAGAGCAAGTAATTTCTCTGAGGACATACAAATTACATTTTCATCATGTAAGTTTTTTTCACGTTAAACCAGAAAATTAATTTAACAAAATGTGGCTTGTTTATACACAATACTGATTTGGTTTCATTTACTGAGTAAATTTTCTGGTTCAAAATAGTTTAGACTTGAAAAGGCAGAATGTTGGGCAGCCATGTTATACTTTCTAGTCAATGTCATTTTTCAACTGACTAAAAAGAACAGTATATGGGCACTAATACTTTCACCATCGATATAACTATATATTACACTGGTTGCTAAATTAAAAAACACAAACTCTGTAATATTTTTTAAATAATTTATTGCAATGATAATTCCTACATAGATGCCTCATACAATGAGACATAAAACACAACTGCCAATCCTTCTAATTTCCGAGTACCATTATTTCTGAATAGAAATATTCACTTTATTTTATAACAGAAATTTGCAATTAAATAAACAAAAGATCAATAATCAGAATTTATGGTATTGAAAAATTCGAAGGATTAGCAGCTATGCATAAAATAACAAAGAATAAAGCATAAAATTGTTTGCAATATGCAAAATACAATGTACAGGACATCCTACAAATTACATTACTAACTTTACAAAACAAGATATATGGTAGATATAGTACAATGTTTTATATATGATAATTTTATGATATGAGAAATCTAACTCAAAGCTAATATGAACATATCACAGAGCCAGTCTTTGGTATTATTTTAAAGCAGTGCATTTACTGTGGCTTGCAAAATCTCATACTTTGGGATACTAAAATATTCACAAAGAAAATATTTTAAAATACAAATTTGGTTAAGCCCTTGTAACTAATAATGCTAAAGAAATCATGTAGATAAAAAAGGACATTTAAAATGTTGGTTGTCTGTAAATGTCGATATTACTGAGAATCTCTATTTTATAACTTTTTTTAATTTGTATGGCAGATATTTTTTTATTTCTAAAACTATATTGACCAGTCAAAAGCTTTAACTTTTGCAAAATTTCTACTCCTTTTGAAAATCTTACAGAATAGAGGTTTTCAATTGGCTAATTTTCTTTTGAAAACAGCAAAAAATCTACCTGGATCCTTTCTTATGGCTTCTTTTTTCTCAGAAAGTCACAAAACTTTTACCATTTTACATGTTGACTATGCAGATGGGGAATGAAAAATTAAAATTATTGTAAGAAATATCTAATTATGAAACTGCTGTAGATAGTATTGACTTAAATTGTATCAACTATTCAAAGAATGAGAGACAGATACAGAGTTCATGTAGCATCAGATGGTACTATTTCTGTTAGCTTGTACTCATAATGGAAGTACAACATTGTGCCATATTTTAATATCTCTATGTCACAAATTAATAAAATAAAAATTAAATTGGTTGTCGGCAAAAATGTTTAACAATTTTAATTTTAAAAATATCTAAGTTTGTATGTAAGGTTGTATTTCCAAAGCACAAAATTCTAATTGTTTTATGAAAGATTTTGAAAATGCGAGGCGGTCCTCATATTCTCAAAAGATTATTATACATTTTGCATATGCTACTTTTAAATGCTTTATAGTTAATTATATTTCCTTGCAGAAATAGATACTGACCTAAAAGTCACAGAAAATAAAATAATAAAAATTTGTACAGTAATTAGAGTAGGAGCAAGAGTTTTTCCCAGAAATGCTCAGAAAGCAAGAGGATTTTCTTTATAATGGAAAAGCTAACCAAAACAATTACATGTTTAGTCAACAGATACCTTAAAACAAACTAATTTTTTTTATGTAGAGTTCACACAAGAGGAAAATATATTTTTATATGATGTTCATTATTTGTCAACATGACTGCAAAATAAGAAATGCTACTCTGTATAGCATTAATGAACATTTCAATAATTACATGTGAAATATAAAGAGATTTTTTAATCTACATAATAAGTTGAGATTATCTAAAATCATCAGAAATCACAGGTATAAAAGTTTACATGATCTTAAAGGGCATTCATGAGGGAAGCAGTAACTTATGACATAGTTCTCAGCAAATGTATTCTCATTAATAGTAAAACAAGTAAGAATTATTTAACAGGGAGTGATTAATATAAGGATATGCTCCAACCTGCATGTATATCCCAATAAAGAGCACTTTTTTCTCTTCCAAGTAGGAAATGTTATTTCTTAAATCTTCAAATTTCTCATCTGTGGCATAAACAGAAGCTGATTTCTTTGAGAAAAAATGAACAAATGATTAATGAAACTACAATTCTGTACTAAACTATTATTTTTAGTTGATGCAGGGTTTCATTAAATTAATATGAATTTAATATAGCAGTTTTCTTTGTTCACAGCAACAGTCAGTTCACAACATATGTCAATTTCTAGAAAAACCTATATGCAAATGCTTTTTGGGTAATCACAACAGGTATTTCCAATTTTAAGTCTAGAAGATTGCCACATACTTCCACACAAAAAGGTAATTTTAGAAATTTCATGCCCATTGAAAGATTCCTATTGTTATGCAGTTTTGTTTGATCTCCTGCAGAACTGTAACAAGCGTTTTGACTCCCCCCACCCCCCAATCTTGAACATACTCCCAAAGAACAGGTGTCTTCAAACTTTATAATAGCCTTCAGGGAAGAATAAGATATAATAGGAAGATATTATAGTAGGAAAAAAGGGCTTTTGTCTTGTGTTTGGAAATATCACATTGAAGAAAAGAGGTACAAAGTTATATTTGTGATTTTAAAGGTCAAATAAAAGAATTTTATCAGATAAAGATAACATATCTAATGGCCTTTATAAATCAAAAACAAATGAGCAAGGAACAGTTTATATAAAAAATGTAACCAACTTGCATGGCTGAGTATCATTTACAGCTTACATTGCATAGATTGCTTAACCTTCTGAGCATTTGAAGGTTTTCTGCACTTTTATAAAAATGCTTATAAAATTCAGGTAATTTTAAATTTTCTTTCATGATTTAGCATTAAAATATCTTATATCACTTCATCTTAAACATATAATTCTGTTTTTTTTTTTTTAATTGCCCACAGCCAATTTGTTTTGGGGAAACATAAAAATACAGAACAGTTGAGAGCCACTTAGAGGGTAAAATATTAATATGAAGCAAATATACAATCCCACAAATGTCTTTTCTATGATATCAAAAAAATTAACTAATCTCAATCTTTTTTCATATTGCCTACTTTTTGAGCATTCATTTTAAGTCATTGTTTTAAAAATTTTCCATGATTTTTGGATCACCTTGTATATAATGATTTTTACCATAAAAATAAAAAAATATTTCTCAGTTTCTCTCTTTTTATATGTTGTAGAAGGTTTTAGCTTATATTTTTCATTGTGTTTTATATTGTGTACAGCTGAAAAAAGTATAATTTGTATTAGTAACTATCACTAATATAATAGACACTCATATTTTGTTATCCCAGAACACTAAAAGTGAAGTAAAACTTTGAGTTTGGAAAGTTGTTCATCAAAATTTCCAATTATAGAAAATAAAGCGTGTTTCAACTTTCAAAACTATCAGCCAAAAATTATAATTTATTTCCCTTATAGAATTTTAATTCCAATAAGTTATTTCTATAAAATATTTTTTAAAATATTTTACAACAATCTTTCCAATAATAGAAAAATAAGTTATAATTAATATTAAGAAAGCATAATTTTACTATTAATGCTTATTTTACAATAATAAATAAAGGAACTGGTTTAATAAACATAAGGCTGGTAATAAATCAAAACTACCTACTTTCTGATATATTCTGAATTCTCCCACAGATGCATGAAATTGTCAGATGTTCTAATTCAGAAACTATGTAGTCATATTTTTTTCATTTATTAGTAAAAGGAATCAATATTTCAGAAAATGCAGTTAAAATTGGCATTTTGAACTGAATTTCTGGACATGACAATGCAAGAAAGCTGAAAACTGCTGTTATGAGACACTAATCATTTGTAACTCAAGATGTAATTTATCAAAGCATGAAAAACTGTTCAATTATAAATCACTTCAATAATCATGCCTGCAAGTATCATGCTTTTATGTTAAAAAATTAACTCACAAAAGTGTAAAAAAATTTCACGTTGTTGAGTGGGGGAAAATATTTTATTTTCCTCAAGAAAATAAAGATAACTAATAGGATTACACTAACAGAAAGCAAATACACTAATTTTGCCCCTTTGAATTATGTAACTTTTTACATTATAATTTAATTTTGTTCATGATAAATTAATATCACATTCTTTTTACGAATTTCAACAATCTGAAAATCTACAATAGATATGGATGTTCCAAGTTCACACTTTTAAAGTATTGCAAATGCTTAATAGAAAAATGTCAAAAATTTAAAATTTGATTTTACTTCAAGATTGTGTATACCTTTATTTTGAAAACATGATACCTATGAGCAAATGTTTCAACAGAAGAAACAAGAATTCAAATTCTGAAACACAGAAATAATAACAGAATTTTGATGTTCAACTAAAACACAATCACCATGGTATTCTATAAATATACAAAGCAACACATGATATGATAGTTTTGTGACATAATCCAACCTCAGTATAGAATCATTCTGGTATATGACTGGTTTGCATAGTGTCATGCTTCAAAATTCACTGAAAATTTCCACACAAATAAATATATCTAACTTAATAGGTCTGCATACAAGACAAAACATATATTTGGCATTAACTTTGATTTTATTACATATTTAACTGCTTTACAAAGTCATATGCTTTGCATTACAGAAATTTTCATCCAAAATTCAGTCACCAATACTGTTTTATAAGAAATCTAAAAGGTTTGAAACCTTATAACTAAAGATGATGCAATTCTAAAGAATAATACACTACATAAATAATGCAAAAATGATTTTTTTAAACTTTTTGGCACAATCTTGCATGTTGCTTTATAAAAAAATTATGTTTCCTTCCCACCAAATGCATTAACATCCTCTGTGATTGATAGACTTCTGATCTTCCAATGAACTTCCGTATCACCAAACCACGTACATAACACTGTTGAGGCACTGCAAAATTAGTTTTGAAATTAGTACAAAATCACTGTTGATATGATCTAGTAATTAAAAACCACTACAATAAAAATTTGAATCCACATTTCTAATTGCACAAAATAAAACAATAAAAAGGAGAGTTTACACTGCACTTAGGCATTTAATAAATTATACGTACCATACCAAAAACACCACACTCAAGACAGGCACTTTAAGGATATAGCATAATGTAAGAAAAGAGAAAATAAAGAGCAAAAGCTCCATTTTTAAGCAACTACAAATAAAAACTTTATTTTGTCAATGCAACTTTATGAATATACTATTGTAATTCAGAGCATGTTTACATATTTTAAACAGTTTTAAAAAAATATATTAAGAGGGCTGGTCACTCAGCTTTCAAGACCCCTCACTAATGTAAAGTCTATGGACATTTGGTGCATTCCTATATTTAAAATATCTCCTCAGGAAATTCATATTTTTAACTTCTATTATTTCTGTACACTTCCAAAAATATCTCTTTTTTTCTTAGTTCTCAAAATATTTCTAAAGTATAGACTTAATTTTATATGAAGTGTTAAAATCTCACTCATAGTTTGCCCGCTTACACATAAAATATTAAATTCAGCATAGATTTTTGAAATATTTCGAAAACTAAGAAAAAAAAGAGACATCCTTTAAGAAGAGTACACAGAAAAAAGATGTTGAAAATACGAATTTCCCGAGAAGATATTTTAAATATACGAATGCATCAAAAGTCCACAGACTTAACATTATGGAGAATTCCGAAGCTGAGTGACCAGCCCCCTTAAGAAAAAGATTTCACATATTACTGAATTATTATCAATCTGATATTGATTAAAACTTTAATAAAATCTCAGTTTGTTTTTTACTGTAAAAGCATAAATTATGTATATTTTTTAAAAAAATCTAGAAGAGCATTTCATTTGACAACCTTTTCGATGGAAGTAAAAAAAAAAGCTTATGTTTGTCTTTGTTCAAAAAAGTAAATGTTTGTTGCTGTTTCTTCATTTTGAAGTCTGTTGTCTGCTATATTGAATTTATAATACTGCTATTAATCTAACAGCCAAATAATCTATAATAATCAATAGCCTATAGATTTATATATAATCTGGCACATGGAGGATTCATGCAGTTGTAACACTCATTCATTCAAGACTATCAATCAACTGAGGCTCTAAGATATAACATCCAAATATATATACACATATACAGTGTGATCCAAAAGTCAATATATCAATGATCCTGCCAATAATCCCTTTGGGACGATCATCTTTTATAGAATTTTTAATCTTTTATGACCAGTTTTTCAAAACAGAAATTTTTGCCTAATTGAACCAAGAACATGCCCTAATTAAATAAGGCAAAATTTACAATAAAAAATAACTGGTGGGAATAATGAAGGAAGAGCACCTTATGCATAACATATAGCTGATGTGCCCCAAAGAGGTTAATATAATCTTAATATGAGGTTAATATGAAAGCACACACCTATAATGACAGATGAGTGCAGATCAATTCATGCGCAACAAATTGCATCACATGTCCAATACACAATTATTTTTAATTCTGCTAACTTACATAGCAAGATAATGCCATTTTTCTACTATGTCACTGTCATTAAATGAAAGGTGCTTCATCGAGTAAAATTATTTTAAAACATTCAGGTGCTCACTGAGTTTGAAACTTTCAAATCAGAAATATGCTAACAAAGATGCCAATTCAATATTTGGAGACAAAATTTAGAGAAACGTATATTATAACAGACAAGCCTCGAAGTGGTCAAACTAATATAGCAAAACAGATTGCAGAAAAAGTTAGAAAACAGCTTATACTTTGAAACATGTACTGCAATTCTATTCTGTTGTGCTTAGCAAAATCATGGGTATACTGATTTTTGGACCATGATGTACATAGACTGATAACCACTTAATCCTTCTTTCTCTTAAAGTAAAAGTGGAAAAGGTTTTACTTACATATCTTAACCACATATCTTCACTGGCAGCAGGTATAAGGAAACAGTGCTTCTACCCCCTACTTATCTCAAGGCAAATAAATGTTTAAGTGTTTAATGTAGGTCCTGAAGGATTTATTATGTATACACTCCTCCCCTCCCAAAATTTTAACTACAAACAAAAATGAGTTATTTCACTTTAATAATATTTTGAAGCTTTCATAAACTTAGTTATTCTCAACAAATTTTTTTTTGTTCAGGAAACACGCCTTTTTATTACTCTAAAGAAATAGTAAGTTTTTCTATTAATTTCAAGATATCGATAACTCCCTAAGTCCAAATACATGAACAGACTTCTCAGTTGATATCAGACATGAACTTTTCCCTTTGTATTAAGTTTAACCAATTGCAAAAATTATCTTATAAAATTATACATTTCTCAGCATACACTGACCAAAGAGGTGATTGGTGTAATATAAGATTCATACACTTGAAATAAGTAAAATTGTCAACTAGCTACATAAGTTTTTTAGAAAAAATTTCAAGAACTGCTGTGATGATATGTAGCAGTTCTAAAGAATGATGAATCAGAGAAAAATACTAAATTAAAAATTAACAACTATTAGGATTTCATAAGAATACAGCTTTAGGCAACAGAATGCCAAAACTTTGCTATAAATATTTAAAAATATAGAATAATCCAATAATTATGGGATTAGATATAAAGAAGAAACTTAAGATACAATGCAACAAAAATTGGTTAGTTATATTAGGCTGAGAATTGGGAGAAAAAGAACATGAGGGTGCAAAGGCTAAGAACGTCTCATGTAAACACCAACTTGATTTTGTCTTTTTAATGACTTTCAGTCAATACTAATGAAATATGTCAATTTGAAAATCTGACATCATGATTGTATTCCACATTTAATTCTCTGAGAATGGGATGAATTATGGATTTAAAAGCATGCCAGTTATTTGTAAGGACCTAAAGATGTCATAACACAAAAAAATTTTGAAATTTAAATTTCTGAAATACTAAATATAATATTACTTTTTTTATTAATAAAAGAAAGACATTTGTCTGTGTCTATTTGTTGTGTTGGCTAGGGAAATTTAACACATGGTCTATGAATATGGATAAGACATACAGGCCCAAATGTACCCAAGACTCAGTTTTTTCATTTTTGATAATTAGATGAGATATTAAAAACTCTCATCAAAAGCTACTGAAAAAGCTTAATTTTCCCTAGTTCACCAGCATTATGATCCCTTCCATATATTTCTGGATAAAACATGGTTTTTCAAACGCAAGAAGTGTTTTTTTTTTTAGGGATTTTAAAATCCCAATCGTCGGGGTCGTTATGGAGTGAAAAAGAAAAATGCTGAAATATGTGTTTGTGGTACTTTTCTGGTACTGTTTATTTTTTTTTAATATAAATATTTCTTTTCTGAAAAAATTCTTTCCTGAAATTCTTTTTTCACATTTTCTGTCTTTTACGCATATTAATATTTATTATTTAAAAAGAAAGTTACTCTGAGGTTATTTTCTATTTTCAGATTTTTCTGCAGTTTTCTAATGTGTAGAAGGTTCGTTTCAGCTTCCAAAGGCACCTTTCATTAAAAAAATAAGAATATTTACTATTTCAAAAAATAATTTTTCAGAGTACATCTTCATATTTTCTAGTTTTTCTGCAGTTTAAAATTGCCATTTACATTGCCCTTATGGAAACACAAAAAACAAAAGCTATACATATATAGAAAATAAATTTCATGTGAAATAATATTAATATTTACTATTTCAATTTCTTTTAAAGGGGATCATTTTCATGCTTTCTGAAGTTTTAAACTGCCATCCGCATGCCCCAGATGGAAATACAAAAAGAAAAAGAACACCCACAGATAGACTGTATAGTTCTGTTGGCTTCACCAACACCAGGCAGGTTTGCTAGTAAATATTATATACTATACTAATAAATTATTATATAATATATATTATACATTAATTATTTTAAAATTTTTCATTTTATTGTGATTTCTGTAATTGCAGTAATTATCTATTCTATTGGTGTGGGAAAAAAGGAAGAAAAAAAGAAAGAATGGAAATTATCAGATATTTGTTGATGTCACATTCCCATTAAAATTGAAAAGAAAAATCCTTTTCAATTTAAATAGACGGTGAAAATTATCTTTGTTAAATGTCATTTTAAAAGAAAACTCAAAAAGAAAAGAAAAAAAAACATTATTAGGTATTCAAGCTTCATGAATTAGTTTATTCTAGTGAAAAAAGAAATTGTGTGTTGAAAAATTGACATCTACAAATAATTATACAATAGCATTTTTTAATTTTACATTCAAGCAAAGTGCTTAAGCAAGTTCAAACTTACTGCAATAAATTGAATGATCTTTGACCCCTATTCATAAGAATTAAATTTTAAAAAGAAAACTTTTCACAATGGTGCTAAAATTGGAGCAATATTTTCTGAACATTCTAAAACAAACCAAACAAAAAAGTCTTATAAGTAAGTTAGTTATGACTAAAAATGTTTTAGGTGATTGCAATGTAAGCAATGATTAACAGAAAACCTAAATGTGTATATTTTAGCAAAATATATCTTTCTAAAATAAAGTTGAAAAGTATTGCACATGGTGTTTTTTTTCCTTTTTATCAGAGTTCATGCATATTTTTGTTTTTGTGTGTGGCTCGAATAATAAAATTTAGATTCAGCCTTAAGATATAATCTATTAATCAGTAATGACTGTATGCAAAAATATTAAATAGTTTGATAGAAATCGTGCATACATTTTTTAAAAAAGCATGTTTTTAACATTTGAGATAAACCCCTTTAAAATACTTTTTACTACTTATATTGTGTTTTCATGCCACACTTTTAGTCATAACTAGTGTAACTATGGTTATCTTTTTGTGCAGTTTGTTTTCAAATGCTCAGCAAAATAATTGCTCTTTTACATATTTTCTTCTGAAAATCATTTTTTTTTTTAATTCAACGGTACATCCCTTAAATTCTCAAACAGTTATGAAGAAGAAAGCATAGTGCAAGTCCAGTTTTATTATCAATATTCATTTTCAGAAAATCATAAAAACTCACCTAGTAAGTTTCAGCCAATCTTGAGTTAAATTTTGTCAAAATATACATAATTGTATTCCACTATTTAAAATCTTTATGACCACCAGGTTTTGTAGATGCTAAGTTAAAGAAATATAATCAAAGTTTTCACTAGATTGGCTTGAAATATTCAATAGCTTACTTGAATAAATCTGAAAGGGAAAGAAATGAATATTTTTAAAATTCTGCAAAATTCAGACTATCATTTCATAGTTTCGCAAATAAATAATTTAAAAGTAAAAAATTGAAAATTTCCAGAAAAGATAACTTATAAGGGCCTTAAAAAGTTTCTTTTATATGAGCTTTGTTAGATTTAAAAATAATTATTTTTCTAATTGTGCAATATTTTTTGATTTAGTGAAATCAAAATGCACGCTGAAGAAAAAACATAAATCAGTAAAAATCTCATAAAATATTATGTAAAACAAGAAAGAAAATTCATGCACATCATACATAGATTCTAACTAACTTTACTTAATCTAAATAAACTTTATTTAGAAAACACATAATACAGTTATTAACCCATTTTCAACAATTACTGCTAATAGACAGCAGTGTATTTAAATTCTTTTCTGCAGGACTGTGAATGATCTATATAGGCTTTTATAATTACATACCAAACTAAAATTTAATTCAACTGGAAAACATATAACACAACTCAAAACATTTTTCTCACAATTACCATCCACAGACTAATGTATCCATATCCATATATATAGTATCTATACATAAATATTTGCAACCTCCTTTATAAATTTATATGAATTCTCATCACATAGTATAGTGAAATTCAATTAAAATGAAAAACATGCAATGAAATTCAAAACATACTTTAACAATTCCTGTTCATAGACAATACTTTTGTTCAGAACTGTATATCATCTATGAGAATTATACACACCACATAATATACTAACATTTGAGCTATTGATTTGGAAGTGGGAAAAATCCATTTTATGTTACTGCTAGATATTCAATGACTTGCACTTGAAAATATAAGCCCGAATAAGCTTATTTTATATTTTTATGGTTTTATTTCATGTAAATTTAATATGCAACAATGACTATTTGTGTTAGCTGAAAAAAAATAATGTTTTTGGCATGTGCCAATGGCTCAAAATTCAAAAACAAATTCACTTTCAAAAGCAATGATTTGTTGAAAACATTTTCTTTGAATGGAATATAATTATAATAAAAAATTTTATTCATTTTAAAATTTTTAGGTATTTTATTTGGATATTTCATTCTTCTTTAGAAAATTTGCAATAAACCAAAATATAAATTTGATTTTATAAAGAAAAGTGAAAAAAAATAAGAAAAATTATTCAGTAATAAGTTGCATGTATATAATTATATTTCTTAATTTAGATGGGAGAGATTTTTAAAATATTCATGGTGAAATTCTGATTGTGCTTCAAATATAATACAACATAAAATAATTCCGGTGACACCATCTATTGATCATTTTAGAAGCATCTGTATTTACTGATAGGGGAGAATTATGTCATTCATTTTTTCCTTCAAGGTGGATGAAACTCACTGCACCTCAGGTGTGGAAATCCATCACGTTACCTTTTGACTTGCCTCACTTTCAAAATCAATTGTTCATTTAGTTAAGTTTGAGAACTCATAAGACTACTGAACATTTGAAATATTGTTGAGCAAATATATTACTAGTAACAAATTTATACTGATATTAACAGATATTTATTGTAAATTGATTAAAAACAAAAATTTTGTGTTAAGTTGTAATAAACTTTAGCTTTAATTGACATTTTTCACAAAATGGGCTTCCTCACTTTCAAAATCAATGGCTCATTTAGTTAAGTTTGAAAATTCATAAGACTACTGAACAATCACTCACTTCCTGCAAAATTATTGCGCATAGACAAAATGTACCTGATTTTTTTGTGCAGCCTTGCAAAAGAACATTAAATGTTATGACTTTACAGAACATATTATAGTACATATCTATAACATAAATCAGTTCCATAGCATGCTTCAAACAATTACTGCCAACAGAGAGTACTAAAATAAAGATCTTTTGTGTGTGTTCCTGTAAATGAACAATAAATGGTACTCTGATTATATTAAACATGCTGTAGTGATTATCAATTTATGTTTGAAGTAGTGTAACATCATTATGATGTACTTCAAATAATTATCGCCCACAGCCCATAAAGTATCTAATTTTTTTAAGCATTACAGTAAATGAATTATAACACACACACACACACTTCCTTTTTAATAGGAAAGATCCTTACTGAATTTCAGTAAGATATTAATTTCATAATAATCCAGGTATATTTGCAAACAGACAGACAACAGGCATAAATGACAGCCAAGGGAAAAAATGAATTTTTCCAGCAATCTGATAAATTATCATAATTTAATAAAATTTTAATAAACATTTATACAATAAAATGAAACAGTGTATGTGTTATTTTTTTTCCTTTTTTTTTAATTCAGAAACTAATACTGAAAATAAAAAACACATTTAAATTAACAATGTACAGGATCATTCAATTAAAAGAATTTAAAAAACTGTGCTAAAGATGTAAATACAAATATATTTCATCGATTTATGTGAAACAGAATTGCAATTTTTCATACAAAATCTTATTCTGAACTGTTTGTTTATAAAACATTCTCCTGCCCCCTCCCTTCTAGATTTTTTATTCTATTACTTTTTTTGCCACTTTGTCCCAGAAATAAATCTCTATTGCTCTGAAATAACCCAAAAGATTTTATACATGGATGGGGAAAAATATTCTACCTAAAAAAAGAGTCTTGTGCCTTCCCTTTTTAGTCTAAAAAGAAATTCTCTCTGCAAAGGCAGTTAAATATGTTCATTCACATGTGCCATCACATGTCAATATGCTCATAAAGTAAGTTGAATTTTGATACGGCAGCCCTTTTGCAGAACAGAAGCAAACTACAAAGGATTGTGTAGGGGAGGAAAAACAGTCTGAGGATTGAATTTTTCAGACCCCTCCACCTCCCTAACCCTCCTATGCTTTCATTCTTTACTTTATTACTTTAGCATCAATTCAGAAAACATCCAAAATTCCTCTCAAATAAGGTAGATCTCCAAGTTTTGGAGGCACGCCCGGCACTCTTTTCAACTATGTTTTAAAGTATAAAAAATTCAGACAAAATTTTGAAGAAATCTCTTTCAAATGCAATATTTCAAATCTACGGCCACATGCACATTGAATTTGATCTCTCTGTAACCCACAATCTGTCTTCAAAATCTAGCTGATAGACACACACATAACATACTATTATATATATGTTTACTAGGGTAGTCCTTAAAAAATTAACTTTTAAATTTTCTATGGGGCACTCTCCTAATTTGTTCTATGTACACTATATGGGCCAAAAGTAACCGGTCAGTTGCAATTTTAGATGTTTTCTTAAATATCTAGAAAAATACATGAGGAATTATCTTGAAACTCCAGGTCATATATTTACGTGAAGATTTTTTCCCGAAACTTCATTGGGGAGTCAACAAATTGAAAAAGAACGAATACTTTTTGGATAACCCAGTAAAAACTAGCATAGCAAAAGCGTTCAACACAGTAGATAAGGATTAACTGCCTTATTGCAATAAATTGTGTTAATTTTTATGAGAATAGCATGTATATTTGTAGAGAAATTAAAGTTTTTTGCTTATAATTTGTTCTTAATATAAAAAAAAAGTTCTTTTTAGAAAATATGTTAAGTTCTTAATATAAAAAAAAGTTCTTTTTAGAAAATATCACAAACAACATTGTACACAATACACTGCAATCACAATTAAAAAATAATAATTGTATGAAAAATGAGCAGGTTTACTAAAAAATGTTTCACTGTGCATGCACGAATGCAACCAAAATATAATGTGCATAATGTATTAGCTAAGTGTATAGAGCAACTTTTGTAAAAGTCAAAAACGTAGCTTGAAAATTCTGAAAATTATTGTTGATAGAATAAGCTCAAAATCAGTTGTTCCCAAAATGAAGCAAAAAGATAAGGGGCTGTATCCAAATACAATAGTATGTGCAATATTGTGTATGCTATATTGGCACTAATTAATGGATATATGGATACAACCCTTCAGTTTTTTGCTTCATTTTGGGAACAACAGATTTCAAGCTTATTCTATCAACGATAATTTTCTGAATTTTCAAGCTATGTTTTTGAGACTTTCACAAATGTTGCTCTATACACTTAGCTAATACATTACGCACATTATATTTTGATTGCACTCGCACATGCGCAGCGAAACATTTTTTGAAAATAACTTTTTTTTATATTAAGAACTCTACAAATTATAAGCAAAAAACTTAGCAAAATTTGGGACTCTTTTTATAAAAACTTTAATTTCTCTACGAATATACATGCTATTATCATAAAAATGAACACAAGTTATTGCAATAAAGCACTTAATCATAATTTACTGTGTTGAACACTTTTGCTACATTAGTTTTTACAGGGTTATCAAAAGATATTCATTCTTTTTCAATTTGTTGATGGTCCCCTATTGGGTTTCGGGAAAAGATCTTCACAGAAATATGTGACCTGTACTATTCTGTTTACACACCTGGTGTTTCAAGATAATTCCTCATGTATTTTTCTAGAGATTTAAGAAAATGTCTAAAATCGCAATTGACTGGTCACTTTTGGCCATATAGTGCATAAAATAAAGACATCCACAAAAATTTCAAAATTTTAAAACATTTTTTAAGGGTTACTACCAAGGTTTGAATGTTTAAAAAAATTAAAAATTGACATATTTTGTAATCTAATAATACATTATTAATACAAATCCATAGTCATTGCCAAATTGAATAATGGTATAATATTAGGCTGTAAAGACTCATTTGTTTCAAGTTTCAACATATTTACACAGTCAATTGTCCAAACACAGATAGGAGTATTTCATGTCTATACTCTATTTCACCTCAACTTGGCAGCATTGTGAAAGGCAGAGAATCTAACAAATTGAAAAATAGTTCTCCATTATTTTTTTATCTTAAATAGCTAAAATGCGTAAAAATTTATAAGATAATGTTTATAAATTATAGAATTTGATTTTTTAATATTCATAAAATGTCGTACTAAATGGACATATTCATATCAGAAGCCGAGAAAGCAGAGCCCAAAACAAAAAAAAAGTTTCCGGCAAGCGTTCTTTTGTCTGTTCACTGGGATTGCAAAATTTCAGAAGATATTTGTAGACAGATTACCCATTATTGTTTGAGGTAAAGGTATTGACCAGTTAATTGTTGTTCCAAAACTTCAATTAGGAACAGGTGAGGCAATAGCTTCTGCTGTTAACGAAATATTGGAGTCTTGGGGAGTACCGATCAAGTAAAATGTATGAGTTTTTATATAACCCTTGTTAATACCAGATTATCAAGAGAAGCTTGTGCTCTTCTGGAATAAAATATGAAAAAAGAAATGATTTGGATTGCCATCATCACATCCTTGAAATTCTGTTTTTGTTCTTTATATTTGTATGAAGTTTATTGTATTCATCCATGAGTGCTACCCCACTTTCGACTACATCATTAACAACTTTGACTGAAGTCGCTAGTGCCTTACATGTCTTGTAGGATTCATTTTCATTCCAATTAGTCACATCTGTTTCAAAAAAGTCTGAAGGTAAATCCATAATTAAAAAAAAATCTCAGAGTGCTCCTTGTATCTTGCAAGTTGTTTTGGAGAATGACATCAGGATCAGCACGAGTACGTTTCAAGGATTCTTAATTTTCTTCATCTTTCAAAGCATGCACCATTTTTCTTTTACTTTCAAAAAAGACATTATCATTGAAAAATGCAAAAGCAATTATAGTTCTTCTGTGAAGTACAGAAATGTCCTAGGAACTTCTTCAAAGCACACAAAGAAATGATTTCATTTACATTTTCGTCTTTTTCTAATGTAAACACCTCTTTCAGGTACTCCTCCTAAGAAAATGATGGCAAGCTCTATCAGTTCCTTGGTTGAAAATCATTAAGATGATTTTGAGCAAATTTTGTAATTTCTAATGCATTATGTGTTATTTTTTTTTATTGATTAAATTGACAGTTATGGGAGTCTGAAATACATCATCATCGATAGACATCCATGAAATTTTAAATCGATTAAATAACAGTATGTCTGGTCTGCTTGAAACTCCGAGAGACTTAACTTCCTCAAGCATAATTTCAAGGATGTGATGATGGCAAGCCAAATCATTTATTTCTTCATATTCTAATTCAGAAGAGCACAAGCTTTTACTGATAATCAGGTATTAACAAATGTTATATCAAAATTCATATTTTACTTGCTTGTAATCCCCACAACTCCAATGTTTCATTAACAGCAGAAGCTATTGCTTCACCTGTTCCTGATTGAAGTTTTGGAACAGCTAGTTAAATGGTCAGTACCTTTACCTGAAACAATAATGGGTAATCTGTCTACAGTTTCAGATCCTGAAATGTTTTAAAATTTTGCAATCCCAGTGAACAGACAAAAGAATGCTTGCCAAAAACTCTTTTTTTTAAGTTTTGGTCTCCGCTTGCTCGGCTTCTGATACGAATATGTCCATTTAGTATGACATTTTACGAATATTAAAAAATCAAATTCTATAATTTATAAACATTATCTTATAAATCTTTATGCATTTTAGCTATTTAAGATAAAAAAATAACGGAGAACTATTTTTCAAGGCGGAATGTTGGATTCTCTGCCTTTCCCAATGCTGCCAAGTTGAGGTGAAATAGAGTGTAGACATGAAATACTCTTGTCTGTGTTTGGGCAATAGACTGTGTAAATATGTTGAAACTTCTTTACAGCCTAATATCATAGCATGACTCAATTTGGCAATGACTATGGATTTGTATTAATAATTTATTATTAGATTAGAAAATGTCATTTTTTATTTATTTATTTTTTTTTTATATACATTCAAACATTGGTAGCGACCCTTAAAACATGTTTTAAAATTGAAATTTTTCTGGAAGTCTTTTATACATAGAACAAAATAAGAGGGTGCCTCATAGAAAATTTAAAAGTTAATTTTTTAAGGACCACCCTAATGTTTACACCTTTGTGTATATAAACACTATTCTATTCTTACAAAAGTGCATAAAAACACTACACATAGCATGCAAAATCATGTGAAAATTATGCAACATATCCAGATTTTTATGATTTAAACTTGTAACTAATATTTCTTTTTCTTATTTAATTTCTTGTCGGTCCTTTAAATGCACTTATGACTGACTCTTCAAAAGTGAGAGTTTAAACGCTTACAAGGGCAGTAATGACAAACATTTTTTTTTTAATGTCAAATTTAAAATGCCAGGGCTAAACAGTAACAAATTAAAAACATCTGATACCTGAAAGGCATTAAAACATAAGTTATAGATTATGGAAGCAACAAAAAATAACAGATTAAAACATTTTTTTCTGATCCTCTTCAAGTACTGAGTAAGGTTTTACTGTATATATACATCATCTTAATTTTCAATCCACCCTTATTTAGCTAAGCAAAATAAACTACAGAGTCAAAAATAGCCAAACATACTCAAATTTAGGCATTTTACCAAATATCTAGAAAAATACTAGACAAATTTCGGTAATATAAAGAACATGTTTGACCTCATATTTTTCAATGAAAATTTTAATCACAAGAGCAATTAAGGGACCAACAAAATATTGAAGAAATAAAATAATATTTGGGATCACCCTGTAAAATAAAATACACAACATGATCTGTCGCTGTAATGCATGACTATGCAGTTATTCTACAACATTTATGTTCATTTGAGTAAGAAAAGCACTCATATTCATGAAGACAAGATGCCTTTAAAAATTTCAAGATAATGAATGTCAACAAGTAGCTTTGGAATGGATGCTTCGATTTTTTTTTTTTTTTTTTTTTTTTTTTTTTTTTTTTTTTTTTTTGTAAGAATAGCTTGTTCTGGTGGTATTTCAAGAAAAACAAACATAAATAAAAACTGAAAATTAAAAATTTTAAATGACAATTTGTGGAAAATCCCTAATCCAGCTACTTTTAGAAAGCAACTGAAATTCAGCTCATTCTATCACAGATATATTTTTGAATTTTCACAGTATTTAATTGGTCTTTTTATAGATGTTCTATATAATTGATGACACCAGATCATGGAAAAAAAAACCTTTGGTACTGTTCACACATGCACAGTTAAAAATTATTTCTTACAAATAGTCATATTTCATCAAATATTTAATATACTTATATTCTAATTGTACTATGTTGTTTCTACTGTATTTTGTCAAGTTTTCTGAAAGTTATTAAAATTGGTTGAAAATCCTGCATGCTATAAATGAAAGACATGCGAAAATTTCTTGAATTTTTTAAAGAAACCTTTATATATCTCAAAGAATATATGTGCTATTCTTACGCAAATGAGCACAAATGTTGTACAAAAGACACATAGCCATGTGCTGCAGCCACAGATCATTTTGAGAATTTTATTTTACACTGTACTCCTAAATATTTTTTTCTTCAACTTGTTGTTGGTCCTCTAATTGCCCTCATGATCAAGCCCTTGCCGAAAAGTGAAGTAAAACATTTTTTTTATATTCCCAAAAGTCTAGAAGAATTTGTCAAGTACTTCTCCAGATACTGGACAAAACTTGTAAAATAGAAAACGTGTGCAGTGATTTTTGGCTATGTAGTTTGTCAAACTGCTTCCAAAATTATCTAATTTCTAAATGGAAAATATTTAATCATATAAATCCCTAAAAAATCAAACATGATAAATTCGTCAAGTCAACACAGGTGCTTAAGAAGGGTTATAAAAAAAGTTTTTTTAATTAAAAGAAGAGGGGGGAGAGGGTTAAATAGGTAGAAAACTCAGGTTTTTGGACAAAATAAAAAAAAAAAATCTACAGATTAATAATATGTAACATATTCATGTTATAGATTTTTTAATTATGAATGAACATATATAGTTTAACAAGAATTAATTGCATATTAATAGTAGTGATGATTACTGAAATGGATTATAATTAATAGGAATATATCCTATCACACTGATTTCTTAATGTTCACAGTTCACACATTCCAACCAGAAACTGCATCTGAATTTTCAGTCCATGAAAATAAAAAAGCAGGCAGTTTAGACAAAACTTATGTAATGTGCTGAAAACAATAAAAAGCAAATTTGGTAAATGTTAGAACAAAATAAGCTCTTACATTTTCTCAATCTTGCTTTCTTTCAATACAAATAAATTTTTAATTTTACTTAAGACATTTTATTCCAACTATTGCTATAACACACTCATTTATTTGAAATAAAATACTATAGTAAAGTATCTTTAATGCATTTTTCTTACATATGTTGCTATTGATTATGCATTCTGGTTCAAAAACATTTCTATGTAAAATAACACTAATTATTACGTAAGATTCTCCTTTTTTTTTTTTTTTTTTTTTAAATAGTTTGCTGTAAAAATTCTTAGAGTGGCTGGGAAAAGCCTACACCCATTTCACCACTAAAAATGGTGACTTATTTTTTTTAAATAACAAACAGGATACAATTAAATCTATAAATGCTTATGTTTGCAGGTACTTGATCTAACTCTAGTTGCATGTTATAGTGTCAAGAAACAAAAAAAAAATCTTGTAAACTCCACCAAAAGAGAATAAAGTGGAGTTTTTCTAAAAATGGCAGTTTAATCTCTAAGAATATTACAGAAATATGTGAGAAGTATTGCTTAAAAGTGCTAATAAGTAAACACTTATGAGATCTTTAGGATGCATAATTTTCTTCCTAGAAGGAATACAAATTTCTTAACAGTTTGAAATGGTCATAATATAAAAGTGGACCCACTTTTGTAGTAATGTTAGTTGAATTTTTACACTCATCAGTTTTTATTACAAATGTAGACATAAAAAAAAAAAAAAAAGTTTATTTTCAATTTGTTTCTAGCACATTCCTAAGAACATATTTTGAGTAAATACACTATAAAAAATAGTTAACTGTCTTTAAATTAAAATAAAAAATATGCAAGTAAAATTCCAATAAATTAAAATGCAGTGAAACCTCATTTTTATATTTTCATTAGGGCAAAGCAATAAAACAGAATAACATGTACATTTAGAAAGAATATAAAGGACGTAAAAATAATGATGCATATTCTACAGTAAACTTCAGATAGAATTTACAAAATTCATTTTTTTTATTTTTTCAGAATTTAAAATTTGATAAAAATGTAAAGCATTTTACCATCCAAGAACAAAACAAACTACAGTCAACTCTGTGAAATCTGCACACTTAGGGACCAAAGACTTTGTGGATTATAAAATTTTGCGGATTATAGATCATCTCTTTGTTTACATTTTATTTTTTAAAGTCTGACTATAAATTAGGAACAACTGTAGAAAAATTACAATTACAATGGAAAAGAAAACTAATGCAACATTGCTTTAGTATATTTAATAACTTAGATTAAAGAAAAATTAAATTAAATTATATACAATACAAATTTTACTGATTATTCATTATTTTAACATTGATACAACACAATGGTAGTTTCAGTTTTGGTTTGTTGTCAGTAATTTTTTTCTGTTTATGAACACTCATTACTTCTTGCTCTAAGATAAAATTTTATTACTCAAGGAAATTTAAATATTTATATCCAATTTATATCATATATTTATTCATTGGAAAATTGATTATTATGAAAAATATATACCAAATTTAGCTTTATGAGTTTAACTGTCAATGACAATCTTCACTGTTTACATTCAATGGGTTGTGCGGATAATAGATATTTGCGGATTATACACTGGCGGATTTCACAGAGTTGACTGTATAGCATTTTAAGATTATAGTGGGTTAAGTGGGCTACATAAAATCTTATCTTTTATTTAATGAGGAAAATACCTATATTTAGCTTATTCACTGGAAGCACAGACACACGCCTATTTGATTTCACCTCCTTCGCTCAATTTTTTAAAGTAATGTTAAAGCAAAAGTGTAATTTTTTTTTAAATGTGATTTTTAATCAAAAAAGGAAAATCATTAACATTATGCATACGTGATTTTAATATAGCCGTCGTTAATCGTTACATTATTGTAAATAATGTATTACATATAAAAGTAAATTTATCACAAAACCTGAAATGCATTTTAAACTAGCACATGTAAGCAAGGTACAATAAGTAAACCAATTTAAATATATTTAAAAGTGTAGTTCACCATCAGCAGTAATGCATCACGTATTCTGCTGTGTGTTTGAATGGTGGGCAGATTTTGCATACTTAATTTGATTTTCTTTTTAAACTATACCTTGCTTACATGTGTTAGTTTTATTAGTAAATATTCATCTTACTTATAATGCCACACTTCTACATGCAGCGTGTGCCATATTTAAGCTGGAGATATAGGCTAGAAGAAAAAAAATCATTTCAGAGCTTCTAATAAAGTTATTTTGACATCTAAGATATTCCATACTAAATTGTGGATGCTCTATATCTTTACAATTTATTTTTTCCCCATATATCATACCATTTTCAAGATAGGGATGATAACTCATCAGTTTACCACTAGGTGGCACTGTGCATGGTTTTATCATACAGCTCATGGCCATCTTACTATATCTAGACACTATGGTTAAGAATATAGCAGCTGCTGTTCTCAGTTAATGGGGGTGGACAACACTTGAGTTGGCAGCCTGTGTGGTATGTGTGTGTTTAGATATAAATATATATACAGGCCCATGCAGAGTGCAATGCACACAGGCACCTTGTCCAAGAGATGCCTCCAGATTTTTATGAATGTGAATATACTTAGATAATCTCAGAAAAAAAAATTTTCAAATTTTTTCTTAATCTTAGGCGGCACTATAAATGGTTTCATCAAATACCTCATGGTCATTTCATAATACCCAGCCACTGTGTTTAAAAATATAGCACAGCTGTTCTCAAGTTAATGGGGGTGGACAGATCTTTAATTGGCATGTAATATTTTTAGCTACATGAAAATTCCAAACACAATATTTGTCTTTAGAATTTTCACAATAAAATTTGATGATGCAAAGGTCGAATTGCTCAAAGAGTTTTTACATAAAATGTCATATTTCCATAAATTGAATCTTTTATAGTGAAAAGTTTGGTTTCAGAATCATGAGTAGTGTGTGAGAGTTTTCAAACAACCTAAATGTCATGCACTGAATATATTTCCTGTTGTAAGAAAATTGAATGATTTTAAGTGATGAATTTAAAGGAAAATAAGTATCTATTTCTTGTTAAACATATTAGACATGAATAAAGTGAGCTATTGTAGTAATGCGCTTCTAAAGTTGAAAAGCTTAATTTTGTGTATGGCCTACAATTAGTAATAGCTTACAAGAGACTAATTAAAATAATTTACACAAAGGAATTGTTACAATCAGACAACATGAATATGAAAACAGCATCAGCTGCACTGAGAAAACTTAATTACTCATAATAATGAGTATTCCTTTCAAAAGACATTTTGTATGTAACATCGTTTCAAAGAATGCAGAATTGATAAATGATTTTATGTCTGGAGTAGAAAATGGAGTCTAAAAAAGGAAAATATTTTTCAATGGTAAACAGATTAATTTTTTAAGACAAATTAAGCTTTTCAACTTTAGAAGTGCTCACTTTACAATTTACACAATAGCTCACTTTATTCATGTGTAATATGTTTAACAAGAAATAGATACTTATTTTCCTTTAAATTCATCACTTAAAATCATTCAATTTTCTTACAACAGGAAATACATTAATCCAAAATGAAAATAAAATAAAAGTTTTTTTTCTGGGGGGGTGGGGGACAGCAACTGCTTCAATGAAAGAGCTGTTTAAAACTTAAACAACTTTTCAGATTGTTTAAACTTTTGCACATTATTAAAGTATATGAAAAAATGGATAACAAGATGACAAAGAACTAAAAGAAAGAACAAAGCATTAAAAGATGCAAGGGATAAAGATATTGAAGCAAACAAAACTTGAATTAAAATTCCTGTTCCAAAAAATTAATAACCAAAAGTCAGAGATAGTTCTAAAGTGAATTAATATTATAATCAAAATGCTTTTTCCTACTGCTCTAACAGACAGCATAGAGGAATTATGTTATTTGCTTCATTTAATAAAGGTGTAAAAAAATTCCTGATTAATTAAAACATTTGAAACTGAACCAGCTCAGTAAAAATCAACAGGTTTAAATATTTTATTGTTCATTCAATTGATATTGTTGAATTAATTTAACCCTCTCTTTCCCCTGAACCTCACACGAGACCCCTAACTTAAATGATAAAACTCAAGGAAAAGGCTTTCAGAGAAGGCTTTTGACTAAATTTTATTTTGAGCGATGTCTTTTAAACATCCAGATCCATTTATAGCATAAATGATTTTTTTATGATAATCTTTAATTGCATTTTAATTTTGCTAATTCAAAGACTGATTTGAGAAAAAAAAATGTGAGCAAAATGGTCAAATATTCGCAGAAATAAAAGCAAAGTGGATCCCTTTCATCTAAACTTAATGTTTCTGTAAGAATTACTCATTTTTGAAAAGTACAATTATGTTTGAGAAACAGGTGTTAAAAAATATTGATAAAAAAAATTATTCTTTTTTTTTAATTTAAATGGATTTTTATAGGAAGGAGGGTACTGAATTAAAGTATTGAATGGCTACTAAAAATTGTGGGTTTCCAAGACAAATCTCTAATTAGATAATTTTAAGTAGCATAATCTACATTTGTATGCTTTAATTAATAAAATTAAGATTAGTAATTGCAGAAATAATAAAATTCTGTAAATAAGTACTTCATAAGTCAACAGCACAAATAAAACAAATATCATAGTAGTTCTTGTTTTTGTAAAATTACTGTAATTTAATAAATTTAAACTTACACAAATGTATCTGTATGCTAACCAAAAAAATGATTTATGACACTTATTTATAAAATATGCATCATTTTTTTTTTAAATATTAGAACAAAAGGTGAATTTAAATTAATAAAACCTAATAATGTTATGATGGCTTTTTTTTTTTTTTTTTTTTACATAATTTCAACTCATTTTACTTTTCATAAGTGCCAAAATATACATAACAAACATAGCAATTGGCTTAAAATACATTTCTTATCTTATTATTGTGATCTCTGCTAAAATAAAATAACAGGAACTTTAGTTTTAGAATGTACAAAATGAAAACTGGAGAAATAGGAATTCAATTGATGTGATTATCATATATATTATTTCTGATGTCTACATCCCTCTTTTAATGCAAATACCAAAAGCACAACAATGGGATATCAAATGAAATGTTTTTGAACAGACTTACTTTTAAAATAGTATACTAACAATTTATTAAACACATTGCTTGATTGAAAATTGCAGTTAATTAAAATGAAAAAGTGCATCTGTAAATAATTTCAATGATTGCAATGTGAAAGCACAGGCTTTCTGGTTTTTATTTTTTAAATATATACATACACAAAATAAAAAATAATAAAGAAAGAAATTTCCTTAATGGTAATGTGCATTTACTTACATAAATTATTACTTTAATGGAAAATACTTCACAGAACTATCATACCAGGATTTCCATTTTATATTTTAATTTCTCTTTGCCTATCAACAGCACTACTTGCTATGCATGAATGACCATATAAGCTGTCAATTTTCAAAGTGGTGCAAGTCCATTTTCAGTTATTGCTAGACATTTAATAGTTTACATTTGAATAGTTTTAAAAATGTGTAAGCAGTATTGATTCTTTCATATTTTTTGTTGTCTTATTTCTTGTAAATGTAATATGCAATAATGATTATCTATGTTAGCAAAAAAAAAAAAAAATCATGGTTTTAGTATACTAATGGACTTGCTTCACTTTCAGAAGTAATGATTTGTTGACACCTCTGATTTTCTTTGAATTAAATATAATTATAGCAAAAAAATAAATAATTTATTTTATTTCAATATTTCTCGCCAATTCTCTACAGAAAAGTTAAAAAAAAAAATTATAGGTGTTTGTGTTATTTATGACGGCCGATTACCAACACAGGAGATATAAGCCCAAGGGAGAGTATCCTCTGTGGGGAACTTTCTAAGGGAACCTAAACTGTATTTACACAAGGTTATCCAAGGTTCGGAGAAAACCACAGAAAACATCGAAGGATTAGGCACACAGGCTCGATTGGGTTCGAAATCTCCTGTCTACCAGCTTTTGAGAGCAGAAACTCTCTGCCACTGGTGGGGTCATAAATTTTATAGGAAAAATTGGAAAACATATTCAGTAATAAGTAGTATGTATACAATTATATTTCTTAATTTAGACAGAGGAAGAAGATTTTTAAAATATTCATGATTAAATTCTGGTTGTGCTTGTTACTATAATGCAACATAAAAAATGATTCTATTGAAAGTGGACTGGCCTCTCTTTTAGAATCAATGAATTTGAAATATTGTTGACCAAAAAATTACAAGTAACAAATTTATACTGATATTAAAAGATATTTATTTTAAATTTATTAAAAACATATTTTATGTTCATTTGTAGTAAGTTTAACTTTAACTAAGTTTCTGCCCCACTTTCAAAATCAATGGCTCATATGACCTTGTCTCAAATTGATTAATAAAACGGACAAAATAATCTAATAAATATTGAATTTAATCATATTTTGTTAAGTGAAGCACACAGTGTATTATAAATTAAATCTGGCTTTGGTGTGTGTGATATTTATAAGCTCTAATGAGCTCCAGCTAATATTTAAATGCTCGCTAAAAAAGAACTGTACTGATGCCAATTAAGTATTGGTCAAAAGGAAGTCCAGGCAAATGCAAATGCTGGCATTAGCGACACTGAAAATGCATAGCAAAAAACATCAAGCCCTAAACCCAATACATCATGGTCTATTAGAAATTTGTGTAAAATGAGGACTTCATCCACAATTATAACTACAACAAGAGCCTTGACTAAAAGCAAAATATCTTATTAAAGGGGAAAAAAAGGAAAACTTGCATAAGACATTGAAATATATTCAGGAAAAGAAAATAATCCAGATTTAAGATATTCTAATGAGCCTAGCTTGAATGTGCATCAACTCAACATGCAAGGTGTATCACGGACTAAATTACAGATTATGCTTTGACAACTACTACACATCTCCAGATTTGATTTCTTATCTGGCCAAGGACGGGATACAATATGTTAAAATAATTAAATATTTCTAGAAAGTAAAAGATTTAAAATACTTAATATGATAAATTATTTCTATGCAATATCAAATAGGACTGATAATCTACAGTGTGTAACATATGAAATATAATTTTTAAAAAATATATTTTCTGCTAAAATGCTTATGTTTATTTTTTTTTTCTTTTTACTATAGTCAAGAGCATAAGCAAAACTACATATACTTTTTGGGAGAAAAATAGAAAAAAAATCATGAATTGTAAGGTTAACACATGAGTTAGTTTCATTCACTCAAATACCAGACTCAACTAACCCTACTTGGGGCTCCAAGACAAGGGTGCACTTGGGGGCCTTAAGTCATTTTTGTAACTTCAATTTGCATTCATTTTCAAAAAATATATATAAATTTCATTTTAGAACTTTGCCCTTGCTTCTCCCAAGAAGTGGGATCTGGGGCAACTATTCTTTTATCCTTCCATGATTAAGTATAATCTTTTAGCAATATATTTTTAATTACATTATGCTTTTTTCTGGCATTAATTCCAAGAAAATGCCATTAACACTAGACCGCTGGACGGTGTCATTTCAACACCAAAGCATGTAAATTATTTTCTATAATTTTTAAATTTTGATGGATTCTTTTTATTTCTCTTGACTTTTATTAAATATGTAGGAAGATGTCACATAGGGAAATTTGGGGAATTAGCTTTATTCAAACTTAGTATATGGATGCATTTACCTATAACACCGGCTGGTGTCAATTGGACACCGCAATAATTTTCATTGCCTTATTAATTTTAAATTTCATTCTTTTGTGAGATCGTTCCATTGTGTAGAGGAGGGGATTCTGGGTTGGCTTTTGACACCTGGTTCTCATGGGATCTGTTTCAGCTGCATCAACACCTGCCACTACGATTTCATTTCTCACAAAGATACTGAATGCATGGATGCTTGTGAGTTATGACTAGTAGAATTTTTGTGAGGATTTCTTTTCTTCTTGTTACTTTTTATGAATAAAACTTAAAATGTCTCGTAAGAGAGGGTACTGCAGAAGAAATAACTGTGCATCTAAGAGAATTGTTAGATAATGAATCAGAAGATGGAGAATTATCCAACATGCATGATGAATCTGATAATGAAAAAATTTTATTCCCTTTGTATCGTCTGGATCTGAAAACGATGAGGATATTGAAATTGATCATTCTCAAAATCAAATTAAATTTGTGGCTCGTGATGGCTCCCAGTGGAAAGAATGTGGTTCTGGAAGTGCAACCGGTAGATTAGCAAACCAAAATATTTTGCGAGAAAATATAGGTCCAACAAGTTATGCAAAAAGAAATGTGAATAATGGCAGTGTTTTGAGTGCCTGGTTGCTTTTTATAGACAGAACAGTTTTAGACATATAATAAATTGTACAAACACAGAAGCTCGGTGAGTATTAGAAAACTATGTTTAGTTTCTATCAAAACAGGAAATTTTTGCTTTCATTTCGATTTTGTATGCATGAGCAGTTTCATGAAGCATTGCAATTGCTAACAATTCAAAGAAAACACCTGAAACCATAAGTTTTTATAATGAAATGAAATGTGGCATAGATATTGTTGACAGTGTTGTAGTCGTAAAAAAAACAGAGTATACGGTATAAGCAGAGGGTATACGCTGACGTCATGGAAGTTCATAGATAAGGTATACGCTAATGCTTTATTTGAGAGACAGAGGGTATACGGAGCTTCTTAAAAAAATGCAGAAGGTACACGGCATATACCCCCGTATATCCTCCACTACACCCCTGATTGTTGACCAAATGTTAAGGCAATATTCAGTCAAAGCAGGTTCAAGAAGAGGGCCAATTCATACATTCTACAATATTTTAGACTTTGCTGCCATAAACGCTTGGATCATTTTCAAACGTGTGACGGGAGAAAATTTTTCAAGGCATATCCAAACATTAGCTGAAGAATTGTGAGCAGAATATATTGAAAAATTCACTAAAAAAGCAGGAGCAATGAAGATGATATGCATACTGAAAATCCTTCTAAGCGTAAGAAATGGAAGCTTAAAAAATGTCATGGAAATCTGGCAAAATATGTTCTTCTTGTAAAAGAATGACCATGTGACAAACTCATAAAATATGTCACCTATAAACGTATTGACTGTAAATAATGTAAGTAGTTGAAATTCCCCATCTCTCCTATTTATATGAGCAAATTTCCGCCATCCTTAGCACTGAGGTCGTTATGGTATATGCTACCGAAACCGGTATGCTTAAAATTTAAAATTATTAGTGCTTTTTACCTTGATATTTTTGCATTTCTTTTATATTGCACCAAGTTCCATCGTAATAATCAATGTAAGTAGTTATTTCTTTTGTTTATATTTTCATATCATCTTGCAAAAATATTCTTATTTTACAGATATAATATTATTTGTGCGTAGCATATATATTTTCATATCATCTTGCAAAATTATTCTAATTTTACAGATATTATTTATGTGTACCATATATATTTTCATAAAATCTTGAAAATTATTCTTATTTTACAGATATATTATTTGTGTGTACGATATTTGTAAAAAGAATATTAAAGTGCACATTTTCTTTAAATTTTTCACTTAATATCGACCAGTGTCAAAATGACACCTGGCCGGCGTTTCAGGGGGTAGAAAGATTTCCGGCGTTTTAGTATTAAGGGTAAATTAATTGTGATACACTTAAAGTATCAATTTGCAATCTTTAATATTGAAATTATGTTTTTCAGAACAAAAAAGTTGTACTAGATAACATATCTGCAGTAAGGTTTCTTCTATCTTGAACAGCAAGATGACAAACTTGGAGATTTTATCATTTTTACTGCAACAGTGAAATAGTGCACTTTATAGAAGCATCCCTGCTGCATCAACTTCACTCTTCCTACATTGACAGTTTGCAGATGCATATTTCTGACTTATACAATAGCATCTTGTAGAGGTTTCATCAAAATTGATGGGGAACGAGCAGGACTATATCCAAATTTAGACCATCTGACATGGAATGATCTAATTCATACTTTTTCAACTATTAATTTCATATTAGATGTAAATTTTCCAACTGGGTGAAAAATGTCCGGACCAGGATTCAAATCAGGGATCTCCTGGCTGAAGCCGCCAGTGCTCTACCATCTAAGCTATCCCGGACGAATCTGGTGGAACTTTTTTACCCAGCTAACCTTAATGATGCTAGATAACCAGATGCTATTATCATTAAGGTTAGCTGGGTGAAAAAGTTCCACCAGATTTGTTCTGGATAGCTCAGATGGTAGAGCACTGGCGGCTTCAGCCAGGAGATCCCTGGTTCGAATCCTGGTCCGGACATTTTTCGCCCAGTTGGAAAATTTACATCTAATATGATTTATTTACCTATTAGAATAATTGTGTTAAAATTAATCTAGTATTAATTTCATAATTTATATTGCATACATCAAATAATTGTGTTTGAGATACTTTCTGATTTCATTTATATTGAATATATAGAGTTTACAATTATGTGGAAAAGCCCACATCCTTTTTTTTTTTTTTTTTTATCTTAAAGCATCTTTTCATAGCTTTTAAAATTTACATTTACATTCTTAACTTGATTAGATATATCAGAATCACCCACCTCATTATATTGAAAGTCTCCAATTAGTTTATCTAGATGATTTTTCTCTCTAATCATTTCATCTGCAATCTTCCCTTCTTTGAATTCTTCAGTTGGCCATCTATAGATAAGCTGCACAACAGACCTGTATATAATATATCTATATATATATATATATATATCAAAGCACATAATCAAGAAAACAAAAAGTAAAACTTAAAGGTCAAAAACAAAACACATAATCTTAAATTAAAATCATGATTTAAATATCAAATTATGATATGCATCAAGAATATGAATACAAAAACCCTTTGCATCTTACAGCATAGATTCAAATATCCATGAAAGGATAAGAAGGGAACTTATTTTCATTTAGAGTATCCACCTATTTTATTGTCAAATTATTAAAATTGCCTTATTGCTCAAATTATGGCATATATACCACCATATAACCCTCCACTGTATCTCTGTTTTAATCACTAATTTGTTTTCAATTATCTCCAGGTTAAAAATTCATAAACTGATTCAATAGATAAAATCATTGAACCAACACATATGCAAGACACAGTTTTTATATTTCAAAAAATGCTTCCTTACTAAAAGATGTATTTTTTTCCCCTCCTCATAAATCTATTTTCACACAGCATGCACACATGTACCTACAATATACATATTTCTAGGGAAGACTCAATATATTGCTATCGCAAAATTATCTTTACTATTGATATCTATACTATACTAAGTTATTGTCTATACTATGTAGCCATTCAGTGAAACTAAAGCATGATGTGACCATAATAATCACAATATATTAATTTTTTGGTACTAATGTAGTGCAATACATTATTTTAATGATCATTTCAATTTCTTTTATATGTGTCTTATTTGAATATTTCTTAACATGAATTTATGAATAAAATAACAAAGTATTTTAAATTAATGCTTTTCATTGAATATATGCTTGAATTTTCATTTATTTTGATTTTGAATTTTATGTGCATTTTTTCAAAGTCATTTTAATTAATTAATTACTCAAGAAAACATGGTGGTTATTGCGTTAACAATTTATGCTATTAAAAATCACTATACGTAAATACTTAGAGTATTGGTTCTTTCACAGCATATTTAAGATAATTTATCCCTCATTTATTATGTTTTCCTAAATCTTAATTTTAATGATTAATTTCTCCTCAATACCACCTTTTAACAAAGAGCAACCCACTCACATCTAACATTTTGATAAACTGTTTCATTCTAGCAATAAAAGGTGGAATTTCGTCACCAGGAGAATATATAATTTTGAAAAACTTGTTAACTAGCTGAATTGCTCTGTCTCTGGTCTTGTGTTCAAATTGTTTAATTTATTCTATTAGTCTTTATCACATTTGAATTTTCAATTAACACTCTGAACTTCAGACTAATCATTTAATAAATCTTAGAAAAGGCAATGTTTGTTCTAAATTCATGTTCTTCTCTACCTCTAAATGTTAATAAATTCTTTGTCTTTTTTGTCCAATAATAAAACTCCAATGTTATTTATTTCATTTATTTTTATTTAACAGAAAAATCTGATTATTCCTTCCAGGAATTACCAATTCATTTTAAATAGTAATTAAATTCAGTATAACAGCACCCATTGCTAGCATCTCATCTGTTATTAACCCCATAACCTTGTAAAAATAAACATTTCCATTCTAATCATTCTCTAAAGAAAACAATGCAAAGAAATAAAATAATGATTGCGAAAATTTTTTCCAGAGAAAAGATCGGCTATAAAAATAATTATGTTTACTTAACACTGACAATAAGTGGACATTCAACTATAAAAAACATTCTAACAAAGAACTAAAAAACAAAATGACTGCTCTCTTCTACTTATAGATGAACAATAACATTAGAAAAATCACCAAAAGAAAAATAAACATTGTCATAGTAACATAAATTACACTTCTATGGTATTAAGTTAAAGTGTTAGTTATAAATTTGTGATACAGATTAAAACAAAGAGAAATGAAAAGATGAATTGCTTTGGCCGCATGTTGTAAGAATTTATTATTTCTGGACGCCTTGTGATAGAAATCCATTGTGGCTCCATCCTTACACAATTTTTTTCTTCTTTTTAAGGAAACTATTGAAATCTGAAATGACCATACAGAAACACTTTTTTACATTGAACAAACAAATATTAAAGTGACATCAAAAATACTATGCCGTAAATACTGCCTGATTTTGGCCTCTTTTTTCCATAAAATAGTGCTGACTCTAGAAGTCATACTGAACCTGCAGCCTGGCGACCTCTTATGTGTGGCCCAAAACACACAATCATTAATTCATATTCATAAAAATCTGAGAAGTGTTAAAAGGTATTTAATATAATCTCTCTTTATTTAATTTATTTTAGTGGGAAGACAAAATCTGCCCAGTTATTTATAATTTAAAAATATGTAATTTGATTAGTGAAAAGGTTTGACATAGTCCTATTTGTGTTGCAGAAATGTATATATTTTTTAATGTTTACCACTAATCAAACATTTTTTTAAGTTATTTTATTTCAAACTATAGGGGAGAGGGTAGCACATGTGAACAGAACATATTTCACTCAGTTAATTTGAAATAAAAAAAATTTCAAAATTAACAATATATGGCAGTACTGGTGCCATCTTTTAGCTGAATTTTCGAATTAATGAGCCATTTTGATTTCTGATAGTTGTAATTTGTTTGTTTTAGAATGTGTTAAGCAAAAAAGTCTTCTAAGTTTATTGAAGTAAAAATTCAATGGAGACACTTTTAAAGTAGAATATCAGCATTGCATTCTATAGTGGCATTAATTAGGTAAGTCTACAAAAAGTTTTGTTTTGTTACTTCAATTAAAAATATCTTTTTTTTTTATAAGTTAGGATTAAGTTGGTAGATAGGGCACTTGTGAACAGAACATATGGGGGCAGATGTGAACAGTTCAAAAGTATTTTTTAAGTCTGTGAATGCAATTTTTTTTTTTTTTTTTTTTTTAGTTTAAAATTTAATCACCTTTGTCAAACATTGAGCTATAAATTCAATGTTTTTAGGATTGCTTCACAGTTTTAATTTACTGTAAGTTAGATAACAATTAAAAGTGGTGGCTTTCTGTAAAAACCAATATGTTTACTTGTTATTCTTTAATGATTACCAGTTTTAAACATATTTATTTTTTCTTAGCCCATATTAAAGTATTTGTAAGATATTTTATGTAATGAAAGCAAAATTTGGTTGGACAAAAAAAGTGATAAGTTGTACTATGATAATCACCAATTTTTTACATCACAATTTTACCAATTTTTAAAACCATGATGCACAATTTTGTTATACTACACATTGCATTACATTTAGAAAAAAATATAAACACAACAACAGAATTATTCAATAACTTATTTAAAAGTAACATAGTTTTGTATGCTTCAAAAGGAGTAGGTATATTAATGTATAATTTTACGAATAATTTATTGTATCTATGCTGAAACATTTATTGATTTTTTTACACAACTAGAAAGAGAACATCTAATTAGTTTTTATCTCAGTTTTTATTCACAAAAAATTATTTGTCTTTTTTATGCATGTGTTCACATGTGCCCTAGGCCTTAGGTATGTTCACAACTACCCCTCCGCCGGGGTACATGTGAACAAATTTAGACAATTTTTAGAATGATGTTATAAGTTAGAAATTCTTGATAAATGCATCCAAATGTTTCACCAAAAGAACAAACAAAGTGTAAATATTCATATAAACTAAATTTTGTTTCAATAGCTCATAACAATTTTGAGAATAGTTAAAAATGTAAAAATTGTTCACATGTGCCCCCCTCTCCCTATATTTTCACATTTTAAAAAATTATAAAGCTTTTACATTGAGCAAAGGCAGATTTATTAAAGAAAATCAGATTTATTTTTCTTTTATCTTTACAATTTTTGAAATTCGGAATTATTATATCAACTCATCTTATTTTTATTATATAGCAGGTGCTAATTATATTAATTTTGTGGTACCTATTGCTTTGTTATATTACTTTTGCTATGTTCCTATTTTAACTTTTTCCCCATTATCTAACTATAGTGTGTTCCAGCGGCCCACTTAACGAAGAACTTATGATATGCACATGGGGAAAAAGGTTAAGTATGGCTGCTCTAGAACAAAAAGGCTGCTCGGGGTGGGGGGAATTCGATAAAAAGGACGCTTTGTTCTTAAAAAGAGCCCTTTTGAGATCTGTTTATAGAACATTTTAAACTTGTTTAGAATCCCCTTTTATCGGTAGCACTTGTACTTATGCAAATTCTGGTAGGAAGAAACAGAATAACAGATATTGACAAAGAACACTGGTCAGGCACTGAGAAACTGTCTTGTGAAGGTCGCAAGCCACTTAGAAATGGAAATCAAATTTTCAGACTATACCCTAGGTAATTTCAATCAGCTTCTCAAGGACATCTGCCCCCTTAGTTTATAAATCCGTTGTCATGGCACTGAAGACACCAGTCCCTCGTCCCGTTTTTCCGACTGCTATAATTAAACAAAGGATGAAGCTTTCTACAGACTTCAAGTAGGGTAGAAAAAAAGGAGTGGTCAGTCAACCAAATGCAGTATTACCATAGTTACTGATGTAAGATAAGGATCGAGAAACTGACCTTGAGAAATCAATTGAAATTACATAGAGTATAGATTTATGCATCCAGTTTGAGCTTGGCCCAATATATTATACAATTAAACACTAAACATCTATTTTACAAGTACATAGTTGAACTCATTAACACAACTCATTGGAAGCACATTAAAAACAATTACATGAAATTCTAATAAAAGAAATCCTTACTAAAAATATTTGAAGGTTGTTATTTCTTTTGTCCATTTTGTAGACATTTTAAGTCTTGTCTTAACAGTCACATTTTTCCCCATCTTGACAAGAAGGAAATTAGTACTTGAAGTTTTTTTTTCCTACTTGTTAAGTATTTAAATATCTTGTCAACAATCCAGGGGTCCTGAAATTTGGTTGTAAGAAAATGGTTCACTAGTCTTTGCATCTTGGCAGGAAAGAACTGGAAGAGAGAAAACTCCTATTTGGAACTTTCATATTTAAAAATATTTCAGTAAATAAAATACAAATAAGTACAGAAAATATAAAAAAATACAGAAAATAGGTGCAAAGAAAATTTTAATTTCCTATATCATATATTTTGTTAAACAGGGAAGCTAGAGAAATTGATAAAAGAAAATCCCTCTTTTTCATTACCAATGACTAGGGATGAACATTTTTCACAGAAAAAAAACTTGCACAAAATTTTTTAAATAAACTACTTTCGTATATATCTATAATTAACAAAATACATAAAACATTGAACACTTCCTAGCAAATTCGACGTTCATATATGAAACAGATAATTCAGGAAATGCCTGAAATATCAGAGATTCCAAATGAGACTTGTTTTCTTTTGAGAAAAATTGGGCAAACAGAAATATTCTTAATGTATCTTACCCTATGAACATGGGACGACATCTGAAAAGCCTGTCATTTTGAACGATTTCTCAAATCAAAAATGGATCAAGAAAATAGTTTATATTTTATCTGATAGAGGGCATTGTTTCTAGGTAAGACAAACATCAAAATTCGATATACTAAGAGTTTGTTTTAGCATTGAGCGGCATGTGATGATTGACATTTGTTTGTAACAGACATCTTTTACTAAAGGAAGGTATGTTTTACCAATAGAAAAAATTTGATGTCTATATATAAAGCCATTCCAAAATTTTGAAGTAGAATTTTGCAATTTAACAGGTAAGCAACTTCTTGCTGCAATTTAATTTTTTGATTTTCAGGCATAGATAGATATCCATCTTAGTAAAAAATCTATTTCAGTATTAATTTTAAATGTATCAAGCCTTATTAGATTAAACTTAAAGAATTATACAGTTCAGTTTGCCATATGTAATCTTTGCATTTAAAATTGGTAATCTCCTGTACAGCTGTAAAATTAGAAGGTTGTCAGTAAAGACAATCTTTAAATTTTTGTATTTATTTTTTTATAAGGAGAAAACTGTTGTGATAGAGTGTTCTGATAGCTATGAAAAGTACAAAATGAATTCAAAAAACATATCACATAAGTAACTTTTTTTTTACTTTATTTCAACTCAATGTCAGTGGTGGGGCTATAACTGACTTTTTTTTTTTGTTGTTGTTGTTATTGATTTTTGCTCAAGAGATTTTGAAGAAAATTAACTTCAATTTAAGAAGCTTTGAATTTTGTTATGTTTACAATCCACTCAGCAATATTATTTTATATACAAAGTAAATGTATGTTTTACTATTTTTTATATAGTTATTCCTTCACTGAGCATAATTTTTATAATAAGTTGTACAGTATAGGACTGTCTGGAAGGGCCCGAAATCCGGATTTATAAAAATTTTTGAAATTTGTAAATTTTTACTAAAATTTTGGAATTTCTAAAATTTTTCAGATTTTTAATTTTTTTTTTCAGTCCATTGTGTTTCAATGTGTAACCACTAAAATATGTTACTTCAGTGGAGGGAGAACATGGAGCCTCCTCTCCACCCCCCCCCCCTCCATTTTTCAGAACAAATGCTGTATATTCCTTTGGCCACCATCTTGGGCTTTTCTTCGTGTGAAAATCTTTTTTCCGCCAAGTAGTAAATGTCGCCAAGCAGCGATTTATGCGCATGTTAGGTTTAACAAAAATGAAATGTAAATAATAAAATATAAACCTTGGGGTTACCAAGGTTTAAAAAAAAAAAATTGGTCTTCAGTCTGAAAATTCAGACATAAAAAATATTGCGAACTTAACAAATGGTCGGCAAAAAAAAACACGAACGTCAATCATTTGCTGAAAAAAATCACCAATTTCGCCAAAGGACTGCAGAAAAAACACTAATTTCGTCAAAGGATCGTGAAAAAAATCCTCATCAAAGGATTGTGAAAAATGCGAATTTTATGAAAACGTGGCAGAAAACACGCGAATTATGTTGAATCACAGAAAAATGCAAATTTTGTGAAAGAATCACAGAGAAAATGCGAATTTCATCAACGAATTGCAGAAAACTGTAAATTTCATCAAATGATCATGAAAAATCTCAAATTTCTTCAAATGATTGCGAAAAAATGCAAATTTCATCAAGGGATTGTGAAAAAAATGGCAATTTAGTCAAAGAATCGTAGAAAAAAATGCAAATTTTCTCAAAGAATCGCAGAAAAACACGAATGTCATCAAAGGATTGCAAAAAAATACAAATTTCGTCAAAGAATTGTGGAAAAAATGCTAATTTCGTCAAAAGATTGTGGGAAAAAAAGAATCTTGCCAAAGGATAGCGAAAAAAAGACACGAATTTTGTTCAAAGCATCGTGGAAAAAACTCGCATAGCATCTTGTAAAGTCTATCATTTTTGCCTCTACAGCCTGGGATAGGGATAAGGAATTTTGATTCAGAGTTGATGTATTCAATTTGGATAAAACAGTGAACAGTTAATTGCCCATTTCAGTATACGTAAAGTTTTCTCACAAATAATTTCCAATAATCTATATCACAGTAGACAGTAGACATTTTTAACATTTAAATGTCGAATTTTAAAAAAGACAAAAATGCAGTGTTACAACCAAAATATTTTCTGGAAGTGGTTTTGAATAATTATTACTGAACATTTGTTATTTTGCATTTTTTTTTTTCCTGCTAAATACATGATGTGTGATATATAATTGAGAACCACAAAAAAAAAAAAAACAGGAATGATTTTTGCTTTGCCCTGCCAAGAATGATTTTTGCTTAGAAATTCCCTCTTTTTCCTAAAAGGGGTGGGGGAATTTAGATTTTTTATCTATTTATTGATGTTACAAAATAATAAATACAACAGATTCTTTTTTTTTCTTAAGTAATAAATAGAGAAGCAGAAAAGTTTTAAGAAAAAGCAAAAAAGAGTTTTAAAGATTTTAAACCTTGAAAGTTGGGAATTAGTATCTTTTTTTTCTTGGGGGGGGGGGGAGGAATTTAGGCACTTGGTTATTTATTTATCATTACTATAGAATCTCAAATAATGCAGAAAAAATAAAAAAATTGGAATTTTAAAGATTTTAAAATTGTGCGTGTTTGGTAGTGAGGAGGCATGTGGGGGAGGGGGTTATTTTAATATTATATTAATCTATCAACAATATTTAACCATTGGCAACATTTACTACTTGACAGAAAAGGAGTTTTCACGCAAGAAAAAAATCCAAGATGGCGGATGGAGGGATAATAACACATCTAAGCCGCATTTTTCACACAATTTTCTCATTGTAACTTAACACATTTTAGTTTTTTTAATCTTATCTGTTGTTGTAACACTGTGTAATTCATCTTTTATCAACTAATTTGTTTTACATTAGAATTAAATATAAAACAATTTATTATTATTTTATAAAACTTATATACAGCAAGGATTTTTCAAGAAAATTTTATTTACCCATGGTTTTTGGGAAGGGAGTAGAAATGTACATGTTTAGCTAAATATCTATTGTATTCACTTGCAGACACAGGGAAACAAGATTTGATTTTAAGGGCATAAGAGAATTCAACAAATGATATCGCAGCTTAATTCATTATGTATATCAGATTCATATACATTACACAGAGTTTTTCATTCTTGGTACATGTACCAAGATTTTTAGATTTTTATAGATTTAAGATTTCAAGATTTTTATGAACAATTTATATGTACATAAATTTCCAATACATATTATATCAAATGCAAATTGGTAATTTTTTTTTTTTTTTTTTTTTTTTTTTTTTGAAGGATAAATGCAATAAAAATCACTGAAGATTGATAATTGCCACAATCTTCTTAAAAACTATATCAAGTGTAATATTTAAAGCTAATCCCTTTCTGATTTCTTCAGTGCCAGATTATCATTAAAAACTTTTTTTTTTTTTTTAAGTTGGCACTTGTTCTTAAAAATTGCAATAAAATATTAAAAAACAAATTTATGAAAAAGGCTATTGTACTTATCATTAATACAGACCTATCTGTCACTATCAAATAAATTGGAATTATTTTCCACTCATAGTCACTTAACCATATTTTACTATTTATGTATAATATCCACAATGTTTTTGTTCATAAAAAATTCAGCCATGTTATTTGAACTTTTTTTTTTTCTAATAAATCATAATATGATACTTAAAACAAATACCACAGTGTTATGTTGAAAATAAAAAGAGTTTCTCAGATATTTATAATGCAAAACAGAAATTAAAAAAGGAAAAATAAACAGCTGAAATTACAGAGTATAAAAAAAAAATAACCAGGACAGACAGTTAACATGATTTCTTATATAATAGAAATCAAAATCAGATTACTGTAGACAAAGTATGATACACAGAAAAGCTAGAAGTTTCACCTTTCCATGATCTCTTTTTTTTTTTTTTCATGTACTACTAGACTTTGTGAGTAACTTAAGAGATTTCTAGCATTATCTTGGATTTTATGTGTCATACACTTTTAGGCATGTGAAGACGCTTACTCACAATTTGAAATGCCTTCAATAGATAATTTAGCTGCAAGATATGATTTGCATGGATGTGCAATACTTTATTTTACATAAATTTTACAAGTGAGTACAAACTTTTATTAGTGGGTATAAGTGAATTATATATCAATCAAAAGGAGTATATTTGAAAAACTAGCTTTTTAAAAGTTATTTCAGGGAGAGTAAAGATTATATTAATATTATTATTAGTGTATAAACATCTGTTTGCTGTTTAACAATTGTTAAAATTAAATTAAACTTTGGATTGTTATGTTATAATTAAATGTTTGTTTTTTCATTCAGTTTTTAAAATGTCATATAATGAATAATCAAGGTGGGGGTTCAAAGGAAGCAGAACAACCCCTCTAACCCCTCACAAGAAAAAGAAAATAATTTACTCTCAAAAATCTGTTATAAAAAAGGGAGTTTAAGAAACTTAGCTATACTTATTAATCACAAATAATGTTGCTTCTTTTGATTATTTGAAATTAAATTAATAAGGAAATTTAAAAAAAAATTCTCAACCTATTATAGAAATTTTTTACAAAATAATAGCATGCCTGCCAACCTCAACTTTGAGTCAAACTTTTATCAGAAATTTTATTATACAAATAAAATTGCTACTACATATTTTATAGAGTTATAACTACGTATCCTTAAATAACTTAAGCATACATTTTATAAAATAAATTTTCTGGTTCAAAATACGTTTATTTGATATTAAAAAAAAAGAGAGAGAGTAGAAATTGACAGTTCATGTAATAGCAAAATATAAAATCATTGCATAAATTCAAAATCGCAAAACATTTTAATTCATTTTTTAAAAGAAATTTGAAAAAAGCACGTAGACACTTTCAGATCTTGAAGTCTGTAAGCCACAAAATAAGAAAATCAATACATTATACAGCGAAAGGAATTGAAGGGTACTCATCTAATCGATAACAATCCACTACAAATTGGAGTCCAATTAATATTATTCGCTGAAATAAGATTATAACACAAAACTATGCTACTAATTAGTGAAAATTTTTCAACAAATTTTAGAAGGAAAAAAAACTAATGCAAATACGTCAGTATTAATATTAATAATATACAAACTACAAAACAATCGCAAATGCACACTCCCTTGCATAATGTAAATATAAAATCAACAAACAATGTATTCCAGATTGTTGTTGTTTTTTTCTTAGAGAAAGAGAGTTATACTAGAAAATAATTACTTTGAAATTAATCTTCTATTCAAAATCCAACTTTTATACAGACAGCAAACGAAAGCTCAGAAGATAAAATCGTCCGTAACCCGCAACTACACAACAGAAAACCATCAATTCTTTGATCAATTTAATTTGCGCTCACTGCTGCTATAGGATTTCAACCAATCATATTCAAGCAAGCGGGATCTCCCTTTCAACTGTCAATATATTGTAAAAAATCAATTCCATTTTACTGCCATCTATTGGTAGCTAGTGCAACCATAGGGGAAGCAAGTTATCTTGATTCAGCGGTGCTCTGAAAAGCGTCGCTCTGCTTCATGCTCATCAATCTTATGCTAAACCAGCGCCCCCTAGATTATTCAAGCCAGAGTACTGGAATCGTGACGTCACCTTAAGAGTCACGATTTTACTCAGCTTCTCCATAGAAAAGTATTGAGAATTGGCATGACTTCTATAAAAATGGATTATTTTCACAATGTTAAAGGTCTCTAATCGGTATGTATTGCTTTAATTTATAATCTGTAGAGTTTTATGATCATTTAGAGATATTATTTTATGGATTTCATGAATTTTTTATTAGTTAAATTTATTATTATTTCTTGCTCTATCATTTTCGTGCTACAGCTACATGTGCGTGTTTAAGCCTAACGATAAATTGCTATATAGTTTCATGCTTTCATAAATAAACTTGTTTTGTGGCTTTTGTCGATGCTATAGACTATTTATTTAATCAATCCATAGATCAAGTACGCTGTTTAGTTTTTTTTTTTTTTTTCAGCCATAGAATTGTGTTAAATTGTGTATCCGATTAAAAATAGATCTGTATAAAAATAATTCGTGTATTTGCTTAACATGTAGCTTATGTTTACTTTTTAAATTCTTTCTAAGAATAAGAAAGTTTTGTAAGACAATCTTACGAAGTTAAATTTTTTCTTTTCAAAAATATTTTTAATTTCTCATTTTAATAAGCTTTAGTGGTTTTGTTTATTTCCCAATGTTTTTGCATTTTGACTTCCATTAATGTCTTTTTATGTTTTGATTAATTTTAAAGCTTAAGATAGCTAGTGCTCTTTAGATGATTATTTTTACTTTCTCATTTTAATAAGCTTTAGTGGTTTTATTTCCCAATGTTTTTGCATCTTGACTTACATTGTCTTTTATGTTTTGATTAATTTTAAAGCTTAAGATAGCTAGTGTTCTTCAGATGATTATTTTAACAGTAAAACATACACATTCTTTATTATAAAGTTATTTTTGAAATAGGTAGGTATATGCTTGAGTTTTTTTACTTTATCAATATGCAACTTCCCTAATTTCTTTTAGTTCCTATAAGATGTATTCACAGAAAATTCATATTAAAAATATTTTATTAAACTTTTTAAAACAGTCAATTTTGCATTTTGCTGAAATATTTTAAATATGCAAACATCCAATGCTCTTCCCATTTCTTTCAAGTCAAATATGCTATCAACAAAAAGTTTTACTTCAATGCAATCAAATAAGTACCAAATAAAAACAAGACTTTTTTAATTTTTTTTTTTTTTTTTTTTTTTTTGTTTGAGAAATCATTGAGAAAAAAAGTTTGAGAAATCATTTGCTAAATAAATCCTAGTTTGTATATATTTATAAATTTTTTAGAATGTATTAAAAATCTTTCATTGTAAATATAGGTTTAAAATTTTAGTTATCCCGCCAACCAATTTCGCCAAATTATATAAATCGCCAAACCACTCGCCAAATTATACACATTGACATAATTTTTATTTTAAATAATGAAAGAACAAATAAATTAGTAAAACATTAATAAAAATACAAATAAAACGTCAAATTAATGGTTTTATTGGCATTTAATCTTACAATTAATTAATGGCAACTATTATTGGCATTTAATCTTACAATTTGGCGACAGTAATTTGGTCGACGGGATAACTAAGAAGTACCAAAATTTATTGATTGAGTTTTAAACATTTATTTTTTATTTTCAGAATCTTAACATCATGGTCTTCACAAGTAAATGAGGATGTCTTCTCTTCGAACTACTTTGTGGCCAAAAATGTGTCGTTGAGTGAATGCTGAGTATATTTTACATCGCATTCCTCAGTGACACTTCTCCGGCCTGCTTTTCTCTCGTAGAAATCCTTGTCAGTTGTCCAAGCAGAATGTCTTTGTCTTTTTACATCTCTTCATGATAATGTGTCCAATACTTTAGGTATGTCTTAAAATATTAATACATTTGTTATTTTTAATATGAACTATTGTAAAAGTATCTCATGAAGTATAAGCTTTTAATTTTACATGTTAACATGCTTAAAATGACCGTTTATATCCCAATTTCTGTTTTACACTTGTCTTTTGTTTATTCATATTTATAACATTTTTTCTAAAATTTAAATTAATTGAATTCACATTACTCATTTATTAATTGTTTGTTATAAGATAGATTAAAGCTATAGGATACAAAAGTATTGTATTACTTTTTTAATTAGTTCACAGATAAAGCTGAAGATTTTATTTGATGTCTGAATCATCTTTTAATCCTGTTTTTATGTTTTATTCATTCGTTTATTTTAAGAGGTGAGAAAAAAAAATCTTGAGGATATGCTGGTTTAACATTTGTTTGTCTTAGTCATAATTTAGTTTTTCATTTATTATAAATCAAGTATAATTTAATTACTTGTGATTTGTCATCCATTAATTTACTTTACCAGTTAAACTATGAGAAAAAATAGCAAGTACTGTTCCCTACTGTTTAACCCATTAACGACGGAATTATTTTTCTCTTTAAAATAGAAATTTCCTATTTCACACTGCTTTTTTAGAATAATTTTATTCTTAGTTTCTTTTATAAAAGTAGGCAAATATTTCTCTTGAGAATTACTGGTAAGGAAACAACAAACGCATTGACAGCTATGCTCTGACCATATGGTAACACTAGGCCTTTATGGGTTAATGTATCAATTTGTCTAATCAAAATGAATTTTAAATAGGAATATACCTAATCATTAATGGTACGTCATTTTCTTAAGTTTGAGAAGAGGTTTTTTATTTTATTATTATTATTATTATTTTTTTTTACTTTTGTTTTAAGGACGTACAGATTGTTCATGAAATGGATTTAATACTTTAGATATTTTTTTAGCTGAAATTCTTCATAATATTTTACTACTTAAAATATTTATTATACTTTCAATCTTAAATTGATATATTTAATATGCAGGTTTATCCAGAAAAAAAAAAAATGCTTTAACAAATCACTCCCTGTTATTCAAAACTAAAAAAGTTGAAATGAGCTGGAAAAATTTCTAAATTAAGATTTATTTTGAATCATTTTGTGATTAAAAACTTAAAATCTGACATCGCTTCTACTCCTAAAATGTAAATGCTCATATAGATTAAATATGAGAAATTTAAAAGGCAGCAGGAGCAAAATCTATATTAAAATTGCGATTTCTGAGATATTGCTAGGGCTAGAAACTTGAAGTTTAGCATGATGGTTACTTTTTAGATGTAAATGCTCATTGAAAATGGTTTTTTAACTATTCAAAATTTGAAATTGAAATGAGCAAAGAATGTTGTAAAAAAATTTATATGGAATTATCAGGAATAGAAATTTGAAATTTTGGCATGGCTGTTTCTTTTAAGATAAATGCTCGCACAGGACATTTTTTAAAAATTTGAAATTTAAAAGGCAACAGGAGCAAAAAATGTTCTAAAATTGCAGTTCTTAGGAATTGCTTGTTTAAATGCTTGGTGTATTTAATGAATTTAAAGTTAATAAAAAAATAGTTCATTTATATTTACAGTTTCACCTGTTGGGTAAGTTTCAAGTATGTTTTAAAAGCAAATTAAGAAGAGGTTATAATATTTCAATATCAATGTGGCTTTCATGACTATAATACTCTTCTTTTATTGTTTTCAATACTATTAATTTCATTGTTGATAAGTACCCTAATTTCCTGCCTATAATCCGCGGATTATACGTTAAACTTTTTCTTGTAATGTGGATTACACACTGCCGCGGATTATCTGTGTTTTTTTCTTACACGATACCTTCCTAAATGTCAATAAATGTAATTTTTTAAACAAATTTACAAATATCTTTCTTTAAATCAACAGATGGCGCCACCCGATTCATATTCATTGGGTGATGAGAATAATCGCTTTTGGATTCTGATTTTGATGGATTTAATTAAATTATTTTATTATTAAGAGTATCCGATTTTTAACGTTTATATAATAAATTATTTAGTATTGTTTATATTTTTGCCGTACAAGTTAGAGATGTAACATAATGAGTAAGTTTCTATTTTCATTATTATAATTTTTGAATAAATATTAAAAACAGTGCAACTTATTAAATCTGCGTTAATTTTCAAATGAAGTCCTTTGATTAAATTAAAACATCGGTACTTTTCGGTTAACCGGGCGCCAGTGTTATATATATACATATATATGTATATATAAATGTATGTATATATACATATATATATTTACATATATATATGTGTGTATATATACAATATGTGTATATCTATATAAATGTATATTTACATATAGGGGAAGACGGGGTACAATGAAACAAAATTTACTAATTTTTTTTTCCTATCCCCAATTTTGCATGCACAAAAATATAATTAATGCATATTTTTAGTCTTGTATTTTCCCCATCTAAATAAATTTTTATTAGGTTCTAAACAATATCTTTATGCTTGAAAAATAACAAAAAATAAATGTCTTACAGTGTTTCATTGTACCCCGTATGCCGGGGTACAATGAAACACATACTGGGGTACAATGAAACACTCCAAATGATAGAAGCAATTTTCACCCAATATAGTTTATTTTATGAAAAATGAGATAAATACAAAAACAAAACTTGATTAATAAGGAACTTGATAAAAATATTATAGTCTAAGATGAAAAATAAGAAAATTCTATTAGTTTAAGAAATACCTTTCATTTTACATTAAATTGGCACAAGTCAGTTTCAAAAATTAGCATTTCTGTTTGTATTTCAGTTGATCCTGAAGGAATATGGGGTGGTAGTTTCAACAGAATGAGTTTTTTTTTAAATGTAAGTTTCAAAAAAAAAACTAGGTTGGAGTCTTTATATCAAGTATTTCACATTTGACTTCATTTAAATGTATGATTTCTCCAACAGTATACATTTCCTTATGTTTTCATTTATACGGATACTGCTTGTGCCATACATGTTGTGTGTGAATATCTCATTCTTAGTACCTCGATGACCAGCTGGGCCTGGAAAAAAAATCTGGATCATCATCAGAGTCTGTAGCAGGCAGAGTTTGTTTACAAAACAATCCCTTCTCAGCTTTTTTTCTCTTTCTATTTTTTAATTGCTTAACAAGAGCATTTTTTACTGACCTGGTTAGAACAAAACTCTTTTTTTTTCTGTTTTCCTACTCTTACTTCTAATATATTCTATTTACTACTTTTATTACTATAATAAAACATGTTTCATTGTACCCCGTCTGCAAGTGTTTCATTGTACACCGCACTGAGGTTACTAAATAAAAATTTATTTTCAAACTTCTAATATTTATTTTTTTTAGTTTGGTTTTGGAGGTATGAAGACAACAACCCAAAGATAACAATGTATAGAAAAAATAATTATTATATATAACAACAAGGAAAAAGAAACTAAATTACTGTTAGTAAAGAAAGTTACTTTCAATGGCGTAAAGCAATAATCGTCTATTGCTACTGTTGTAGAAGTGTGAATGTATCCAAATCACATCAGTAATTGGAACATATAGTTGTATAACATATATATAAACTGCAACTCTCTATGACAAATTTGATTGATTTTACAAGTAATGTTTCATTGTACCCCGTCTTCCCCTATGTATGTATATAAATATGCATATATAATACTGGTGCCCGGCTAACCGAAAAGTACCAAAACATCTTTTCACTTCATATGTTTTTTATTTATTTTTTATCGGGAAATATAATATTAGTGTATTCTGAGATAATGCTTGCTTGATTTCCAATATTTTTCTCGTAGTTCGGTAGATGGCGCCATCATTGCAGATGTTAAAAGCATATAGACTCATTAAGACCGAATCGTATTAAAATAAAAATACGACCAAAAAAAAACTAGTTTAAGGAATTTATATTTCATTTAAATAAATTATTAAGTATTGTTTATATTTTTGGCGTACAAGTTTGTGATGTAACATAATGGGTAAGTTTCTATTTTCATTATTATCATTTTTGAATAAACATTAAAATCAGATTAAATCTGTGTTAATTTTTAAATGAAGACGTTTCATTAAGTTAAAATATCTTTTCATTTCATATGTTTTTTATTTTTTTTTTATTAGAAAATATAATATTAGTGTATTCTGGTATAATACTTGCTTGATTTTCAATATTTTTTTCGTTGTTCGGTAAATGGCGCCATCACTGCAGATGTTAAAGGCATATCATATAGACTCATTAACCCCCTGACTGCCGAGCAAAAGGGCAAAATTGTAATGTTGTTTTCTCTGTAATTATTTTTAAATGTTAAAAAAAGTTTATTTTTCTAGCACGATATAAATTTTTTTTTTTAGTCTTATAAGCCTTGAGAATATTAATCATAGCTTTATTTTTTAAAACTGGGTTATATCTGTAGAATTATATTAATTTAAATAATGCTCCTATTGCAGTGAAACCTACAGTTTAGTGAATGGATATATCAGTTCGCGGCGGTGAGGAGGTTAAGGGCGAATTATATTAAAATAAAAATAAGACGAAAAAAACTAGTTTAAGGAATTTAGATTTCATTTAAAAATATGTAATTAACTTATTTAATTATAATTTTTATACTAAGTTGTAATATAATCCTTTCAAATTTATTCTTACTTGTGTGTACTTAATACAATTGCAAATATCTTTGTACTGAATTTTCTATTTTTTATTTATTTATTTATCAAGAGATATATTAAATACAAACATTAAAAATGAAAATATTTTACACTAGATTCAATATTTTGTACTTTGTGGCTCTAAAGTTAGTCCTGTGGATCTTGTGAATTTTTTTAATGAAAATTTCACCTGCGGATTATACAATGTTTCTCCCCCCAAAATATCATGAAATTGACACCTGCGGATTATAGGCAGGAAATTAGGGTATTCTTAATCAGACCTTAACTTTGAGTTTGAACCAATTTTAATCACATTAAATTTTGTTCAAAACTGCATAATCATTAATTCATATATTTTAATTTGGCATGTGCATAAAAAGCTTTGGGGCCTTTTCTGCTGTTTTCTATCCTTTCCTGGAAAGACAAAATCTGTTCTGTTATTTATAATTATTTTAATTTATGTTGAAGCATCTAAAATGCCATTTTTTTAGGCATTCTTAATATTTTTAGGGCACAAATGTCATATATGCCCCATATTGGCACGATTTGTTTCTGGCGGCAATGTCATATACACACCAGGTATTTAACTGGCACCAAAGTGTCGTTATTTTGCTTGATATGGTAACAAGGTTTTTGCCAAATTGGCGACGGAAAAAAATCATGCCAATGACATCTGTACCATTTTTAGATGTGTTTGTGCTACAGTGTTATATACATTTCACTTTATTCCAAATTAAGTTTGTGCTACAGTAGACTCCCTCAAATCCGCACAGTTTGGGACCAGAGGTTGTGCGGATTTTTAGAATTTTGCAGTTTTCTGGTCATTGATTTGTTTACATTTTTGAAACATTAATTTGGTAGTTAAGCAAGGGGAATTATAATGAATGCTTACAATAAAGTGAAACATTAAAATAAGTAAAGTATTAACATAATTTATTAGTTTAAAAGTAAGTAATTATTAAAATAATTATGGAAAATAAAAATTTAGAAAAATATTAAATTATTACTGATGCAATCGATTCAATAAGTCCTATGCTGCCATCTACTGGTAAAGTGATCGTAAGATCGATACGTCATCATATAGATACGCTAATTTATATAAAAATCAAAAGCAATGTAAATTTATTTTGTAATAAATCAGCTGTAACAGAACCAAAAAAGAATTCATAAAATTTAGTAAAAAAAAAAAAAAAAACATTGCGGTAGTCGCTGATTTCATCGTCATATTGAATTTTGTTCTTGCAATTTAACTGTAAATTTCATTGTTTACATCTGAAAAAATAAGCAAATTTTAGGGTCGCAGATTTAAGGGAGTCTACTGTATATATTTCTACTATTAAAAGAAAATAAAGCTTTTGCATTGAGGAAAAGACTTATATAACTAGAGAAAATCTCCTAATTTTTTTCTTTAGAACTTGGAAAATTCGGCATTTTTTATATTATAGTGTTTTGTTCTTAATATTATATAACTAATACTGCTTTTTAGGGTTAACTGTTTGTCACGGAGAAAATTGATACACAGTATTCTTACACTGTTATTTCTAAACAAACTTTATGATCTATTTCTGTAACTTTTGTAATAGAAATTTAGCACAAACGTTATTGTTTAGTTTGAAAATAGTCGGTTTAAGTTTTTTTTTTTTTTTGCAACATTTCTTCTGAGGCGAACATTCAATCGTACTGATAATATTAAATGTTTTATATTACTTTGTTATACTAAATTAAATTCTAAGGCTGACTCTGTGTAAGCCAGAAGAAATCTGTCTAACACGAACAATTTTCAAAGTCCTAGCGAACCCATAGCAAATAACATTAATTCATGCTCTGTAAGCTGGAATCTGCCTAACGTGGAAACAGAAAGGATATTAATTTAAGGTTCCACCAAACCCAAAATTTTGCATAAGGCGGAAAAAGTGATATTTAAAAAATGAAGTGCATTTGATTTATGAAACGTTAAAACTGATATATATAGATCAAATAGTCTTGAATATTTTAATTAAATTTCGTAATACATTAATAAAGTTAACTCAGAAGGATCATATTTAAATTTATGATAAAATATGGTCATTTTTTTACCATATGTATTCAGTAAGACAATGTGACTTAAAGTATGGTACTGAAGAATGCTTGTTAAACCAAAAGAAAAAGCAAGCATCTATAAAATATTATTTTCCGACTCTACTTTGTTAAAGATGAGTATGTGATTGTATTTGTTAAAGTGAATATTTTTCATTAAATTCCAGAATTGAAGCAATATCCAGTTGATACTATTTATTTCAGTGTTCAAATAATGTTTTTCAAGAATATTAAAGAAAATAAATTTAATAAAAAGTTTAATTTCATCAAAAATTTAATTTTAAAGAAGAATACTAAAGGTTATGAGCATAAAAAATATATAAAACTAGTGCATTTTAAAAATTTTATTTATTTTTTTATTTTGGGAGAGTTGCATAAGGCAGAATATTGTCTACGGCAGAAAATTTCCTCGGTCTTGATTGACAGCACTATGTGAAGGGGGGGGGGGGGGGGAGTGCAAAATTTATACTATCAACTCCAGAGTTTCCCCCAGACAGTTTCAGGATGGTGCTGCACCCTGCCTGCTCTTAGGTTTACAAAATAGCACCCCTCTTGCCCCTCATTTAAAAAATTAGCTCCCTTGTTGCCCCCACTTGAAAAAAGTGCCTTTACTCCTTTGTTTATTAAAAAATTTACTTGCATAGTAAAAATTGACTCATTGCTGTCTTTAAAATAGTGTTCTGTCTATTAAATATTAAAAAGTAGTTTTAAAAATCAAAAGAATACTTTAAAAATTTCAAGAAATGCCCTTAAGAATCCAAAAGTGCCCTTTTCCCACAAGCAGCACCCTGCCCTTTTTTTTAACCTGGGGGAAACTCTGATCAACTCGTTTTTTTATTTATTTATTTTGGATATTGATTATTTTCGGAGATTTTTTTTCAAGGTTATTCTTTTTTCTATTTTTATTTGTGAAAAAAAAAAAAAAAAACATATATAATATGCATCTTTGGAATTTTTCCCCAATGTAATTACGTACATTTTTATTTTCAAAGTTATTGCATTGTCCCCTACCCTAACTTTAAAAAGAAATTTCTGACTAAGGCTTGGAGGAAAATGACTTTTTCCATTTTAAGAACAAAAACAAAAGCATTTTAAGTTATGTGCAGTGCCAAAAATCTTAATAAGGAAAATGACTTTTAAACTAATAGCCTTTCCAAACTGAAGCTCTTTTTTGTGTGTATTTTGGCTAATTACAAAAGTATTTTCATGGTCTTTATTTTAAAGCGTTCAGAACTGATTATCGTTTATAAGTATATAGTTTTGTAAAATGATAATAATAAAAATGTTAACACCCGTATGGTCCCATAGCAGATTTGTTTTCTACTTCTGTTCATATATACTGACGATTTTTGTAATAGACCGAAATTTAGCCAATACCTCTTGCTGTTGGGAGTCATTCTGGATAAAATGTAAAATTGTAGGTAATTTTAAATTTAAACGCTGTTATATATATAATACTAACATACTTTAATCGAATTTATTACAAATTGAATATTGTTCTCATGGTTTTATAACTCGGAGATTTACACTTTTTCTTTATTTTAAAACAAAAATAAGTTTTTTCCTCTTCATATATTGTATTGATTAACATCAAATCAATGGTCAAGGAAAAAGAATAACAAATACATTTTTTCAAAATAACATATTATTTAAATTTTCATAAATAAATTAATGACTAATCTGGCCCTTTTTAATCTTTTCTACGGATGACAAATAAAATAAGATAATGATTCTCAAACTGTGGGTTGTGACCCCTGGGAACCGTTATGTGGAAATAATGTTAGGGATTTTCTTTTTTTTTTCATCATGAATGCTGCACATTTATGAAGTCACTTTCATTTGTAAGTAGATATAATTGTCATGTATTGTTATTCTGATAAAGAGCAATCGAACAGTGTTTCCTCTTTTTCTATAAACGTATCAAATACCTCCGATAACAGAGTCAAATTTTTAATTTAATTTGATTTTTAGGGACTCATCAGGAAAGATTGTTATTCAGAAAGAATCGATTATAGTTTAAGATATACACCTTTTATAGGAAACTTAAAAACATTGATCGCTTCAGAATATAAATATTAATTTTTGTAAATTTCATTCAGTTTTTTATAAAAATGCCTAGTTGCAAACTATTTCTTTTTTAAGTTAACATGATTTCCGAATCATAATCCTTACCATATTTAATAGCATAATTCTGCGATTAATTAACATTAAGATTAGGCAAAGATTTCTATGCAGATAGATGAATTAAATTTTTTTATTTTGCTAAATAAATCCTTTAAAATTTGCAAATAATGTATAAAATATAAATATGTGGATTGAAGTGACAGCGTGGGGGTGGGAGAAGCTATGGTTGTTAGTACTGCAGAATATTAGGGCTCCGGTACTTTTTTTTTTGGTTAGAAATTAGGCATTGCTAACAAATGAAAATGGTTAGAAAAAATCTGTCTCTGTGGCGAAACATCACAATCTATAGCAAATAAATATAATTTTCTCTTATGTTATTTAGTTTTTCGGAATTTCTAAATTAAAATTAAACCCTTTTAAAATTGTTAGGTACACACGAAATATTTATTCAATAGAATTTATTTCTGTTTCAGCACTTTATCAAGTTTGTGACAACTGTCATAAAGAGAAAGAGGGGTGGGTGTGCCAAATTGAAACTTTGCCCCGGCGCAGTTTTCTCTTCACACGGCCCGGCTGATTGATTCCACATTAGACAGAGTTTGCTGTACTCCTGTTATCTTACTATTCTAATTATGCTTTTTTAAGTGTCGTGACTTGCCTAACGTTGGAAACACTTGTTTGTGGCCCACAAGAATAAAAGGTTGAGTATGGCTGGTATAATGCAATCGTTAAATTTCATTATGAATGCATAAAAATGTATATGTAAAGTTGTATAAATGTATTTATTTAACTTACAGTTACTTAAGCTAATTTAATATGAAAAGTAGAATTTTTTTTCACATGAAGAGTACTTATCATAAAAATGTATTTAAAATATATAAGAATATATAAAATAGTACTTTTTCCCCAATACGACAGTATGAAAATTGAAAATGTGTGATGCTTAGAAGTCTAAAAAATTGCAGTAGAGTATTCAACCATACAATGATACATCTGCTTTGTTTTACGGCTGGCTTATACAATGGAAAGTTATTTTTTAGAGACGACACTTTAATTGATGGCCGAAAGACTTACCATATCAGGGGCTAAAAAAAAGACATATTTTATAAATTTTCTGTGATTATTTAAGTTTTAAAACTATGTCCAAAATAAAACCTAGTTTTTCTATAATTATAAATAATTCTGTAGAAAGTACTAAAAATCTTTCATCTTAAAATTTGTCCATTGAGTTTTAAACATTTATGTTTTCTTTCCAGAATCTTAACATTATAGTCTTCACAAGTCAATCAGAATGTCATCACTTCAATCATATGGCCATGAAGCTTTTGAGGCCAAAAAAGTGTCGCAGAATGCATGTTGAAAAATTTTTACATCACATTCCTCAGTGACACTTCTCTGGCCTAATTTTCTTCTTAAAATTCTTGTCCGTTTTCCAAGCCCAATGTCTTCATCCAGCCTTATTCTGCTCTTCATGAATAACACTTCAGGAATATCTTAACACTTTGCCGTCCGCACGATTCGTAAATATTTATTCGCTTGGCTCCAGCAGCTCCAATTCGGATCACTTGACTTGTCGCCGGAATATATCTTGAATGAAGAACTGTATCCCGTAATCGAATCACACATCATCCGAATGAGTATGCCATATTTCATAATTTTCGACGGATTGTAAACTTTAAAATTCAACCGTCCATGCAACGGTATCATTCCTTCATCAATTGAAATGTTTTGACTTAGATTAAAATTTTCTTTAAACTTTTTGGAAAAGTAATCAATTATGAATTGCACTTTGAAAAGCCGGTTGGCATTATTCGGTTTATTGCTGTTGTCAGAAAAATGTAAAAATGATAATATTTGTCTGAATCGGTTGCGGGACATCGTTTTGCGAAATATCGGTGTGTCTATCAACGGATTCGTTGACCAATAATCATCGATCCTTGCTTTTTTTACAATACCCATAAGGATAGCAAGCCCAAATCATTTTCTCAGTTTGAGTGCCGTAACATCCACAAATTTGGCATTTTTTTTATCCTGTTTCCTTTTATCGCAATTTTGACTGTGGTACTTGTTGGTTTTATTGTAAATACATTCAAATAAATCGTTCCCAATACATAATCCTGTGATATCCTCGATGCTCTGCGTATCCTTGGGAAATATGTTTGGACCCGGAGATCCTTCAAATTCATTATTGGTCCTCGGTAAATCAAACTCTGACCATTGTGCACTGTCTTCTTCGTCTGATTCATCTGAATCAGTTGGCAACCGTAGCATTCGCCGAATTCTTCTTGGAAATATTTCACTATCTTCCGACGATTCTGCTTCACTTTTTTGATTTTCAATGTCCTCCCAATCGGCCAAGTCGTTCGGAACGTCAGACAAGACGTCCGTGCATTCGTCGTAAATATTTGTATTGTTTCCTCCGTCTGCCATGATAAAAGGGCACAAGAACTTATACAAATAAAAAACTTGATTGTTACCGAAACAAAGCACCAGCAGAAAGCAAAAGGTACTAAAGTGCTGTCGCCGAACACTGAGCGATACTGTGCTCACGACATCACTGTGGTGTCGCCGGCCGTTGGCAGCCAATTTGCGCACGACACCACTGTGGTGTCAACGGTCGTTGACCGCTAGTTTGCACACGTCACCACTGTGGTGTCGCCGGACGGCATAGTGTTAAAATATTAATATATGTATTTGGCACTAATGCACCATGATTGGCATTTACTTTTTTTTTGGGTGGGGGGGAGCGGGGCATTTTGGTGAGAAATCCCCATTTTCGCGTATCTGTTAGGGCAAGCATGTAAAAATAACATGTTAGTTTTACTTATTATGAAATTGCTTATTTTTATATAAAAACTCAAATTTTTATATAATAGTTAATACAATCTGTTTTACTTGGTTGCCTACATAGGAAAATCTCACAAAAATTGCTGGGTTGTCCAGGCATAAAATCGTCATTTTAGTACCAAAAAGATACTGTGCTGCATCTGAGAACCATATTTTTGTTATTTCTAATTAGATTTGTTTCCATAGCTATAGTAGGAAAATATCGTGAAGTATAAAATTTTATTTTTATACATTATTATGCTTAAATGATCATGTTTGAGCCCCAATTTCTATATTTTGCCCTCACCTTTAATATAATATGAATTTATTACATAAAAAATTGAGAACTTATTAGAAAAAATTTAGAAGACAAAAAAAAAAAAAAAAAAAAAGACAACACATTACTTTTATTATAATCACACAATATTATATACATTTGTACATATGTTTTGTAATTCCTGATATCCATAATGTAAAGCAATATTTACAATATACACAATTATTAAGAATATAATAAAGTGTTGCAACAACATGTACATTTATGTGTTACATAAATTTTTAAAACATTATTTCATATGATTTACATCATGATGAGATGTTTTTGCAATACAAAAGAAACAGTCTTTTGAAATTTCACAAATAAAAAAAAAATTATTATTTTAAGTAAGCATTAATATTTAGCATACACAAAAATTTAATAGTGCATCGGTAATATCATTGAACTGTGCATGATAACATAGTGTACATATTTATTGTATTACTTTTTTTATGAAATGATTTAATTTTTAATATAATAAATCAATTTAAACAAAGTCACTGATCATATCAGCTTCTAAAATTTATAATTTTAAAGCCTTAACAATGAAGCTCTCAAAATTTTTCATCGTAATAATGTAAAACTATAGTTTTAATTCACAATTATTTTTATTTTGAATAAAAATATATATTGATACCTCTAATTTCCTTGAACTTTCATATGAGGATTACATTGCTATATAATCATAATTTCAGTGAGTTACACATAAGAAATAAGATTAAGACACAAGAAATATGTACAGTACATATATTCTTTAGAAAGTGCCAATGACAAAATAATAAACACAACTTTTTGTTTTAAATCAAAAGAGAGGTATAAATAATTCAATAAACAGATTTTTAATGACTCTTTATATGTTTGAAAACATTCTAATTATAGTAATAGATATACTTTGTTAAATAAAATATATTATAGTTAACTTTGATAAATGAAGATCAGAAAACTTCATATCATTATATGATATTAACTTAATAATCATTAATTTGAAGTTTTCTTCTTTGAATTTGTTTAATGAGACAGTTTAACTTTTCAACAGTTTTTTTTATTTTAAAAAATATGGTTCAAATAGGGAACTCATTGTCTTTCAACTAAAACGTTCAACTAAAAGTACATTTTAAGAAAAAAAAATTAAATGAATATTTACTTAAAATTTTTATAGTTTAAGAAAATTTAATTTTTTTTTAATGTCTACTACTTTTTTAAATATTAATATTTTTACCCTTTTTTTTATTTTTATTATTATTTTTTTTTTTAGATTTTCAAATGTGTAGTGCACAAGACTGCATATGGATTTTTAGATTAATCTAATATATATAACATAATTTTTTTTACTGATATAGGGTATATGTGCCTGTAAATGACTTATTCCGACACGTTTTGACCAGTTCATTTATTTCTTTTTCTTGTATGAAACTGTCTAAAAAAGTGAATAGCGCTGCATTTGTGTGAAGATTGGATTTAAAAAAAAAAATCTTTACATACCTTATTATCAAATTCATAATGAACGAAAGCTAACAAATTGGCATTATTGGAAACGTCTAAACTCTGATCTACCTATAATGTGAAATAAGGACTTTATACATTCAATTCATTGGCTCTCAACATTTTTTCATAATTCGGAGATTCTGTTCTTAACAGTATCATTAGATGATGAAATTAAATATAGATATTTTATTTTAGATAAATAATTGAATAAAATGTTTGTAGTGTGGTACATGAAATTATACATTTCCCATTACTTTTAACATTTAAACTGTCTGAAACTACTTAATATATTACTTGTAGTAATCAGTATTGCAAATATGAAACTGCAGGTTGAATGTTTTAAATACTAAATAAAATGATTTCAAAATAAAACTGCATAACTGATATTTGAAGCCACTGATCTGCAGATTTACTAGTTTCATAATTAAATTACTACTATAAATTTAATATTATAGTATTTTTTTATGTACAGAATAGTTTTGTCAGAAATGAATAATCAAACATTTAAAACAGATTTTTTTTTCAACTTGTGTACTTAATAAATTGTCTTTAAATAAAGACATTTTTTAAGGCATATCTCCCATTTAAATAAATAAGAGAGAGTTTGAACCCAATGAGCCCCTCCTTTCCCTAGGCCCTTTAAGAATATTTTCTGCTATAATAGATTTGATTGATTGTCATATTATAAAGTATACAAGGAAAATATATATAAAAAAAATAATAATAATGGTTTAATTATAACATTAAAAAATTTATTAATCACATGAAATTAATTAAAAGCAGCTATTTATAAAAATTTTGTTCTTATTACATTCTGGTAAGTTCAGTTCAAAGATTAAATTTAACTACTTAGCATTTCAGTTAAAATGAGATTTTATGCACTATGAACATTACTGAAATAGCACTTTAAGGCAGACAGACGTCTTTTTGCATGCTTTTTTCCTTACGTATTATCCCTACACAATGCTGCTAGCATTGTGTAGGGATAATACATAAGGAAAAAAGCATGCAAAAAGACGTTCGTCTGACATTAGCCTTAGTAATGTCCATTACTGGAAGTTGACTAATTAAGCATTCCAATAATAGACACTGGTCTTAAAATGCTGAAAATAAATAACATTTTGTAAATAGCCATTAGTGTATAAAATTCAAAGAATTATATTACTACAAAAACATGCAAATTTTGCAAGAAAATAAATATATAAATTTATTTAAGTGAAGTCAGTTCTTAACATGTTCATTAAGATTTTCACTGAAAAACAATGGAACACCAAAACATTGTATTTACTGATTGGTTTGATTAAGAGGTCAACAATATCCCAGATTATAAAATGTGCAAGGAGGAGTTATGAAAAAAATATATAAAAGCAAAATTTTTATTGTTTATTTTTTTATAAACAAAAAACTTGGTGAGGTATCCATTACTGGCACATCTACCCTATATAATGTAAAACAATGAAATCTAACACATCTTCATATACTTTTATTTAAAAAAAAAATAATAATAACCTGAAGGCTAATTCCATATGTAGATTTATCAGATATATAATTAAAAACATATACAAAAAAAATTAAATATCTATCTCAAATACAAAAAAATCCTTAGCGTTTTTAAAACATGAAAGTGAAGAAAATATGAACATGGAGAAAAAGCCACTTAAAGATTTTATTTGTGTAGGGAATTGGAGTAGGTGTATTAACAAAATTTCGCGATTTTATTTCTGTATGGGTAAAAATGAGGTGTCTAAACATTCACAATTAAACAGCCTTTCATTTAATATTTAAAAACAAAAATTGATTTTTTGATCAATGTTGAGGTAAACTGTCCCCATAATTAGATAAGAAAAAAAAAAATCATAACCTTTATAAATGAATATTGTATTTATTTTTACAAAGTACTTCAAATTATTTTTAATCCAAATTTACATGCAATTACAGAAAAATATTAAAATGTTCTAGTAGAAATGTTTCTATATAATAATAGAATAGAAACATTTAGAATAAACATTAGAAATGTTCATATAATGTAAATGAAACATTGCTATCAAATTTTAAACATAAAGAATATATACATACATTTAAAAAACTGACAGTTGAACAATAATAAATATACAGTTCACATACAAATAGATAAAAAAAAATCAAGGATACATGCATAAATTATACAGACTTGTTTAAGCTGAAATGGTGCTTTGTATCAGAAGCAGAAAAAATAATTCCGTAAAACTTATCCATTGTAATGATTAACATTACATTAACGTTTGAAGATATTGGATGCTAAAATAAATCTCTTATGAAATGTAATGAAAAACAGAAACATTCAGCTTAAAATGAAACTCAAGCATATTTACATTTAAATAGTGTTCTGTGCTAGAAAATGACAGTCTTTATATTAACACTTCTCACTGCATATATTGTAAATGTAAACTGATCATTTTATAATGAACCATATAAATTTTATATTATGAAGGACAGTACAAAACTTTGCAAGTTGTGGTATAAAAGTATCTGCTTTGATTAACAGAATAAAATGACCCCCCCCCCCCACACACACACACACACACACATTATATGAATCTTAAGGTTGAATGCAATAATATAAAAAAAATTAAGTAATTTTACAAGCATAACATCTGAGTTGACAATTTTTTAAATAAAATTCAGGAAATTCAGCCTAAAACTATCCAAATTATTTCCACCAAATTATTAAATCAACTTCATAAACAACCTGTATTTTAAACCATATTTCCTATATAAAAAAATAAAAAAAAACTCTTTAACAATTAAATAAATGCTGAATAAGACTGCAGTAAAAAAAATATGTATCTATATATATAATAAATAATATAAATAAAAATATAAACAAATATAAATAATAATACTATAAATAATAATATAAATAATACTATAAAAATATAAATAATATTATAAATAAATAAATAATACTATAAAAATATAAATAATAATATAAATAAATAATATAAATTTTATTGCACTAAAATGTTTAAATTAATTCTGCAATGTCTGTAATTTTCGTTTTTGGTTTTTATTAACTTGTTGCAGATCATTTTTTTTCTTCACATAGTTATTTAATAATATATTTGTTGTGCTAAATAAAATTTTCTGCTTAACACTATCTGAATTGTGTTGAGCACATGTGAAAATAGAGTGGAAAACTTCAGTTTTATTTAATTGTTTGGTTACTAAATTAACAAAATATGATCTTTGATTATCAATACGTAAAAATTTTTCCTCCAAACTTGATGATAAAATTTTGTTAATTAAATTATAACAATAATGCACAATTATTACAATTTCCAGTATTGGGTATTTCAAAGCACCCCTATCAGCAGAAGCAATTAACTTGTACAGATCATCATGGCAAACCAAATCTTTATCCAAAGACAATAGACCATGACAATCCGTACATTTTAAATGCTTGCATACTACATATACACAATAACCAGAAATAAATGTAATAATTGGCATTACTGACTCGTCATCATCTACATCTAAATCTATATAATTAAAATCTGAATTATCCTCTATAGTTATTTCCTCCATTTCATTCCATGGTAATGGAACATCAATTTTTTCGATTGAAATTTCCCCAAATTTTTTGGAAGATAATGATAAAGGTAAATATTTCTGTAATCGTAATTTTGACTCGCATTCAAAAATCTGACGAAGAGATACATTATACTGACTACCTGCTAAATATCTATATTTGCTGAATCTTTTTTCTAATGGATCAGTCTGAACCTTTCCACAAAGAAAATACTTAAATCCTAGTTCATTTATGCAGTAGTCAGCCATATTACGGAGTGCATTCGTAGTCTGTGTAATTGCTGCATGTGTGTCTTTAGTTAAAATTCCTGAAGTACAGTTACTTTTTTCCCAAATATCCAACCAATCTAAAAATGAATCAAGAAATTTGACATTTTCATCCTCTAAAGATGTTATCGGCTTCATAAGAATTTCTCTTTTATGGTGCCCCTTATTTGGAGTTTTCACATTGACTATTTCCCACCACTTTGAAATTAAATCTATATAATTAGCTGTGTCATCAAAAAACTGGAGACTGTATTTGGGTCCCAATTCTTTAAGAGAATTGACAACCCTAGCATTAAATACCTTTAGTGCAAGTTTTACATTTTGTCTTTCAAAAGACGAAGGATGAAGTGATTTGAAAGTAAGGGAGTAATTGTAAGTCAAAAGTTTATTGCATTCTTTTTCATACAGTTTTTCTAAAGTGTCAAATGATGCTGTTTTTATGTTTATTTCGGGAATTGCATCAAAATCTGGATAAAACATGCATTTTCCAGCATTCTTCTGGTTAAGCCAATTATTCCTAACACATTTCAAAATATGGACCGAATCTATAACATAAAATAATGGCCTACCCCCACCCTTTGGATGTAAATATACAGGGCTGACCCTTCCATCCTTAGCAAAATAAGACATTGCCTTTCGATTGACAGAAAGATTGTCTGTAGTAACAGCAATAACGAAATAGCCAATGTCTTCGAGTCCCATAATAACTTTTTTAATCATTAAATGTAACTCTTCAGCATCTATTGTCTTTACTGGCAAAATATGAACGACATCTTTATGAGGTGAAAGTAAACTGCTAACCATGAAAACATGGGCACTTGATGCAGCAATGCTTGCATTGTATGCCATGCCCACAACGTTACCCCCCTTATAATCAAAAAAACGTTTAAGATGAATCTCATCTACTATCAATATAACAATATTTTCATGACTTTCGAGGGTATGAAACATACCTTTTGCATACATTAAAAAATTAGGATCAGATTGCTCATAAAGTGGATTTACATTTGATTTAGCACAAATATTTTGAATAGTTTTAGGATGAGGCAATATGATAGTTCCTGAACTTTTTATGAAATTATACCCATGCGTCGATATTGTATGAAAAATAACAGAAAAAATAGCCAACTCAGGGGAGTAGCGGCGCTTTGCTTTATCAGTAGCAATAAGTGTAACCTGCTCTGAAAGAAAATCGATGGCATTTTCATTCTCTGGAAAATAATTTTTCAGGTCATTTAGCAATTCTTGAGTAAGCTTTGATACAGATATACCATAATTTGTCTGCTTTCCAGTACTGATAGCCTCAACATAATCTAAAATTTTAAGTAGTTCCCTAAAATCACTTACATTTACTGGCAAAATGTTGCCTTCATATGCAGTCAATTCTGTGCTACCAAAAAAAATCGATGCCTCTAATTTATCATTTACTGTCACAGAACACTTAATAAATGGAGCATTTTCATGAGTTATCATAAGGAACATTGTGATTGTTCCTTTTTTCACTACAGTCCACAAAGAAGAGATATTTTGAGCATCCAAACACTTCAAAAAATCATCATAATTTGAAAATTGAAATTTTCTATTTTCAGCTTCAACATTAATTACACTTTGTTGCAGAGCTGAAGAAAGTTGTTCGTCTTCCCTCCGTCTTCGTTTTATTTCTGGATCCTCCCGAATTGATATATCTTTAGAGAGATATTTTGGCAAATCAGGAAAAATTGAAGGGACTGCATCCACTTTTAATCGGAATCTCTCAAGGGGAACAGTTATAACTTTCCCAGTCTTTTCATCAAAAATGCTTGTTTCTTTAATAATACTTCCTTCTGGAAAGTGACGCTCACAAACCTGAAATTCAAAATTACATATATAGAAGAAAGGAAATTTATCAAGCTCCCTAAACTTGCAGATTTAATAATGTAGTACTTTTGAAGAACTATAAAATTGAGGAATGAACACAGATGATAAGATTTAAAAGGGGGGGGGGGGGATTAATGAAAAGGGTGTGTACAAGATTGATCATTTAGTGGACAATACTATTAATTTTGGTTAAAAATTACAATTTTATTGAATTTTTATACACACTTCCTTGTAACTCATACATAGAAAAGACTTGCATAACATTGCAATCACAAATCAAATATAAAATTATTATGTTTTAATTTATTAAATCCTAAGTTCACATATCATGAAAATTGTGTACAAAGGAGTACATGAATAATTAAACAATTTCTCTTTAACCAAGTTCTAAAAAAAAAAAAAAAAAATACTAAATGCAAATACTAAAAGCAGATAATTCATACTGTTATAAATTGGAAGACAGAGGATGCATAAAAAGAAGACACGTTAAAGCAAAGATGCTGGCTTTTAGCCAGGCCAAAAAAAGCTGGATGGCTTTTCTGGGTTTTAACCACTTAAAAAAAGCCGGCTTTAATTGAAAAAGCTGCTTTTTATTTTTTTAAAGTTAGTTTGCAGCTAATTCATATTAAATTTGGATTAATTTATTTTTAATACACTTATAAATATATTCTACTAAGAAAATTATAAGTTTCTATTGAATTTATCAAATAAATAAGTCTTTATAACTGCTAGAAGGCAACTGTGAAGGCATTACATGCCTGAAAAAAAAAAAACAATATAAATATCAAAAGGAATATAAATTGTACTCCAAAGTGGTGTTTTGAAATTCTATATTACATAGCTCTGAATATACGAGGGTGTATCAATAAGTTTTTGCCCTCACATAGAAATAATTGAGTGAAATTTATGAAATTGCTATACTGTATTAGTCCTTTTCTATATAGTCACCGTGCACAATAACACATTTCTGCAAACAGTACTTCAAAGAGAGGGGGGGGGGGGATGTATTCCAGGAGGCATGAGAGTAGACCCAAAGGAGGACATTTTTTAAACATTTACTGGCCCCACATGTTACATATTGTTGAAAAGGCCCGTGACCACTTATTCATGCTATACTCCTCCCAAGCCCCTCCCCCCAAATTTACACTCGGGGGACACTTTTCTAAATTTGGCGAACATCATTCATGCCCCCTGGAAGGAGAGGGGCAAATTTGGGAGGTGCATAGCATGAATGCAAAGCAATCTAAAAAAATGTTCTCCAAATAAAATTTGTTGAATTAAAATTTTGAAAAGTGTATTGCTATTTAAAAGAATGTACTGATTTTAACAGGTGTTTTTATTATGACTTTATGTATGATTTAGATTTTAAATGTTTATGAGAAATAAAATAAGACTTGTATATTAATAGCTCTTAAAATTAGTTAAGTAATAAAACATGTAATATAGTAACCACCTCTTTAATTTTATAAAGCAGTAAATATGGAAAAAAGGGTGGGATTAAAGGTCAGTGTAAACCAGATAAAGCAGTTGGTATAGCTCGTTTAAAATTTAGCTGACATATTTGCAATTCTGACTACAAATCACTAACAGCTTCATATTTGTGTGCCTTCATTATTGAGAAATTGGGTTATTTATTAAATTCTAAGTTAATTAAATGTCATTAAAACTAATTAGAAGCACTTAAAAATGTATAGTTCAAAATTAAAAGCCAATTTTGGCCAAAAAAAAAGCCGGTTAAAACCAATAAAAGCCCCTGGTATGGCTATTTTAAATTTTAGCCAGCTTTTTTGCAACCCTGCTTTAAAGATGGTCATTGTGAACTAACTCATATAGCCATGCTTCTATGAAAATAAGTCTTTTTGATTTCTATTTAACTATTTTATTGATTTTGCTTCAGCAACATAAAATTTTCATAAAATTAAAGTAGCTTGATGGCATATAGCTATCAAAAGTTAAATTTAATTAAATAATTATTATTTGTTTTTGGGGAAAAAAAAAAAAAAAGCTTTTTTAGCAAAAGAAAAATAAATGTTTAAAAGTAGCAAGCCTTTTTTTATAAATTCATTAGCCTATTTTAATGCTTTCAACAACATTATTAAGTTCACTGATAAATCTTAATTTACAGAAAGTACATTTCAACCACTGAGCTCCATATATAACAGGAGATCTGTCTTTTTATTTCCCAACATGATTTCCAGCGGTCAGTAATTTTAGTTTGCATCTATGGCAAAAAATGCTGTTTATCAAATTTCCTTACATGATTAGAGAATCATTTAATAATTTCATAAATATAACTTAAGTACAGAAACCGAAATTAGTAGATACAAATATAGGATAATAGTAAATGAGAGCACTAATATCTAACATTGAAAATGCAAACTAGTTTTTATTTTTGCCTTCCAAGCTTTTGACGCTGAGAACCCCTCTTATATGTGGAGCTCAGTGATTTCAACACAAGTAACTTTACATGTTATGTCTAATTCTAATTGATGAGGTATTAAAATTCAAAGAAAAAAAAAAGAAAACTGTTTTGTCATTAATAGTAACGCAATACAAACACTATTCAAAGAACAAACTCAAATAAACTAAATTACCCTCGAAGATGCTGTAACTATCAAGTTTTCCCGGGGTATTGCAGCAGTCCATTTTTTTAAGTTTTCCGGATGCTTGTTCTTATTTGGGAATGTAAATGTCTTGGCTGTAGGTTCGCCAGGATAATTTACTCGACATCCAGGAACTACACAGTGATATGGCATGTTGTATTCTGTTAGAAACAATATACATTATTACATTTATTGATTTACAAGCAAGTAACATTAGCTTAAAATGAAATTGGATACTTTTCCATTAGTGGTGGACTGGATCAATTTTATGAACAAGTTACATTAACTGGTGTGTTGGGAGATAATAAATAAAATTGCCTTATAAAATCCAATGTATAAATTATAAATAACATTGGTTTTGCAGATATGCAACACAGTGATACAAAGGCTTAAACGTGATTCACTGAACTCCGCAGGTGCAAGATCTTCACGGCAGAAGTAACTAAATTAAAGAAGCAGTTAATTCAGATTTTTTTAAAAAAAAGTGAAAGAAATGTGAGCTTCTGGAAATCAAGTTTCATTATGTAAAACTTTTTCTTTGGTCATACCAACTTTTTGAAGCTTCAGGATACACTTATCATATGATTTTATAACAAAAACTAATAATCAGAATTACTTTGTCTTGAAAAAATGTAATCATAGAGTCACCATAATTTATCAATTGCCAAATTGTTCAATCTTTCCAAAACCTATGACCAGTTTATTTATTTTTTAAATGTTCCACAAATAAAAAAATAATTTATAGGTGGCATTAAATAATTTGATTACACTTGTGGACATGAAATAAGTAGCTTACTGCATTTAACAGTCTAATGCAACACATACAACTAATCTTGTACTAACAGAGAAGTATTGAAACTGTTTGCTTCTTCATACACACTAGCAGGGATGACTGAGCTCAGCTCGGTCAAAAATAACCTTGTGTTCAATTCGTTATTTTATTCTCATTGTATCATTCATTCTTGCTGTTTAGATACAATTGGCATGATCCTGACACATAGTGACCCAAAATGACCCACTAACAGAATTTTTTTTAACATGCGACCTAACCAATACTCTTCTCGAACCCGAAAACGATAGAATACAAAATTTAGTCAAAATCGTTTCATAGATAGAATTAACTTGACCCACAGTAACCCACTAATCTAAATTTATCGAACATTTGACCTATCCCAATGGCCTTCTCATGCTGGGAAACTATGTAATAAAAATTTTTGAGCCGTTTTTTAGATACAATTAGCTTGACCCACAGTGACCCACTAATCAAATTTTCTCGAACATGTTGCCTTAGCCCAATGGTCTTTTCATGCTCAGAAACGGTATAATACAAAATTTTGTCAAAATGTTTTGAGCCCTTTTTTTAGATACAATTAGCTTTTGATATGAATTAATATTGAACCTTCATGAGGAAAGTTTTATTGAATAATTCAAGAAAAATATATCTCATCTTTATTTATGCATAATTTATTATATATTATTTACTTGACCTTTATTTTTAATAATCATTTTTTAAATTATCTTACTTTTAATCCTTTTAGTTTATTACTTAATTATTTTACTATATTGCAAGCATTCATTATAATTTTGATTGCATTATTACATTCAAATTACTGTTTAAAAATGTAAAAAAAAATAAAGACAAGAAATCCGTAAAATTCTAAAATCTGCACAACCTCTGGTCCCAAGCTTTGCGGATTTGAGGGAGTCTACTTTATAACTTAATATTAAAGAAACTACTAAAAGTTTTAATTTTAAGTGTGACCAGGGTTTGGTGATATGTATCAAAAGATATATATCCAGTATTTATTTTCAAAAATAACATTGTGTGGTATAAATGAAGTTTTCTTCTGTTATTGACTGTCGTTCTACAGATAAAGAACTTTTGCCTTTAAAAGAATTTTTTATTCCTCCCCCGACAACGATAACATCGGGGTGTAGCTACAAATATTTTTTTGGGGGGACATTTATAAAATTTCCCAACTTTAAACAAATTGCTTTACTTTCAAACTGAAATTATATGTTCAATGTGTGTTTAATACTTATATGTAAAAAATCTTTTCCAAAGAAAAACAAACTAAAAACAAAAATTATAATTACTTGTTCATTTAATGAATGTTATACACCTCTTTCATTTAAATAATTAAAATCAAAACTAAATTAATTTCTATTTTCCTATCTTGGAATCTTTGAGAATGAAAATATTATGATACACAGTTGCTAAATGAATAGTTAAGGAAGTAATTTCAAACAATACTGTAAATGTAAGATTTAAACCTAGAAAAATAACATATATTTAGAGAAAACCAGCATTAGCCAAAGGTTTGCAAATTTTTTGTCTTCTATTGTGTACAAGTCATAATTGCACTTCATATGAAAATACCATCATGTTATTTTGAGAAAGGAACAAAGTTTTGGAGGAAATAAAGGGAATAGATTAGAGACACTGCTGATGGACAATAGTAGGGAAATTAAGGTCTCGTAGATATATGATATTTTTGTAGCACAGAGAAACACAATTGACAAATTGAGTCTGGCTGCTTTTGTCTTTCTTTTGATAATTTAACTTGTTTATTGGTACAGAACTCAAAAAAGTAGTTAGTAAAACAATAAAAATTTCATTTTTTTTTCTTTTACTATTATTAAAAAAATAAAAAGTCCTTCAAGAATCTAGAATTTCCCAAGTTCACATATATTGGGGAGGGGAGGGAGGAGGCTCCCCTCTTCCCATCGCAACGCCTCTGATAACATCTTTCCAAATCTATGTTTGAAGCTGGATTTTTAAACTTAAAATCGATAATTATATGGGACAAAATTTATTTGAAACCACCAATGAAAGAAAACCTCCCAAAAGTGTACATTTTCAATAAAAAATTTTCCCGTAAAAATATTTTGTTTTACAAGACAAATGTTATCATTTTTAGAAACTTATCACTTACTGAAAGTAAAAATCAGCAGTGACCCAGCTACATTATATTTATTTTTTTTTCAGAAACACAATTTTTTTTATTAACATCATTATGGAGATGAACTTTGTTACAGTTATGTTTGGGTAAGTGAGACAAAGCATAAAAAACTATTCTATTAGATATATAACTAAGGACCAATTTTATATAAGAATGCATAATGAATTTATTTGAAATGAAATTAAAAAAAAAAAAAATCCATCATCTCGAATCTAGTGTTCAAAATTAGCAGTCATTTGTCGTCAAATGCAACTAAATTATTGCATTTGATGACTACAAAATTATTCTTGTTTGTCAAATTTGGCACCTATTTTTTTTAAACATTTATTTAACAAATAGCAATATATATATATATATATATATATTAGTCCACCTTTTAATTTCATGATGCATTATTTATTTATTTTTTTTTTTTTTCTAAACAGTAAATTCAATAGTAACTAAAAACATTGGATAAAATTTTGTTTTGGATTTTCTATCAAGTTTTAATTTTGTTTTACATAATTTAGTGCACTTTTCTATTAATTTCTAAACATAGTAATAATTAAAAATGATTTATATCAGTTTTATAGTTTCTTCAGTTGTTATAATCATAGAGATTAAGAACTTCAATAATTTTAAATAAAAACAAGTATTTGTGCTTTTCTAAAAAGTAGCTTGTAATATAAGCTTAAAGTAAGGTTAAATGAATTTTAGAAATTACAACTAAAAATTTTAATTTGGAGCCTAAGATATTTACGGTATATAGTTGTCATTTGATGCCTACCTTTTATTTCGCAATTTCTATCACTGTTCCTATCTGGAGCTTCTTTTCATCACCCATCTATTACATGTTATTCAGTTCTTCTGTTTTAAAGTTTTAAAATTCTTTTTTGATTTACAGTCATTGTAAATTCTTGTTAAGCATTTTTCTCTGAAATATACATTTTCAAAATTAAGAGTTTCACGAAGATGAGGAACATGCGCTAAATATTAACCTACATATTTTTTTTTTTTTTTTCAGAATTTTTATCTTTTGTTCTTTAAATCAACATCTTTTGATATAATTACATAAGCATAATATCTTAGTATTGATTTAGTCACCTTGAATTACAGTTCATGGATGTGAGAATCTCCAATAACCATGGTTGTTTTTTTATAACAAAATCTAATACCAGAGTATAAAAACAAATTTCTGATTTATAATTTAACAACAGCAAACATACTAGGACTGACTAACTTCAGCATCATGGGAAATAAAATCAGATGTTTACCATTTATTAACATGAAAATGCAACTTAATGTTTGGTTCATGGAAGTGAGAATTTATTTTGTGACATTCCTTTCTATACTCAGAAAAAACAAAAATACAAAGAAAGTAACTATGCTCTTGAGATATTAATAGCCAGAATAATTATTTAACTATTTTTTTTTTTTTCAATTAAGTAATCAAACATTTTCCTTAATAACCTGTGTGTGTGACATGACACAGAGGCGAGATCTCGCATACTGTGTACTAAGAAATAAAAAACAAACTATAAAAAATGTATGCAGACAACACATTTAGTCTTCTTTCACTTTCAATAAAAAACAAATTAATTCAAAAATGTTAATGTCAAATACTGAAAAAAGCTTTGTGACTGGAATAGTATACTTTTTGGAGAACGATCCACATAAGCTTTAAGATGAAATCTTTTAAAAACAAATTATTTTGCATTTAAAATTTTGTTGTATAAAACACAATTTTCTTCATGCTAAATCCAATAATTTCATTTTTGTAAGTATAAAATGAAAATTGTTTTCAATTTCTTGATCTTCAATTTTATTACTCAAGGGAAAAATACATTTAGAATGTTCCTTAATTAAGTGTTGATGCTAAGTGCAATATATTTTAGTTTCTAATTTATATAAAGTCTGGAAATGTTTTTAAAACATCAATAAGTGTGTAATGCAAAAAAGACCTGATAGTTGTATACCTGAAAACATACCTATTTAAAAAAATCTTAGGTGTGACTATGATGCCTTTCGATATGATATTTATTACCTCATACAGAAATTAAATAGGATTTGAAAAGTTAAAACATTTAAGTTATCTGGATTCATGTTTTGTTGTTTGACAAAATGTTAATCCTCTGCTTACCAGACAGGTAAATTCAAAATGATTGATGATTTTCTCATGGAAAATACAGAAAATTGGTATATTTTGGAATCCAATATATTTTACATAGTACCTACTTAGTATATTTATAGTCTGGTAGAGTAGAAGTCAATTAGTATTATAGAGAAACAAGCATGTTTAATTCTTTACAATATTTAACTTATTAAAAATAAAAGAATGAAAAAACCTTTATATCAGAACATAGCAACAGAAAATAATTCAAGACATACCTGAGGAGCTAATGTCATCGTAATGAAAATCAAAAAATGTCAAGACATGCATATACTTACGAAAATTTGAATATCATCAGTCATTATACATTACTTTAGGAAGTAGAGTCAACAGGCAGCAAGAGAGAAGAAAATTGGCCAGAGCAATGACACTGAGGAATGCAAAATGAAAAACACTCAACATCCACTCAGTGGCACAATGTTGGCCTCAAGAAGTGGTGGAAGAATTGTTACGATTATAGGAATAAGATTCTGAAAAGAAATAATAAATACTTAAAACTAACCAGGCAAAGTTTTAAACATGTTTAGAATAAAAGATTATGAACACATGCTAAAGAATTATTAATAGATATTCATCAAGATACTATGCAGGCATTTATAAGAATCTAGTTACAACTAAACAATTATATATTACTTTAAAATCCCAATATAATACCATTTTAAATTTTCTGAAAAAATATTTAAAAGAATTTTATAAACAATAACAAAAACATACTTTATACAAAATCTGCGAATATATTGTGAATTACATGAAACTGCTAAATCCTATCACTATTAGAAATTAAAAGTATTCTTGGAAATAAATATTAATACGTGCGATTGACCTGCAAAATGTTTTTATTGAGAAAATTAAAAGTCAACATAGGCTACATGCTAACAAATCCAAAAATTGTTTAATATAGAAAACACCAATTTTCAATCGAATATGCACAAAACAAATCTGAAAGTGAATTCGATCTATTGACAAAATAGTTTAAAGTATCAAGCGAAGTAACAAAACAATTTTAGTTTAGAGAAAATGAAACTATATAGCAATTTCATGTTAGGCTTAACAACGCTCACCCAGCACTAGCACAAACATCACAGATAAAAAAAAATACAAATTTAAAATAATAATAATTTGATAAAATGTATAAAATTACATGTCTAAATGTTCGCAATACTCTAAAGATTATAAATAAAAGCAATACATACCGATTAGAGATTTGTAACAGAATTAAAATAATTCTTTTTATAGATGTTTGGTACTTCTGTAATGCTTTGCTATGGCCAAACTCAGCAAAATCGTGACTCTTACGATGACGTCACGAGAAAATTTTATTGCACTACTCCGGCTTGAATAATCTAGGGGGCGCTGGCTAAACCAGGGAACATACGTACTCTTCATTAGTTTCTCTTCACGACAACAGATGACACTAGCATTGCTACTAGTGAATTATACTTAGTATCTTCATAGATGTGCATCTATGAGTATCATAAATAACTTTTTAAAGAAAACACATAAAATACGCGGAATAAATCTCAAAAAGTATTTTGCATTGATACTGAATTTTTCTTCTTTATAGATCAGAATGGATTAAACGAAAGTTATATTTTTGTTAATCGACCTAACCTGTATAGTCTCTACTCCTCCCCCCCCCCCCCTCCCAACCTCTTTTACTTTTTTACAGCTTCATTACTTGGGGTAATCGGATTAAATAGTTTCATTTTTATTCCTCTTTTACTTTGTGTTGACACAATATATATATATATAGTTTTTATACAAATATTCCGCAATCATTAGCGAAGTTTGAAAAGTTTTCCGGGAGGACTTTCGTTCGGTGTATACCCGCCAACTCGGATTTTTTTTTTCGCCAAGGATTGGCGAAAACTGGGGGTTTCGAGAGATGGCGCCATCTAGTGTTTTTATTGGAAATAACGGTATGTTTTTGTTTTGGACTTCGTTTTTTCGTTGTAATATATGCATGATCCTTGACACTTAGGAATGAAAATAGACAAAAGCCCTTGCACGACTTTCATCTATTTGCAACCAAAAGTTCTGGGGCTTAAGCATACATTACGGAAAAAACAAAGTCCGAAATAAAAACATACCGTTTTTCCAATAAAAATACATCCAGCGCGAGAGTCTCAACGCGCTTGTAAATTACATTTTAATAAAAAAAAATAACCAACCTTTTAAATGATATCTTTTCTTCTCAGCTGAAAAAAAAAAAAAAGGGAAAGAAAGAAAAAAAATTAATTTTGTATAGTCAGTAAAAACTCGACTTCCTCAGAAACAATTGAAAAAAAAAAAATCATTTTTTAACTGGCCCAGTTTACAATTAGAAATTTATAACTATAATTTTTCTAAAATAAGGATATGTTTTAAAATGTATGTGCTTCAAATTTACGAATCACGCTAAAGCTAGAAAATAATAATTTAAGAAATATGTACTAACTTAACATTTCAAATTATGTTTAAGCTAAGAAACAATACATCAGTTTGAAATAACGAGATTTAAAACTAAAATATTAAAACTTTAAACATCCAGTTGAAAAAAAAGAAAATTAAAAAATCCTATTACGTTAAAATTCAAAAGTTATACAAAACGATCTAAGCAAAGAAAAAAAAAAAGTCTATTAATTTAAATTTTTAAATTGGGGGTTTTAATCGTTATCAATAAAGAATTAATTATTTTTTTAAGTAGTTTTACATTAAAATAATAATTTAAAAAAAATTAACGTGCTAACACACGTGCTGTCAAAATTTTTACCTGACACATGTGTTAGGCTGTTAAAAGTTAATTAATTTAAATTTTTAAATTGAGGTTTTTAATCGTTATTAATAAAGAATTAATTACCTTTTTTAAGACGCATTAAAATAATAATTTTTTTTTTAAAAAAAGGACGTGTCTAATACACGTGCTGTCAAAATTTTTACCTGACACATGTGCTAGGCTATTAAAAAGTTTAATTAATACTAAACAAAATTAATAATAATATAAAATAGAGTTACATATAAGCTAATAATTTTAAACGCCATATTTAAAATTATGTATTAAAATTAAAAATGCTTATAAAAGAATTTATGTACAGATATACCTACAACCTACAATCGCTACATGAACTAGGGGGCACTGGCTGTTATCCAAGAGGGATTTTTTCATGGATAAGGGGAAAATATCATCAACACACTGTTTGTCAGGTATTCATTTCGGCGTGTTTATCACGTTATTTGGCTAAATTATTTCTTCCCTCTAGGTTCTAAAAAATTGGTCTCTTTGATAAATCAAATAACCACTTTCCCCCTCTTCCCACATTTCCCATGTGTGCAATAATTTAAATTTTAAATATATTTAGAAATTTCATATTTCATTAAATTTTTAACTAGTTGACCAGAAGAACTGTTCTAAACTTCTGTGAAATATTTATAAAAGAAATGATTAGTTTTTTTTTTCTTTTATGAAGCAACTAAATTATATTACTATAGTAATGTATTTTGTATGCATATGCAAAGTTTCATTATGATCTCTTACATTTTATAAATATTTTGGCAGACATCATCAAGTTTTGTAAATAATTACTTTAATGAATTTTATTTTATTTTTATTTTTTTAATCGAAAATTAATTCTTTTTAATCGAAATTTTAAAATATGTTTTTCTTTTAGTAAAAATAACTTGATTTATGTCTCACGGCCATAGGCGGGAAAGGTGAGTGCCTTCTCTGGAAATTTTCAGGAGGGGCATTGAAAATATAAGATGCTCTTGAAAATGTAAAATAAATGATATGAGGAATTAATATTTTTATTTTTTAAATTGCATTCTGAAACCTCCATACGCACCCCCCCCCTCCCCTCCTTACACCTTTGTGAATTTTTTTTTAGTGTTGCTAATAAAATGTGTAACTGTCAAAGTATTATTATCTGTGTGTGTGTGAAACAGTTATTATTAATAGATTTTCATGATGATCATGTTACAGATTATTCTACGTATATTTAATTACTGCGCAGTGCTGCGTCGTGGATTTTTCTTTTTTTTCAATACTGATTAGGGTATTTTAAACTTGTATTTTCTGGAAAATTCTTAAGAATAAACTAAGAATCTCGAAAAGCATTAAGGCTGGTTTCAAAGAACTACTTTCTCACACATTTTTTAATTCATATTTCGGAAATGCGTAAAATTGGCAAGTATTCTTATTCAAAAATTATGTAATCAAAATACTTTTTTTTTTTTGGGGGGGGGGGGGGGGGGGGTAAAGGAACAAGATATTTTAGAAATTAATGACAAGGCATTTTGAACCGAATTTCCGAACGCGATTCCGCGGAAGAAGAAAAAAAATGTTCGTCACGTGACCAAAAGTACTCATAACTCGACAAGTATTTTATTTATCAAAAAATGGAAAACTCATTTCGGTTCTAAATTGCTTCAATAGTTAGACCTCAAATTTTATGTCTTTCCGTTTAAAAACGTGTCAGAAAGTTTCGCGGTGTTGAACAGGGGATTTGAGAACCGCCTTAAGAAAGTAATCTGAAATACAGAGAAAAAAAATCTCTTTTTACTTTTTTGAGCATTTAATTAATGAAATACTTAGTGAGCATTTAATTAATGAATCTACTTAGTGAAAAAGGAAGCTACGCACTCGTCGGAGGTCACCCCCCCCCCCTCACACACACACACACACAACCATAGAACGGTAGCTGCGGACCCGATCACACAAGATAACCATCGGAAAAAAATTAAAAGTTAAATTCAATAAATTTGAGACATCGACGAACGGTACCCAGTTGAGTGCCCCAGGGGCTTAATTCGAGGTCATTATAGCGATATTTATTTATTTTTATACTTTTGCTTTGGATTTATTTTTTTCTGGAAAAATTCTAAAGAATAGATGATCTTAAAATATTCTCGAAAATTATTTTCAAGAAAAAAAATCCGAAATACAGAAAAAAAAATGCAAGTGCGAGTTTTTAATTAAAAATTTGACACAATATAAAATTTTGAAGCACTTATGAAAAAAAAAAAATAGTAACAATTGGCAACTTTAGAATATATTAACACTCGCTCGCGAATTTTCTTCAAACAAATCGCTCAAATATAAATTATGTTTATTATTACTATTGTAAAGGTGTGCTGTTTTATTTTTCTGTAAAAGTTTATGCATTTTTCAAGTAAAAATATTTATTTTCCGTAAAATGACACGTTGTATCTGAATAAATAGAATATAATAAAATTGTAGAAGCATATTCACACGCATGGTTTCAATTTTCATACGACCTTATTTCAAAGACCAAGGCCAAGACTAAACCTGCGACATTAATCATTCTACAAATCCGTTATTAAGCTACTAAAAAAAAAAAAAAAAAAAAAAAAAAAATAATAATAATAAACAAAAGATGCTAGTGTGTCTGTCTGTGTACGAGGGCTATGTAAATCTACCGCTCGTAGGTTCTAATTGCACCTGAGGCTCAGAGTTTTTTTTATTTTATTATATAATTAGCTGAGTTGTTAATTAAAAACCACAATTAAAAATGGTCTGTCGAAAAAAAGTTTTACGGTACGTGCCAGAAACGCCATTCCAAAACAGGCAAGCAGAGAAGATCGGAAAGTGCGAGATCGACTTCTTTTAACCCGTTTTTCTAAACGCGCATCGGCCAAACCGTCCTCATTAAATTAAATGTCACAGTTTAAAATGCCGCAATCTGTTTGAAGAGATATTATTGTTAATCTTTTAACAAAAGATTTTAAAAGTTCGATTACGTGGGGTCTATTTTTTCTTTCTCTTTTATTTTTATTTTTCCTTAGCTGTCATAGAGTTTAGTTTTAGAGATACAGAGAAACTAAAAATACCCACCTAATCCCTTGAAGGGCGGTGGGATATATTATATGCCACCTAATTTTAATCAAGATTTGCCAATTATAAAATTTTGGTAGGAAAATATTGTATAATTGCTTTTCCTTATTTTGAAATATTTTTTTTCGAAAATTCCGGTGTGAACAACATTACAGAAACACAATTATGAGACCTTCTTTTCTACGACGCGAGATGCAACACGTTTTAAAAAATAAGAATATTAACACTTTCGAAAAAATTCCCTTCTGGGAGTCAGTATACGTGCCTCCAGAATACACTCTTTATTTACTAAGTTAAAAGTAACTAAACATTGAAATTTTAGGGCAATATTTTTATACGCTCTTTGTACACACGATTTTCATCACCTGTAAAAATATCGAAACATACGAAGTACTAAAATAAATAAATAAAATTTTTGTTGAGAAACACAAGTTGACTCTGATGAGGACCTCATTCCAAGACTTTCAGTTGTTGCTACAAATGTTCGTGAAATACTTGGAATCTGCGAAAAGGTACGCCAATCACTTGCTAGATGCTGCCAGTGGCACATTTGAGTACTTACTGCAAGTATCATGTCAATAAAACGCTCGTTTTCATTGCCTCCGCATTTCTTGTTTTTCGCCGAAACTTTTCATTTCCGACCCCACGTTGCTATACCATAATTGCTTCTTTATGTGTACTTTAACTTCCCTCACACTTTGTCCCATGTTCGTATAAAAACCCTGTATATAAAATCAATGTTGCTGTGGTGGGTCCCATTGTCTTCGGCATCGTTTACCCAGTTTACACGAATTTTGTCCAAGGATCAGAGAAAAAACGCGAATTTCGTCAAAAGATCGCGGAAAAAACACAAATTTCGTCAAAAGAATGCGAAAAGGTGCAAGTTTCGTCAAAGGATCACAAAAAAGCGGGAATTTCGTCAAGGGATCGCAAAAAACGGGAATTTCGTCAAAGGATCGCAAAAAAAAGCAAATTTCCTCATAGGATCGCAAAAAATGCAAATTTCGTCCAAGGATCAGAGAAAAAACGCGAATTTCTTTCAGGGATCACGAAAAAATGCAAATTTCCTCATATGATCGCAAAAAATACAAATTTCATCCAAGGATCAGAGAAAAACGCGAATTTCTTTCAGGGATAGCGAAAAAATGCGAATTTCGTCAAAGGATCGCGGAAAACACAAATATCGTCAAAAGATCGCGAAAAAGGTGCAAATTTTGTCAAAATATCATAAAAAAGCGGGAATTTCGTCAAAGGATCACAAAAAAGCGGGAATTTCATAAAAGGATCGCAAAAAAGCGAATTTCGTCCAAGATCAGAGAAAAAACGTGAATTTCTTTGAGGCATCGCGAAAAAATGCGAATTTCGTCAAAGAATCGCGGAAAAAACACAAATTTCGTCAAAGGTTCGCGAAAAAGGTGCAAATTTCGTCAAAAGATCGCAAAAAACGCGAATTTTGTCCAAGGATCAGAGAAAAACGCGAATTCCGTCCAAAGAATGCGAAAAAGGTGCAAGTTTCGTCAAAGGATCACAAAAAAGCGGAATTTCGTCAAGGGATCGCAAAAAACGGGAATTTCGTCAAAGGATGGCAAAAAAAAACGCAAATTTCCTCATAGGATCGCAAAAAATGCAAATTTCGTCCAAGGATTAGAGAAAAAACGCTAATTTCTTTCAGGTATCGCGAAAAAATGCGAATTTCGTCAAAGGATCGCGGAAAATGCACAAATATCGTCAAAAGATCGCGAAAAAGGTGCAAATTTTGTCAAAATATCATAAAAAAGCGGGAATTTCGTCAAAGGATCACAAAAAAGAGGGAATTTCATAAAAGGATCGCAATTAGCGAATTTCTTCCAAGATCAGAGAAAAAACGGGAATTTCTTTGAGGCATCGCGGAAAAAACACAAATTTCGTCAAAGGTTCGCGAAAAAGGTGCAAATTTCGTCAAAAGATCGAAAAAAACGCGAATTTTGTCCAAGGATCAGAGAAAAAACGCGAATTCCGTCAAAAGATCGCGGAAAAAAGACAAATTTCGTCAAAAGAATGCGAAAAAGGTGCAAGTTTCGTCAAAGGATCACAAAAAAGCGGGAATTTCGTCAAGGGATCGCAAAAAACGGGAATTTCGTCAAAGGATCGCAAAAAAAAAAGCAAATTTCCCCATAGGATCGCAAAAATTGCGAATTTCGTCCAAGGATCAGAGAAAAAACGGGAATTTCTTTCAGGGATCGCGAAAAAAATGCGAATTTCGTCAAAGGATTGCGGAAAAGCACAAATATCGTCAAAAGATCGCGAAAAAGGTGCAAATTTCGTCAAAATATCATAAAAAAGCGGGAATTTCATAAAAGGATAACAAAACACGCGAATTTCGTGCAAGATCAGAGAAAGAACTCGAATTTCTTTGAGGGGTCGCGAAAAAAAGGCAAATTTAGTCAAAGGATCGCGGAAAAACACAAATTTCGTCAAAAGATGCGAAAAAGGAGCAAATTTCGTCAAAGGATCGCAAAAAAACCCGCAAATTTCCTCAAAGGATCGCGAAAAAGGTGCAAATTTCGTAAAAAGATCGCAAAAAACGCGAATTTTGTCCAAGGATCAGAGAAAAAACGCGAATTCCGTCAAAAGATCGCGGAAAAAACACAAATTTCGTCAAAAGAATGCGAAAAAGGTGCAAGTTTCGTCAAAGGATCACAAAAAAGCGGGAATTTCGTCAAGGGATCGCAAAAAACGAGAATTTCGTCAAAGGATCGCAAAAAAACGCAAATTTCCTCATAGGATCGCAAAAATTGCGAATTTCGTCCAAGGATCAGAGAAAAAACGGGAATTTCTTTCAGGGATCGCGAAAAAAATGCGAATTTCGTCAAAGGATCGCGGAAAAAGCACAAATATCGTCAAAAGATCGCGAAAAAGGTGCAAATTTCGTCAAAATATCATAAAAAAGCGGGAATTTCATAAAAGGATCGCAAAATACGCGAATTTCGTCCAAGATCAGAGAAAAAACTCGAATTTCTTTGAGTGGTCGCGAAAAAAAGGCAAATTTAGTCAAAGGATCGCGGAAAAACACAAATTTCGTCAAAAGATGCGAAAAGGTGCAAATTTCCTCAAAGGATCGCAAAAAACGCGAATTTCGTCAAAGAATCGCGGAAAAAACACAAATTTCGTCAAAAGTTCGCGAAAAAGGTGCAAATTTCGTCAAAAGATCGCAAAAAACGCGTATTTTGTCAAAGAATCCCTTATAAAACATAAATTTTTTCTAAGGATCTCGGGAACAAAAAAAAAAAAAAAAAAAAAAAATTCTTCAAAGGATTGCCAAAACAAACAAATTTTTCCAAAGAATCTCGAAAAAAAATAAAATTTCGTCAAAGTAGGAGACTGCTGCACTTCAGGTGTGCAGCTGTACCTCTTGCGGTCGTAGAACTCCCCTTATCTTTATGCTTCTAAGCGATAATTGCTGGAAGTGAGCTTTTAGTTAGGCATGTCCTTCTGGTGAAGTAGCCGATGCTTTCATTCTTCTTAGCATGTACATAAATAAAGTTCGAATATAACACGATATCTTTCCTGAGTTCTGTATTAGAACGATTAAGTTAAGATAAAATGAAAATAAAATTACAATGAAGTGTGAGACACTCTCACTTTACTTAACAATTTCTGCAAAAAAAACACTGCACACGAGTGTATACTATCGTACTCCATATCCACCATTAAGACATTACAACATCACTGTCCAGAATCCTATGTAGTCTAACTGTCCAGCTTTCTTCGTTAAAACTCACTGACTCTCTCTCTTTTTCCTTGCCCCAGCTATGGGCCTGAAGAACCCTTCTCTCATTGGTTAGTCAGGATAGCCCACTTACTTTCCTCCAAGCCCCGCAATTTCCCCGAGATGTAGAAATTTATACTTTGTGTGCACCCTTGGACATTTCAAAAGGAAATAGATAAACTTCGAGTAGAAAGAAAATGTCAGTTCTGGGACAGCCGGGTGAGGAACGGAGGATTGTCCCCCATCCGGTGCCTCCTCCGGTTCCGCACCCTTGTGCCTCACCGCACGACCGCCTACCACCCCTAGAAACCGATTTAAACGCTCCCTATCGGAAAAAGGAATTTTTTTTTCATGAAAAAAGGGTTAACTTTCTATTATACCATGAGATGTGAACATTAGATCGACTAGATTATCATACTATAAGATGAAGATTAAATTTATATTTTAATTTTGAATGATCAATACCTTAACGAGTATTATTAATTAAGTAAAACAATAAAAAATAATTAAAAAAATGAAAGCTTTGAGATTTTATCATACTTTTAGATGCTAGTTATGCAAGATTTAAATCCTTAGATGACTACACCCCACAAGAAATCCCATTCACTGTTACCCTTTCACATTCCTCAAACTTGGGGTCAAAACAAAGGGTTTTGACGTCACAAACTGCAATAGAACATCAGAAAATGTTTTTATTCAAGAAAAATATCAATTTTGAATGAAAAAGGCTGATTTCTTTACAATATTTCAACTATAAGATGAGGATATCAACTTTAATTATACTTTTTGAACAACCATCACCTTATCCCTCTGAGCGATTTGAGAGCTTTCCTGCATTTTCATAAATTTTTCTATAAAACTAATGTTAATTTAAATTTTCTTTCCCTGTTTGTTTCTAATATACACTTCTTGCCCCTTTATTTGACATTCATCTTAAAATACAATTCCGTTAAAATTATTTTTGTCCGATTTACAACCGATTTAAGTTGTTTTACGGAAACGGGAAAATACAGGCAAATCGAATAGAGAGTTAATGACTTATTAATTAAGCTAAACAATGGAAAATATCAACTTTTTAAGGAAAAAGACTGATTGTTTTAGATTTTTTCAACTATAAGATCAGAATATCAACTTAACAGAGGAAAGTTAAACATACATTTCAGTTTTTTGTATGATCAGCAAAATAATGAATATTAATAATTAAGCAAAGCAATGGAAATCATAATTTTTTAAGGAAAAAAGCTGATTTCTTATGAATTTTTCAATTATAGCACGAGAAATATCAAATTCTAAGAGGAGAGTTAAACTTATATTTTAGTTTTTGAACAACCATCCCCTTAATAAGTATCCTTACTTAAATAAAAGAAATATTTTCAAGAAATAGATAATTTTTTTATGCAAATTTTCAACTTTGAAATACATTTGTTAATATATTGTTACCAGATACTAATGACTTAATTTAACTTATTAATAAATATGAACACGATATAAAGACATTCAAGCTTTTAAAAATATGTAAAGTTTAACAATATAATTAGTATCTTGTAACAGTATATAAACAAATGTATTTCAAAGTTGAAAATTTGCGTAAAAATTCATCTTTTTCTTGAAAATTGATATTTCTTTTGATTAATTAAGGATACTTATTAAGGTTTTGTTGTTAAAAATTAATTTATAAGTTTAACTCTCCTCTCAGAAGTTGATATTTCTCGTGCTATAGTTGAAAAATTCATAAGAAATCAGTTTTTTCCTAAACATTTATATTGTTTTGCTTAATTATTAATATTCATTATTTTGCTGATCATTAAAAAACTGAAATGTATGTTTAATTTTCCTCTTTTAAGTTGATATTCTGATGTTATAGTTGAAAAAATCTAAAGAAATCGGTCTTTTTCCACAAAAATTTATATTTTTCATTGTTTTGCTTAATTAATAATACTCATTAAGGTGATGGCTGTTCATAACTAAAATAAGTGCTTAACTTTCCTTTTTTTTTTAAGTTGATATTCTGATCTTAGAGTTGAAAAAAATCAAAAGAAATCACTCTTTTTCCTTAAAAATTGATATTTTTCATTGTTTTGCTTAATTAATAATACTCGTTATGGTGTTGATCATTCAAAATTCAAATATAAATTTAATCTTCATCTTATAGTATGATAATCTAGTAAATCTAACGTTCACCACTCATGTTATAGTAGAAAATTAACCTTTTTTTCATGAAAAATTTTCCATTTTCCGCTAGGGGCGTTCGAATCGGTTTCTATGGGTGAGAGGCGGTGGTGCGGTGAGGCACGAAGGTGTGGCACCGGATGTGGGACGGTCTCTCGGCTGTCACAGAACTGTCATTTTCTTACTACTACTTCGTTATCCTCTCCACGAATTCCTTTCAACAAAAGGCTGTACTTTAAGGCGATGTACTGCCCGGAAATATTTGTTGATTGCCTCCAGGCCTTTGTGTGTCGAAAACACGATGTCACACTCTTTTAACTACATTTTTTCGCGATAATTACTATAAATCATATGCAATTTAAATAATTCGTAAGCATTACTGATTATAAGCGTAAATTGTTAAACGGGTTTTTTAATCGAAGTTTGGTTTTTTAAATTGAACTAGCATAATAAGACATGTTTGTATAATATAAAAAAATCGTATACAGGGTCACGCAAAGAAATGCGGATACATGGGCGCCTATAGATGATAATTTCTGGAAGTGGGATTTTAGTAATTTTAAACGTTTTTTTCCTCGATTAAACTTTAGCTTAATATGTAGCATGTAAAAATATTTTAAGGTAATATACAACACACAAACGAATTCAAATACTTTTCCGTCAATTGGTGGAAAATGTTGAGGGTGAACTTCCATTGTCTTGTGAGAAATCTACAATATCTCACTCTAAACCCCTGAATACTGGTCAAAAATCAGCATAGGGAAACCAATGTAAGAGCAACCTGCCCTTAATTTTGGCTAAGCCCAGAAATTTGCCATTAACCTTCAAAAGATTCGACCGGTCATCACCAATCATCACGGTGGAAACTATAGTAAAGACAACATCAATGTGTAGGGCGGTGAAACCTTTCTTTAAGAGGCTACTTCAGTCAAACGAAAAGACCCGTTCGCCAATGCTAATCCTATGGAAGGAATTTATAAAGATATCTCGGTAGCATTTCAATATTTTAAAATGATTTTTTTTGCATTGAATAGTTGAAATCGATCTGTAGAAAGACCGTTGTTTACTTTTTCAATTTTGTTTACAGGTATTTTTAATTAGGACACTTTCATTTTCGAAACCGGTTTCGAAACTGAAAGCATCCTCATAAAAAAAAATCTGCAATCAAAATCGAAAAAATAAAAAACGGCCTGCATACAGGTTGATCTCAACTATTCAATGCAAAAAAAAAAAAAAATCATTTTAAAATATTGAAATGCGACCGAGATATCTTTATAAATTTCTTCCATAGGATTAACATTAGCGAATGCGCCTTTTCATTTGACTTCATTTGACTCTTAAACTCACCAAAAACTACCTGGAGAAATCCATAAACTAAAACAGAAACTTTTCGACAATGAATTACTTTTTCTTATGAGGGCGAACCTTGTTTATGACATCACGTACCGGCTATCCGAATGACTAAGAGAAAATAACCATTTTTCTCTGCGAAAGATGGCTAGATGATATAAGGAAATGCAAGAGCATTCTAAGTAGTTTTTGAATGGAATCGTAATTCCAGTTCCAGTACGTCTTTCAGCGGACTGTTCTAGGTAATATACAACACACTTATATCTGAGAAAGACGTACAATTGAAATTGTAGTCGCCTACGGTGTAAAATCTTTGACTGTAGAAATATAATGCTGAAATTACGCAAATTTAATTTGCTACCATTTTCGATTGTTTAATATATATATATATATATATATATATATATATATATATATATTAAATAATCATTTCAAAAATTGAAAAATAAAAGTGAGAATTATCAAACCTTATATCAGTTGCACACCTTGAATAACACTTTTTTTATTCCATTATCGAACATAAAAACAGATTTTAATTAAACAAGTCTTTGTGCATTTTTACTTTGAGACTTAAGAAAAGTATTATGTATGGAGCTAAGTTCGTTCAAGGAAAGTTTCTCACTGGTATTGTGAGAAACAATAAATGTTCTAAGTGCGTTAATGTTAATGCAGTTTGCCCACTGTCCGTTCTTCTCCTCCCACCCCCTCCACAAGTTCCACAAACTTAAAAGAACTCATGTACAAGCCACACATGCTATTTGCATTTCATCTTTTCCCAAATATTGCTAGCAGAAAATAAAAAAAAGAACGACGCTGGGAGAAAAAAATCAGAGAAAATCAGTTACAGAATGAAAGAAACGACGTATAACCGATATTATGTGTCGTATAAACGAAACCTTACAACATTAAAATACATGGGGATGAATCCGGACCGCACTTACACGACGTATAAATTTAAAAGGCGTATAAATGAGAAACGTATAAACGGTCTGCTACGAAAATAAACGGGAGAAAGGCTTTTCTTCCCTGGGGATAAAAACTTGGCTAAGGCTGCGTTTAAACGCTTGTTTTGCTATCATTCAACACTTCCAAGAAACCTATTCCTCTCCATCCGTCTGTGGTTTGTTTATAAAAGGAAGGGGAGATTCAACAATGGGTAGGAGATAAGAAGGTTAGATTGACTTGAAGGAAATGTTTTCCTCCTGGAGGATGTCCGTTCGTTTTCTTTTACAGCTATTAAAGATGAAAAGCACCGCGTGACTACAAAAAGACGCTAATATGCTCCATGGCAAAAATGATATGTCTAATTCGGACCTTAAGAACTCTTTCAGAATTTCTAAAAAAATGTCAAAACTTCCAACAAAAAATTAAGATATCCGTTAAAAATCGATTTCAAAACATATTTATCTTATTTCAGAGACAATGAGTAGACAGTAGGTGTTTGAGAATGTAACCGAGAATGTAATAGTGTGCAGGTGATAGTGTGATGCTTTTGCGGCCTGTAAGTTTTTTCAAATACTGCATTTATAGATTTAAAATTTATTTATCTGTGCTTATTTTTTAACGCTGATTCTGAATATGTAATTTTCGCAAAAATCGATGAAGAACTTTTACGATAGTGACTAGCCTGTTTTCGGGCTGTATTTGTTAAATTTGTGTGGATGGAAAGGGGGATCACTTTTGATTAAATATCGCAATTAGTGTACGTGACATATATTATGATACAGACTGATTCCAAACATTATAAGTAACTCAATAAGGACACTGTATAACATTAAAGTAAAATTGTGAACATACCACTATTTTCGAATAATAATTTTAGATACTTTTTTCACTTCAAAGTATCTCGGGTTCTATGAGCCCGATGACAACGGAGTTCGACTCATTCCACTTGATATCGATAGACATACATATTTTAGTTCCACTTGTTACAGCCAGGGACCGCTTTCCTATCTCGAGTTCCATGTAGCCGTTCACAACGGGATTTGTCACATTCAACATGGTTTTCGATGGCTTCGTTCTGCAAGGGGTAAGGTGGTTTCTCTAGAACGGAGTTCGTCCCCTTGCTGTGAAAATTAGAACTAACATATGTTACAGAGCTTGGGCAGCACGGAAGGTGGATGCGGCCGTAGGAAACGAAAAATCTTGTAACTGATTTTTTTAAAATGATCTACCAGAAATTTTGAAGACTAATTTTTGCTTTATTTAACGACAGACATTACACGATTAAATAAAGTTAAGTGAAGGTAACTTTTCAAAAATTCTGTCACATATTTTGAATAAAAAAATCAGTTCTATTGGCAACTCTACTTCCACACAAGGCAATCGACTTTTGAAAAAGCTTTCATGAAATACGTAGTGGCGCGCCCAGTGTTACGCTTTTTAACACTTTCCAACAAAGTTGAAAAGTGTTTATGACTTCGCTTTATCTATCCGTCTGTCCGCGCTCTAACTATAGTAAATTACTCCGATTGGTCTAAAATTTTTGGATGTTATTGACCTCTACCATAGCACGATCCCTATTTCAAATGATGTGTGTAGCATATTTAGTTCATTTACAGGGACAGCCAAAAGTATTTCCGTTACATTACGGCCAATGGGAAAAAATCGTTTCAAATGATTTTTAATGGTGTTACACCTTTTCAAACATAGTAAAATTGATATACATTTATGAAGGGCACTCAAATATGCATTCTGTAGAATAAGCGTCGCAAAGAATAGTTATTATTAATTTACAGGGCTACACAAAAAAATTCAGTTACATTACGGTCAATTGGAAAAAATCGTTTCAAATGATTTTTAATGGTGTTACACCTTTTCAAACATAGTAAAATTGATATACATTTATGAAGAGCACTAAAATATGCATTCTGTAGAATAAGCGTCGCAAAGAATAGTTATTATTAATTTACAGGACTACACAAAAAAATTCAGTTAGATTACGGTCAATGGGAAAAAATCGTTTCAAAAGATTTTTAATGGTGTTACACGCTTTCAAACATAATAAAATCGATATATATTTATGAAGGGCACTAAAATATGCATTCTGTATAATATTCGGTACAAAGAATAGTTATCATTCATTTACAGGGCCACACAAAAAATTCAGTTACAAAATGATATAGGGGGAGGGGGAATTATTCGCGGTGTATTTTAAATATGTTAAACGATTTCAATAATGAAATTGATACTATATTGTATCAGAATTACTGTATATTAGCAATGATTGCTGGCAATGCATTTTTAATTATGATATGCTCTTTTAAGTTTCACTATATTTATGCATACTATATATAGTGTGTATAAATGCTGTAGTTCATGTACAGGTTTTTCTGTTCATCTACAGAAAAATTTCGTAAGGATTACTGAGCATGAGCTTAAATTGCTTAAAAATGGCTTTTAAATGAGTTATTCATTTATACGCTGAACTGCATTTAGTTTACTAAGAAATGTTTGTAGAATATAGATAAAATGATACACAGGGCCACGCAAAAAATCGGATACGTTTATGTATGATAATTTCTGGAAATGTGATTTCAGTAGTTTTAAAAGTGTTTTAGTTTGAATAAAATTTTAGCTAAATGGTGGCGTGTAATAAAGTTTACTTGGTAAACTACAGGGCTGCACAAAAATATTCCAGTATGTATCTATCTATTAGTATAAATTACTGAAAGAGAAATTTCAAACTGTTATGCATTTTCTTGCTAAACTAAATTTTCCCATTATATAGTATATAAATCAACCAACAGATCAAATACAGGGCTCTCCAAAAGAATTTGAATACATATTTGGCTATGTATGGTAACTGCTGAAATCAGTTTTTCAAATGTTTTATGCATTTTAGAAATTTTAACTTAGTTATCTATTTACCTTATTTCCCTAAATAACGAAGTTTTGTTAAAGCATTCAGGAAGTGTTGGAAAGTATTTCACGCATGATTTTTCTTTCTTGTTTTAACATTAGTTTTGATATTTTTAATATTATTTATTATTATCTTTATTTTTATTCTATTCTATTTTATTTAATTTTTTGGGGGTGTGGGTGTGGGTGGGGGGAGTAGTATGTCTTAATACAGGTTTATACAGTGTAGGGCAAATTTCCTTTACAATACTCGGGCTATTCTTTTAAATGCAGGTTTGGACTGAGACAGGAATTCATTCCTGGCGTATTATATCGGAGCGACATTTTTTCCCCCTTCCTGATAAAATAGTGTTTTCTATAGCCGTTAAAAAATAGAAAATATCTCAATACTTTTTAATCGCCAAACTGTTCCAGAGAGATGCGAAAAGTACTGTACAACTGGAAGTTGTGTCTAATGTTTTAAATTGAAACCAAATTTTGAAATAGGGGTTATTTTCATATTAAAAATTGTATCCACTTTAAATTTTTCATTTATAAAACCCGCTTTTGACACTATTTCTTTCCTTTGGTCAAGGTAGCGCCGAAAAGGGGACCCATTGTATGCTTTTTCTTACATTTTAGTAAACTTAGATGAGTTCAAAGTTTGAGGATGCTAATATTAATTCCTATGACTAACTCACTGTCATTCAATAAAAATAGCAGAAGTTTCTCTAAAGTAATATTCCACATTCATGAATACAAGATCAGATCTTATATTAATTTTTACTCCAAGAGAATGTTATGGTTTTCTTTTTTCAGTTTTTTTTTCATGCACATTTTACTTTTTTACAAAAAATTACTTTTTATTTCATACATTCATGTAGACAAAGTTTCCATTTATAGATATACAGACTTGCAATCTATTGAATCATTATCTTATTTAGCAGCGGAAGTTTGTTAAAAAATTATGGAAGTGTTTTAGTAATTCGTTCCAAATTGCTCCACGGTAGCTACGCCTCTGGTTAAACATTTATTTTTACATTTTGAAAGCTTTTTCCGATTGAATTAAATGATGTAATATATTCTAAATATCATTAAGGCTTGTTCGGGGGGGGGGGGGGGGGAAGAAAAAAGTTTTCCCACTTAACAACGTGACATTTTCCGATACATTTATTTCATGTACGCATTTTTTTATAGGTAAAGATAAGAAATCTGCAGACATGGTTATTTGGTAATGCTAGCTGTTTTCGTTTTTCTATAAATGTATAAATGGAGTTATAACAAATGTGCGTTGCTCTATGATAGTAACCTTTGTCCAATTGTTCTGCCTCAAAAATCGATTCAAAGCAGCAACTTTGACGCCATATGTTAAAAAAGCCTTTCGTTGATTGAAAAATGGAAATCACTATTCGATTTATTTTTGCACTTCGTTTGGAATACGTTTACGAATAAAAATAAATTTGAAAATGGGTCAGACAATAGCGAATTTGGGTTTGAGAATATCCTTAAACGAATACATATATATATATATATACAGTAAACTCTGTCTAACGCGGAATCGGTTGGGACTGAGAAAATTTTCCGTGGTAGAAAATATTCCGGCTTATGCAAAAAAGCTCCCCTTCCCCCCCCCCACCCCCACCCCCCCCCCAAAAAAAAATCTTGATCTTTGACTATCTTTCATTGATTTTCCTGATTCGAAAATCGATTGAAAACTGAAATTCTGAAATATCCTTTGTCTTTATAGATAAATGAGAAACGCTATTCAATTTCTTAGTACTGCTGTAATACATGCGAATTCGAAGTTTACACACAAAAAAAATAAACTTCGAGAATGAGACAGAACGCTATTATTTTGAATTTGAGTACAACTTTAAAATATAATATATTGTACTTTAGAAAATATATATTTTCATAAATTTGCATTCTACTAGAAATAATAATTTTTAAATGCAATTTTGTATATAGGGAAAAATTGCATAAGCAAGAATTCATTAAGATTCAAACGGTTTCTTTTCTTTTGAATTAACTTTTTCTTTTTCAAAGACGGAATTTAACTAACATCCTGACATTGAGCATTTGACTTAACAGTTTTAAAGTTTGATAAACGAAATGCCTTTCATTTTTAAAATATCCTTTTTTCCGCCTTATGCAAAATTTTGGTTTCGGCGGGACCTTAAAATCCTTTCCGTTTCTGCGTTAGACAGATTCCGTCTTATGCAGCATGAATTAATGTAATTTTCTATTGGGTTCGCCGGGACTTGAAGAATTTTCCGCGGTAGATAGATTTCCGGCTTACACAGAGTCCGCTTTAGGCAGAATTTACTCTATATATATATTTTATATATATTTTATACCAGCCTGCGTCAAAGCAGTGACGCATCTAGACTTATCATTTCGGAGGGGGCTGAGATATAGCAAAAGTTTCTAAGAGGGAATCACAAGACCACTTTAAACAGATTTTTATCATAGCAGGTAACGCATCTATTATACAATCAAACCTGCTAAGATCGAATCGCTCAGAAGTGGAAAAATTTTTGTTTTAGGCAGGTTTTCGCCTTCACAAGTATAACTCCATGGTTGTAACACATTTTTGAAAACAGAATACTGAAAATTATCTACTAAAATATATCTCAATAAATAGTAAATAAAACCGAAGTAAACAGCAAATTTAAAATTATTTAAGAGCGTTCTCACTCTACCTCCTCACCTCCTTCAACACATTCTAGTACTCTCATTTTGGAGCATACATGCCTTTCCTTTTGAATTTCATCTTAACAGGTTTCATTACATTTTTCTAAACTTTCGTAATTAAACTTGATATTTTCCACTAATTTCGGAGCGGGCTGGAGCCCCATCAGCCCACCCCCTCAATACTCCACTGGTCAAAGCCGTAGTAAAGATGCTGTGAAATGGCAATAGGCAGCAAATAGAAGAGCCACTTTATCTTAACTGTCAATTACCATTAATTAGTTATTCACTGGCAATCAAAGGCAGATTAAATAGCAATTTTTTTCGCATCAAGCATCAAATTGAGTTGATGGAGGACTGGCCCAATTCATAGTATATCTTTCAAAGTAATCAAAAGCTTTGTTGACTTTTTGAAAATCTATTTCCTAAAATAAATTTTTTGGTTAAATGTAATGTTAAATGTAATATAATGAGAAAATCGCTTAAACAAAATAAAAAAAAGGTAGTATAGTAGGTATAAAGCTGTAGATATTCCAAACGGAAGAGGCAAAAAAAAAAAAAAAAAAAAAAAATGAAATATACATATACTATAAAACCATCATATAATATTACAATTCATCATCTTTTTTTTAAAAATAAAAATTAATAAATTGAGTATCAATACATTACCCTGACATTATACACAATAAATCTGGATCAACTATTATTAATTTAACTAATCATTAATGAATTTTTTCTACTTTAATAAACCTATATCGTAATCACCTATATATGAAGTATTAAAAAATTAAAATATTCAAAATTGGCGAAAGGAAAATCAACACGAAGGCGAATTCATAAAAAGAACAAGTAAATAAAGAAATATATGTAGGAAATCATAAATATTTGAAATATTAGAAATATTTTGTAAAACAATTTGTAACTAAAACAATTTAACAAATGAAAAAAGACGTGAAATAATGAATCATTGTCAGCATCAACAAACCCTTTGCACGAAATATATATATATATATATATATGATTAACATTGAGAAGTGACACTGGAAATATAAATAAGTATTGCGCTGCCGCGCAATACTTAAATATATATATATACTGACAGAATTAAAGCTTTGAAGAGTTTCAAATTATCTTTATTTCTTTATCTTTGAAGTATCAGAATTTATTAATTACCCATATTAATTTTAAAGCAGGTTTTTTTTTTTTTTTTTTTTTTTTTTTTTTTGTATGCATTTGTTTATGATGTGCGAACAATGTTGCCAGTGGGTTACTTTTTTTTAAATTCAGATTTCTTGTTTGGCACCGCCTTTTTGAAACGGTAAAATTCCCTTTGTTTTCGCCTTAATATGGCATTAAATAAGGCGCATTTTACCATTTCAAAAAAGTGGCGCCAATCAAGAATCTGATTTATAAAAAAGTAGCCCGTCTGGCAACTAGGAGGTTTTTTTTTTTTGGGGGGGGGGGGTATGGAAGACACTACTGACAAGTTGCAGAGTTGGAAATTGTTCCATTTTTCAAAACTAATTATTCTCCCTAATTCCTTCGCCTTTAATTCCCTTCCTCCGAACAATATGTTTTATCAAAGTTTCACGATTTAACTTAAGACATTTACGATAATTCATAAAAAAAAATATTAAAATAGTAATCATATTGCATTCATTGGTCGGCTTTTATAAAGCGAGGTCTGAATTTGATTGTACGTTTGCATATTTTCAAGCAGATCTTGGAAATATAAAAACTAACTGTAAACTTTCTGTTTTGTATTTGGATGCATTTTCCAGTTAGTCTTCTGAAAACTTTTATCCATCTCTTACATAGACATTGCGCCCTAAATAATTATGTTGCGCATTGTTTGGCATAGCTAAAATACGCCTAAGCATTTCTATGTTCTGATAATTCTACCTGGATTAAATTTGGATTATAAATTTGTTAATATTCACAAAATAAATCAATTTAAACCTTCACTGAAATTCAAAGAAGTTATTTGCAATAGATCAATGTCAGTAATGTTAATGGAGATGGGGTAGCGGGGCTTCTTTAATCCTCTGTGTTACCTCTGTGGTGGGAGGAACGTAAAAGAATGATGGGGCATGGGAGAGGGGCATGGGAGACTGAGTGTCTTTGTCCCAGAATTGTAAGAAATTTCCTCTTGGGGATTGCTTACATTAGAGGAAACGGATGACAAAGCAGATTTTGTCTGAGCAGGGGTCGAAGCTGGGGATTTTTCTTAGGGGCCATTTTGTGAAAACTAAAAACTATTTTTGATAAATTCATTATTATTTTTGTAAACATAATAATTTTCTAACGAAAGATGAAATCCAGTTACTCAAGTTCGAAGCAAGCAAATCTTTCTGAAAAGATTTCCTTTCTAAGGAATTTGTTTGCAAATTACAGATAAAAACCGAAGAAAATAATTAAAGAAGAGTATGTTTTTATAGAATGAAATTTTGTGAAGGGGCTAATTTTATTAAGAGGGAAACTGTGAAGAAGCCTGTTTCATTAAGATGAAATCAGTGAAGGGACCTATTTTATAAAATGGATTTTTGTGATGGGGCCAGTGAGGGGAATTCAATTTACAGAAATTATCAAGTTTATTTACGAATGTTTTGCAAAATGTAATGAAACCTGCTGAGACGAAATAAAAGCAACAAGAAAATATTCCGCTTTAGACAGGTTATTTTAAAAAGTGCGTCATTTAACAGACTCCATGAAATATTTCGCTATACACAGGTACCATTTAACCCTTTCCGGCGCGGTGTCCTTAAAAAAGGACACCTAATTTTAATTCCAAAACTGACAAACGGCACCAAGAATATTTAACTAAAATTTCCCTGTTATAATGTACATGAAAATAAGCAATTTCGTATTTCCTAATTTCGTTTATAAATTGCGGTGTCAGTCCATTATTTCATCAGTTTATAAACAGAATTACTCCGCACTCCACGCTGGTAAAGGTAAAACACTTTTTACTGGATAAAAAATGACATGTGGTAATGAAAATAGCATTATTAAGTTTCATTAGTTTAAAAAAAAAACACTACGTAGATTGAGATTATCTTGTCACTGTGAACAACAAATCCTTCAGTGCTTTTATAAATTAATTTAAATGTTTGATACGTTACAGGCTTATTATTCGAATCTAGGAAAAAAGGTGACCGGAAAAAACGGGACCGGAAAAACGTGACAGAAAAAACAAGAGCGGAAAAAACGGGACAAGGAAAAAACGGGACCGGAAAAAACGTGACAAGGAAAAAACGGGACCGGAAAAAACGTGACAGGGAAGTGTTAAATATTGAACTTGTCGATAAATAAATACTAACAACTAAAGTGCAGTTTTTCGCTGTCAGTTTCTTACAGCGTAGGGGGGGGGGGGGGCAGAGTTAATGGGTGAGTTAGACAATTCTAAGATTTGGTCTAAGAAAATACAATTTTAACATTTCATTAAGAGAAGTTTAGTATGACTTCTGCAACGGATAAGTTAGTGCTTTCGACGGAGGGGGGGGGGGGGGGATTACGGAAATATAATTTATTGATTCTTTCAATTCGCTATTGATAGTTTATATATGAGCAAAGAGGTTTTATAAGGCGGAGGGGGAGGGAAAAAATTATGTACACAGCTTGTAAAGGGAATAAAATAAAGACGAAAAGAGGAGGCATTTCTTTAGAGGAATTTTTTCATTATCCTGCTTTTTGCTCGCAGGCTATCAAAGCCCAAGGGCTAATGTGCACGCAGGTTCTGTATGTATGTATGCATGCACTTACGTCTGTATATACGTAACGCGATAACTCTTGACAGAAACATCCGATTTGCTTTAATTTTTTTCCAGGTTCATTCTGATAAGGCGTACTTATGTAATTAACTTTTGTTTTGATATTAAATTTTCATGTTTTTTCTTAATATGAAAAATAAATTTTAGTAAAATTAATTGTTACCTTTTTCTACGATGAAAATCTAGATTTAAACATGACCTCCATTAAGAGACCACCTCTCGGAGCGACCCATTTTCATTGGAACGGAACGTGATCGCAAGGAGGTTTTACTGTATATAAAAAACGAAAAAATTGAGACTTTGAGTATGTGTTTGTTTAGTGAGTCTTTAAATTAATAATTTGAATAATTAATTCACCAGCAATTATCATTTTAAAAAAGTCTTAATATAATTCCATAAGTTTTAATATCATAACTAATAGTTATTTATAATTTATTTAATTTTATTAATATTTTGTTTCCTATCAAGCAATTAGATTGTTTTAAAGAGAGGGCAATATATTACATACGATTAGATTTGGTAATACTGTTTAACTAACTTTACATGACCTCAGGGTTTAAACTAAAGGGAAGCTAGGGGGCGTATACCCTGGCTCCCGGGTAAAAGGGGGAGGCATTAAATTTGGTTCGTCTTCCGGTTCAAAAAACAAATAACGGCATTAAGTTAAAAATGTCATGGAATCAGACAACCGAAAATAAAGATATATACATTTAGGCGGTTCTCAAATTCTTTACTCAACAACGCGAAACTTTGACAAATTTTCGATTTATTTTTAAACGTAAAGGCCTGGTTATATATATATATATATATATATATAAAATCTATAGATTACTAAAAAATATATAATTGAATAAAATTATAATTTCAAACTAAATAAATATGGCTATTAAGAAAAAATGTACCCAAATTGTGAATTTTAACGAAAAATCATGCTTTCGAAGCATGGGACCCTTCAGGTTAAATTCTTAATCCTTCAACAAAGAGAGTGGTTCCTCTTATTATTGATTGACAATCATTCAAAATATTTTGCTTTCTATTTGATTGTAACAGGCGTTTTGCAGATTGTAGTTTTAAAAGAATGATAGACAGGTATTATGTTGACAAAAAGTACATTGGAATTTTACAACTCACTTCAATATACATATTTGAAAGTGATAGAAGATAAGTTTTCCAGAATGGTTTTTGTTGAATGATATTAATCTGACAGACAAATAATGTATAATAAAAGGGGTTGTTTCTTATGTGAAACTTTTACGTGCCACCCATCGTCTTTTATGAGATCTTTTCATGTAAATAATAGGTAATGGTGTTGATTTTAGATATTTCACACAATTTGAGATAGCGTATAATGAATAACTTTGAACGGGATTATTGGAACAAATACTCAGCTGTATTTATCCTTTTTAAATATTCCTTGAAGTGCCATATGCTACATTCCTAGAGACCTCACAAGTTTAAAGACTGAATTATTTTTTGCTTAACTATTGCAGATTGATGTATAATAATTTAAGAGATTGGTTGGTTGTGTTTATGACGGCCAATTATCAACACGAGGGATATGGGCCCAAAAGGTGGGGGTGCCCTTCTTGGGAGTCTTTCTAATGGAACCTAACCCGTATTTACGCATGGAAATCCATGATTCGAAGCAAACCACGAAAACTCCGAACGATTAGGCCGACGGGTGCGATTGGGTTTGAACCCAGCACCTCCCGTCTACCAGCTTCGAGAGCAGAACTTCTCGGCCACTGGAGGGGCAATAATTTAAGAACTCACATTGTTTTAACCTTGTTGTAGATTTAGGAAATGTACAAATGTCATGTTCTTACAAGAGAATTCCCCCGTCCCCCAATCTTTCAACATCAAGAAAGCTGAAAAGATGCAAAGGGAATGAAATCATCATTTTAAAAATACTTTTGTTTTGTGCAACCAATAATGCTTTCTAACATGATAGAGTAAAGTGTCTGTAACTCATTCTAAATTGTATTACTACTAATCGATGTATTAAATGAATTTTATAAACAGTTATTTTAATGGTATTTTGAAGAACTGTCGTCCTAATGAAGGAAGCGCCATATCGGAATAAACCGATATATCAAATTTGAAGCAAATTGAAAAATTCTGCCCCTGAAAAACCCATTTATTTAAATTAAAGGGGGACTAGCCCCCGCACCCCTCTCTTCATACTTAACCAATAAACCTCCAAATTTAATCAAGGCAGCTCCTTAGCATAATAAACCAGTATACTAAATTTGGTGCAAATCGAATAACTGTGCATGAAACACCCATTTATCTAAATTAAGGAGGTGTCTAGCCCCCTTTCCCCCGTGTATACTTAACTAATGAACCTCCAAACCTAATCAAGACAGCTTCTTAACATAATAAACCGGCATACCAAATTTGGAGCAAATCTAATAATTCTGCATGAAAAACCCATTTATCTAAATCAAGGGGGTGGCTAGCTCCTCCCCCCTTTATATTTAACTAATGAACCTCCAAAACTAATCATGGAAGCTCCTTAACATAATAAATCGGTATACCAAATTTGGAGCAAATCGAATAATTCTGCATGAAAAACCCATTTATCTAAATTAAGGTGGGGGAGTGGCCTCCCTTTACTGTTAACCAATAACCCCCAAAACTAATTAGGGAAGCACCTTATCAGAATGAACCTGAAAAAAAAAATGAAGCAAATCGGATGTTTCTGTCAAGAGTTATCGCGTTACGTACATACAGACGTAAGTGCATACATACATACATACAGAACCTGTGTGCACATTAACCCTTGGGCTTTGATAGTCTGCGAGCTAAAAAGCAGTACAATGAAAAAATTCCTCTAAAGAAAATGCCCCCTCTCTTCGTCTTTATTTTATTCCCTTTACAAGCTGTGTACGTAATTTTTCCCTCCCCCTCCGCCCTCCACTGTACCCAAAAATCATTATTGATTAAAGTTTTATAAATATATAAAACATCTTTGCTTAATATAAGCTATCAATAGCGAATTGAAAGAATCAATAAATTGTATTTCCTTAATACCCCCCCCCCCCCCCCCCGTAGAAAGCACTAACTTGTCCGTTGTAGAAGTCATACTAAACTTCTTAATGAAATGTTAAAATTGTATTTTCTTGGACCAAATCTTAGAATTGTCTACCTCACCCATTAACTCAGTACCTCCCACCCCCATCCCCTACGCTGTAAAAAGCTGACAGTGGAAAAACTGCACTTTAGTTTTAATTGTTTATTTAAATATGGCCTTCATGTCGTTAAAAAAATATATAAGTTTTACTATGTTTTTTAAAATATATATTAAATTCCTTAAAAAACAAACTTCATATTATATTTTCTGTTATGTTTACAACTTAATAAATAGAATACTTTCCCGTGGTCTTTTATCCGATTTGTTTTTTTCTATGTGCGCTTTTTTCCCGTGGTTCCAGTATCTTATAGAAATGTTTATTTTAATTTATTTTGTTTAATTTAAATGTTTAGAATAATATATCTGGAAATTCCATGATGAAACCAAAAATTAATTTGACTTCAATCAATTGCTTAATATAATAAAAAAAAAAAAAAAAAAAAAAAGGAAGAAAGAAAGAAAGAAAAGAAAAGAAAAGAAACAACAAACTATGCTAATTTTTAATTTTAGGCATATCTTAACAAAGATATTTACTTATTATTATTTTTTCTTTATTTGTTCTGTTAATATCTGAAAATACTAATGCCACTGATTAGGACATAAAAAATTATAAATTGATAAGTGATTCAGAAAGTCTAAAAAATGTTATTATTATTATTATTAATATAATTTTATGTTAATAAACAAAAAATTCAAATAGCGTTAAATAAAATAAAAATAATAAAAATAAAACTTTTTAATCGAATCTATTATAACTAACTTCTTTAAAATTAAAAAAAAAAAAAAGTTTATATGATATTACACATGCGTAAGTCGAAAAACAAGTTGTTATGTAAACGAGCATTCTCGTATGCGAACATTCACATTTTTCAATATTTGCATTCTAATTATCAACGGAAAGTATTCTTATTCACATAATATCCAAATTAAGTAGTAGTGTAAATGTGAATTTTCATATGCAAATATTCAGGAACTTTTTTTATAATAGCATTCTTAAATATCAACGGAAAATATTGGTATCACCGTTCGCGAATATCAAATATCAAGTAGTGATGTTAATTAGAATTATCGTAAGCGAATCTTCAATTTCTTTCAATATTAGCATTCGTAGACATCGACGAAAAATATTTGGATTCGCGTTCGCGAATCTGCAGTTGGAAGAATCTATAAATTGTATTTCCTTAATTCCCCCCCCCCCCCCCCCACACGGAGAAAGCACCAGCTTGTCCCTTGTAGAAGTCATGTTGAACTTCTCTTAATGAAATGTTAAAATTGTGTTTTCTTGGACCAAATCTTAGAATTGTCTAACTCACCCATTAACTCAAACATCAACGGAAAATATCGGTATTACCGTTCGCGAACATCAAATATCAAGTAGTGATGTTAATTAGAATTATCGTAAGCGAATTTTCGAATATTTTCAATATTAGCATTCGTAGAAATCGACAAAAAATACTTGTATTGGCGTTCGCGAATGGGAAGTTAAAAGAATCTATAAATTGTATTTCCTTAATCCCCTAACCCCCCCCCCCCCCCGTAGAAAGCACCAGCTTGTCCCTTGTAGAAGTCATGTTAAACTTCTCTTAATAAAATGTTAAAATTTTGTTTTCTTGGACCAAATCTTAGAATTGTCTAACTCACCCATTAACTCTCCCCCCCCCCCCCCTACGCTGTAAGAAACTGACAGTGGAAAAACTTTAGATTAGTTTTTAACGTTTATTTATCGACAAGTTCAATATTTAACACTTCCTTGTCACGTTTTTTCCGGTCACCTTTTTTCCTTGTCACGTTTTTTCCGGTCCCGTTTTTTCCTTGTCCCGTTTTTTCCGCTCTTGTTTTTTCTGTCCCGTTTTTTCCGGTCCCGTTTTTTCCTGTCACCTTTTTTCCGTTGACCTATTATTCGAATCTAGGAAAAAAGGTGACCGGAAAAAACGGGACCGGAAAAAACGTGACAGAAAAAACAAGAGCGGAAAAAACGGGACAAGGAAAAAACGGGACCGGAAAAAACGTGAAAAACTCGTTACAGCGCTGTCGTGTTTTATTTTATTTCAATAATATTCCAAAATATTGGCGAAAACGGTTGTACTGTGGTTATGTAATTTTTTGACGAGAAGTAAGCTTACATTTTAAATACCTTAGAAATCTAACTGAGTAATACTGAATCTCGAACACATGCCCATAACCCTCTCAAAAAAAAAAAAAAAAAAAAAAAAAAAAAAAAAAAAAAAAAAATCCTATTCACAAAAATTTACATTTTAAAAAGAATTCAGAAAATGCTATCAAATTTGACATTTTACGCCGATTTCCAAGTACCAGAAAAGTCAGCATCAGAGAACGATCGCCTGCAATTCCAAATGTATCCCTTTATGAAAAAATTGAAAACATTATTCGGTAAATGTCATGCACGTACGCTAAAAATATATTCTTTTCTCAAAAACGCACAACTTTCAGGCATATATATATACATATATATAAAACCATTAATAACTATAAATAAGCATGCTACTTATAAGCAAGATTATTGAAGTGATTTGTAATCGAAAAGTTTTTCATTTTTTGATAAATTAAAAGCTATTATTGTCTCACGACATCAGTTTTTTCCTTCTGCGCACTTTCGTGTTGAGAACGTCAATTTGACATCGTTTTCTGAAAGATCCCCTGTTTTTACCGAAAAATGGAAAAAACAATTCAACTACAAAGTTTCTGAGTAAGAATACCTGCCAGTTTCATGCATTTGCGAACAAAAATGATTTTAAAAATGTGGTAGAAAGTAGTCAGTTTGGATTTTTAGAACTTATTAAAATCTTCTGTTTACTTCGATTTTATTTATTTTTTATTGAAAAACTATATTTAGCAGATAATTTTCATTATTCTGTTAAAAAATATAAAAACTTGTGTGGCGGAGATAGGGGGATATTTAGAGTTACTCCCAACCAAACCTTTAAAAAAAATCATTAATTAACAATTATATGAATAACTACAAAATAATTAGCAGGTTTTATGAATCAAATAAATCAAAACAGTTAAAATCAGTATTATTTTTTTATATTTGTTCTAAATTCTCAGATTTGTTGAATCACATTGTTTAAAAAATCATGACGTATTTAAAGGCTGTTACTGTAATTTAAAAGTAGAGAATACGTTTAGTGATTAGTGCGTACTTTTAGAGAAAAATCCCCTCTCGTTTCCATAAAATAAGTAATGGGATGCGAACAAAACCCACTGTCAAAATCCTTGAGGACAAAATCCCGACCGGATAAAATATCCACCGAAAAAAAGCTCCTGCGAACAAAACCACGCTTTGATAAAAAATTGCTTCATTTTGACAAAGTTTCTTTTACAGAAAGAAACTTTAAACATTTAAAAAAGATTTGAAACTTAATTCAGGCTTCGCTAATATCATTTTTATAACAGAACTCTTCAGCGCCCCCCCCCCCCCCCCACCACCACCCTCTTCGGGAAAATTAGAAGTTTTGAGTTGTGTGATATGTACTTTCTATTTCATTTCTACAAGTATTAATACATATATGATCGCACGGGTTTGTATTTTAAAATTTTTGATGAATTTTTTTATTTACTCTTCTTACCCCTCCCCCATTCTTCAAAGAGGGAATATACATTTTATCAAGGTCTTCGTAATTCAATTTTAGTACATGAAGATTTTCAATAAATACACCAGATAAGAATGGTTTTTGAAATTTATTTTAACATTCTCTCTTTTTTGCAGGGGAGGGGGGGAGGGGGGATCTCAAAATTTTCCATTTCCACGCTCAATGATGCGAAACATTCTGACATGTGACATTGTTATAAAATTTCTTTTATTCCGATATGTGTTATCATTTTCATAACTTTCATAGCTTTTCTCAATCAGTTTCCAAAGAATTCATCCGAAACAAAATTTTGAATTTTCCCCTTAGACTTTGAGTTAAGCAGATTACAGCTTTGGTGTAACTTTTTCTTGACTGTTTTTTAAATGACCCTCCACCCTCAAAAAATCTTCGCTTCAGAACATTAAAACTTTCTGGTACGTTTACGGACAAATTTTAAGACATAAAAACACGACACTTGCAGACATAACTATTGAAAAAAAAATTCGATAAATAAATTACATCTTGAGTTATAAACAATTGTTTTTTCAGGACGGCATTTTTTTTTTCTTTTTTCGTCCAGTTTCAAAGCGCCGATTTTGACAACGTTCCCTGAAAGATCTTCTATCTATACCCAAGAAAGGAAAAAAAAATCGATTGCATAGTTTTTTAATAAGAGCACCTGTCCGTTTTTCATCAGTATCCATTTTCATCAGTATCCATTTTCATCAGTATCCATTTATCCAAACACAAACAAAATAATGGCTGAATATCATATCTTCTGACATTGTTATTCTTTTTTCAAACATCAATTCTGATCTTTTATCCTGTAGTTCGTACGATGTTTAATAAAAAATATTAAAATAAAATAATTTTTGAGCTCTTTATTGCCAAATTTTTTAATATTTATTTATTTATTGTAATTAGACATTTAAAATTTCCTTAATATTTTAAATGGTGGACAGAAAACCTGAATTTATTTTCCAGTTTTCTTTCTAAAATTAAGTAAAATTAAATTATTAAGGAGAAAAACGACAATAGTCCATAGACAGTTTAATTTAATGGCTTGGAAGGCGTACTATTGTCTTCGACAGAGGAATAAAATGGAAATAATCCTTTGAACATTCAGTTAAAGATAGGTCGATATACAACTGAAGATAGTGTAACCTCGCTTATAAATTAAAATAACTCTCTTAATAATTATTTTATGACTATCAATATTTCCAGGTTCTTCCCATATATCCCATTTTTACAATATTTCTGTTATATTGTATTAAAACCAGCTTAATGAAACTAATTGCTAAATTATTTAGATTTTACAATTTTTCTTAATACAATGCGGTATACCAATTTTCCATTTCTTTAAAAGCTGATGTAATTATATAATATAATATTTTTACTATTAAAATATAAATGTCCACATCAAAGAAGAGGGGGGGGGAAGGCAACGTCTAGTGTCAAAGTAAGTTTAATAAAGTAACTTAAAATATTATTTCTATGTGATAAATCTCTTATCGCTAGTTCTGAATATTTCAATGTCATTCATAAGCTATAATAATCAGGACCAAAAAAGTTCTATTGTATTTTTCGTACAGATTTGGGCGATTCCGTTTTCTCCGATGAATTGTAAAAGAAAGAAAAGGAGATAATAAATAGAGACAGTATATAACAAAAGAAAATATTTTCTCTTTTTGAAAAACTGAAAGTTTACATGGAAGAAAATCCTTATAGAAAATTTCCATAGAGTGTGCTGTGACATTTACAGTGCGAATTATGAGTATTTAAAGTTGTCAACACATTATATTTATCATACATTAAAATAAGGGTGGTTCTATAAAAAATCGACAGAGCCCCCCCCCCCCCTCCTCCTCTTCACCATTAAAACGATTACGTTTACCATACGAAATTTATATGGGCAGCGACAATTTGTATCCGAGTTATAAGTGTTGGTAGTTCTCGGTGTTTTCCTTATATTCTCGCAATATTAAAATTTAGGGGGCTTCGGTTAAAATGAAACAGACAATTTCCCCAGTTCACGCACACAAAATTTCAGCGTGCTGTGACAATTTGATCACTGGTTGTAAGAGTTTAAATTTTGAGAGCTCTTTATAAAATTTATTCAGCTTTTTATAAAATTTAGAGGGGATTGATAAAAGATGATAATGGCCTCTTGTACAGTTTTATCAGGAAGGCAGTCATAGGTTTTATGCCCCCTTGGGAGTGGGAAGGGCCAAATTAAAACTCGTCCGATCTGATGTTTATATTCTTAGAAAACATCCTGACAAATTTTTATCGTCCAAAGCCGTGACAGATTTCGAGGTCTGTTTTTTGTAATCCAACCCCCCCCCCCCCCCGCGCCCCTTACACACACACACACACGCCACCCTAAAAGTAAAAGAGGGAATGAATTAAAATATATATATAAGTTTTTAAAACTTTACTTTTTAAAGTTTGGAGTTTTAAACTTTTTAAAGCTCTCTCCCCCCTCTTCATCCCGAGAGAGCACGGATGACAAATTTTAAAAAATCCTCTCAATCTGGAGCTTATATTCTAAGATTAACCATGTAGATTACTATCAGACTTTTGTAATATGTGATTTGAAAATGAAACTGACTTTATTATATATATATATATAATTCCACGTTTAATGTAAGATTCACAAAATTTTCACTCCATTTGAAAAAATTATTCGGCTCTTAAAAACGTTTGTACTCGGACATGCCAATTTTTTAAAAATTCATAGTTGTCATTCCACGAAAACAGCTATAAAACAAAAGGTCATTAGTCTGAAATTAAATATATTTGGTTCATTGCCTTCGCAACAGTGTCAATAATTTGCCATTGGAATTTCATGTTGATATTTCAATAACTTTTTGAAAAAACATGTTTTGCATATGGAATTTTCACTGAAAAGTGCGTTTTCCCTAAAACGCATTTAAAATTAACATTTATCTTTTACTAAAATTATTTACTGTTACGTGGATCTGATATTTGCTGTAGTGGGGACAGGGCCCACTTAACACTTGGAAGTAGGGGAAGCCCGACGTCACACAGGGGCCCCCTATTGCTCTACAAATTGCTTTTTTATTTACTAAATCCCCTTTTCGTATTCTTAAATAATTTGAAATTTTACCATCAAAGTTTAGAGTAAATAACACTTTTAATATTAAACTAAAACTAACTACCTATATATACATACTATGAAAAAGTATTTTATTATATTTTTAATTGTAAATAACCAATTTATTTTTTAAATGACAAATATGGAACTACAGTTGAGGATATTTGAACTTCAAAATATCTTTTGTTATTTACAAATTGCCACATAGTAAGAACAAAAAAAATTCAAAAGAAAAAAAATGCATTTTTTACCCTGATTGAGTTTCTTTTTTCTAAAAATTAGTTTTGAAAAGTAATTTGAAGGCCGTTTTGTATCTCAGTGGGTAAGCACGGGCTTCATGGGCCTATTCCATAAACAGGGCCTGAGTGGGGAATCATTGACTTTTCTTTAGTTCTGAGGCTTCCTTTATTTCTAGAAGGCAATTTTTGGTAGTTTTTGAATGAAATGGAAAAAAAGGGATTCGCACTGAAATATTTGATACTTCCGATTTCATTCACAGCTTTCAAACAGTTGTTACACTACTAAAAGTTAGGTTTTATTTATAGTAAAATAACAATAAGAATAGATTTAGAAAAGTAAAGAATTGTGCGTTAATAAAATCTAAAGAAAAAGGAAGCAAATTTTGGTCGAAAATCACGTTTTAAACGTTGTGGTGAAAAGTGAAGGCCAGACCCGTACAACAGTGTTTAAAAGCAGATTATATTCAAGTTTGTTCTTAAAATAAAAGGAAATTCTCCATTCAACAGCGGGAAACTTTCTGACACATTCGCCGACTCATTTTTAAATGTAAAAAAATAAATAAATAAATAAATAAAAAAAATAAAATTAGCAGGCAATTGTAATAAGTAATTGGAAATCGAATAGCGTTTTTCTTTTTTAGATAAATGTATTGTATTTTTGATTATATGTAATTGATGTTTCACGGTGCGCATATGCAGATACTTTCCATAGCACAAGGCATATTATTCCTCCCCCCCCCCTCCCCAAACACACAAAAGTTTAAATATATATGAGTGAAATGTCAATAACAATGATGCAAAAGTCACAAGATGATTTGTAACTTTTTCTTTGTAACCGAATGAAATCGCGAGAATCCCGTGAAATTTAGGAAAATAGTAGGGGGGGGGGGGGATCAGGACTCCCTGCCTCCATCTGGCTATAGTCCTGCTATTAAATGCGTTTTATGCAATGATACTCTAAGGAACTGCTTATTTTTGAAATAATGCGTCATAAAGTTTTGTGTTATTGAGAGGAGGGAAATATTTATTTAGAAAACTCTTAAAAAATATTAATGAAAAAAAAAAAAAAAAAACAAGCTTCGAGAGCAATAAAGCATTTTTCTGCAAATTAAAATATTTTTGTAACCTATTAAACTGCTGTGATAAAAATTGCACAATGCTATTATGATTAAAATTCGCCTGTTCATAATTCTCTAGCGATGGTACTAAGGTCTCGGGACGAGGCAAAATTTCCTTAATATCCAATTCATAATGAAACTGAAAATCATATTTTCAACTGTGAAAACTGAAAAGAGCAGCGGCCTGTCAGACCGCTAACAGCAGTTAAGGGTTGAGAAATTGTTTAATCTTAATCTTGGTCAAAACCTTGCATTGATATGAAAAAAAACCTTGTTTTACTGCCCCCAAAACAAAAGAAAAACATGACTGAAAATTTCTTGCAGTAAATGACCTTCCTCAAATATTCTCATGTGTTATGATTTTAAGACCTTACCAATTTTACTTACTTTTATATATATATATATATATATATATTGACATTAGAACAAATAATTGAGTTCTGCTCAGAGCAATTTTTGAGAGAATTAAGGTGGCCCCCAAGAAAATATTTCCCTCGCTAAACATCGGGACACTTTTTGACTCATTTTTAAAACGTAAAAGCTTAAAACTTTGCGGATACGGTTCTTGAAGTGATTTGTGATAGATTTTTTTTTCTTTTTTTTTAAATCTTCCAACGAATTACATATAAAGTTATAAGCAATAGTTGTCTCAGGAAGGCAGTTTTTTTCCTTTCTTACGCTGTCGCGTCCAGCAATTCTGTTCAAAATGCTCCTTTTGACAGTATTTTCTGAAAAATATTCTGCTTTTAACGAGAAATCGAAAACACGGTTCCATAGCATAATTTCAGAATAAGAGCGCCTACCTATTTGGTACATTTACGAATAAAACAAATTTAAAATGTGTTAGAAAGTAGCCATTTCGCTTTGAGTATAGCCTTATAATGTCTTTTTCTCTGAGTTTTAGAAATAACCTTTGCTTATTTCTCATTATAATTTTCGTTATTTGGACATTTTAAAAATCTATTATGTAACATTAAATTTATCTTTCTGCCTCTAATTAGTATTTTATCATTGTATAAAATTTTCAACCACATTTACTTTTTGGAAAAAAATAAATGTTGTTAAATTTGTCTTGAAAGGCAAAAATCTTCTTCCTCGCCAATCGTGGTATGTGTGTTTTGGAGGGGTAGGGGAGGGAGATACTTTAGATATTCTTCAATTAGACTTTTTTTTTAGCTTTCTAATTTTGTACACTGTTATAATTAACATTAACGCCAAAATGCTAACGTTTTACTATCAAAAAGTCGATGTAACAAGAAAGAACTATGTATGTCATATTTTGAACGAAATACTAAATTAAGTTTATAATCTTTTTAATTCAGCATATAAGGAAGGTACAACAACACCTTTGATGCTGGAAAAACAAAATACGGAAACAAAAAACGGAAAAACAAAATTCGGGGTGGTCATAATAAAGCCTTATCATGTCTTATCTATCTTTTCTAAAAAGAAAAAAAAAAGGAAGTAACGCGCTGCTGATAATTGAATCTATTGCGACCAGGGTTTTTTCTCGGCTTAAAAAAAAAAATAATAATAATAATGCATATAAAAAAGTGAATATTTTTAGCTTTATAGAGAAATGCGTGATAAATATGGCGAATTTGACAGTTATTAAATAGGATTATTTTCAGCGCGATGGATGAGATCTTGAGAACCAAAACCCCAGTCAAACGGAGATGAATGGCAACCCGATTACAGAAGATCCCCACTGGTCGTGATAATATCATTCAATCATCCGTAATGAAAAATGGATACAGACCGAATTAGGTCACCACCGCCCCCTCCCAGACCTGCGGAGTCTTGAAGGGGGGTTGTGGTGAGCCTCCAAACCAAAATCATGGCTTAATTAATTAAACCAGCTTTTAATTGAATTCTTTTCTTTTTATATTCAATTATTCAAAGACACCTAGGCAAAATATTCATTAAAAAAAAAGAAACCGAAAGGTTGAATTTTCTTGTACCATTTATAACTTATGATAAGTAAGAAAAAAATTGTAAACTTACAAAAATATTTATTTATGATTATTATTATTTGTGATAGCATATCTGTTAGCTCAATAGGAGTAAAATTTAATTAAAAAATTTAATATGTCTGTGATGTTAGAAATAATCTTCTTTATAAGTGTTGAAAATGATGATCTAAAAGTATGTAAAGAAAAAAATCGAATGAATAATTGTGTTACACTGTGTCAATAGGAGTAATCTTATTTAGTTTTAAAAAATCAATTTTTTGTACCATTTGCAGGACAGTTTTCTATAAATAATTGTATATTATTATCTTTTCTTTTTTTTTAAATATCCATTTGTTATCTTCTATCTGCTTTTACTATTATAACAAGAACGTATTATTTAGAAACGTTTTGTAGAGTTACAAGACTAGTTTCTACAAAGGCACGCTTTAAAAATGCTTAGCTTTTTGTTACAAGGAATGTCATCGAACAAAGAAATTACAGTCCAACTGAGTAGGTTTGCAATATCAGCGCCGGGCGCTGGCAGTATAAGATTAAATGACGCCAAATACTTTACTAGAAATTCCCTGCAGCTGTTTTCCCTACGACTAAATTTCCCTCACCGTATTTCGGGCAAAAAAGATTCCTCCCTTCCTAGTTCAAACTCGTTTCGTCAATACTTACACTGATATCAATTTAAAGCGTAGTGTCATTTTAATTCATTCTGAATTAATTTTTAAATAACATTTTCATTTGTTATAGGTAAAAAACAGAAATTTAAACGATTTTGTTTTCAATGCCACATGCTATTTTATACTTAATTTATGAGAACTCTGAAAAAATGGAATAAAATAACGATAATGTAAAAAATAATGTTTGAAATCTATCTTAAAGTCTCGATTTTACATTTTAATTTACATTTTTACCAAAAGGATAGGTTATTTTAGAACTCAAATTTAAAATTAAATCCTAAGCTGAAATAAATAAAATTATTAAGGAAACTATGAAACATAATTTAACAAAAAAAAAAAAAAAAAAAAAAAAAAAAATAGAAGCAATATTTTGCTAAAATAAAAATAGTTAAATATAAAAAAAAAATTGCTAATAAAAACAGCAAAAATAAGTAACATAACTTAAAATACGACAATGTTGATCATAAAAAACTTAAAAACTCTAAGAATAATGATTTAAAGATAAGGAAAATTAATTAAAAGAATAAAGAAATAGATATAAAATATTAAGTGAATAATTGTTGATGTGATTAAATGAATATATAAATATATATTTCAAATAAAATTAGACTTATATCCTTTCGTGAAAATGTAAATTAATATTAAAATAAAATTATAATACAGAGAAATTATTTCTAAATTGGAAATACAACTCATCCTTTTGTGGAAAATATTAATAAATAAAATTTCCTAATTTCCCTTGAAATCAGTTAAAATTTAATTAGCAAATAAATGTAACATATTCTTTTGTGTTAAATGCAAATTAATATTTAAAACTGAAAAGTCGGAAATATAACCCTTCCTTTTTGGAAAATGTAAATTAAAAGGAAATTTAATAAAATTCTCTATTTTCCCGTGAAAATCAGTTAAAATTTAATTAGTTAAAAAGAATTATAACGTATTCTTTAGTGGAAAATATAAATTTAATATTTATTTAATTTTAAACAAAATTTAATATTTATTTTTTTAAACAAAATTTAATATTTATTTATTTTAAAACAAAATTGCGTTTCTATCCTTTTGTGAAAATGAAACTTATCCTTATTTTTCTCTATTTTCCCATGAAAATCAGTTAAAATTTAATTAGTTAAAAAGAATTATAACGCATTCTTTAGTGGAAAATATAAATTTAATATTTATTTATTTTTAAACAAAATTTAATATTTATTTTTTTAAACAAAATTTAATATTTATTTATTTTTAAACAAAATTTAATATTTATTTATTTTTAAACAAAATTGCGTTTCTATCCTTTTGTAAAAATGAAACTTATCCTTATTTTTCTCTATTTTCCCGTGAAAATCACTTAAAATTTTATTAGTTAAAAATAATTATAACGTATTATTTTGTGGAAAATATAAATATAATATTTATTTATTTTTAAACAAAATTTAATATTTATTTATTTTTAAACAAAATTGCGTTTCTATCCTTTTGTGAAAATGAAACTTATCCTTATTTTAAATAAAGTTTTAATTTAAAGAAATTATTTCTAAGTCGGAAATATAATCCCCCTTTTCTGGAAAATGTAAATTAAAAGCACTCATTTCTTTTTAAAATAAAACAAAGTTAATAACACCCTTTTCTTTCTTTCTTTTTTTTTTTTTTTTTTTTTTTTTTGCGTTTCTAAAATGAAACTTATCCTTATTTTAAATAAAGTTTTAATTTAAAGAAATTATTTCTAAGTCGGAAATATAATCCCCCTTTTCTGGAAAATGTAAATTAAAAGCACTCATTTCTTTTTAAAATAAAACAAAGTTAATAACACCCTTTTCTTTCTTTTTTTTTTTTTTTTTTTTTTTTTTTTTTTTTTTGCGTTTCTATCCTTTTGTGAACATGAAACTTATCCTTATTTTAAATAAAGTTTCAATTTAAAGAAATTATTTCTAAGTCGGAAATATAACCCCTCCTTTTCTGGAAAATGTAAATTAAAAGCACTCATTTCTTTTAAATCTACTAAATAACACCCTTTCTTTCTTTCATCTTTAAAACGTCCTCATAAGTGATTTTTTTCGAAGTCCATTCTGAAACGAAACTGAAAGAACAAACAAACAGAGAAAACACAGGGGTTGCAGAGCTAATCACTCGTCACGCCACACAGCAGCTGTTATCGCAACTGGCTTGGCGAGTTTGGCGCAGAGTACACCAAACGAAAGGATCCCCAGTTTTCCTGTTTCCCAGCATTGTTTATAATTAGACATATTATTTGTTTACTTATTTTGTAAATCCGGATTATTTTTTATTTATTTATTTATTTATTTTTTGTCTTTTTGTAAATTTGTTGAATTCTGATTTTTATAGACATTTTTCTTAATCTGTGATTAAGAAAATCTTAATCTGATCTCAATTTAGTCTACATTGATTTTGAGCATTTATTTTTGTGAACCCTGAAATTTCCTGATTTTCCCTGTAAATGCAAATTTCCGAGACATTATATTATGAATATGTTAATTATTTTTATGGAGCTTTGTTATACTTATTCTATTTCTACTTATTCTTCTATACTTTGCGCTAATAATTATTCTAAATTCAGCTATATTATTTAAAAACGAAACACAATATTTATTTTGAATCAAAATCAGCTCAAAAGTTGAGCTTTAGTATTTCAGCTTAAATATTTCAGAGAGTTGAATATTGTTATAAATTTAAGGAATTTAATTGTGAATTTTTGTTAATAAATTAAATATTAGTAAAAGCATATTAGAAATATGTTTTTATGAATATTGGCAATGCATAAACAGATATGTAAGCAGACTATTGTGTGGTGTCGCCATCTTTTTTATTAAAATTTAACTACATATACAAATTCAGTAGAATAATAGCAATAAGAATTAACCCACTTCTACAGAAATATTATGATATGGCAGTAGTTATGTTATTTTGTTATTGTCAAGATACCTATGGAAAAGGTACCATTTGGTCGTAGAAAAATATTGCGAAATAAACCTATCACTCGTGGAAAAAATAGGGTTGATTGGTTTATTTTGACGGCCGATTATCTACACTGGGGATATAGGCCCGAGGGGGGAGTGCCCTTCGTGGGGGTCTTTCTAAGGGAACCTAACCCGTATTTACGCATGGAAATCCATGGCTCGAAGAAAACAACGAAAACTCCGAACGATTAGGCCGACGGGCGCGATTGGGATCGAACCCAGCACCTCCCGTCTACCAGCTTCGAGAGCAGAACCTCTCAGCCACTGGTGGGGAAAAAAAAAAAAAAAAAAAAAAAAAAAAAAAATAGGGAATTTCGTCGATTGCTATTCTTCATAAAAATTTGTTATGATTATTTGTGTAAGTATTGACTGGAAAGGGGGATTGAATGTAGGGGCTTAAACTCCTCTTCCCCTTCGAAATAAACATTTTTATGAGATTATAGGCTAAAGATTCCCCTTCCCCTTTCGCCGATTTTTTTTTTTTTTGTCTATGCTAAGGATGTTGGCCCTCGACAACTCGATCCTTTTAGTGAATGGCCCTTCTCTTGTAAAGGTTGTGCACCCCTAACTTAGACACTTAGACTATTACATTGAAATATACACTCATTAAAAAAAATAATGTAGTTTAGAATAAAAGAAAAACATGGTTAAAACATAAAAAAGTTTAAAACTGTGTAATAAAAAAAGTAGATTTTTGAAAATATTTCTCTGTAATTTATTAAAGTATAATACTCCCAAAGATTCTGTTATCAAAAAGTCACAGCTAACTCCATTATAAAAATCACTATTATTTTAACAAAACAATAATAATAATAAATTGCCAGCCCTGTGTCACTGGGAACAATTACAAGGCTTAATTGCAGTGCTGCCACAGGCGACTATTTTTTAATCCTATTTCGCACCACTTTTTGAAAACAAAAATCTTTTGCATATGCTTTGACAACATTTGCAAGAGAAATATACTATCAAACAATTTTTTTAAAAATAGTGGTGAGAACAGAATATAAAAATAGTCGCCTGTGACAGCCCTGCAATTACGTTCAAGTCCAGGTCTGGCCCAGCTCGAGCACATAGAAAAAAATGCAAGCATAGGCCGGCTTGCCCGAGTTTGTTGGAAAAATTACGCCCGGGCTCAGACATGACGTAACTGGCGGATGCAGATCTCTACGCTGGATCTACGTGGGACATGTTAAATTTCTGTATTAGTGTTGTCAAACTTTCATCGGCTTGTGCAGCACATTTATAACTTATTCTCGGCCTAGCCAAGCCCATTGTAACTTGTTCATATTTTGACGGCTTAGATGACTTTTACATTTGTTATGTCCAGGGGCGCGCCGACCCAGTGTGCAAAGTGTGCGGCGCACATAGGCGCCGAAGTAATAAATGCGCCAAAGATTTCAGGCGAGGAGCAAATACTTAAAAAAAAATCCCTAATTAAACTAAAATGTATTACATTTTCTTGACATCTTAATTATGTTTTGTAGATTTACCAGAGACAAACTTTTTTATAGATATTTAATTCTTTTTTATTATTATTTATTTATTTCGTTTTATTCTACTTCTGAGTCTACTGTGATTTAGACGTAGATCTGTCTAACCTTTCAATGAACAGAGGCGCACCTCATGTAGTTGTTGCAAACAATGCAAGGCGCTATAATTCACATGGCTGAAAACATGCAACATTATTATCTCACTATAGTAGTGGTAAAGCATAGTACAGTTTTATTACCACAGGGGGTAAATTCCACTGGTTTCTTTTTTATTTTTAAATAGCAATCTTCTCCTTATTGCAGAATTTCTGCACAGTTGCCAAGTCTACGGCTTTTTATCTTAGAGAAAATCTGGTTCTTTTAAATCGACCAAATATTCCAGTTAAATAAAACAACATTTTCTTTATTAAAATACTGGTATCCAAAAACCCGGAGACTTGGCAGCTCTGTTTCTGTCATAAATAAAATGACAATTATTATTCGGAAGTAATAGTAAAAATGTCCCTCGCGATAATCATGCCACGAATAATGGTAAACGCGTCTTATATGATGTATTTACATCTCACGGTGATAGCCATAAGTCTCCTACGACTCCGAAACTGTATTTAAAAATAATTTGCACAAGCTTTGTAAATGAAGTTTCCCTAAACCTTAATCAATAAATAACAAATTAATAACATAATAATATTAACATTAAATAACGGTCATTGGTGACAATTAAAAGAACCCCATTCAAATATTATTGAATTTAAAGAAAGCATACTTTAAAGTGGATTTTTAATTTTAAAAACAGCTACTAATAGAAAGATTTGAATGGGCGCCAAGAAAACCTTCAAAGGCCGCCACCATATCAACCGCGGGAGACGCGTTGGACAGACGTGGATTAGAGACCGCAATTTCCAGACCAGGGCCCGACTTGTACAAAAATTAGTGAAAACAGGCCCGAATCAGCCCGTTCAAAAATAAATTAAATCAGACCAATTCGATTTTTCTTAACAATTAAAATTATTTTAAAGAATACTGCATACATATTTACGAAGAAATGTTAGATTGCTACGTGTTCCCAAGACAGGAATTACACAATAGTAATATTAATGATTACTTAGACTCTTAGACATTTCAACATTCAAATAAAGATTCATTGAAAAAATTAATGTAGTTTAGAATAAAAGAAAAAAAAGAGGGTTAAAAGCATAACTTTTGAAGCTCTATTATAAAAATCCCAACCGGCCCGGCCTACAGGCACAGGTAGATTTTGAAGTTAAGTATACTAATTTCACCAACAAAAACTAAATCATGATTAGATATAAATCCACTCTAACAGTTTTATCTGTCTGCTTTTGACGAGTTTTTATTTCATTTTTATATAATAGCTGGTTTTATCAGAATCATGTTAAGGCGGTATTAAAAAAAATTCTTTTCCATGCTCAACAACTCGAAATTTTCTGGCACATTTTCAGATTAATTTTTAATAAAAAAATATGAAACTTGCTGACGTGATTTTTGAAAAGATTTATAAGTGACCTGTGTTTTTATTTCTCTATCAATTAATTAAAACTTGATTAATAAACAATTATTTTCTCAGTAGGGCAATATTTTTCGTTTCTAACACAACCGCTTCGGGAAATTCTGTTCAAAATGCCCACTTTGACATCATTTTTTGAAATATATTCTGCCTCTATCAAAAAATCGATCATTACTGTACATTATATAGTTTTTGAATGAGAGAATCTACCAATTGGATGCGTTTGAGAGCAAAAATGAATTTAAAAATGAGTAAGAAAATAAGCAATTTGGATTTTAATACACCCTTAATATGATGATTTTTTTCTTCAACCGCTATGTATTTTTAATTTGTTTTTGCTGTAAGAATTGGTCCTATCAAAAACTTGTCTGTATAAATATTGAAGACAATATTAAGAAGATATATGATAAATTCATGGAGAGTTTATATCGTGTGAATTGACGGAGTTATGAAAATTTTTCTTCTTCAACCCGCTTTTTTGTTTTCGTTTTTAATTTTTATTTTTGCGGTACGAATTGGTCCTATAAAAAACTTGTGAATATAAAAGTTGTAGATAATATTAAGGAGATGTATAATAAAATTAATTGGATTTGATATCTTAAAAATTGACGAAGTTAGGAATTTTTTTCTCCCCAAAACCCTATTTTTGCGCCCCTTGAGCCCATTCTGAATTTTATCAAAAACCTGTGATACATAAATTTTTGGCCCTATTTTTAGAAGTAATAAAAACTTTAAACTGATTTGATATGTAAAAAATTTAAGAAGTTATTGGGTTTTTTCGGTTTTCACAAAACCCCTCCCTATTTTCATCCCCTTGGTCCGATTTTGCCCATTAACTAACTTGACCGAGATTTTATGTCCCTTGATTTTATGTATCAGTTTGGAAGAGATTTGTGCAGATTTGTGGAAGTTATCGTCAGGGCCGGCGCCAGGGGTGAGGCAGCTGAGGCGGCCGCCTCAGGGCGCACCCATAAAGGGCGGCATTTGCCTCACATATATTGAACATAAAATTTATTACCAGTATATGTGTTGTGGAGAATTGCTCCTCGATCAATTTAATTGAACGGTAGTGTTGAGAAACAATTCCTTCTACCTTACAAACAAAAGTTTTATTTGAATTCTTGAATAGGTATTATACAACAAAAAATAAAATTTAATAACGTGGATCGTTGACTTTTATGAACCGTAGAAACCTCGGTTCTACAACTTCGAGTTCTTGTAGATACATACTTGTATTATAGCTCAGCAATGACCGTTATATCCAGCAGAGTGTTCGTTGGTCGGGTGGCTAATACGGGAAAGTTTCTCGTCGTTTTAGGCAATTTCCGAGCGCCTGGCTCAACTCCTACTACGTCACATGTCGTGCCTTCCGCCCGGGAAAAATCTATTTTTCCCCTCGTCCGTGCGAGCAAACACACACCAATTCCTGTCTCCAGACTGCCCCTCTTAATTTTTCCTTCCTCCGAAAAATGTTCATTCTTTCGGACCCCCGTGAGAAACACTTTAAAGATCCGTCTCAGTCACCTTAAAGCCATTAGCGAATTCCTTTGCAAGTTCTCTATCAGGGAGATCTGTAGCTCAAATTACTTAGCGGTGTCTCGCATCCTCTATGAGGGCGTGCTACGTTCTAAGTGCATAATCCATCATCACTTATAATGTCCTAAGCGTGAGAAAAATGTGCACTAGACTTTCTATGCACCTGGGTGATATGTATTCAGTTTTTCTTTAGGAACATTTCTTTCCACAGACCCTGAAAACAGTGAAGTTCACTTGTTTACAACAACCCCCCCCTCTAAAAGACGATACTTAAGGCTTGAATGAAGAATCTTATAATCAGTGGATGATCACAACAAATTCTAATATCTCATAATGGCAGATGAAATATATATAATTATCAATGCGCACTCTGATATATTACACTTTTAAAAAAAATACATATATATACATAACAAGATCAAAAATTACCAAATGAAAAATTTAGAATAAAACAACACTTTCTTGACTTAAAAAGCATAAACAAATGAATTTTTTTTTTTCGTACAAAGGTACTTTTAGCTTTTAGTATTGAATGAGTCTATTCCGCACGACTTAAATAATCTACAAGTGCAATATCTCGTCCAGGTCTATGCTTTATTGCATGATGATAAGGTTGCAGAGTGAGAGCCCAACGTAAAAGCCTCGGATTGTTCCCAGAATTTCGTTTAAGAAAAACTAAAGGATTGTGGTCGATTTCTATAGAACAGATTTGGCCATCAACACAATGACGCAATTTCTTAATTGCAAAGATAATAGCTGCACATTCCTTTTCCGTCGCACAAAAACTTTTCTCTGTTTTCCGACTTAAGTAAATTATGGGATGTTCTACAGAACTCTCACGTTGCGCTAAAATAGCCCCAATACCCTTTTCAGAAGCATCCGTTTGTATGATAAATTCCTTAGAATAGTTGGGAGCGTACAAAATGGGTTCCTCCGTAAGTTTCGTTTTCAACAGTTGAAAAGCCTTTTCCATTTCGTCACTCCAAATTACCTTTTCCCTTTTGTTTTTACCTTTAAGTGCGCTAATGGTTCCAAAATAACTGTGTAATCTTTTATATACCTTGAGTAGTAACGCGCCATACCCAAACATCGACGTATCTCGGTTTTGTTTTTAGGGGTTGGTAAATCTAATATAGCACGTTTAATATAATTTTATCTAATATAAACATTTTAGTTTCTGCCGGCGTGCGTCTCCCGTCGCCTATCACATGCCCCAGATATTTGACCGTTTTTTGTGCAAACTTGCACTTAGCTAATTTAATCTTTACCTTAGCTTCTTCGACTCTCCTAAGCACTTTTTCTATGTGCTACAAATGATCCCCCCAAGTTTCCGAAAATACGGCCATGTCATCAAGGTATGATAAACAAAATTCCTCTAAACCTCTTAACATTTTATCCATAAATTTCCAAAATCTATAGGACGCGTTTAACATTCCAAAAGGCATGACCAGGGGGATATTGGAGCCGAAACTGGTTACAAATGTGCCCAACCTTTGCGCCCTAGCAGTCAATGGAATTTGCCAATAACCTTTCGTGAGATCCAAAACTGTTATATACTTCGCACTGGCAACTCTCTCTACCCTATACCCTATGTTTGGCAAGGGAAAAACTCGGCCCGAGTGATCTCGTTTAACTTACGGTAATCAATACAAGGACGGGCGTCTTTCCCAGGGGCCTCTACCAGAATCATCGGGGAGGCGAAATCTGACTCCCCTTCAACGATTATATTTAGCTCTAACATTCTTTTAACTTCTTTCCTCAAAATTTCCGTTTGTCTAGGCGAAGATCTGTAAGGTTTTATCTTCAAAGGTTTATATTCTAATAGTTCCACGTCGTGCTCCATTAAGTCAGTGCGCCCTGGATCATTAGAAAATAAAGATCTAAATTTATCTAATAGATTTCTCAACTGCTCTATCTGCGCAGAGGTACATCTAGAATTCAAATTGCTATATTTAATAACGTTTTCAAAATCAAAAATCTCAGCCCCCGCTTCTGGAAATGCTATGTCCAACTCTTGATTTTCCTCGGCCTCATCCATCTCTTGCGCCACAAAATTCACTAACTCAATTCTTCTTAAATTTGGTTTTAAGAAGTTGACGTGACATATTTGAGCCTTTTCGCGCCTACCTGGCACATTCACGATATAATTTGTCTCTGAGATTTTGGACTGAATTTTCCGTGGACCTATCCACGATGCCGATAATTTGTTCTTTTTGTTGGTAGCTAGAACCAACACTTCGTCACCCACCTTAAATTTTCGCTCTACCGCCGTTTTGTTATACCACAACTTTATTTTTTCACGAGATTCGGTCATATTTTCCACTGCTAGTTCCAGACAGTGTTTTAGCCTATTAACCAAATTAAATACATATTAAGTAACTAACTCATTCTCTTCCTCTCCTCCCGTCCACTTTTCAAAAAGCAACGATTCGGGAGTTCGTAAATTTTTTCCATGTACTAACTCGGCAGGAGAAAAACCCGTAGAATCATGAGTTACCGTCCGCAAGGCTAATAACGCATACGGCAAATTTCCCTTCCAACTTGCGCCATTTTCAATGCACAAAACTTTCAGTAATCTTTTCACTGAACGATGCCATCGCTCAACCAAATTACTTTGTGGCCGGCAATCCGACGAGTGAGTTAACTTAACTCCAAATTTCTTTAAGAATGCGGTTGTTAACTCGCTTACGAAATGTCGTCCGAGGTCTGTTTGTAACTCTCTGGGATATCCTAATCTGCTAAATACCCACATTAACGCTTCAATTATAGTTTCTGATCGGACATTAGATATCGCAACCGCCTCCGGATACCTGGACGCCACACAGATTACTGTTAAAATAAACCTATTCCTTTTTTCAGACTTCGGTAAGGTACCCATAATGTCAGCGGATAACTTCAAAAAAACTTCTCCAATAATTGGCACACGTCTGAGAGGAGCTTTCCCTACTTCCCTAGGTTTCCCAATCCTCTGACATGAATCACATGTTTTAACAAAATACTCTATCTGTTTAATTACATTCGGCCGAAAGTAATGACGCAAAACCTTATCCTTTGTTTTCATTTCCCCAAAGTGTGATGAAATCCGCTCATGACAGGCTCCTAAAACATCTAATCTGAATTTCGAAGGTACCACCAACTGCAATCTCTCCCCACCACGATTATCAAAAGTTTTCCTAAACACCATGTCATTCATAATTTCATAGTGACATTTCTTGGCTCTCGCTTTTTCCCTAACTTCTTTTAACAAAGGATCCACATCTTGTTCCTTTTTTAATTCCTCACGACTAATCCGTGCTAAATTTCCGAACTTGTCATTTAAATCAGCAGGTAACAATACACCTTCGGAGGTTCCATCTTCCGTTAACTGCTCTAACTCCTTTTCACATTGTTCTGCAAACTCGTCCGATTCACATTCCAACTCCACGACCTGCTTTCCTTCTCCCCTTTCACAATTCGTATTTACACTATCCCCGTCCATCAAACTAACAGTATCTTTCTTTGCCTGTGATCTTGTCATTACCGCATTTACTGCATTAACTTTTTTTCTGGCTAATTCAATTATCTTTTGCGTTTTGTTTCCTAAGAGATAATAATGCAAGTCTGATTCTTTGTCTACAACCCCAACTTCCGTTTTCAGCGAACCCAATCCATCAAAATCTATCTCCATGTGAGTGACAGGTAAACACCGAATTTTAGAATCCAAGGGCTGTTTCACGAAGGTATACTCTCCTGTCAACTGTTCCTTTCTTACGTGTTCCTCACCACACAAATTAAAATTGGTACCTGTATCTCTAAGAGTGACAATGTCACGCCCATTTATTTTCGCTCTACTAAGATAAGGTTTGAACCATTTTTCATAATCTGACGTTTTACTCAAATGATTCACTTTAGCGGTATCTTTCTCCTTCTTTTTTAACTGAGGACAATCGGCTCTGTAGTGCACTGTTGAGTAACAAATAAAACACCTGTTTACCCTCCTTTTTTCAAATACACGATCCCTTTCTGCCAATATATTCTTGTCCCTCCAATTGAAATTTTTATCTGCGCTTTTATTCTCCATCCCCATGCTATTTTTCTAATTTTCTAATTTCTTATCATAAAAGGTTCTTGAATTTCCTGCTTTCCTTTGGGATTTTTTTACTACCGCTAATTCATCTAAGCGTTTCACTAAAACTTCTGGGTCAGTGAAATTTGACCAGACATTAATCAGATGATCCTTTAATTCTGGAGCGGCTCTTTTTTTAATTTGATCAGTGATCAAAAGAGTCTTTAATTCCTCAAAATTAGTGATCTTTAAAGAATTTAACCACCCTTCCAGATAGTTATTCAATTCGAAAATTAAATCTCGCCACGGGCTATTTGGATTTCTCTGGTGTTGATTCAATTTTAGTCTATACGATTCTGCATTTAATTTGTGCCTTTCTAACAATTTGCCTTTCACATAATCATAATTATCAATCAAATGTAATGGCTCTCTAAGAATTAATTCTGCGACATTTACCGGTAATAAATTAGTCACCAATTCATCATCTTCTAAATTACATTTTTTTGCCTGCCTCTCAAACAAATTTAAGAATAAAGATATTTCTGATCGACTCTCATTGAAACGATGTATTAAGGATTTTAAGGGCAATTTATTGCTTCTCTCTGCACTGTGATTTGATGTTAAGCTACGCGTTTCTGCATCTTGCGATAATTTTAACTCTTCGAGTTCATGAGCCCTGTCTTTGTCTCGATCCTCCCTTTCTAATCTCTTTCTGTCTTTTTCCTCAGCTACAAGCATTTTCTCGGTCTTGTAGTACATTTTTTGCTTGTTCCAATGCAAAATCTCTGTCGAAATCGTCAGCCGCTTCTATTTTTTAACTATTTTTGCAATCGCGCCGCTTTCATCTATTCCAACATCTAACTCACCCGCCAGGATTTGCAAATCTACCTTTTTGAAAATTTTCCACTCTGACATTTTTGAAAAATTAACCCCAAAACTAATTTACATAAATATCAGATCAAAATTTATAACAGAAAAAATACATACATACACAAAAAAATATAATTCAGCTATAAATTTACAAAACAGTTAGAAATATAATTTTTCCCTTTTTATAACTTGCCTTAAAAAAAACGGCAATATGTTTCACTTCTGCAAACCATCATCCCGCAAACATTTCACATATTAAACGTCTTTGCCAGATCACGACAAACACATTTTCTGGAAAGAAAAACCAGAACATTAAAATATCAAATTTTAAATACAACTCAAGCAAGATTTTCCTAAACAAAACTACTTACTAACAGAATAAATGCACTGAAAATTTTCCTGACAGTAAAAATTATTGCTATTCCTCTTTTTTTACATGCCAGTAACAGAAAGACTATTCTGTATTATTAATTTTCCTTTGAGAGGAAAAAAAGTAACTGAACTTCATCATTAAAATCTACTGAGACCTTTCTCGTGTCACAAAACAATAATCAAATGACACACAATAGCCAGATTAAGGCAAAAGGAAATTAAACTCAACAAAATGCCACTGAGATAAAAGAATTTGTTTGCTCACCCCTTTTGAAGGCAGGATCCGTTGTCGTCCACCCAGCTGCTCCGAATACTTGGCACTGTCAATCAACGTCGTCACTACGATAAGCTTTTAGCTCCAGAGAATTATAATCCATAAAGAAATGTTGTCCAGATTGACACAAGGTACACAGTCTAAACACAAGTTAGTCAGTTCTAAGGAAAGTTTCTTTCCAACAATCCTTTACGTTGTCACCACTAATAGCCGTTGAAAAAAAGTTCTGTAAATCAAAACAATGCTTGTCACTATCACCACTGCACTTCACAAATGTTCCTTGAGGACCCCTATTGTTCTATTGATCATCTCATCAACATAAATCCTCCGCCTGCCACCAGTTGTGGAGAATTGCTCCTCGATCAATTTAATTGAACGGCAGCGTTGAGAAACAGCTCCTTCTACCTTGACAAAAAAACAAAAGTTTTTATTTGAATTCTGGAATAGGTATTATGCAACAAAAAATAAAATTTAATAACGTGGGTCGTTGACTTTTATGAACCGTAGAAAACTCGAGTTCTTGTAGATACACATTTGTATTATAGCTCAGCAATGACCGTTATATCCAGCAGAGTGTTCGTTGGTCGGGTGGCTAATACGGGAAAGTTTCTTGTCGTTTTAGGCAATTTCCGAGCGCCTGGCTCAACTCCTACTACGGCACGTGTCGTGCCTTCCGCCCGGGAAAAATCTATTTTTCCCCTCGTCCGTGCGAGCAAACACACACACCAATTCCCGTCTCCAGACTGCCCCGCTTAAATTTTCCTTCCTCCGAAAAATGTTCATTCTTTCGGACCCCCGTGAGAAACACTTTAAACACCCGTCTCTGTCATCTTAAAGCCATTAGCTAATTCCTTTGCGAGTTCTCTATCAGGGAGATCTGTAGCTCAAACTACTTAGCGGTGTCTCACATCCTCTATGAGGGCGTGCTACATTCTAAGTGCATAATCCATCATCACTTACAATGTCCTTACAGCGTGAGAACAATGTCCACTAGACTTTCTATGCACCTGGGTGATATGTATTCAGTTTTTCTTTAGGAACATTTCTTCCCACAGACCCTGAAAACAGTGACGTTCACTTCTTTACAGTGTCAAAACTTTTTTTTTAAGTGTGATTTTTTCCCTCTGATTTTAGAATAAAAATACGGAGTACATTTCAGATAATTGCAGCCGAATGATAATCAAAGAGTTCATAATCTTTATTATGGAAAATGGATTAAATCGACACGAACAAAACTAACAAAAAGAATTTCATGCTTTTTCTTTTTTTTTTCAAAGATTCTCTTGTACTGAAATCAGCAGAATTCACAAAGGGTAGACTGCGCCAGACGCATGCAAACCACAATTTCTGATAATGTTGTAGCGTCACGTACTTTTAGTATTTCGATCGTGAAATTATTTTCATTAATTGCCTATAGCGAGTCGGATACTAGGATTACACAGATGTTGTACCAGTTAAAAGAAGAAAAACATATTTCTTACTTCAAGTAAATATAATGCTAGTATTTTTATTTATTTTTTAATTTAAGATAACGATTTTAGGTAATTTTGAAAAAGTATTCTTTAACCCTAGATCTACCGGGAATTTTATTCAAGTTTTAATAAAACGTTCTACACCAGAATTTTTATTTAAAACTATTTAACTTATTTATTTACCTTATTTTTGTCTGGTTTATATACTTAGTTTATTTTAAAGAAATTTCTGGTTTGAATGAATATTTTGTATGTACCTGTCGGGTCCAATGGACCCGTCTGGTAGACGGAGGGTTAAAACATATTTCATTTGCTTAAAAAATCAGCCTGCATAAATAATTAACTTCTCAATTTTCTGGATCTTTATCCAAATAAAGGAATAATTATATAATATCTTAATAAACCGTCTTCCAAAAAATATGAGACCCTGATAAAACGCCCCTTTCGACTTATAATTTTCCTTTCTTTGTATAATTTCTAGCGGGAAAACGATAAAAGAAACAAAAACTTTTGATGAGACCAACCACTGATCGTAGTAATATCTTTCAATCTTTCGTAATCAGGTAATCTTTTTAAAACAGCAAATTAGTGTGTTTGTAGAACGAGTAGGATGTGGACTGGGTTGGCGGACTTAGCTCGTAGGGAAAATGCCTCCTAATGTAAAATATTAGAGCAAATTGTTTCAAAATAATATATATTTTCCTAAATTTATTGTTTATTCCCTTTTTTCTTTACTTCTTTATTATTTTTTTTTTTCGTTTTCTTTTTAGCTTTTAATCAAGGAATTTATTGCAAAATATTGAAACATGATTTCAAGCATGATAATATTCTATATGAAAAAAGGTGAACTGAAAAATAAGGAATGTTTGAAGAAATTGTGCTGGATTGCAAGATAAGAAAATGTACTATAATCACGAAAGAAAATATTAAAATTCCGAAAAGCGCTTCTTTATCTTTATAAAAATCCGAAAGCAATTTATTTTTGAAATTTAACCCTGCTAAGTTGTTCGGGTCGTCTTTGACCCAAAAGTTGGCCCAGCGTTCACAGTTGTTGAGCCTGCGGCTTTTCGCGCACCACTATTATTTTAGAGAAATTGTTATTCTCTTGAATTGCTCAAATGTTCCAATTAAAAAAAGAAATATTTCCTGAATTAAAATATTGGTAGGAAACTTGGAAGCTCTGTATATTTGAAATAATGTTCATTCAAAATGAACACCGGATTAAAAGAGAATTTATAGAATTAAATTTTTATTAGCTGTCCATCATTTTCGGAAACGTTTTCGAGTGGCTTCAACAATGCATCATTAATCAGTTCTCCCTTTACGGAAAGTCGGTTTTCTAGATGTTATCCACTCAAGTAAGTATTTTCCCGTACAGCAAACATGTTTAACAGACAAACATACAAAATCACCAGTAACATCACCATTATTTTGCGACAACTGCATGTACAAATTCAGTTATGAGTTACACAACTGAAAGTGATTACTTGAGAATGGATAACATCCGAAAAACCAATTTTCCGCGTTAGATTCCTAACAGCGCGCATAAAACACTGAAGATTTGTTTCATAATAATTCGTTTTATTCTGTTATTTATTAGTGATTAATTAAACTGTTCGTTGCAGTTTCCTACATAATTTTCGACTATTCCCGCTGAGAACAGAGAAGAATTTATGTCGCGTGCAGTGAGAATATTACTTTGTAGATCATTTATTTGCCATTCGCTCCCCCCCCCCTTCCTCCCGTTTATATGCTTTTATCAGATTTTCAATTTTTTGCAATTTTTAAAGTTTTCTAACGAGTTATATATATATATTTATCATTTGCACTATCTTAGCTGTTTCCAATATCTTTAGAAAAAGACAAAAGCCTGGTTGAGAAAAGATCATACAGTGGGTTATCGGTTAACGAACTTAATCCTTTCCAAAACAATGTTCGTTAACCGAATTGTTCATTAACCGGTCATAGATATACATGTGTGTGGGCGTTGAATTAATTCGTTCTTAAAAACTAACAAATATATAAAAATTAATATAAATTCTCCCTAAATTTATTTAAATGTAATAACAATAATACATTCATTAATAACAATCGAAAAAGTTTTCAATCTTCCTTTTTAAATAAGGTTAATAATACGTCCATATTTAATATGTATAGATCGTATTTTGATGGCTTTATACGCGTCGTGCGCATTAAAAAAAAAATAAATGAGCTATATTTAGTACCTGATTTACCACATTGCTAACTAAGCGTAGAACCAACAGAGTGAAAAATGTCTAAGTTGAGAATTGAACCCGGAACCCCTGGAATAGTCCTCCAAGTGCTCTACCATTTAAGCTACGAGGACGATACCCATCTTAGCATCTCTCACTACATATGTTGGTTAGGCTGAAACTGCAGCATACGATGGAATAGTCTTCATGAACACACAGTCCTGCGGCGAAACATGATACAAATAAACCCAGCATCGGTGAACACAATTATAATTTTTAATTAATTTTTCAATTAATTTTCAGGCGTGGTAGAGCACTTGGAGTGCTATTCCAAGGATTCCGGGTTCGATTCCCAGCTTGGATATTTTTCACTCTGTTGGTTCTACGCTTAGTTAGCATTGTGGTAAATCACGTATTAAATATTCAATAATATCGTGCGTAATTTCACTGCTGAAAATAAATTGAAAAATTAATTAAAAGTTATATAAATGACATTTGTTCTGTAAAAACTTCTAGGATCACATTCGTTGACTGCAGCATTAAACCATATCACTCCATATCACTTTAACCTATCAAAAGTTCCATTTCTTCTCTAAAAATTATATTTATTGCAGGGCCCCATAAAGGCCAAGTAGAGCTTAGAGCTTGTTTATAATTTAGGAACTCCATTTCAATTAAAATGAAAAATTTCCAATTAAAAGTATTTCTTTAAAAAAGGACACAAAATATATAATTTCATATTTTTAATCTGTTCATTGAAATTTGAGGGTCCTAAACTTTAGGACCCGAACTCTCGATAACCCATAAACTAATTAGCCATAAATATACAACTGTTAAAATATTTTCTAACTCGATGATAGATACAATTAAATACAGCTCTGGAAAACTGAAACACAGCATTGCTTCTAGTTGGTTTTGTTTCATGAGGTATTCGTAGCGGAACAGAAAATTCTTCCCGAAAGTGTTCGTTATCTGAACATAAAAATCTCTCTCAAAAGTGTTCGTTAACCGATCTGTTCATTAACCGAACAGTTTGTTAACCAATCACCCACTGTATAGCCAAATAATCAAACTTACATTTCCTTAAAATCGAAAAATTTCTAACAAAGATGAAAAATCAATTTCACATATATTCTGTTTTCGCCAAGAAAAAAAAGAATGTGAAAACAGCCGTATTACAGCTATCTGGAAATACATCTCTTGTTTTGAGTCAATTGGTCACAATTTTAATTTCCCGTCGATCACAACTTTCCTTTTAAAATGATTTTAGGTAAACTAGCTTTCAAAAAATGATGCTTATCGTAAATAAATAAAAAAAATAATACATTAATTTAGAATCAATTTTTAGTGTTTTTTAAAAATGCAAAAATCATAACTTTTTTTTTTTTCCTTTGCATATGCATTTATCATTTTCAAGTAATTATTATTTTATTTTAACGATCCTCCTAGATAAGTATGAAATAAAATTATACTTTCTCTACTCGACTTAGTTGACTGATTCATAGATAATTTAAATTATTCAGATGATGATAATAATAAAAGTTACAATTTCAATTTTACGTACAGTATTATTCAAAAATAAAACAAAAAGAATACTTTTTCAGTACAGGCAAAACAGAGAAATCTGCCTTGGCGAGAGAAGGAAATTTTTCATACATATTTTGTGACAACCTATTGATTGTTTCATATATACTAGCAATTTTTTAAATCTTTATAGCTATAGGTGCAGATTCACGGTCACCAGTCACCATTTACCGACTAAATGTTTTGCTTTGGCGACTAATTTTCGGCGTCTAAGTCGCCACCCTTTAGCGAATTTCGCGTTTTTCCGTTAATCTTTTGACGTAAATCGCGATTTCTTTTCGCGATCCTCTGACGAAAATCGCGTTTTTTTCTGCGAACCTTTGAAGAATTTCAGGTTTTATAACGCTTGTTTTATAAATGTCTCTTCTTTTTTTCTTTTCTTTATCTTTTTTGCAATGATTTGACGAAATTTGCGATTTTTTGCGATCCTTTGATAAAATTCATTTTTTTTCTGCACTCTGTTGACGAAATTCACGTTTTTTCTGTAATCTTTTGACGAAATTTGCGTTGTTTCTACAAACCTTTGACAAAATTAGCGTTTCTTCTGCGATCCTTTGATAAAATAAGTGTGGTTTTTCTTCGTTATCATTTGATGACGTTGACATTTTTCTGCGAAGATTGACGAAATTCACATTTTTCCCTCGATTCTTTGATGAAATTCGTGTTTTCTGGAACTCTTTGACGAAATTCACTTTTTTTCCCGGATCCTTTGATGAAATTTGCAGGGTTTTTTGCTATCCTTTGACTAGATTCACGCTCTGAATTTTTCCGATATAAACGCTATTGCTTTTATGGGTTTCTTTCACAATTTGGGTTTAGGAGCCATTGGCTCCTTAAAAATTTTGGGAATCTGCACCTATACTTTACAAAAAAATTTTAATATAAAGAAGCGAATTTTATATTTTTTATTAGAAACAAATGCAAATTTACACAAAAATGTATATTTTGCATATAAATTGCAAATAAAACACCCTATATATATATATAATATATATATATATAGTTTACATACAGGGCCCGATTAGCAAGTTTCTGTGTCCAAGACATTTTCGATTTTAAGTGCTCTCTTAGATTGGTTGATTTATTGATACAAGTTCATTTTTAGCTCACAGGCTATCAAAGCCAGAGAGCTAATGTGCCCGCCGGTTCTGTATGTATGTATGTACGTACGTATGTATGTACGCGTAGTAACGCGATAACTCTTGATAGAACATCCGATTTGCTTCAATTTTTTTTTCTAGGTTCATTCTGATAAGGCGCTTCCCTGATTAGTTTTGGGGGTTCATTGGTTAAGTATAAAGGAGGGAAAGGTGGTATTTCCCCCCTCCCTTAATTTAGATAAATGGGTTTTTCATGCAAAATTATTCAATTTGCTCCAAATTTGGTACATCGGTTTATTATGTTAAGGAGCTTCCCTGATTAGATTTGAAGGTTCATTAGTTAAGTATAAAGGGGGGAAAGGGGGGCTAGACCCCCCTACTTAATTTAGATAAAGGGGTTTTCCAAGCAGAGTTATTCGATTTGCTCCAAATTTGGTATATCGGTTTATTATGTTAAGGAGCTTCCCTGATTAGATTTGAAGGTTCATTAGTTAAGTATAAAGGGGAGGAAGGGGGGCTAGACCTCCCCACTTAATTTAGATAAAGGGGTTTTCCAAGCAGAGTTATTCGATTTTCTCCAAATTTGGTATACCTATTTATTATGTTAAGAAGCTGCCTTGATTAGATTTGGAGGTTTATTAGTTAAGTATAAAGGGGGGGAGGGGGCTAGACCACCCTTTATTTAGATAAATGGGTTTTCCATGCAGAGTTATTCGATTTGCTCCAAATTTGGTATACCGGTTTATTATGTTAAGAAGTTGCCTTGATTAGATTTGAAGGTTCATTAGTTAAGTATAAAGGGGGGAAAGGGGGGCTAGACCCCCACTTAATTTAGATGAATGGGCTTTTCATGCAGAATTATTCGATTTGCTCCAAATTTTGTATACCGGTTTATTATGTTAAGAAACTGCTTTGATTAGATTTAGAGGTTCATTACTTAAGTATAAAGGGGGAAAAGGGGGTTAAACCCCCCTTAATTTAGATAAATGTTTTTTTTCATGCAGATGTTATTCAATTTCGTCCAAATTTGGTATACCGGTTTATTATGTTAAGGAGCTGCCTTGATAATTTTTGGAGGTTTATTCATTAAGTTTAAAAGGAGGGGGGACTGGGGCTAGACCCCCCCCCCCTTAATTTAGATAAATGGGTTTTTCATGCAGAATTAATCGATTTGCTTCAAATTTTATATGCCGGTTTATTCCGATATGGTGCTTCCTTTATTAGATTTGGAGGTTCATTGGGTAAGTATAAAAAGGGGAAAAGGGAGCAAGGCCCATCCCCTTAATTTAGATAAATGGATTTTCATGCAGATTTATCTAATTTGTTTTAATTATTTTTTCTATGTTTATTCTGATAAGGAGCTTTCCTAATTAGATTTGGAGGTTCATTAGTTAAGTATAAAGAGGCGAAAGGGAGGCTACCCCCCTTAATTTAGATAAATGGGCTTTTCATGCAGAATTATTCGATTTGCTCCAAATTTTGTATACCGGTTTATTATGTTAAGAAACTGCTTTGATTAGATTTGGAGGTTCATTACTTAAGTATAAAGGGGGAAAAGGGGGTTAACCCCCCCCCCTTAATTTAGATAAATGTTTTTTTTCATGCAGATGTTATTCAATTTCGTCCAAATTTGGTATACCGGTTTATTATGTTAAGGAGCTAGCTGCCTTGATAATTTTTGGAGGTTTATTCGTTAAGCTTAAAAGGGGGGGGGCTGGGGCTAACCCCCCCCCCTTAATTTATATAAATGGGTTTTTCATGCAGAATTAATCGATTTGCTTCAAATTTTATATGCCGGTTTATTCCGATATGGTGCTTCCTTTATTAGATTTGGAGGTTCATTGGTTAAGTATAAAAAGCGGAAAGGGGGCAAGAAACATCCCCTTAATTTAGATAAATGGATTTTCATGCAGATTTATGAAATGTGTTTTAATTATTTTTTCTATGTTCATTCTGATAAGGAGCTTTCCTAATTAGATTTGGAGGTTCATTAGTTAAGTATAAAGGGGCGAAAGGGGGGCTACTCCCCTTAATTTAGATAAATGGGTTTTCATGCAGAATTATTCGATTTGCTCCAAATTTTGTATACTGGTTTATTATGTTAAGAGGCTGTCTTGATTAGATTTGGAGGTTCATTAGTTAAGTATAAAGGGGGGGTAAAGGGGGCTAAACCCCCCTTTATTTAGATAAATGGGTTTTTCATGCAGAGTTATTCAATTTCGTCCAAATTTGGTATACCGGTTTATTATGTTAAGGAGCTGCCTTGATTAATTTTATAGGTTTATTCGTTAAGTTTAAAGGGGGGGGGTGGGGCTACACCCCTTCCCCCTTAATTTAGATAAATGGGTTTTTCATGCAGAATTAATCGATTTGCTTCAAATTTATATGTCGGTTTATTCCGATATGGTGCTGCCTTTATTAGATTCGGAGGTTCATTGGTTAAGTATAAAAAGGGGAAAAGGGGGCAAGATTCATCCTTTTAATTTAGGATAAATGGATTTTCATGAAGAATTATCTATTTTGCTTTAATTATTTTTTCTATGTTCATTCTGATAAGGAGCTTTCCTAATTAGATTTGGAGGTTCATTCGTTAAGTATAAAGGGGGGAAAGGGGGCTACCCCCCTTAATTCAGATAAATGTGTTTTTCATGCAGAATTATTCGATTTACTCCAAATTTTGTATACTGGTTTATTATTTAAGAGGCTGCCTTGATTAGATTTGGAAATTCATTAGTTAATTATAAAGGGGGGTAAAAGGGAGCTAGACCCCCCTTTATTTAGATAAATGGTTTTTCCATGCAGAGTTATTCGATTTGCTCCAAATTTGGTATATCGGTTTATTATGTTAAGAAGTTGCCTTGATTAGATTCGAAGTTTCATTAGTTAAGTATAAAGGGGGGAAAGGAGGGCTAGACCCTCCCCACATAATTTGGATAAATGGATTTTTCATGCAGAATTATTCGATTTGCTCCAAATTTTGTATACCGGTTTATTATGTTAAGAAACTTCCTTGATTAAATTTGGAGGTTCATTAGTTAAGTTTAAAGGGAGTGGGGGCTGGAGCTAGCCCCCCCCCCCCTTAATTTAGATAAATGGGTTTTTATGCAGAATTAATCGATTTGCTTTAAATTTGATATGCCGGTTTATTCTGATATGGTGCTTCCTTTATTAGATTTGGAGGTTCATTGGTTAAGTATAAAAAGGGGAAAGGGGTGCAAGATCCATCCCCTTAATTTAGATAAATGGATTTTCATGCAGAATTATCTAATTTGCTTTAATTTTTTTTCTATGTTCATTCTGATAAGGAGCTTTCCTAATTGGATTTGGAGGTTCATTAGTTAAGTTTAAAGGGGGGGAAAGGGGTTAGAACCCCCCTTAATTTAATGAAATGTTTTTTCATGCAGAATTATCTGATTTGCGTCAAATTTGGTATACCGGTTTATTATGTTAAGGTGCTTCCCTGATTAGATTTGAAGGTTCATTGGTTAAGTTTAAAGTGGGGGGAACGGGGGCTAATCCCCTTTCATTTATTTTTTGTGGCATTATTTTTTGAAATAAAAGTATAATATACAATTAGTGTGAATAGCTTGTGAGCTCAATGCCATCAGTTTAACTGGGCACTTTTCTTTTTATTATACATATTGCACACTTATTCAAAAATTTTCAACTCTAAAAATTAAGTTTTCCGGAAAAATTAAAAAAATGATCCCCGGAATAAAAATAAAATGTGTTTTCTGTTATTTATTGAAATGTGTTTTTAGCCATATATTGAGACATATTTTTATCATTTCATCATATTAATATCTCAAGTATCACATTTTTTTTTTTTTTACAATTAACTGTAAAAAAAAAAATGTACATTATGTAATTTGTACATTTCTGTACAATTTTAAATTGTACATTGGAAATTGTAAATTGTTGCGCTTACTATCCCCCATTCAGATTTCGCATTCTCTAAACATGGTAATTTTCCCCGTTTTTAAAATATCACCAAGTTACCGAATATTGAATGATATTATTACGAATGGTCTTTTGTAACCGGGTTGCCATGCATTTCCGTTTGAATAGATCATTTCGCAATTACCATACAGATAGTTTCGGTCCGGCCGAATTTTTGACAGCATTTTCGCCGAAAACGATTTTTCAATGAAACTCAGATTTTGGGCAGATAACGAAAACGAAACCGAATTTTAGGTCGATCTCTAGTTAGCATATTAATTTTCTATTCTTAAAAATATTTGAGTAATGAAGAAAAACAATTACGTTATAAGGGCGGCAAAATGATGCTCGCCTCATGCGGCAAAATGTCTAGCGCCGGTCCTGGTTATCGTGTCCAGAAGAAAGTGATATATATATATATATATATATATATATATATATATATTTAGAGAGAGAGAGAGAGAGAGAGATATGTAAAGTTTTTTACTGGGGGTGGTTTTGGGTTCTAGGGGTCATGATCGGTGTAGATCAGCAAACACTTTTCAGAAATTTCAACATAGGAACGATCCCAATAGGTAGAATTTCATACGAAATCTACCTAAAACGTAGATTTTTGAAAATATTTCTCTGTATTTTATTAAGGTATATTTACAATGATTCCGTTAACAGAAGTTTATTATAGCTATTACTATTTTTACAAAATATACTGCCAGCCCGACAAGTCCTGGGGACAATTAAATCCAATTTCGGCCCGCCTCGACTATGTACAAGAAAAATGTAAGCCTCAACCCGGCCCGACCCGACCGAACTCTGCTGAAAAAAAATAAGCCCGGTGTCAGGCACGATATAGCTGTCCGATGCCGATCTCTACGCTGGATATGATGCTTAATTTTCATATCGGCTCGGCTGCGGCTGGCCCGTTTAATTTTTTACCGGCCCGGGTGTTAAAAAAATTGTCTTTATTCTGCCGACTCGGCTCGATTCGTTTGAAAGTTTGCCTTCATTTTTCCGGACCGGGTAGACCTCTGTCTACCCTGAATAGAGAAACAATATAAAACCAGAACTTGTATGAGTGTGCTATTCAATGTAGAGAATTTAGATTGGAGAGACTGGCGTCATCTATGGAGCAAATTTTAATTGGTAAAATGAAGCATCAACCGTTTGTGAAAGTTATGGCATTCCGTGTCGTAGGATTAACACTGTGAGTTTTACGCTCCTAGAGTAAAGTCTACTTTAGGTGGCCGAAGCAATATACATTTTCAGCGCTCCTACAAATGATCACTTCTATAGAAACTATTATGTATTGGGCAAAAATTGTGGATTTTTTTTTCGGACCATAGACCTCCGTGCAGAACAAATACAAGGTGGCCATAATTAAACTGAGAGTACTCAGAGTGTTCTGTAGCGCGATCTAATTGAGAGAATGACGCCAAATTTTGTAAGAAGATTAAACAACACGGGGGACCAATAATTCCGCAAAAAAAATTTAGTTCCAAAAGTCACCGCTAGGGGAATATGTAGCGCTGTGTAACAGAAAAGAGAGTTTTAAAACATACAGAATCAATACTGAAATAAAATTACCTTTTATTTAGAACATTTAACGACTTCAGTATTGATTCTGAATTTTTTTACCCGACTGAAAAGAAGGGTTATGTGTTTCACGCGTATCTGTGTATGTGGATTTCTTTATACCCTCGAAACATCCCAACGGCTGGATCGATTTTAATGAATTAGGTCTCTATCGATTCGTCTTAACGGCCCGATGGTTATAGGCTAGGTTTTGTTTTTATAAATTCGAAATGGCGGCCGTAAAATACAAAATGGCGGTAGAGATGAAAAAAATTACGCACCCTATTGAGTGGCATGTCATTGGATAGGTCTTTCAAAATGGAGACGATGTTTCGTCGACTATTTTACAGTCAGAAGCTCCGTTAAAATATTATACAACCCGGAAGTTGTGTACGTATTGTGGATCTCTAGCTTTACTGCAACTCTAACCATCATAGACATCTATAGATCTCGTCAAAACAGTGTTTATAGATAGGAACTAACAGTTAAACACAACTTAAAAGTCATCAATGCAAGTAAATTTAAAAAAATAGGGTAAGTAATATAAACAAGTAATATAAAAAAATATTTTAAGTCAATTCCTACTTAGGTCAATAAGATAATTTTTTTCTCCCATTCTTCTTTCCTTTCGAGTGGCGGTTAAAATCCCTTGATCATTAACAGGGCTCTCTCCGTCTTAAAATACCTTGATCAAGAAGGGGGCTCTCTCGATTATTGAAATTTAATTTAATTTAATTAATGAATTAATATTTGAAAAAAACTGGATTAACACCTAGTGTCATCCACTACAAGTTTAAAAAAATTTATTTGAGCTTGATTGGGTGAATAATAAGTATTTTATCAGCAATTGAAAATTTGAGCAAGATATATATAGCGAGAGTGTGAGCTAATAGTAGGAATTGAAAAAAAAATTGTTTCACATTGATGAGAAATAATTAATTAGTTCGCTTTTTACGCAGTCGGGTTTTTTGATTCTTTAAATTTAATTGTTTTTTAAACTCTTTTTTTCTGTTACACAGAGCCACATATTCCCCTATCTGTGACTTTTGGAACTAAATTTTTTTCGCGGAATGTTTCGTTCTCCGTTTTGTTTAATATTCTTACAAAATTTAGCGTCATTCTCTCACTTAGATTGCGCTACAGAACACTTTAAGTACTGTCAGTTTAATTAAGGCCACCTTGTACATTTTATCTATACTTATTTTGTACTCTGTACCTATCATCATGGCGGAAATAGAATTTTTGTTAATGGGGAGGGTATGGTAAAAATATGCTGAATTTGGCGATAAATTCTTACTTTTTCAAAGATTGAGAGAAGCGACCTGTCCCTGCAGCCCCTTCGTACGCCCGTGTCTAATCACATACTGAATAAATAATTGTGATGATTATAAGATTTGTTCATTTTAATTCAGAACATGAAACTGAAAGTATTGAAATGTGAGCACTTATTAGCTTTAGATATAACCTTCGACGCTTCAGAGACTAGAATGGCAAAAAAAGTTCAATAAGTTAGGAACTACAATGCTAGCCGTATTATGAACGAAAAAATATAGATTTATATATATTAAAAAAAAAAAAAAAAAAAAAAAAGTTCTTGTGGTTATGCCCTACTAATCGACACGTCCGGCATTGAAAATTATAATAACCTTAAATAGTCTAAAATCAAACGTTGAATGATTTTATATTTTTAAACGAAAAATTTTCCAAACGAACTTAGAGATGGGGAGGAGGGCGCAATGTCTTCAGCAGCACCGGACGTGCAACGCGCTGTCTGGTTTGTTTTGATTTTATATTTTTAAACAAAAATCTTTCCAAACGAGCTAAATGTTGTCAGCAGCACTGCCTTCGGCAGAGTACAAGCTCGAATTTGTATGATTTTTCATTTTTAAATGAAAATTTATCCAAACGTAGCTGGAGTTGAGGGCCCCACTGCCTGCTGCAGCGTATACCGGGGGTGATATCCACACTCTGACCTGATTTTTCAAGTGAACTTCGAATTTGTATTTAATTTCTGGCATTTAGATATATAAAAGTTTTATTTCTGACCTAAAATTCGTGATAAAACATAAATAATATAAAATGCGTACCATCCCCTCACTTTTCAACGCTAAATGATATTCAAAGAACAAGCACATATCGCTGAGACGGGAAACGATATCTTGAGAAAATTTGCACTGAGAGAAAAACATCTCAGGCAAATCATTGAAATGACTTAGTTTTTTTTTTTTTTTTTTTTTTTGAAATAGTACTAAATATTAATATTTGTTCACACCAGAGATATCGTTAGATTCGGAAAAATAACAAGAATGTATTAAAGGGTTTTTTTTTTTACTTTTAAATTTTGAAACTTCAGGAAACGGAAAAACTTGAAAACTGACGCGAATCGCGGCCAAATAAAAAGGTTTTTTGGAAGAGTAACGAAAGATACCGTTTTAATTGGAAAGATAAGACGATTTTTTTTAACTCTACGGGGACCCGGCCATCGCAATTTCAAAATGCATTAAAAATCGAACGTTTCGCTTTCGTTCGTCTGAAGAAATATAAAGGTGTGATTACTTTGAAGAAAGGAAGCTTGTCATCTTGCGATTATCATTATGGCTTTTAATTATATTTCGGCTAATTATCAAAAAATGAAAAATCTGATCCTCGGGTGCATTTGGACCCGCCATCGCCCAGAGTTGAATTCAGACACTTTTCTCCTGCAGGAATTTCTGTGGCTCCGGGAGGGACATTATAGAGTTCCGGGGTGGAGATTGCACTTTTTGACCATTGAAAATACAAAATCTCACATCTTACGGGGGACATCTCGTTGCTTCGGAGGGGATTCCCCCCCCCCGGGCCACCCCCTGAATTCAACACTGCCATCGCCTATCCTTATCCAAATTGTCAGACCTCTATATTCCGCAGATTTTCTTAGCTATCGCTAACACATGCAGGGTAAAGGCAAACGTCTTTCATTTATATTAATATCGATATGCAAATTAGAAATGACAAACCACTTTATTTCATTAGTATGGATGAAATTTATTATTATTGTATTGTATTATTTTGTCTGGGTTTAATGCAGGATTCTGATACAAACAGGTTTTATTTTCACAGACTTTATTGTGTTTCGAATTTTATTCACTTAACTGCCAACCTTCCTTATTTTTCAAGTAATTTAAATGTTTGGAACCAGAAATATTGTTTAATGAATGAAATATAATACGAACACTATATAGAAACAAGACACACTTTATTAAATAATTTTATGGTTCAAAAAACTTTATTTGATCAGGGATAAAACTCCACCAAGATGACGGTTATGCTATTATAGATACTCAAAGATTTTTTTTTTTTATTACCTGACTGAAAAGAAAGGTTATATGTTTCACGCGTATCTGTGTATGTGGATTTCTTTATACCCTCGAAACATCCCACAGGCTGGATGGATTTTAATGAATGAGGTCTCTATCAATTCGTCTTAACGGCCCGATGGTTATAGGCTAGGTTTTGTTTTTATAAATTCAAAATGGCGGCCGTAAAGTACAAAATGGCGGTAGAGACGAAAAAAATTACGCACCCTATCGAGTGGCATATCATTGGATAGGTCTTTCAAAATGAAGTCAATGTTTCATTGACTATTTTACAGTCAGAAGCTCCGTTAAAATATTATACAACCTGGAAGTTGTGTATGTAGGATCTCTAGCTTTATTGCAACTCTAACCATCATAGACATCTATAGACCTCATCAAAACAGTGTTTATAGATAGGAACTAACAATTAAACACAACTTAAAAGTCATCAATACAAATTAAAAAAAGTAGGTAAGTAACATAAACAAGTAATATTAAAAAATATTTTTAATCAATTCCTACTTCGGTCAATAAGAGAATTTTTTTTCTCCCATTCTTCTTTCCTTTTGAGCGGCGCTTAAAATGACTTGATGAAGAAGAGGACTCTCTCGGTCTTAAATTACCTTGATCAAGAACAGGTCTCTCTCAGTTATTGAAAATTAATTGATTTAATTTAATTAATGAATTAATATTTGAAAAAAACTGGATTAACATCAAGTGTCATCTACTAGAAGTTTAAAAAATTTTATTTGCGCTTGATTGGATGAATAATAAGTATTTTATTAACGATTGAAAAATTGAACAAGATATATATTGTGAGAGTGTGAGCTAATAGTAGGAATTGAAAAAAAATAGTTTCACATTGATGAGAAATAATTAATTAGTTCGCTTTTTACAAAGTCGGGTTTTTTGGTTTTTAAATTTAATTGTTTATATAAGATAAAGATTTATTTTCGGAGGGTTGGGGGGGGGGGTATAGGGCGCTGACTGAAATTCTGCACACAGGCGATGGATACTGCTGGCGCGCCCCTGGTTATGTCGAGCCTTTCGGCTCGCTTAAATTTTTTTTTATCGGCCCGGCCCATTATTTATTTTTTATCACCCCCCCACCATACCCGTTAAAAAAATTTATGTATTCTGCCGTCCAGGCTGGTTTGAAAGTTTGCCTTCATTTTTCCGAGTTGAGTATGGACCTTAGGACAGGCCCGATCCCGTACCTTCGATCTTTTGGCATAAAAACTATTCTTTCATATTTAGGGTATGTTCGAAAATTGTTTGAAATACACTTTAGAAAAATTATAGTACATTGTAAAGCGAAAACAACATATAGTATCGAAATTCATTACAATATGTTCACTATAGAAAATAGCATTTATCGTTTATTTATAGGGTCAGTAAAAAATATTTGAAACACCATTAACTGTAATTGTTTGAGATGCATTTTAATGATGCTATATTTTTTTAACTGAAAGAAATTCATTTATATGTTACTAAGGACCAGTACTGCACGTGTAACGCCAATAAAAATCTAACTTAAGGAATTAATCTTAACTAAAACAAAAAGAACTTTGAGTTCATTTTCTACAGTTTTTTTTATTGACGACACACGGACACACACATCAGCAAGCACACATACAGTCTTAACACATAAAAAAATGATCCTTTTAGGAGCGAATCGCTCCTCCAGCAGAACCGATAACTGACCGCCTTCGGTCGTGTCAAAGCAGCATCTCTCCCACAGGGCCTTTTCCGAGAGTTCAGTCTATCTCCTAGCCAACCCACGTGGTATATTGAGTCATCTTAGTCAAAAAAGTTTCAGTTCTTACAAATGCTACGCAGCACTTCTCAAGATATTTACATCATTAAATCTGTTTACACGTTACATCTGGATTTTGTGAAGCATTGACATGTAAATTTATAGTTAGGCATCTGGAGGTCCCAATTAAAAATGTTACGTTATGGTCATCTGGTCTCTGTGTGAGATCAGATAAAACGTCACAGGCCCTCCATGCCCCATATAAATTTTCCTTTAAGGGAAAATTTTTCACACTAGGGTGCACAATCACAGTGAAATTCGGAATTAATGCTATCCCTAACAATGCTATCAATTCCAAAATTAATAAAATTTCAAATTTCAAAATCAAAACATTTATCAGAAAGTACTCCGTTACCATGGAAGGGATTCAGCATAACACACAATAAACACAATAAACACAGTAAACACAATACAATTGCACACAGTTATATAATAATTCTAAGATTAATGATAAGCACTCCAACAATTTTATAACAAACCAGTAACTTCATTACGAATTTTCTTTTAACACAATCAGAATAGATAAAAATTTTAAACATCACAGGCACTTCCAATAAAAATTCGCTCTCTCACGTTCACATGGATAACCAACAATAATAATATATATTTTTTTCTTTATATATGGATAATTTCCTAAGAAAGAATTCTAATACACTAATAAAACCAAACACGTTTAAACTTTTTATATACGATAAGTTACTTAAAATAATTTTAACACAATAATAAAACAAACACTCTTAAACTTTTTTTTTCAACAAAATTTCTAGTCTTCAAATGCTACTCTGCTTAGACTATCAGCATTTTGGTGTTTTTTCTTGCTCTATGTTCGATTGTGAAGTCGTACGGTTGTAACGCGAGGCTCCAACGCATAAGCCTTGGGTTGGAACTCGCATGAGTTTGTAAGAAACGCAGAGGATTATGATCCGTTATAATCCTAAATTTTCTTCCATCAGATAGTAATGTAATCTTTTTACGGCGAAAACAATACTGGCGCACTCCCGCTCGGTTGTGCTATAACGTTGTTCTACCGGAGAGAATTTCCGACTCAAATAAAACATCGGATGTTCCTCTCCTTTCTCGTTTACCTGGCTCAACACAGCCCCGGCACCGCGTAATGATGCATCGACCTGAATAAGGAATTCACGATGAAAATTCGGCGCATGCAAGACCGGCCGTTCGGTTAGTTTTGCTTTCAGGGACCGAAAAGCGCCCTCACATTCGGGAGTCCACTTGACCTTACCTCGACGTGTTTTCTTACCCTCGACAGTCAAGGGGGCTGCTATTATGAAAAAATTTCTTATGTATCGTTGATAGTACTCTGCCGACCCGAGAAAGACAGGAATCTGCGTTTTTGTTTCGGGAGTAGGAAATTTTTTTTCGCATTCGATCTTGACCTCTGCCGGCGTGCGGGAACCATTTCCTACAATATGGCCTAAATATTTGACGCTACTCTGGGCAAATTTACACTTAGAGGGTTTTATTTTAAGATTTGCCTTATGAATTCTATCTAGAACTAATGCGACATGTTTTAAGTGGTCTTCCCAGGTGTCCGAAAATACAGCGACGTTATCTAAATAAGGAACTGCAAATTCCTCCACCTTTATTAATAGCCCTGCCATCATTTTGATAAAGAAAAACGGTACGTTTTTTTATCCAAAAGCCATTTTCAAACACCTAAATGTACCAAAAGTTGTACAGAATGCTGCATACCGTTGAGCTCTGGGGCTCAAGGGAATCTGCCAATAACCTTTCGCTAAATCTAGGACAGTTATGTATTTAGCAGATGATACTTTTTCAACTCTTTCTTCGATATTGGGGATGGGGAAATATTCCGTCCTAATTACCTCATTGAGACGCCTAAAATCCACGCATGGACGAGGATCCTTGCCTGGAACCTCTACTAAAATTAAAGGCGACGTGACCCCAACTTCAATAACCCCCAATTTTAACATCTTTTGATTCTCCATTTTTACGATTTCAGTTTGTCTGTGCGACATCCGATAAGGTTTAGCTCGTACTGGCTTATCGCTAATTAAAGTTATATCATGCTCCACCAAATCTGTTGTACCAGGGTCGTTCGAAAAGCACGTGGCATATTGATTTAAAAGCTCCCTTAATTGCCTAATTTGTGCTTCGTTTAGATTTTTTTCTAACTCACTAAGCCGAACTATTTCCTGAAAGTCAAAAATTGTAGGATTATTCTCTAAATAAGGAATATCTAAATCCTTATCTTCTATTAAACTCGAAATGTTTTTGGATCACAACAAATTTACATGTTCGGGTCGCGTATAATATGGTTTCAGCATATTAACATGATAAATTTGGGTTTTATTCCTACTTCCTGGCAGTTCTACTACATAATTAGTCTCCAATATTTTATTCTTGATTTTTTCCGGCCCTACCCATTGCACGGACAGTTTATTTGGTCTCGTCATGGCTAAAACCAACACTAAATCTCCCTCCTGGAATTCTAGTTTTACCGCATTTTTGTCATACCAAACCTTACGTTTACCTTGCCTTTCTTCCATGTGCCAAACAGCTACCTCGCGACATCGTTTCAAACGATTAATTAATTTAAACACATATTCGGTCACTACATCATTTTCAGGTGGAGGGTCGGACCATCGTTCCATTATCAAGGTCTCAGGTGTTCGAAGATTTTTTCCATGCACCAACTCGGCTGGTGAGTAACCTGTGCTTTCATGAGCTGCGTTTCGAAGAGCTAACAGAATCGCAGGCAAATGTTTATCCCAATCGACTTCTAATTCAATACACAGAGCCCTCAAAAGTCGCTTTAAGATCCTATTATATCGTTCCACGGGATTACTCTGGGGGTGATAAACAGAACTATGAGTGATCTTAATGCCAAATTTATTAAGAAATTCGGTGGTTAAAGCTGAGGTAAAGGACTTTCCCTGATCGCATTGGAGTTGGCTGGGGAATCCGATGCGACCGAAAATATTCAGCAGCGCCTCAGTCACTCTAATAGAGGAGAGGTCCACAAGCGGAACCACCTCTGGGTATTTGGACGCCATACATACTGCAGTTAAAATATACCGGTGTCCATCCGTGGTCAGTGGTAAGGGTCCACAGGCGTCAATATTTATTTTACTGAAAACTTCCTGAATTATTGGGACAAGTTTTAACGGGGCTTTCTTTTTCTCTTTCGCTCGACCCGCTCTTTGACAAACATCGCAACTGCGCACATATTCATCCATTTCTTTATAACAGTTACGCCAATAAAAATAGCGAATTAATTTATCCTTTGACTTCGTCCCACATAAATGTACTGACGTGCCTTCATCACACAATGCTTTTATTTTCTGCCGTAACCCTTTTGGATTAAGTAGTAATCTGGTAACGTTTCCAAAACGCTCCTCGCGATTTCTAACTAGTAACCAGTTAACAACCGAATAAGTTTTCTTCGTACCCTCAGTTTTGTTCGCCTCCTTCGGCCAAACAATTCCTTTAACTCTGCACATTCGTGCTGTGCTTTCAAAAACCCTTCTTTATCTATGTTTAACAAGTCCAACTCCGGGGCTTCAACTTCTAACGCCGGAATTTCAATGGAGTCCTCACCTTCCGATGAATCCCGAAGTCCTGATTCTTCCTGATTCGCGACGTTCAACTCATTTGGTGTTTCCACCTCTTGAACTACCAGTTCGAGCTCCGTTTCCGCTTCCTTTAAGCGTCCAGTAGTCGCACGCGTCTGGACTGCATTTACTTGTCCAGTTGGCAAAAATTCATACCCCATTCTCTCTCTTATCATCGCGGCAGTTTTATTTCCTAAAATACATCGGTTTTGGTTTAAATGGTTTTCGCAAACAGCGGCTTTCGTACAAACTTTTCCGAAATCTCCCTCTATCTCTACCCGCGCTAACGGTAGACAAACTAACTCCAAGCTAAGTGGTTGTTGGACCCAAATTTTCTCTCAACAAAAATCCTGCGGATCTACAAATTTCCTACAAATTAAATCAAGCGTCGCTCCAGAATCTCTTAAAATTCCTATTTTCCGGTTATTAACAACCCCAAGAAATGTATAAGAGTCCAATAAATCGTTCTTTCGTACATCTTGCAAATTATTTACGGAGCCTGACGGAGGTTTTTTCTGCAACTTCGGGCACGATGAACGCAGGTAAGTTTCGGACCCGCAATTAAAACATTTCAAATTCGCTCTTTTTTCAAAGGCTCTATCTCGGTTTACCGATCCGCGCACGGCATTTGCATTCGAGGGGGGGAGAACCGTGGTCTAGTTTCTCGGTGCTTTTCTTGAAAAAACGGGCGCGTTTTTTCCACCCTAACATCTCTGGTATACTTGGCCTTCTGAGTAAGGACCCTTATACTCTCATATCCATCCAATAATTCAACTATTTCGGTTTCCGTCTTAAGCAGTGGCCATTTGAAAATAAAATGTTCGCGTATTTCAAACTTTGCGCGCCTTTTAATTTGATCGGTGACCAAAAGGTCTTTTAATTCGTCAAAGGAAGTTATTGATAAGCCCGCTAACCATTCGTTCAAGTAATTTCGGATTTCGAAACCGAAATCTTGCCAATTTAAAGATTGCGATTTTTGATGGCTCATAATTTTTTGTCGAAAACTCTCCGGGTTTAATTTAAATTTTTTTAAAAAGATACTTTTAATGCTATCATAATCCTCTGAATCTCTCTCGGGTTGTCTAGCAATAATTAAAATGATATCCACTGGTAGAAGCCCAACTAAATTAGAGGCCCAATTTTCTTTCGGTATTCTAACCCATTTAGCTTGGCGTTCAAACAATACCAAATACAAACTAATGTCTGTTTTCTCAGGATTAAAGTCTGGGATTAATTTTTTTAATTCTGTTCCGAGGAACGCGAAGGTATATTATTTGCATTTTCCGGGGCCGGGGGAATTCCTTTCTCGATTCTTAGTTTTTCTAGCTCAAATTTATTTTTTAATTCCTGTTCTTTAATTCTTTTTCTTGCTGCAATTTTTCCTTACGAATGGCCTGATCGCCATCCCATGTGTGTTGACGCAACATGTCCTCACGTTCGATTTCCTGTAACCGGGCGCGCTCACTTTCTTGCTTTTCTAATTCTTCCTGAGCTGTCGCTAGTATAGTCTCATAAAGAGCCTGAACGTATTCTTCTTCATAATCTTCAGATTCCAGCACTAAATGCTTTAATTGAATCCTGGTTTCGTTTCCCGTCCTGGCAAGTTCCAGTTCATCGACTAATTTCTTCAATTTTTCCTTTTTTCCTTTACCCAGGAAAGCCATATCTAACTCCCTTTTTTCAACCCAAATTTCTCTATATAAAAGGTACTACTCTACTTCAATACAACAAACAAAAAGAAATATACTGTTTTACATACAATATAATCACAATCAAGCATAACATTTATTACAATAACAATATGTAAAATGCTGACTCACTCCCATGTCTAGATGCATCTTCAAATTTTGTTATTCAGTTTTAGAATTTTGCATAAAATCAGCAATTTTAAATTAAATTAAATTTTAAAAAATCACCATACATTAACTCCAAATTCAAAGTTGTGACTTACCCCACTTGAAGCTTCAGACACTAACGAACGGTAATCCAGATCTTTCACTCATTTCTTCAGCCGGGTGGCCCACCGAACACACGAACCACTTTTGACCCTAAGGTCCACTTAAACGAAATATATCCATCGGGAAAACAATTCACACTTTTCTCTTTGCACCGAAAGATCCACCAACACCCTCTTCTTTCTTCTTCCGACCGTACCGCATCCGAAAATCTTTTCTCTTCTTTTTTCCAATTTTCCGCAGCCCTTTCCTCTCCGAAACCACTTTCCTCCGAGGCAACGACCTTCTAGACGATCCTCTCTCCCTTCCAACGGCTGACCGGGGGTGAAAATCCGAAATTAAGTTTCTTTCTCTTCGAACCGAAACCAGGCTTCTTCCTCTTTCTCTTTTCCCGCTGGAGAAGGATTTCAGAACTGCACGGAAATTTTCCAGTTTCTTTTCTCTTCCAAACACACGGGGACTTTCCGTTATTTTCTTTTTCCTGGTCAGGACAGCGACTTCTCTACTTCTTGAAAGAACAATCTTCAACTGTTCATTCCGTGGGTAAAAGTGCAGGCTTATACTTAAGCTAGCTAAGTTTTTTTGTGTGCGTGTGTGCCCAAACTTTCTTCGAACTTCTCCAATCCGACTTCTGACAACCAGCTGTAACGCCAATAAAAATCTAACTTAAGGAATTAATCTTAACTAAAATAAAAAGAACTTTGAATTCGTTTTCTACAGTTTTTTTATTGACGAGACACGGACACACACATCAGCAAGCACACATACAGTCTTAACACATAAAAATAATTGATCCTTTTAGGAGCGAATCGCTCCTATAGCAGAAGCGATAACTGACTGCCTTCGGTCGTGTCAAAGCAGCATCTCTCCCACGGTGCCTTTTCCGAGAGTTCAGTCTATCTCCTAGCCAACCCACATGGTATATTGAGTCATCTTACTCAAAAAAGTGTCAGTTCTTACAAATGCTACGCAGCACTTCTCAAGATATTTACATCATTAAATCTGTTTACACGTTACATCTGGATTTTGTGAAGCATTGACATGTAAATTTATAGTTAGGCATCTGGAGGTCCCAATTAAAAATGTTTATTACGTTATGGTCATCTGGTCTGTGCGTGAGCTCAGATAAAACGTCACAGGCCCTCCATGCCCCATATAAATTTTCCTTTAAGGGAAAATTTTTCACACTAGTGTGCACAATCACAGTGAAATTCGGAATTAATGCTATCCCTAACAATGCTATCTACTCCAAAATTAATAAAATTTAAAATTCCAAAATCAAAACATTTATCAGAAAGTACTCCCTTACCATGGAAGGGATTCAACATAACACACAATAAACACAGTAAACACAATACAATTGCACACAGTTATATAATAATTCTAACAAGGAGAGGGCCAACCTTGTTAATCACAGATTTTGATTATTTTAATATATGTTGTAAGGTAGAGGCCCCTTAGTGTCAGGTTCAACGGATTTTATCCAATGCTCCTTAGTTCTTGAGAAACCGGGGGGTCTAATATTAGTGCACAACTTAAATACTTACTTTGCTAAAGCAATGATAGGTCAGTCGTAGCTCAGTTGGTATGGTGTTAACCGGCTGATTGGCGAGCCCGGGTTCGATACCTGAATGCACTACTTTTGTTTTATAAATTTACTTGTAAGTATAACTTAATAATCTCACTGTCAATTAAAATTTTTAATATTGTATATCAATTATAATTTTAACCTATTTAATTTTTTACTTTTAACTGAATAGTTGTTATAAAACATCATAAAATTGTTATTTTTTTTAAATCACTTTTAAAATGTATTTCATATATTCTTTATCGTTGCAATGACATTGAGCAATTGTGTCAATTCGTGATTTTAAAGAAACATCATTTACGCATTGCTTTAACAAAGGAAGTCAATGAGATAATGCTATTATTCTGTTTTTAAAGTAACAAGCATAATCATATGAAAAATTAGCATCAGAATTAAATTACAACCGATTTTTTGCATATTAAAGATTTTTAAATTTGTAATAAGTATGCTTGCGCTTTCAATTATTTTGCTTTCCCCTTTCTCTTTTTTCTGCTTTTATTTTATTTGAATATTCCTTTTTTTATCATAACTAGATGGCACCACAACAGAATTTGTCACGATTTTGGAATTTTTATCATTCAATAATAGATCCAATTTCTTTTTAAACCTCTTTAATGGATGGGAAATGATAGTTTACAAATAAGAAATGATAAATTTAAGTTTTTTAACATTATAATTAATGTTTGGTGTTAAAATTTTTAATTGAAATTATTAAATTATAATTATAACTATATTTATAAAACAAAAAATGAGAAAAACAAATGTAGCGCATTCAGGTATCGAACCCGGGCCCTCGGATCAGCCGGCAAACGCCATGCCAACTGAGCTACGACTAACTTGTCATTTTTGCTGCGAAGTAAGTATTTAAGTTGTCTACTAATATTAGACCCCCTGGTTTTTCAAGAACTAAGGGGCATTGGATAAAATCCGTTGAACCTGACACTAAGGGGTGTCTACCCTGCAACATATATTAAAATAATCAAAATCTGTGGTTAACAAGGTTGGCCCTCTCCTTGTAAGATTAATGATAAGCACTCCAACAATTTTAAAACAAACCAGTACCTTCATTAAGAATCTTCCTTTAACATCATCAGAATAGATAAAGTTTTTAAACATCACAGGTACTTCCAATAAGAGTTCGCTCTCTCACGTTCACATGGATAACAACAATAATAATATACAGGGTGATCTTTTTTAAAGTGACAGTGTTTGGAGCGCCCTGTAGCGCGATCTAATAGCCGAAATGGCACCAAACTTTGTATTTAGACTAATCAATACATGGGAAAAAGGATTCCGTGAAAAAAATTTAGTTCCAAAAATCGCCGCTAGGGCATTTTGTGGTGCTTTGCAATGTATAAAATGTGAGAAAAGAAAAATACTAACACATACAATCGTACAGTTAAATTATTAATGTTTATTTACTGCATTAACTTCCCCGGTGAGGAATTAGACCGCCTTCAATGTGAGCACCGTTCTCAGAAATAACACCATGCATTCTGTGCACAACGTTCTCCACAGCCGTACGTAACATATCAGGAGGAATATTCCGCACTGTCTTTGTTATGTTGTCCTTTAGAATAGACAAATTTGATACTCCACCAATATAAACTTGAGATTTCAAATAACCCCAGAGCCAAAAATCGCATGGCGTGAGGTCAGGAGAACGAGGCGGCCATGCAACTGGAAAACTCCGACTTATGACTCTATCATCAGTGAAGTTTTGGCGCAACAGCTGCTTTACCTTATTACTAATGTGTGGCGGAGCACCATCCTGCATAAAGATTGTCTGTTGGAGACGGTTTCTTTGCTGAATTTGTGGAATAACAAACGTTTGCAGCATTTCGTGGTACCTTTCTGCATTTATGATGCACTTTTCGGGTCCTGTCGGAGTGATGGTCTCAAAAAAGAATGGCCCACTTACGAATTCGGCTGTGAAACCCCACCAAACAGTGACTTTTGGGGAATTTAATGAGATTTCATGCACGGTGTGGGGCTGCTCAGAAGCTCAAATTCGGCTATTTTGTGTGTTTACGGACCCATTGAGATAAAAATGGCACACATCTCCCCACAGAATGTGCCATGGGAAAGCATCATCAATTTCTACCCTGGCAAGAAACGATAGAGCGAATGTCACTCGCTTATCACAATCACTTGGTTTCAGTTCGAGCAAGCGGCTGATTTTGTAGGGGTAAAATCCAATAACGCGCCGCAAAACTCTCCATACCGTGGAATAATTCATGTCCAATTGTTGAGCTACACCCCGGGCGCTGCTAGTACCAGCAATGGTTCCCTGCGATCCGTCGACAATAGCAGTTGCCACATCAGTTATTACATCTTCTGATACTTGTTTACGTCCTCTCCCAGCGCGAATGGTCAGTGACCCCGTTTCCTCGAACTTCTTAATCATTTCCTTAAGACCATTCAGCGATAAAGGTTCCTTTCGTAATTTTTTTCTGGTTCGAAATTCCCGCAGAGCTGCGGATGCATTACATTGATTCATATAATACAGCTTCACCAGTAACACACGTTCCGGAAACGTGAGAGACATGTCCAGTGGAGCTCGTTTACTTCAGCTGAGATTATTTGTCGGAACTGTCTACTACTTGCTTTTATAGCCCCTGTTACTGGCGCTGTCATCGCACATTTGCATTTTTCTTTGATACCCGTGTTTTATGCTAATTCTCGTTATTGTAAGCTACAGCAGCGCCACAAAATGCCCTAGCGGCGATTTTTGGAACTACATTTTTTTCACGGAATCCTTTTTCCTGTGTCTTGATTAGTCTAAATACCAAGTTTGGTGCCATTTCAGCTATTAGATCGTGCTACAGGGCGCTCCAAACACTGTCACTTTAAAAAAGATCACCCTGTATATATTTTCTTTATATATGGATAATTTCTTAAGAAAGAATTCTAATACACTAATAAAACCAAACACGTTTAAACTTTTTATATACGATAAGTTACTTAAAATAATTTTAACACAATAATAAAACAAACACTGTTAAACATTTTTTTTCCAACAAAATTTCTAGTCTTCAAACGCTACTCTGCTTAGACTATCAGTATTTTGGTGTTTTTTTCCTGCTCTATGTTCGATTGTAAAGTCGTACGGTTGTAACGCGAGGTTCCAACGCCTAAGCCTTGGGTTGGAACTCGCATGAGTTTATAAGAAACGCAGAGTTTTATGATCCGTTATAATCCTGAATTTTCTTCCATCTATATAGTAATGTAATCTTTTTACGGCGAAAACAATACTGGCGCACTCCCGCTCGGTTGTGCTATAACGTTGTTCTACCGGAGAGAATTTCCGACTCAAATACAAGATCGGGTGTTCCTCTCCTTCCTAGTTTACCTGGCTCAACACAGCCCCGGCACCGCGTAATGATGCATCGACCTGAATAAGGAATTGGGAGCGAATCGTCTCTTTTAGGAGCGAATCGCTCCTCCAGCAGAACCGATAACTGAACGCCTTCGGTCGGTTCAAAGCAGCATCTCTCCCACGGGGCCTTTTCCGAGAGTTCAGTCTATCTCCTAGCCAACCCACGTGGTATATTGAGTCATCTTAGTCAAAAAAGTTTCAGTTCTTACAAATGCTACGCAGCACTTCTCAAAATATTTACATCATTAAATCTGTTTACACGTTACATCAGGATTTCGTGAAGCGTTGACATGTAAATTTATAGTTAGGCATCTGGAGGTCCCAATAAAAATTGTTTATTACGTTATGGTCATCTGGTCTCTGCGTGAGCTCAGATAAAACGTCACACACATTTGCTATAGAAAACGGCCCGTGAAGTATTTGTAGTACTTCTACAAGGCCACACAAAAGATTTTGGATACATTGTCGATTACATTGGTGCAGCTGATAGAAACATGTTTTCGATTTGAATTTAATACATGAAAGTTATTCGTATACAAGGGCGTACAAAAAAATTAAAATATGTTTTCATCTGTTGGCAATTATTTCATAAAATGAGTTTTCGAGCTGAGTTAAATTTTATGTGTTATGTGGTGCGTATATAATCCGCAGTTCTTATATAAGGCCACTCAAAATAACTTGAATGCATTACCATCTGTAGGCAATTATCTCTTGCTACGTGTTTAAACTGAACGAAATTTTGCTTTTAATTTTTAAAAACCCGCTTGAAATTCCATTCTTCATGCGTGATTTATCGCTGAGAAATTAAATTTACAGGATTTGTGAATAATGTGTATAATATGTTGGCTGGTATACATACTAGAGAAAGTCCCCAACTTCCAGATCGGGATTTTGTCGAGAGTGGTGTTGTTGGAAAGCTCTTACCATGGGGATCAAGGAAATGTATACAACTACCCGTCCAAATGCAACTGGTGAAGAGTTACAGCGATACCGCAGACGTGCTATAGCGCGTAAATTACGCGAAAAATCGGAGACGGGACGCAAAAAAAATTGTTATTGCGCGTCCCGTGAGACGCGTAATTTCGTCAAAAAATCGCGGAAAAAAGCCGGTTTTCGTCAAAGGATCGCAAAAAAATGCAAATTTCATCAAAATATCGCGAAAAAAACGCGATTTTCGCGAAAGAGCCGCGAAAAAATAGCGTATTTCGTCGATGGATCGCTAAAAAATAGCGTATTTTGTCAAAGGATCGCTAAAAAAATGGCGAATTCCATCAAAAAATTGCGGAAAAATGCCGATTTTCGGCAAAGGATCGAAAAAAAGCGCAAATTTTATCAAAATATCGCGGAAAAAACGCGATTCTCGTAAGAAGGCCGCGAAAAAAATAACGTATTTCGTCAAAGGATCGCGAAAAGAGCGCAAATTTCATAAAAATATCGCGAAAAAACGAGATTTTCGTAAAAAGGCCGCGAAAAAATAGCGTATTTTGACAAAAGATCGCGAAAAATCAGCGAATTTAGTCAAAAATTCGCGGAATAAAGCCGAATTTTGTCAAAGGATCTCGGAAAAAAAATCACATTTCGTCAAAGTATCGCAGTAAAAACACGATTTTCGTAACAGGTTCGCGAAAAATAGCGAATTTCGTCAAAGGATCGCGGAAAAAATGCGAATTTAGTAAAAGCATCCAAAGCACCAAAAAAGATGGGCAAACCAAACTTATAGGTAGATCATTCATAAAATGGGATTTAGTTTTTTTTTAATGAGATTCTTAAAACTGCAGCATGATTTCAGCGTACTTTAATAATGTATTCAGGGGGTGGACCAGTGAAAAATCTCTCCCCCCCCGTCCCACTTCTTACTGCATTGAAATGTCTCCCACCTTCGGAAGATTTAGGATTTGATGCTTACCCAGATAGCATGCACGTTTGCAGTAAGTTTGACTTTTTCTCGATATTTCTTTGTCTTGACAAATTTGACACAACAGTTTTCACTCAAAAGTACTGCAAGGCAGATGAAACAAAATCGATCTCTCCCTTGCAATGCCATTTTGCTGTAAAACTGCTGCAACACTGTCATATTTCAACGACGTCAGCGAAAATTCCCTTTGTTGAGAGCAGAATAGATAACAGCGTATGACTGGAAATTCAGAGCTCAGAGTCAAAAGAAAAAGACATTGAATCTCGTGATTAGCGGATCATTGATTAGCGTTCAAATAAAGGAACCCAAAAATAAAGGTATTTCTTATTTTAATTATTCAAATGTGGTTATTTTCTCTAAAGTAACATTTCTTTATAATCTACAACTTATTTCATAACAAAAATTCTAATAAATTAAAAGTTATGTTAATTTTCTAAGTAATGCCTACGTTTTTCAATAGTTATGTTTTGGGTCATGTTAAATATTTTGTAATAAATTTTTCTGAACTTTACAGGGAGTTTAAGATTTTGTTTGCTTTTTTTTTATTGTTGTTGTTGCCTTTCATGCTGCTGAGCAGTGTTTAATTCAAACGCTTATCTCCGGGAGAGATTTCTGTTGCTCCGGGATGAGGTGGAGGTGGGGGGAGGGGCAGGGGAATCGCGATAGGGGTTATGGGGGGGAGACCCCCTCCCCAATATATGTGAACTTGGGAAATTTGAGCTTAGAGTTGGGAAAGTACAGATTTTTGAAACATTCTTTTTTTTTTAAGTAAAAATAAAAAAAAGAATTATTTATTCTTTTGCAGAAGATCTTTCTGAGTTCTGTAATAGTAAAATAGTTCAACTTTAAAAATGAATACAAAAAGCAGCCAGACTCAATTTCTCATTATGTTTCTCTGTGTAACGAAAATATCATACATCTACCAGACATGAATTTCTCTACTGTTGTCCATCAACAGTGTCTGTAATACCTTTCCTCCAAAACTTTGTTCCTTATTCAAAAATCTAAAAATATGAGGCTATTTTCTATAAAGTACAATTATGACTCGTACACAATTGAAGACAAAAACTTTCAGTAAATGAACCAATAATTATAATTTTTATGTTTTTAGTTACAGCATTTTTTTTTTGGGGGGGGGGAAATATTTTTTTTGCATATAAGTATCATTATCATTAAAGACACATTGAACATATTATTTTAGCTGGAAAATAGATCATTTTTTTTTCATGTTGGGAAAATTTTTAACTCCCCCCCCCCCCCGCCGAAATTTTTTTTGCAGCTACGCCCCTGGGGGGGGGGTACATTCCGAGATGGAAATTGCACTTTTGTCCATTAAAAAGCAAAAAAATTCAAACCTTCCGGGGCGACATTTCAAGGTTCCGGGGGGGAATGTCCCCTCTCGGTCACCCCCTGAATTCAACACTGCGTTCGAGAGTATGATTTTAAACTTTAAATTATTTTTCCTTACCATTAACATTTTTTTCTCTATTTAAATATTAAGTATAATTTTAAACTGTTTCTTAGTTGGCTCTATGCTTATCTACCTGGATTTCTAATGTACCTCTTTTTTCTAATTTTTATTGAAATTACTAAAAGTATTTCCTACCGACGTCCATTTTATTTAATTCTTTAATAATTTCTCTTTTCTTTTGACGTAACTGCTTCTTAATCGGATGTGTATAAATCTTTTTATTTCCAAATTTTTGTAAAACTTTTAAATATGAATATATTAAATTTTTTAGTTTTTCACTCCCGCAAATCACGCATGTACCGGAGCAAATCGAAACGATATTCCGGTTCGTGAAATTATGACAAATATTATTCTGGTTAGTGATCCTTGAAGTTATTAAAACATCGTATTGCAATTTCATACGTATGGCTTTTATTGTGCTGTCTATAACTTTTTTTATTATTTAGCATTTTGAATGCAGTTTTTAAATTGTTTTTGTATGATTAGACATAAATTCGCCTAAAGTTTAAAAAAAAAGTTTTTAGTCAACGATAATTTTGAAATAGCGTCCCTATTCGTGGATTTTCCATTTCGAGACCTGCCGCAAAAAATTTTACTAATATTGATTGGTGCATATTTTTGTAATGAATTGAAGCTAAATAACTAAAATGCATTGAATAACCACTTCAAAATCTCAATGTTATACTGTTAATGACAGATATGAATATTGTTTATTTGTATTCTTATTGAACATGTTTTGTTTTGTTTTGTTTTTTACATGTAAAAAAAGTGTTCAACTGTAGAGTAGGTGGGGGCAAAGATACGCACGGGGCAAAGATACGCACTACCTTATTTAATATGAAGAAACATTTCTGCAATCATGACCGCTAGGTAGTAGTTTGGTCTCATGTGTAGTAGTTGCGTGATCAAACCTTATGACAACCGTGCCACTCCGTGCAAAGGAAATGAGGTAAGTTTAAATTTTCGAATTTTGATCTAATATTTTAAAATTTTCACTTTATTGCTTAGCTAACAATACTTCGAATTTTTACAAATCCAAAAGTTCAGTGGAGAACGGAAGCTCTATAGCTTCTAAATGCCGTATAGTTTATCTCGATCGCATTTGTTTAAACTTGTAGGTAGCCGGTTAAGTAAAATACTGCAGAATGGGGCAAAAGTACGCAACCATCTTGGGGCAAAGATATGCACACGATTAAGATTCGAGGCTTTGCCTTATCGTTTTAGCTAGATGCAAAGCTTTCCACAATTACGTTGTGGAAAGTAAACTAAACTAAAAAAGTTAAAAAAGTTAAAAAAGTATTAAAAAGTAACTTATATAAGCTAGTTAACTACATTTTCCTTTTTCTAGTTAAGGTTTTTTTTTAATACAGAACGTAGATATCTACTTACCTACTTTTAAAAATCAATATTCTTGTTTCATAAAACGATTTTGTTTTAAAGTCTTAACCCTTAACTCCTATTAACGGTTTCACAGACTGCTGCTATATTCATTTTTCATAGCTTAACTTGTAATTTTCAGTTTAACTATTGATGTTAGTTTAATTTTGATTCGTTTGGAAACTTAATAGTATCGCTAAAGACTTCTAAATGAGGAGAACTTTTATTATAATAGGCCTTTACATAAAGTTTAGCGCAAAAACAGTATCTTATGAGTCAGTCAACCCTTTTATTCATTCTACGATCAAGGGGTCTTTAAGACCGCTCACAGTATTTATTCCCCAATTTTTGTCACAGTAGTTTAAGCTTAACTGCTATTTGCGATCTCACAGACCCCCTGTTTATTTCCTTTTATTTTTCGTGGTTTAACTTACAATTTTTAGTTTAACTATAAATACTAGTGAAATTTACTAATGCTTTTGCATAACTCATTCGTTTTATTGGAAATGGGGCAAAAACACACAGTAAGTGGGCAAAAATACGCACTGCGTATCTTTGCCCCACGACTGCGTACTTTTGCCCCAACCGATGGGGCAAAGATACGCAGAGCAATGTTTTTTAAAAATTGCATTTTCTCTCAGAATTATAATTTGACAGAATGTCGGTTGATGTTAGCACTTGCCTAAGGTTCTAATCTAACATTTTAATCACTCATTACACAAGTTTAGACTAATGTGTGTGATAAAAAGGAAAATGTATGGAAAGTGCGTATCTTTGCCCCCACCTACTCTATATTTATTATTATTTTTATGGTAACAATCTTTCATAAAATGTAACTTCATAAGAGCCTGCACTGGTCACGCGAAGAAACGGTCAAGTTAATGTTAATCATATGGGAGATATTTAGATTTCTCTCTCGCATTTTAATATTTTTTAATTCTTTTCATGCATAGGATACCTGAGGTTGAAAAGTTTTATTCTGCGTTTGTACTGTTTAGGTACTGTTTAGGTACTAACTAGTTAATGTTTAGTTTGTCTCTCTGACTAGATTAAAGTTGATAAATTAGGATGAACTAATTTGACGAGATAAATTAGATTAAACTGATGAAATTTTACTAGATAAATTAGACTGACTAGATAAACTAGTTTTGATTTTAGTTAAATTATTTGGCTTCCGCACTTAAAATGTAAAAACTGAAGAATTGTTACATCACTTGTGTGTCTCTCTGTCCGTCTGTCATAGTCAATTTTACGAAACTACGGAACATGAAAATTTCAAACTTGCCAGAGTTATAAGGATATTGACCAACATACTTATTGATTATTAGCGATTCGCAAGTATTTTTAGAAAAAAAATTAGGGAAATAAGCTACTTATTTTTATTTTCTTTTGTGTATGTAGTGTGTGGGGTATCGTTCGAAAGCTCTTGTAATACGGAAACCAAAAGTATATTTGTTGTAATTTTAGATAATACATTTTCAGAGATATAGTCGAAAATGTACTGGAAAAATGTGTCCCCCCCCACTCCTTCCCCGCTATTACCAAATCTACTGTAAATAAAATAATGGAAAAAATAGTACTAAAAGTTTATTTAAGCCATACAGGAAAACTATAGCGATTATCCTAGTCACATACTTTTGAGAAAATCGTATTTTTTCGTTACACACTGACTTTACTTGGCAGGTGCTCAGTGGAGGGGTTGACGGATGCTCGATGTACCTATCGACGCGGAATCATAATCGTTTTCGCAAATATTTAATAAAGGCGCTGGTAATGCTTTGATGACTGCTTAAAGAATTTAAAACTTTATACTAAAGAATGTTCTGATTTCTACTAGTTTATCTTGTTTGCTCTTGGAAAAAACAAATATTTTAAGAAGTAAAATTATTTTAAATGGTTAAATCTTTTAAAGTTTAATTAAACTTTACGTTTAATTTCGATACGTTCATTCTTACGGGATAACGCATGGGATAAAAATTTCACATTAAATGTCAAACCAACTGAATGAATTATCTTAATATGTTCTTCTCGGGTCTAAACAATATAGTAAATAAATTGTTTATGCTAATTATGACTTTGTTTAGTCATCTTTATTCTTATGTATTGTGTAATTTGCCAGAAGCGTAACCCATATTACTTTCGAGTCTGGTTTGCCTGAAAGTTCAGTCTGAAAGATAAGGCTTATCGCTCGGCAAAATCGATTCAATTGTTTCTATTAAGTTTTATTACCTCTCGGCAATTCCACTCTTAACATCAAGGTAGTTTTGTTAACTGAGAAGTTGTAGTTTATGATCACCTTAAAAACTAACTGTAGACAGAATTCTTGAAAGCTGTAAAAAATAAACCTGTGATTTTTTAAAATTTATTCTTTTTTTTTTTCCTCAGATGCAGAGACATTAAAAAACATGGATTAGAATGTGGAAAAATTGCATGATGCAACAGACTCAGGTGGGGGAGGAGAACAGGAAAGTGTTAAATATATTTAAATATTTATTTTTTGAATTATTTTTTGTGTGTTTTGTTTAGGGAACAATCTCTTAATTCAAAATATGTAGAAAATAATGCTTTATAATACTGTTGTTTATAAACTGTTATTTGTATTTGTGTAAAAATAAACTTTGTAACTATTTTATAAGTAGTATTGTTTTATTACAACTTTGTCTTTTTTAAATTTTTGAAGCTTTTCAAATAATTTATATATATATATATATATATATATATATATGTTACATTTTGGCTGTAAAAACATATAAATTATATTATCTTTGATAAAATTAGCTAAAAAGTTCTTCAATAAACATGCAAGCATGCTTATTTCCTGAAAAACCTTTAAATTGTATTTTTCTGTTGTATCATTAAAAAAATCTTAGAATAAAAAAAAAATCTTTTGAAATGCAGTGATAACCTTTAACTGATGTTACCGGTCTCTCAGACCGCGGCTTTTTTCAGTTTTTACAGTTTAACTTTCAAATTTCAGTTTAACTACAAACACTATCGAAATTTTGTTCCGTTTGGAACTTTTGTACTATCACCAGAGACTTTTGAATAGGTGAATTTTAATTATAACACTTCTGTGCAAAAAGTTTAGTACAAAAACACCATACTATGAGTTAGTCGTGCCTTTTATTCATCTTTCGTTGCAGCGGTCTCACAGACCGCTTCACACTAGTTATGTGATAATTTCTGGGACATCAGTTAAAGGTTAATATCCAGAATGTGTGGTATTTCTAATAAACATTTATTTATGTTACAGTAAAAAAAGTAATATCTTACTAAATCCGTAAATAAGTTTTATTTGATGAAATACATGGCTATTAAGTTTTCAAATTCAATTATTCTATTTTTAGTTTAATTTTCAAATCATCTTAGGATGTTCTTTTGCCTTTTTCAATTTATTACAGTTTTCTTACTTGCCTTTAAAAACATTTAATATTAATGTATGCAAATTATTAGAGAAATGTTTGTGTGGTGTGTCCAATAAAAGTTTGTATATTGATAGCTATTTATGAAATTTATTTCAGAAAGGAATGAGTTCCATGAATTTTTCTTAATGACAAGCAATAAATAATATGTATAAGTTTGTTTAGAAAATCAAACCTGCTAGCATTTTTTTTTTTGCATATTTTTTGAGGGCGTAAATAAGAAACAATTATTTGATTCTGAGATAAAATGTTTCTGTTTCTGTTTTTATTTTGAGTTTTAATTGAGGCAAGTCAAAAACAATGTATTTTAAGTTTATGATACATTTTTTTTTAAGGAATGTATTTGAAATGAAAGCTGTGTGTTTTAAATAAAATGAATGCGATATGAATGATGGTAAGGGAAACAATATTTGGGGATTTATCACTTTCCCGGCTAACTCAAAAATAACCGATCTTTCTTTAACCCATTGAGGGGCAAGTAATTGTGTTTTTGAAATGTCGGATTCACGCCGGAATCCGCAAAAAGATTTATTGCCAAATAAGGAAAAGCAAGTTTACGATTTTTTCCCACCAAAGATAGAAAAGTAAAATTTAATAAATTTTTTCTGGTGCAAATCCTCATTAATCGTAGGTGAGATAAAATATATCCCACCGCGCCTCAAGGGTTTAATATAAGTTAAATGCAAATAAATCCAGCACCTGTAAAAATCGTTAATTAATAAAATTTTAAAACGAATGATCAACTCATTTTCTATTTATTTGTTATCCATCTCGAGAAGATAGATCATGCAAAATGATGATTGTTAATTGCCGAATACACTTACCATTCTTATTGACCAAATGCATTCAAAACAGTAATTTGATATGCATTTGTTAAGTACATAAAATCAGATTGATGAATTTCAGCTAAGATATTTGATTACCTAATCTTCCGTAATCGAGTCTACTGCCAAGATTAAAGTGTAACAAAAAGAATATCAGCAACAATATAGCTTAATGTAAATGTAGCTATCATTAAAGGATTTTCACAAAAAACATTCCATTGCACCAAATCTTATTAGCTAAAACACGCCAATAGGCCATTGACCCGATTACGGAAGATAATAGGTTTAAAAATCTGCGTTGTCGAACATATTGCAATTGATAAGCAAATGGACATGAAGCATAAATGCCTAAGTGATTGTATTTGTAAAGAAAGATGAAATACGTAACAACAAAAAATATATAAAATGTTGCCATGATCGCAAAGAGTTCTTGGTACTTTTATGTTAACCAGGTGCAAATCTCGCAAATAGCATTTTTTATTCACTTACTTTGATAACTTAAAACAATGCTTTAATGTTAAAATTAAATGGTTTATGTTATTTATCAGGGGTTTTTTTTATTAATTCTTTTGAAATAAGTGAAAGTCTTGGATTTAAAAATTTTCTGTTTTAAATTAGTTATGCATTTTAAGGAAAATGAATGAAAGGGTTATATTTTAAATGAAATTAATGCAACAATAAAAAATGCAATGGGATTTTGGATATTTGGCCATTATCACCTACACCCTGCTGACATAAAAGTACAGAGTTCTTGATTTATCTATCAGAATCTTCTGATTTGGCGAAGACTTGAGCAAGTAAATTGAATTATGAATAATAAAAAAAGCATGATACAATGATACTATATATTTTAAGGAAAACCAAACAGGTCGCCAGGGGCAGCTAGTTGTACAAGAAATTAGAATTGCTTTCGAATCTACTTTAAACTATAAGTCCTTGTCTACTCAGTCTATACAGGGTGTATCTAAACTTTTGGGCAAAACTTTAAGGGGTGATAGTATACATCAAGACAAACAATATTAAATAGGAAACTAAGGGTTCCAAACGTCTTCCGAAGGAGATAGGCGCCATTAAAGTTTAGAGTCCAAATTTTCAAATGATTATAAAAAACGGAAAAATTTGTCGATTCTTTTGCAGTTTTCGCTAAAACTATTTTTTATGTCAGTATTTTCTTGAAAATAAATTTTAAAGGTAAAGTTCAAAAAATGCTGATAGAGGGTGCTTTAGACTTTGGAGTAACGAACAACTATTTTTTACCGTTATTTTTTGTATTTCATTAAATACTTTCAAAAGTTTAGACTTAAACTTAAATTTTGAGTTCAAAATCTGAATCGTTGGGAGTGGCTAAGTAACGGAAACTGAACTGTGTTCAGTGGGGGGGGGGGGGGGTCAAATTTCAATTCCTGAACACAGTTCAGTTTGCGCTACTTAACCACTCAAAACAATTCAGATTTTGAGCTCAAAATTTAAGTTTAAGTCTAAGGTTTTAAAATTATTTAATGAAATACAAAAAATTACGGTAAAAAATAGTTGTTCGTTACTCCAAAGTCTAAAGCGCCGTCTATCGGAATTTTTTGAACTTTAACTTTAAAATTCGTTTTCAAGAAAATACTGACATAAAGAATAGTTTTAGCGAAAACCGCAAACGAATCGACCAATTTTTTCCGTTTTTTATAATCATTTGAAATTTTGGACCCTAAACTTTAATGGCGCTTATCTCATTCGGAAGACGTTTGGGACCCTCAGTTTCCTATTTAATATTGTTTGCCTTGATGTGCACTATCACCCCTTAAGGTTTTGCCAAAGAGTTTAGATACACCCTGTATAGCATAAAAATGTTTAGCATCTGACAAACCTCCGATTATGCGGAATCTTGCACAAAACACGCACAACCCCGAAAAGTACGACTATTAGTGTACAGGTAAAATATATATACCAATAAGTGAGTAATATACGACAACTGATGGCCATTCACCAAAATTTGGGAAGAACTTCGTTTTTACACAAAAAATGAAGATCCTTGAATCCCCCCCCCCCCAAAATAAAGTTACTTAACCATGTTTTGGGGAGCATTTTTAACTCAGGGTAGGGGAAGGGCAAAGCTAAAAAAATTTTAAGTAGGTCAACAGAGGGTTATCGTTTATTATGTATTTTTATTTATCGAATGATACCATCCGCAAGTCGATACTATCTTTCGCTACATAGTTACGGCAGGTTTCATGAATCCGAAGTCGAAAATTATACTTTACTGCAGGTAAAATAGGTTTTTACAGCAGCAACTGATGGTCATTCACGAAAATTTGGTAAGAACTTCATTTTGACACTAGAAATGAAGATCCAATAAGTTCCCAAAAAGTGAAGTAATTTTATTGTGTTTTTTTTTTTTTTGGGGGGGGGGGGACGCTTTAACTCTGTAAGGTAGAAGAACTAAAATTATTTTAAATAGGTCAAATGGGGTACCGTTTGTCATGATGTTTTTAATTCTGAATCAATGACACCGTACGCAAGCCGATACGATCATTCATTACAAAGTTAAGGCAGGATATAAGTGGATTTTGGCAATTTAAATGGCTTTGGAGTAAACTCAAATGATTCTGATTTTGATTATTGCTATTTTGAAGACATTTAAGGATTTTGATATTATAATGATTAAACTTAATGATTTAATATGATATAAAGAACATGTTTTGAACATAAAATAAATGTGACAAAACTATGCTAAAAAATAAAGTATAATTTTCCAATTTGTATTCATAAAACCTGCTGTAACTGTCTCACAAATGATCGTATCGACTTGCGGATGGTTTTATTCGAATCAGAATTAAAAGATACATATTAAACTATACCCCACTTGACCTATTTAAAAAATATTGAATTCTGTCCTCCCCCCCCCCCCTCCCGTGTTAAAATGTCCACTTTTGCCTCCAAAATACGATAAACAACATTAATTTTTGGGGACTCAACGTATCTTAATTTCTAATGCCAAAACGATGTTTTTATCAAATTTTCCTGAATAGGAATCAGTTATTACTGTAAAAACCTATTTTACCTGCACAAGTATAATTTTCGACTTTGTATTCATAAAACCTACTTAACTTTGTAAGAAATGATCGTATCGACTTGTAGATTATTTTATTTGATTCGGAATTATAAATTACATAATAAACAATGTTCTACTTCACCTACATAAAACTTTTTGAGTCCCCCCCCCCTCCCTGAGCTAAAAATGCCTCCGTCTTTTGTCCCCAAAACAGGGTACAACAACTTTATTTTTTAGCACTCATCGGATCTTCATTTCGAATATCAAAACGAAGCTCTTCCCAAGTTTTGGTGAATGGCCATCACTTGTCTCAAAAAATCTTATTTTACCTGTACTACACGTAAAATTCAGAGAATTAACAACATTGCTATGAAATTACAGCTTACTTGCAGATAGCTTGACATGACAAGAATCCAAGTTTGCAATGCATTTGCAAATAGTGTGTCATGGCTAGATTGCAAGTTTACAATGCATTTGCATGGCAATATTACTAGTTTGCTATGAGTCTGCAGTCAATTTGTAGAACAAGACTGCAACTTGCACGACAAATTAGCTGCAAGTTCAAAGTATGGTGACTTCGGAGTTTGCATAATCTTGTGTCAGTCTTGTTATGAACTTTCAGGCTTGTCATGCTGAGCTTGCTGCAACTTTGCAACTTTGCAAAGTAAGATTGCTGAAAATTTTCTGCAAATTAAAAATGCTATCTGGGATATTAATGATTTAGATGTGAATTTCCCTTCCAAGGAAAATATCTGATTCCAACAGAGATCTATGCTGACAAATAATTTAATGGGAAGTATAATCAGGGACGGATTTAAGGGGTCGCGATGGTCGCAATCGCGAGGGGCCCCGCATCCTAAGGGCCCCCAAATCATCTTTTGAGTTCAAAGAGAAATATGACGTCTTGAAAAAGGGATTTCCTTAGTGTTTTTTTTTAATTTTTCAGTTAATATTATACCATTTTCATGTAATAAATAGAATTTTTTTCTACCATTTGCTATTACAAGATATATTATAGCTTTTCCTTATCTTTTTTCAGTTATGATTTATCAGATCGGTTGTGGAGGGATAGGGTGGGATTCAAAGGAAATTTGGGTCTTAGCCGAAAGAAACCCTGTTAGAGGTCTTCTGTGGCGATTTAATTATACAGATTGAGTGCCTGATTAAATCATGGGCCGTCACCATGGGACCGTCACCTCTGACTTTTGGTGGCCCCACACTTGGAATGTAGTTTTCATAAAACTGATATTTTAAATGTATTTTTACTTTGTTACTGATTACCTATGTTAATAAAAGAAAGTTTCGCTCTGTGTTTCTGTGTGCGATGGCTAGCAAAGTCTGCCGCATGTAGAAGTCTCAAAATTTGGATGAGGGTAGTCTAAACCAGTTTCTGATGCACCTGAGGGTCAGATTTTTAATTTTTTGAGACCTAAGGCTCCTGGGCCCCTTCAAGTTTTTATGCCCTAAATTTTTAATAACTTGCCCCTTTATCCGATCTTCTTCGTTTTTTGGGCCCTTTCTTCATTTAGTTATTCCCCTTTCTACATTTCAGTTAAGATCCTGGCCCCCTGGGGCCTGGTACACGACCACTGAAGTTTTTGTGCCCTAAACTGTTAATAAATTACCCCCCTTTTAATCCGATATTAGTTTTTGGGGCCCTTTTTTAGGTGCGTTCGTATAGTTATATAAATGCGTAGCTTCTACAGTCATCGTCTGGTTCGTTCGTCCGTCTCTCCGCATATATCAGCACAAAAACTACCCAACCGAATGGTTTAAAATTTAAAATATGTAATAGTGGTAGAATTTTGTCCAGTTATTTCAAATTTTATGAAAATCGCATCTATAGGTCAATTATAGGGACAGTCAAAAGTATTCCGTTACATTACGGCCAATGGTAAAAAATAGTTTCAAGTGCCTTTTAATGATGTTACACCCTTTCGAACATAATGAAATTGATATGAATTTATGAAGTAAACTAAAATACACATTCTGTAGAATATGCGGTGCAAAGAATATTTATTATTCATTTACAGGGCCACACAAAAAATTACGTTACATAATGGTATTGATGGAAACATTGTTCGTGGCGTATTTTAATTATGTTAAACTATTTCATATATAATGAAATGAATATACGTTTCTAATGTTTATTACAAGTTACTTCCTGTATAATAGAAAGTGTATAGTATTTGCAGGGACACATAAAAGATTTTGGATACTATATAGATCCGAAGTACTTAATATTTCCGATGATTGCTGGAAGTGCATTTTTAGTTGCGATATGAGTTTTAATGTTTAACTAAATTTTTGAATATTATATTGTGAGTATAAATGCTGTATATCATATACAGGGCTACAAAAAAGAATCCGTAAGGGTTACTGAGTATGAACGAAAATAGCTTAAATGTGGTTTTTAAATGATTTATTCATTTTTACGTTGAACTACATATTTAGTATACTAAGATATGTTTATAAAATATAAATAAAATGGTGTACAAGGTCATACAAAGAATTGGATACATGGACGTCTATGGAGGATAATCTCTGGAAGAGTGATTTCAGTAGTTTTAAGCGTGTTAAGTGCCATAGTTTATTTACAGAGACACTCAAAAGTATTCCACTGCATTATTGTCTAGGGGGAAATGTCGTAATTATACAAATACGTAGCAACTATAGTCATCGTCTGGTCCGTCCGTCCGTCTGTCCGCATATAACAGCGCAAAAACTACCCAGAATGATTGAAACACAATGGTTGAAAATTACAGAATGGTTGAAAATTTAATATATATAATCGTTACAGAACTTTATCGAGTCATTTCAAATTTTAGGAAAATCGAATCAAAACTTAAAAGATATTAATAAAAGTTTTCTACGTTCTATTAAATCTTATCGTACGTAATTAATTCAATGATATCTCATGATAGGTAACCATTCTAGGTTGCCATGGTAAATATTCTATTAAATCCTATCATATGTAATTAATTCAATGATATCCCATGATAGGTAATGATTCCAGGTTGCCATTATGATTATGTCATTTTTAAGATGGGGTCATATTATTTCCGTATTTCTGAATTTAATATATATAATCGTAATAAATTTGTTTTCATGCATTTTTGCATAAGAGTGCAACAGCTATTGCACCAAGATCTGAATAGTTATAAAACTAGTTATAATACGAACGCACCTTATTTGCCATGTTTGACGTACATTTTCCGACGTTCATTTAGTTATTCTCCCGATTTTTACATTCCAGTTAAGATAGAGTGCACGACCTTTTTAAGAGAAGGGCCACTTACAAAAATGTCTGGGTTGTCGAGGGCCACATCAGTAACATAGAAAAAAGTCTGTTTAGGGCAGGTGATCTGTGGTCCATAATCAGATAAAAAATATAGTTTCAGATGTGTGTGTATGTATGGGGGGGGGGGGGGGGTTACCCCACTAGGTTCTCCTACCCAGTCAACATATCCAATTCACTTGACAAGAATATATCAACAGTTTACATCTGTATATATAACACAGATATAGCACAGATTATTTTCAAGGAGTCATAATATTCCTTGACTTTATTCGGGTGAGTAAATTTTGATTTAATAAAAGTACTAAAAAACAAACATATACATCAAAGTGGCTAGTGCCGAAAAAAAAATGTGAACTTTGTGAACGAAGGTGGGAGAAGAAGCCGATCAACGAAATTCGCTATTCTTAACTGACTCTGACGAAATTTGTAATTTTTTCCAGCGGTGACGAAATTAGCGATTTTTCCTAGCGATAAACGGACGAAACTTACGATTTTTCAAGAGCTGATCAACGAAATTTTCCATTTTTCCGCGCATCATCAACAAAATTCACGATTTTTTGTGGCCGACCAACGAAATTCGCGATTTTTCGGAGCCGGATCGACAAAAGTCGGGATTTTTCCGCTCCCGATCAACTAAATGCGCGATAAACAGACGAAACACCCGAGTTTTCCGTATCTGATCGATGAAATTCGTGATTTTTTCTCGCGACGGACGAAAATCACGAGTTTTTCGCAGCTGATCAACAAAATTCGAATTTTTCGGCGCATCAACAAAATTGACGATTTTTCCTTACCCGCTCAACGAAATTTGCGATTTTTCCCTGCCTGATCGACAAAATTTGCGATTTTTCAGTGCCCGATCGACAAAACTCGAGATCTTTCCGAGCCCGATCGAAAAAACTCGCGATTTTTCAGCAACCGATCTAAAAAACTCGCGGTTTTTCTGTGCGCGATTGGCAAAATTTGCCATTTTTGCGCGCCTCATCAACAAAATTTGCAATTTTTTCGTGCCCGACCAACGAAATTCGCGATTTTTTGGAGCCCGATCGACAAAACTCTCGATTTTTACACGCCCAATCAACTAAATTCGACATAAACAGACGAAACACGCGATTTTTCCGAATCCGATCAACGAAATTTGAGATTTTTTCTCTCCTAATCGACAAAATTCGTGATTTCTCCTCACCCGATCGATAAAATTCGCGATTTTTTTCTCGTGACTGTCGAAACTCACGATTTTATCGAAGCTGATCAACAAAATTTGCAATTTTTATGCACATCATCAACAAAATTGACGATTTTCCGTGCCCGTTCAATGAAATTTGTGATTTTTTTCGCGCCTGATCGACAAAATCTGCAATTTTTCAGAGCCCGATCGACAACACTCGAGATCTTTCCGAGTCCGATCGACAAAACGCGCAATTTTTCCGAGCCCGATCGACAAAACTCGTGATTTTTCTCTGCCCGATCGGCAAAATTTGCGATTTTTTCCGCGCCTCATTGACAAAATTCGCGACTTTTCAGTGTCCGATAAACGAAATTTCCGATTTTTCCGCGCCTTATGGAGAAAATTCGCGATTTTTCCGTGTCCGATCATCGAAATTCACTATTTTTTCGCACCCGGTCAGCGAAATTCGCTATTTTTTCGCACCCGATCAACGAAATTCGAGATTCTTAATTGACTGACAAAATTTTCATTTTTTTTCCAGCGGCAAATTGACGAAATTAACAATTTTTTTCTGCGACCATATGAACAAAAATTGCAATTTTTTCCACTTGTAAATTTACAAAGTTCGTGGTCACGCGTTAATCCACCGCGGGCCACAGGCTGTGCATCCCTAATCTAAAGCGTTAAGTACTAGCACCTTTTAACATATTTCTATTTTTAAGCCCTGCTCCCAATTATCAGTTGGCCTATTTTGGGCCCCCTATTATAGCTCCCTTAAAAATGGTCCGATTCATTAGTTTTTTTCTCTGTCAACTTCCTAGGTCCTCTAGCTCGTACATGAACGGCAATTTTTTTTTTCTCAGATGTTATCTACCATCAATTTTGAACATTAATCGCCTTCATGGAGCCGTTGGTGCGCCTTCTTTAAAAATAAGCCAATTCTCTCCCTTGCAATTTTCTTTTGCATAGTTCTTGGGTCTTTGGGACCTTGTGTAATCCGGCTACTTTATAAACTTCTAAAAATTTTCCTTTTACCCAACTACATTCCAGTTAAGACCTTGGCCCACTGGCACCTGGTGCAGGGTCCCTTGAAGTTTTCATGCCCTAAATTCTTAATAAATTGACCCCTTTTAATCCGATCTTTGTTTTGGGGGAACTTTTTCCATTTCGTTATTCTCCCGTTTCTACATTCAGTTAAGGCCCTGCCCAGTCCGGAGCCCCTTGAACTTTTGTGCACCATGCATTTTTCATCCTCTAATTGTGTCACACTCTCAATGTATAACTTTAAAGTTGAGTCTTGGATTCCTCTCCCCGGATCAACACCCTCATATTTTAATTGAGGCTCTAGGGCTTTTTTTAAGCATTTCCCCCCTCTTTTTGCGTATTTCTTTAAAGTTTTATTCAAATGAATAATTCATACCCTATATTTAATTTCGACTAATTAAATATCTAAAGTGCTAAGTATTAGAACCTTTTAACAAGTTTTTAACTTAGGGCTCTGCTCTCAACTATCAGTTGGCCCCCTTTGAACCCCCTATTATCGCTTCCTTAAAAATGATCTGATTCACTAGCTTTTTTCTAAGAACTTCTTAGGACCTCCAACTACCCCTCATATTTTTAATGGTGCGCCATAGGACCCTTTTTAAAGAATTTCTCACTATTTTCTGCGCATTTCTTTAAAATTATGTCCTATTGATTAATTCATACCCTTTGTTTAATTTCGACTAATTGAAGATCTAAAGACCTAAGTACTAGGACTTTTTAACATGTTTTCATCTTAGGACCCTTCTCTCAACTACCAGTTGACACCTTTTGGTCCCCCTATTATAGCTCCCTTAAAAATAGTCGGATTCACTAGCTTTTTATTTTCTAACAACTTCTTAGGTCCTTCAGCTACTACATGAACGACAAAAAAAAAAAATTCTCAAACTTCAGCTGCTACCAATTTTGAATATTAATCGCCATCTTGCAGTTCCTTTAAAAATGATCCGATTCTCTTGCAATTTTCTTTAACATAGTTCTAGGGTCCTCCGGCTACTTTATAAAGTACTAAAAAAATTCCTTATGCCCTTGCTACCACCCTTTTCGAATATTAATCTTCTTTTTCGTCATCCACTTGCGTTTACTCACTACAGCCGTAAATTAAAAATAACGCTACAGTTAAAGGTAAGTCGTTAACTTTAAGGGGGGATATCATCCATAAAATAAATAACCGGTTAATGTTAAAGGTAATCCGGCAAATTTATTGGGGAGGGGCCACTTTCCACTGCTTGGGAGCGCATTCTTTCCTTGGATTCTATCGGTCCGATTTCAACGGGAATTGGTTCATTCAACTTAGATTACGATTCAGCTATTTTCTGGATTATGAAAGTTTATCTTAGACTTTTTTTACCACCATTTTCGAAGATTAATGACGCGTTTTTTTCTCGGTTTCTTTGGTTTTCGTTTAACGGAAATCGGTGCATTCAATTTATCTTACAATTGCTTTACAGATTTTGGTTCCATTTTCCACCGCCAAAGGCGCATTCTTATCTCAGGTTCTATGGGCCCGATTACTACAGTGTTTTGTCATTCAACTTGGTTTTCGATAGTCTTCGGCGTGTGCGAAACACTCCCGATATATGCTGCCTTAGGCCGCGGGGACCCAAGTCATAGATTCGTTCGAAAAGAGGTTTGTTGGGAACATACTAGACGCTGCTGAAGGCATTGGGACCCCGACTTTCCTAGCTAGTAATCGCTATTTTATTATAGCATCGTTTATTGTTGCACAAGTTTTATTATTGCATTGTAAGTCTTCATACTTTTACCCTCTCAGAAAAAAAATCTTGACATCCAGATAAAAAATGACACACGACAATCTGATATATCATGACTATCAAAGACAATGTCCCTCATAGTTAAACTGAATATCAATTTTTCCATTTTAGCAGGTGTTTCGCAAATCGCAGTTATGGAAGTGCCACTTTTACATTTTTGGGGCCATTTTTATGGAATTCGTTACAAAGACAGACTCAATTACAAACCCTATACACAGATTAGTAAATTAAATTGTTGTTTAAAAAATATATTTACACAAAAATGCAATGCAGATAGTTATAAAATAACTCGTGGAGCTTCGAATTATTTTTATATCTGGAAAGCATTTGTTATTCTTTGAACCCAGTTGTGTAACGAAAAGCATTGAGAATTTTGCATTGAGAATGCTAGAAAATTAGGTCGTGAAAAATGCATGCCGCACAAAAAGTTCAAAGAGCTCCATATCGGGCCCTATAGAACCCTAGGGTGCCCCAGGATTTTAACTGTAATAAAGAAACGGGAGAATAACTAAATGGAAAAAGGGTTCCAAAAATGAAGATCGGATTAAGAGAAGGCAATTCATTAACCATTCATGGTGCAAAAACTTTAAGGAGCCCTGTACCGGGCCCCAAGAGACCAGGGACTTAAGTGGCATGTAGTTGCGTATAAAGATACTTTTTAGTAGTTTTTAAAGCAGTCAGAGAATGCTAGAAATACATTAAGGAAAATTGAAAGCAATGCTGATCATTTTTAAAGAAGTTGCACCAAAGGCCACGAGAAGGCGATTAATATTCAAAATTGGTTGTAGCTGAAGTCTGAAATTTTTTTGTCGTTCATGTAGTAGCTGGAGAACCTAAGAAGTTGTTAGAAAAAAAAGCTAGTGAATTGTACTATTTTTAAGGGAGCTATAATATGGGGCCCAAACGGGGCCAACTAATAGTTGAGAGCCACGCCCTAACATAAAAACATGTTAAAACGTTTTAGTACTTAGCCTTTTAGATCTTTGGTTAGTCAAAATTAGGCATAGGTTATGAATTGATAATTAGACTATAATTTTAAAGAATTGCGCAAAAAATTGACAAAATGCTTAAAAAAGGGCCCTAGGGACCCAATAAAAATATGTGGGTGTTGGTCTAGGGAGACGAGTCCAAGACTCAAGTTTAAAATTGCGTACTGAAAAGGTGAAAAAATTAGGGTTGAAAAATTCATGGCTCACTTAAAGTTCAAAAGGCCCTTGACCGGGCCCTAAACGGGCCAAGGGTCTTAACTGGAATGTAGAAACGGGAGAATAACTAAATGGAAAAAGGATCCTGTCGGAGTTTCCTCTTAGTCCGCACAACTTCGAAGAAAATCCTTATTATTTATATGCTGCCACCACCGATATGATTACGTGATATCGGTCACGCACTGAGAGGATTGATTAAATGAAAACCAACGCTTTCAATTAACTAAATTAATAGTTTATTTACACACTATTTACACAACAACAAACACTATTTACACTTACAAACTCGGATATAGATGATCCGGTTCAACATTAAATTGAATACAGTAAATGCTGGCTGTGTACTGTTAAACTACGCTAACTCACTCTCACTCTACACACGTTAAATTAGCTTTCCAGAGATCAATCTCGATCTCCCAACACATGAGCTCTAAGCCTAAGCTCTATCTCTAAGAGCTCTCCCCAAGCCTACGCACTCTCTCAGAGCTATCCAAGGAACACACGTCCACCTTGCGAGCTACGCTCAAACTGACTATCCCAGCCTAAGAGACTGCCCTCCAGCAACCCCTTGCTCCTTCTCAATCTAACACCTCCGGAGCTTTCTACCTGGCTCCCATTGTCTCCCCATCTTCCACAGACATCTCAAAAGGTTGGGCACGCCCCTCTCAAACTATCTTTTTTTCCCCTCATACCATCTATACATTTTCACCGGCTTAGATCCAGTTTTAGATAAGGAAAGACTGTTATTTTGAAATTCCAGTACACAGCCCATACAATATATAATATATTAAGACAAAAATAATATAGAACCCCAGTTCTAATAGCAGATGTTTCTCAGAACCTGACACCCCCCTCCTTAGCGGAAAATATGCCATTTAGGGGCTAATTTTCCCCAAACATATAGTAACATCACAGAAGAGTTCAATAGTCTCTTTGCAGGTTTCTTCATTATTATTGTTACATATATATATCAAGGTGTCTGAACATTCTCTCCTGACATCTCTAATGAACCGTGTACTACTATTATTATTACTGAAAAACTACACATGCTAATACACTATAACACAAAATTCAAATACAATTACACATATGCAAAAAAAAATTTTAAACGTGATGACACCCCTTTAAGGTTTGTCCACTATTTAGTCATTGATGCCGATGGGCTAGCAATTGGCTGTTCTTCCCAGCTCTTCCTAAGTAGCCTGGAAATTGCATCAGCATTTAAATGTTGCGCTCCTGGACGATGAGAAATACTCAGGTTCCAGCGTTGCAAGGCAAGAGCCCATCTAGTGAGTTTGGGGGACCTTGGGGTTGTTTCACTGAGAAATTTTAATGGATTATGATCTGTTATGGTCTCAATTTGAGATCCATAGGTCCACTTTTCAAACTTTCGCAACCCGAAGAGAACACTCCAAGCCTCTTTCTCTATACTCGGCCAAGCACGCTGAGCCCCTGATAATTTCTGACTGGCAAAAGCTATCGGTTTAAACTGACCCTTTTCATCTTTTTGAGTAAGACAATATCCTACTGCCAGGTCTGAAGCATCGGCGTGAAGCTGATATTGCCGGCCTACGGTAGGTGTAGCCAAACGCGTCACGTTACATAACTCATCTTTAAGGGTATTAAATGCTTCTTCTGCCCTTTCATCCCATGGTACAGTATTTTTAACCTTCCCTTTAGTTAATTCCGTTAAAGGTATAGCAATTTCTGCATAATTTGGAATATAAGATCGGTAAAATCCCATTAATCCCAAAACAGATCTAACTTCCTTCTTAGTTTTCGGTCTCTTTAAGTCCCTTATTGCTCCTATTTTCTCCTCATCAGGTGCATGCGTTCCACCCCCAATTACGTGACCTAAAAACTTAGTCAATTTCTCTAGCCTAATCGTAAAGTTTCTATTTTTAAGTTCTTCTATAACAGACCTAACATGCTCACTATGCTCTTCCCAGGTGTCAGAGAAAATGATGACATCTTCAATATATGCTTGTGCATACCTCCGATGACCTTGAAGAACCTCATTCATATCTTTTTGGAACGTAGCAGCCGCCCCTGATAAACCAAAAGACATAGTACGCCACTGATAAGTCCCATTATGAGTTGTAAAAGCTGTCAAATGTTTACATTCCTCCGCCATTTTAATCTGCCAATAACCCCTCAATAAATCAATCGAAGATAAATATTTAGCTGCCCCCGCAGTATACATGATTTCCTGCGAATCTTTTATAGGAAATGTTGGGACCTGCGTTACTGAATTTAAATCTCTATAATCAATGCAAAGCCTAACAGTTGCGTCTTTTTTCGCCACGCAAACAATTGGATGACTAATTTCTGCATTTGATACTTCGATTAGATTTAATTCTAATAACTCCTGAATCTGTCGATCTACTTCCTCTTTGTAAGCAACAGGTACACTATATAACTTTGGCTTTTTCCTTGCCACATCCGGTTTCAAATCAATACGGTGCTCCCCTACTTCCGCTGGTCGCACAGGACTTATAAATACATCTTTATTCTCCCTCAAAATGGACTTTATATCCTTGACTTGACTATTAGATAACCCTTTTATTTCGAACCTTTCTATGTCCCGTTCTACCTCTTGTCCCGGTTTAGAGTAGGAATTTCCCCAACTTCTCCAAATTCCTCATCACCTTCAAATACAATATTGACTATGTTACACCTGACCATAAATTCCCCTTTATTTTTATATACATACTTTTTGCTACCATCCGCCATCTCAACTAAGACTCTATCACGCACTTTCACTTTTCTAGGTAATTGACATTCTAGACACGATTTACAAAACTTTTTAGTTTCTTTAGCCATACCTTCCCAATAAAAAGATTGCCTAATTCTCTGTAAGGTTTTCTTTGCCGCGTGATGTTCTCCCTCATTAGACACATGCGCTGACTTTAAGATTCCTTCTCTTTTGACTTTAGGCACTACTAATTGAGCTATAGCTTCTTCTACAAATTTCTCTTTATGATACAATAAGTCATTTTCAACATAATAACCCCCTTTATCAATTTTAGCTAATTCCCAAGCACTCTCTAACTCTTTACACTCCAATTGGGATTTCTTAAACATATCTGAATTGCTAACGATAACTTTATTATTTTCCTCCACTTCCGTTTTTTCTGCATTCTGACTTTGTAAATTTTCCGATCTCGCTTCTATTGCGTAAACATTACAATTATCGCTGCTCATACCTTTCTTTCCACTCAAGTTATCGATACTAATTTCCGAACTTTCTAATTCTTGGGACTCTAACAATGGCTCCTCGCGATTAACCCCTGACAACTCATTAATCACCTCGGGATGTAAAATTACCTGCTCATTAATATTATCGGTCACTGCGCAAAGTACTTCCCGATGAATTATATTAGTTTGTCCGAATTGCGGAATAGCTAATGGTAATTTAACCAACGGTGATTTAACTGCTTCACCAAATAATCCTTGTAAATAAATACTACCCGCTCCTTTTAATTTCTCTTCCGGTACCAAATCTTTATGAATAACACTAATTTCACGTCCAGAATCGACCAATCCTTTTCTTTTTGCCCATTTACACTAACTTCAATTTTCTCCAGTTTATTTAATTTCTCACCAATATCATTAGTTCTCTGTTCGGCCTTTGCCGATATCCTCGCCACAATAGCTCCCTTAGGTAACTCTTTATTTCCTTTCACGACAATCTTATTTACACCCGCTTTCTGTTCACGCCCTTTACTAGCATTATTATTTCCCTCACTACCCACTTTATTAGAAAAACGTTGGTAATGACCCCTTAAGCCACATTTAAAGCATCTAGGGCTATATCTCCTAAACTCAGTTTTTCTATCCGAAAAAGAATTAATCTCATTATTTCCGTTTTGCCTCGAATTACCACTAAATTTACTATCCTCCCTAAGTCTCACTTTTTCACTGTTTACATACCTGTCTTTACCCTTAAAACTTTTATACGTAACCGCATAAGACTTATGTTTAGCGTCAAAATAATTGTCACATTCTTTAGAAATTTTAGAAGCTTCTAACCATTTACTCTGCTGAGTTAACCCACTATATGATGCGGTTTCTTCATCTAACGTATCCGTAATTATTAACTGATTGATCTTTTCATAAGAGTCCGCATCCCTAATCTTACAATAATTTTCCCACGTTGCTATTAAACGCGATACAAATAATACATGAGTTTCATTTTGGTTTCTCCTAGCCTTCTTAAAATTTTCCAAACACGCCTTTGGTGTCGGCTCATGTTCCCTTAGAACTAACTCCTTTAATTCCTCATAATTCTCAATTTGTTCCCTAGTGGTATAAATTAGCAAATTATCTGCCATATCGCCTAACATATTTAGTAGAACTTCGGCCTGCTGGTTTTCCGGTAGATTTTTAGTTTTGAATGCCCTTTCTAAACTGTTGAAAAATAAATTCCATCCCTCAGTCCCTTCTGGTACTTTGATAGACAGAGTTTTAACACTTTTGATCAATTTTTCTAGGTTGCTTTCATTATTAGATTCCCTAGACCCATTTGAGTTATTTGTCGAACCTTGTACCCTTAGCCTCTCCATTTCTAATTCATGCTCCATCCTTAATTTTTCAGACCTCTCTTCTCTTTCTAACTTTTCGCGCTCTAATTTTTCCTGTTTTTCTTCGCGCTCCAAGTTTTCCTGTTTTTCTAACTTTTCGCGCTCTAATTTTTCCCGTTTTTCTTCGCGCTCTAATCGCTCCGCAACAATAGTGTTAGATAATTCCTTAATAGCCCCCTCATCATATTCCTCGCTGTCCATTATCTTTTTCTTAAGCTGAAATCTGGTATCATCTTCCGTGAATTCAACCCCCAACTCTTCGGCCATCATCTGAAGATCCACCCTTTTTAGTTTCAATAAGAAAGCCATCCCTTCACCGATTACTATTACCACTCTACAATAATATTTAAACCTGCTAAATTAATATACCCTAAATTTCTACTTTAGTACAGTTACCTCCACCTATTATACTAATTAATACCTTTCAGATAATCGATGTATTATATTTCTAAATTAACCTACTGTATAACCTGATTTTCCTCAACCATTTATATCACACAATTTACTTCCAATAAAACAAAAGGTAAAACAATAATTTCGATTTGATTACGATGCCATACAGATTCCACTTTATACAATTAGATAATAACATACAATTTACATAATAATTCTGATACGTTGCAATTGAATAAAATTATTGATGTCAATAGAAACATCCACATAAAGAAAAATTGTATAACATACACACATAAATTTCTACAATTATCCTCAATAAAATATTTCCAAATTCAATACTGGTCTTCACACTTAAAACAGATAAGATCAAAACCTTCTATTTTTTTTTTCCACTGCGAGCCTTTTTTTTTTTCGAAATTTACTTCTATCCAATTAAAATTCTAAGCAAATGTTCATTACTCGTTTGTTATCAACTCTTCAAACTTAAAACAGTATTGCTTCATTTAAATATTACTTTAATAATAATTTAAATTTAAGTAAATTCAATTATTCCTTCCAACTATTATTAACACAATGCATTAATTTTGTTCACTACCATTATTAGTAAAAAAAATAGAAAATCAATAATAGCACAAGTTATTATGACCCTTTCTTAAAACAATAATAAATATGGCTATTAAAATCTCCTACCTATCTGAACACAATTATTTGATTGCACATAAATTACCTAAACAATTTATCTTAAATTACTATCAATTATACAACAACAAATACATTTGGTTCGAGAATGTCAGCAGACAGAAATGATCAAAACACCTCACCTTATACTTTATATGCTGGGGCACTCCGCTGCTCACACGTAGTTCCGCGATGCACTCAATATTTCACACTTTAAAGTCACTTTGATGATATTCAATACTCAGGCTGTAATACACCGTAATTTGATTCACTGGAGCGATGATAGGGCACAAACACTATTTCGGTTCGCTGCAACAACGATAGGGCACAACACTTTAGTTCGGTTCGCTGTACCGATGATAGGGCACAACACTTTAGTTCGGTTCGCTGTAATTATGATAGGGCACACACACTCTATTTCTGCTCGACGCTTGGTTTTTATCTCTCTAAAATTCCGCTCGACGATCCGGTATTTCCACGCACGAATTCCACTGGGTGCTCCGGCACTAACACACTGCAACACGGCTCGTTGGTCACTGGTCCAAGACGATTCTATCCCGTCGCTGCCATCAATTTGTCGGAGTTTCCTCTTAGTCTGCACAACTTCGAAGAAAATCCTTATTATTTATATGCTGCCACCACCGATATGATTACGTGATATCGGTCACGCACTGAGAGGATTGATTAAATGAAAACCAACGCTTTCAATTAACTAAATTAATAGTTTATTTACACACTATTTACACAACAACAAACACTATTTACACTTACAAACTCGGATATAGATGATCCGGTTCAACATTAAATTGAATACAGTAAATGCTGGCTGTGTACTGTTAAACTACGCTAACTCACTCTCACTCTACACACGTTAAATTAGCTTTCCGGAGATCAATCTCGATCTCCCAACACATGGGCTCTAAGCCTAAGCTCTATCTCTAAGAGCTCTCCCCAAGCCTACGCACTCTCTCAGAGCTATCCAAGGAACACACGTCCACCTTGCGAGCTACGCTCAAACTGACTATCCCAGCCTTAGAGACTGCCCTCCAGCAACCCCTTGCTCCTTCTCAATCTAACACCTCCGGAGCTTTCTACCTGGCTCCCATTGTCTCCCCATCTTCCACAGACATCTCAAAAGGTTGGGCACGCCCTTCTCAAACTATCTTTTTTCCCCCTCATACCATCTATACATTTTTACCGGCTTAGATCCAGTTTTAGATAAGGAAAGACTGTTATTTTGAAATTCCAGTACACAGCCCATACAATATATAATATATTAAGACAAAAATAATATAGAACCCCAGTTCTAATAGCAGATGTTTCTCAGAACCTGACAGATCCCAAAAATTAAGATCGGATGAAAAGGAAGAAATTTATTAACAATTTAGTGCACTGAAACTTCAAGGGGCCCTGTGCCAAGCCCCAAGTGTGCCAGGGTCTTAAATGAAATGTAGAAATGGGTTAGAAAGTGAATGGAGAATTCGCTCCATAAACGAAAATGTTCGGATAGAAAAGAGGCATATTATTAACAATTTAGTGCACAAAATCTTAAAGGGGCCCAGGCCCTTTAAAAATTTAAATTCTGAGCCTCAGGTGCATTAGTAGGGGAGGTAGGGGAGGTTTGATACATAGGGAGGGTTGATACATTGACAAGTTTTCTCAGGAAATGGCATTAACAGCCATTCTAACACATGTGAAGGCTTCTTTTTTTTGCTGAAGCCATCATTAGCTGGACTAATCAGTAAAGAACTGTCAACTTTTCTTTTCTTTTAATTTTGAAGGTTTTTGGAATGTCAATGTAAATTTTTTCTTTGACTGATTTTCTTTCATAACTCTTATCATTGTGAAGATAATATCTTGTAATTTTTTTTTATTTATAAAGCACATTGTTAGGATTCGTTTCAGAAGAAAGTAGATTACAATTTTGCAACTGCATTTGTACAAAGTGATTGAAAATCCAATAAGGGATATTAGGGAGAAATGATACATTAGTACTGGGGAGAAATGATACACTTGTATATTTGAAATTTAATAGGTTTTTAAGTTTGCAAACTAATAGAGGACTGTAATATTCATTATTGTTTTACAGCAAGAGCTACTGAAATTGGTAAGGAAGAACAAAGAGACTATTCATAGACATTATGTAGGTTACATAGAAAATCAGTGCGATGATAGATGGTTAGTTCGCTTTGCTCGTCATGTAGAAGGGAAAAAGTTTAAATGGCCTGAAAGGGAAAATGTTTCTATAATTTACGAAATGCAAACTGAAAAAACCTTAAATCTACCGATTTTACTTATCAAAATGATAGAGTTATTAGTTTTTCTTTTAACCATTTCAGAGGTAGTGGTATGCTTATGAAACCACTTAATTTTAATTCCCAAACGCCACATTGGAACCAGCATTTTGGTAAAATATTTTCCTTTTAGTATGAAAGTGAAATATATCCCTTTTCTTATTTCTAATTAAATTTGTTGGTAAATTCCAGTGCCGATCATTTATTCAACCCTTTAGCATTGAAAATGCTTTACCCCTGAAAGGGTTAAAGGAATCTTAAATGTGCTAAATTTATGTTACCGTAATTGCCCGCGTATACGCCGCAGCTTTGTTAAGTATTTTTCATACCGTAAATTTTATTTAAAAAATGAAGTCAAATAAATGCTGAGAAAAAGCAAGTCACATTTTACTTAAAACGAATTCTGGTAGGAAACCGAATTATCTGAGCTGCGGCGTAATACGCGCGAAATTACGGTAAATTGTTTGCAAATCAGCAATGTTTACTTCATTTTTCCTTGCAGCTAGATCTCTAGGGGTTTTTTTATTATTTATTTTCTAAAAAGTGTGTTAATAGGATTGTTTAAATAATAGCAATAGTTTAAATATTTTTGTAAAAAACATTTCTGAAACAAAAATATGTCAATGTCATTTCGTTTCAAATTTTACTTAAATATTTCAATATTTATCATAAAAAATTGTAGGACGCATAAATTGAATTGTCTGCATTTTTTTTTTTCAATTTACATAACAATGTATCAAACCTCCCTTGCTAGTGTATCAATCCTCCCCAGTAATGGGGAGATTTGATACAGTAGTAGCCATACAAAATGAATGGGATATATTTTTTGAATGACTATTTTTTAAATTCACAATATTTTTAATAAATGAATAAAAGGTCACTTTATAAGAAAACAGAAAAAATTTGTTTAAAAATAGCTTTCTAAGGGTTGTAAAAAAATAGTAAAAAAAGTGTATCATACCTCCCCTACCTCCCCTACCTGTCTTAGACTATTCACAACTAAATTTTCAGATTTCTACGTGCAGTAGTTTTCGCTAGCCATCGCACACACACGGACAGGCACACACACGCACACACAGAGCGATTTGTTCTTTTATTAGTATAGATATGAAAAATCTGCATTTTTAATAGCTGACCTACCCTGCGCAAGACAAGTGTCACGCACTCGCTCGTAAAAAAAAGAGCGTCCGCTGAAAGGTTAAAAGAGGAAAAATATTACATCTTATTAAACCGTGGCAGAAATATGTTGCTATCGTTCTAAACTCTTTTCTCCTTTATTTAATTATTTATTCATTAAATTAAATAAAAGAAAATAATTCGAGTGAATTTGTCTTACTTTATTAAGTACTAAAGTAATTGATTAGAAAAGTGCTTTTTTAAGTCATCTATTACAAGTGTAAATACTATTTGTGATTGAAATTCTACTTCAAAGTTTTTAAAGATATCTAAAAAAGATATTTGGAGTCATTTTATTCGGTTTTCCGAAAATCTCATAGAATACTGCGTGTATTGACACAACATTATAATTAGAGTAGACTTATTTGTATTATATGGCGTAATAACATTTATTGTGCTGATTGATAGGGGAGACCGGGGGAATGGCGACACCTTAAGGGAATTTAAATTTTTTCACCTCGAAAAAATGTTTTTTTTTTTTTTTAATAGTAAAAATTCTGAAGCTGAATTATGATATTTTGTATCTGTATAAATTTAACCGTAATCATAACTGTAAAGTAAGCATACATAAAAAAATATTTTTTAAACCTCTGCACAGTGGCGGGATTACCCAGGATACTGGGGTAATTCCGCCACTGTAGCGGGGTAATGCTGCCACTCTTTAATGACCTAGTACATGCATCAAATGGATACTAGGAAACACACAATCTACTGAAAATAGCTAGAAAGCAATGTAATTGAGCAGAATAATGGTTAAGCTTACAATTTACTTCATATTGCAAAAGTCACTTTGCTAAATCTGCTCCACTACATTAAAATGAGGCCATTTCTCACCCGATTTGCATGGCGGCGGCATTACCCAGAGAGGACAATATGGAGGAAATCCCCAAGCAAAGCCGAAAGAAGAACCGAACTTGTTCAACACATTGCATCAAAATGTCGGCGAATGCATGTAGATTACGGGTCATATTATCTTAAATATCTAATGTTACAATAAAAGGTGCTTATCTCTACTCATTTGAAGCTCCAAAATAATAAGCAACTAGATGAAAACTACATTTTTCACTAAAACAAACGAACGACGTACAGCAGAGTCACTCTCACTTTAGGCACTGTTTCTATTGTTGGCCGCTATAGTGCAGGCACATTCACTATCTCAAACTGCCGTTAGTTTTTAAACTAGGTGGGGTGGCGGCATAACCCGGGTTGGCGGCATTCCCCTACGTCCCCTACGTCTCCCCTACGTTAAAATTTCACCACTTCTTAGCGAATGTCAACGTGTTAAAAATAACTCCCATGTCAAATTTTTAAACTTAATAGTTTCAGACGAATCGCGACTTTAGATTGTTTTCCGCTCATTTATCACTTAAATTATCGATTTTTTTTTAAACCGTTCTTAGTTTTCATCGACGTGTTAATAGTTATCAAATCACTATATTCCTTTCCAAGTTTCTTGAAAAAATACCTTCCGATAAAAAGTGATGACATGCGATTTTCCAAGATATAACTCTCGTTTTACTTTTATAAAATTCGATTTGTAAAAAGATGTTTTTAGCGAGTATGTACGATAAGAAGGCAACCTTCATGCAATATTTTGCGTTCCTTGCTCGAATAGTTCCAAAAAACATAATAAAACTACGATTTTAGAATATTTTACCCCTTCAAAATTCGATTTATTGAAGAAACAAAAACTTCCATAAATTCCATTTACATATTATGAAGAATCTACCTACAAATTTAAAGTTGCTAGCCCAAATATCTCAGAAGTTAATAAGAGGAAACGCAATTTTCAGCTGCTTTCTTTAGAAGGATCTTACCTACTTTACTCATTTAAAACTTGTATTTTGTAAAATCTAGCATTTGATAGCATGTGAATCTTAAAAATGGTCTTCGAGCCAATTAAAAGTGTTATTTATTGGTTATTCTCGGCTTTGGTCAAATTTCTTTGAAAATTTCCCCCATGGAAACGGTAATAGGTTAGTTCTGATCCCAAAATAGATTAAATATTATTTATTAGGAAGACGTTGGCTGATTTGACCAAAAATCAAAAGAATTCTTGCGGCAGCATCATATAATCTCAAATCATTAAATACTCTATTCGTACATGAAAAATACCTGCTTAGGTGCCAAGTTCTCACTAATCTTCTGTAATATGTGGGTTAATTTGTCCCATGTTTAATACGTTTCGAACCAGAAGTTTTTTTAAGAAATGAAATTAAGTAAATTCCATGCAAAATCCTGAAATCAAATAAGCAAAGATTAATCAAATAAATTTTCTGGTTCGAAACATGGTTAACCTGGGTTAAATTAATCCACATATTACGGAGGATTAGTGGCAAGCTGGCAGCTATGTACAGTCGTGGAAAAAAAAAAGTAAACACCCCTACTAACTCCTCAACAAATCATCATAGAAGAAAGTTACTGGTACCGAACGATTGAAAATAAGGTCTACTTTTAAACGATGCATATAAAATTTTCTTAGGGGGTCATCTACATATTAAAACGAATCCTAACTTCATTTTTTTCAATGGCAATACCCAATTTTAACGAGATATTTCAAATCTTCGGTTCAAACTTATGCCTACACACCAAATTTCAAGTCATTTGAATGATAAGTTTTTGAATTATAAACATTCAAAATTGAGTGCTTCTAATGTTAAATTATATTTTCATATTTTCATTTATATCTCCCGAAATTATGCTCCTAATGTGCTAATTTTTTTTGTGGCAATAATACTAATATACCCAAACATAAATAAGCTGAATTTGCAATTTTTATGATTTTATGATATGAATTATGAAATTAATATTCGAAAAAATTATGAATTGCAACCTACAAGTTTTTTGATGGATTTAGATTTATTAAGTCCTGCTTTATGGAAATTCAAAAATTTCACATTTTTCTTCCAAGTAGTTTTCAAATTATGCTTAAAAAACGGCAAAATGATGGTTTAAGCCGTCTATGATGGAAGTGAGTAGACATTTTGAAATTTATTCTGCCGTACTGTAATCTAACACGCTTCATTGACTCCTTGAGTGGCGCTTAAGGTGCCTTGATCAAGGAAGCGGCTCTCTGGGTTAACAATCCAGTACGGAACTTCAATTTGGATACAGCCCTTAAAATACGCTCGTTTTAAAATAATTAATTTCTCGGAAACTTATGGTACGAATTGCATAAAAATTCGTTTTTAGGCTAATTGAAGGGTGTAGAGTTAATTTATGCTGTCAGAATTGGGTACTGCTATTGAAAAAAAACAAAGTTATGGTTCGTTTTAATATGTAGGTGGCCCCCTAAGCAAATTTTATAGACATCATTTAAAAGTAGACTTTATTTCCAATCGTTCGATACCAGTAACTTTCTTCTACGATAATTTGTTGAGGAGTTAGTAGGGGGTGTTTACTTTTTTTTTCCACGACTGTACCTGCCAAATATGAGCTCCATCGAAAGCACCGTTTGAACGCTATCATGTCAGTCCTCTCTCACACACATACATGCAAACTCACAATTCGAAAAACAGCAAAAACGAACTTTGCGACCTGAAAATGTAAAAAAATATATACCAACCAGAGACGCAGGAAGGGTGGTGCGGACGCTGCCCAGGCACCAAGCGCCAAGCTACATAGACACTTCAGCGTTGCTCTGTGTCAATACTACTGATGCACAGGCGACTAGCAGAAAATGAAATATCTTTTTTCACAACAAGCGCAAATAAAAGTTGCTGCGGCGCTGTATGGTTTTATTAATTTTGTAGGATCCGGATCGATCGGAAATCTTTCCGACGAATCCATCTCTGCCTCTTTCCATTGCTGAGACTCCCATTTCTGTTGTTGATAACCACAGAATGAATGAAAGAGAAAGGCCAGTTGGCGCTTTATTGCTTTCATATGAGGGGGAGCATTTTTTTCCCTTTTGCACGCAGCCTTAGTATCGTCAAGAACTCGAGACGATTATTGCAAAAAAGTCACCATGGAACATTCCTGCAAAAACTACTAGGAAAAATTGATAGACATTGACTGATGCAGTATTTATTTGTAAATGCTTATATTTAAAGCACTAGTAATGACTAAAAATGCGTAAACAGTTATACTAGCTTTCACATGAATGTAAAAGAAAATTTAATACGTTTAACACTAAATATACCAATATACCGTCATTTGACAACAAATAAATATATTTCGAATCGAACCAGAAATTTCTTCATAAAATAAAATAAATAAAATTCAGGCAGAAATATGTTAAATAAAAAAGTTAAATAGTTTTAAATAAACATCCTTTTGAAAGATATTTTTATAAAACCTGAGTAAATTTCCCGTTGTGTTAGGCAGCTGTCCCAATTCCAAAACAGGATAAAAATACAATAATAAATAGCTTTTTTTCCTGAAAAAAAAGGATTTATAAAAGCACGTGATTAATTTAGTCAACGATTCAATTAAATGCTGTCTACTACGGTGTTTGAAAAATCGTGTTTCCTCAAAAAAAAAAAAAAAAAAAAAAACGATCAAGAGCGAGTATTATCGCGTACAGAAGGTTACGTACAATAAATATATGAATTAGTAATTGTATTATTAAAAAAAAAAAAGTTGCTAAAAGAATACTAACACTTTGTAAAACATTATGCAAAGTAGGATTGGGTATAACAGTATATACTAGAAAAATGTAAATGGATATACCATGAAAGTTCAAAGAGATATGGAACCTAAAATATATCAAATACAGCTATTCTGTATAACTCATTTTTACTTTCTTCCATCTTTACAGGAAGAAAGTATTGGATTCGTGAAAATTTTCGAATTCCGGTTTTCGACGGATGTATACTTTTTAGGGTACAGAGGTAATGAAAAACATGTTTTTACAAAATGTCTGTCTGTGAGTCTGTCTATCTGTGTGTGACACAAATATTGTATGGGCGCTCTGTCTTAAGAACTATTGAACGGAATTTAATAAAACTTTAGATTGATTTAGTCCCTGATATAAATTGGTGCTGATTACTTTTTGGTGTAAATCGCCCAACAGGTAGCGCTACTATGCTGCAATTTTCCCGATTTCCGCAATAGCTCATGAGAACTAATGCATGAATTTTCATCAATCTTTAGATTCAGTTAGTCCCTGATATGAACTCATCCTGATAAGTTTTTGGTGTAAATTGCCCAAGAGGTGCCACTGTAACTCAGAACTTTTCGCGATTTCCGTAATAGCTCTATCTCAAAAACTAATGCACGAATTTTCACCAAACTTCAAATTCAATTAGAAGTTCACGAAAGTTGTCCCTGATTAGATTTTGGTATAAATCGCCTAACCGGTGGCGTTGCTGTGCTGCATTTATCAGGTAGTATTGACATGTATGAGATAGAAGAAAGTTTTGGGATTGATACATCCGACTAGTTTAACATTATTTTAATATCTTTATAATGAACTTAATTCGGTACTGACAATAAAAGAAATGCATATTTAAACTTCATTTGTCATTTCATAAAACTTAATTCATCATTGTAATAACCTTTCTTTCTAAAGTGCAGCTAAAACAAAACGGTCGTTCAAAGTTCACATTTGGCATTGTGCTAAGCGCGCTTCGAAAGGAGGTCACAAATTTACAACGCCGCCTTGGTCCTTGCCGCGTTTTCCAGATAGGTTTTTAATTAAATTTTAAAAGCCACTCGAGGCGTATTGAAAGAGCAATTCAATGCAAATTGTCGGAATCCCATAGTATTTATGTAATTCATTCTAATTAAGGGGTCTCAGGATCTCAAAAATTGGAAAAAATGAAAAAAAGAGACCATATTCAACATTTAATATCTTAAAATGTATATGATTTTAAAACACATTTTTTATTGAGATGAAAATTAAGTACGTTCTTTCATTTTATGTATTTAAAAATTTGCAAATTGAAGAATTAGCATTTACAGGGTGCTCCAAACAGTCAGACATTTGATAAGCAGAATATTGGTATAACAGCTTACGCGCATGATTAGAAAATAAATATTGTAGCTAGAATAAAAATTTTGGCGCCTACTTATACTTCAGATTATAATAATTACCATGAACCTAAATAAATTTGTATTTAAAGCATTTTTATATTTTTAATACAAAGTTGTATTTAGCTAATAGAAAATTTTGAAAATTTGAACAATATAATTACTTAAAAAATATTTTTTTGAACAATAAAAAGGAAATTTTAGGTTCAGTTTATACAGATTAATATAAAACGTATGTTTTGAAAATTTCATGAAAAAATATTCAAAAGTTTTTGAGATATCGTGCGCGTTATGCCAAAAAAAAAAAAAGTCAATTGGAGAAAAATGACATAACAGTTTCCAAAAGGCCGCTTAAGCTATTGGGCGGGTATAATTATAAAAGCCATATATTCTGTTCTAATGAGAATTTGAAGGAAACAATTATATTAAAATGTTCAGAAAAGATGGAAGATTAACATCTAAAACATTTTGAAGCTTTAAGAGTCCTGAGACCCCTTGAATTAGTCTGTTTTTAACAATTTGACGTTTATTGCTTTTATACTGTTACTGGCCATTACATTCCACACATATATCATTAAAAGTTGTTATCTAGGCTTTAAAAGCCAATGGTACATAGAGTACGCCGCCCCTGTCATTATGTGTGTCCAAACCGTCCATATTTTTAAGGGTTTATATCTCGGCTAATTACTGACGATTTTTTTTCGAAAATCATGATCAACAATGCTTTTATACTTCTGCTACGATATATACCTCCAGCGCTGCTCAACAGTTTTGCTGAATGCCCGTAAATCGAAATCTGTGTGTAACGGAAAAATACGATTTTCTCAAAAACTATGTGACCTAGGGTAATCGCTATAATTTTCCTGCAAGGTTTAAATTAACGTCTACTCCCTCTAATTTTTTTCATAATTTTAGCTTCAGTAGATTCGGAATTAGATGGGGGGAACATATTTTTGCGCTACATTTTCGACTATATCTTTGAAAATGTAATACCTAAAATTAAAAGAAATGTATTTTTGAATTCAGCATTACAAAAGCTTTCACACGATACCCCACACGATATACAAAGAAAATATTTTTTTTTTCAAGCAACTGAATTTGCCCCTATACATTTTTACTAAATATATTTATAAATGTTTAATAATCTGAAAATATGTGGGTCAACATTCTTTATTACTTACCCGAATTTGAACTTTCCACGTTCCATAGTTTACGAGTAAAATGGCTGTGACAGACAGACAGACAGACAGACGGACAGACACAAGAGTGGTCTTATAATGGTTCCGTTTTTACTTTTTAAGTACAAAAGCCTTAAAAAAAAAAAAAGACTTAATAAGAAGATTAAAAACTTCCGATTTCTCAACTTTTCTATTGGATAAAAATACTTATTTAAAAGATTAAACCTGAATTTTAAATTAAGCACATTTCTGTCATATGAAGAGGTACTAGAATTCTAGAGGTAAAGAAATATATGCACAATGCATACGTCAAAGAAGATATGTGGAATCTTCCAATAAATAAAGTACCGTAATTTCGGGTGTATAGCCCGCGGATCAAACAATCGTGTTTCGACCCAGAAATTTTAAAAAATAAAATGTAACTTTTTAGATCGCGGTAAATATTGGTCTTCAAATACTGAATAAAATTTCTGGGTCCAAACTGAATTGTTTGATCTGCGGGCTATACACCGGAAATTACGGTACTATAATTCTTTTTTTATCAGTACGCAATTTCAAAATTTGTTTTTAAAGAATGTTACTGCAAACTTAAAAAAAAAATAATATGTATATATATATATATACACTGCTCAAAACAATTAGGGGAGCAAATGGTTTTAGCGAAATTACGCAAATGTTTACACCGATAAGTAATGTAAAATAAAACATCCATAATTTAAAGTGCTGTAGAAAACAGATAAAGAAAATGGAGGATATTCCATCTACATTTTGATCACGTGGTCAAGGTAAAAACTTCTATCGTAAAGAAGGGAAGGCTCCGTAGACGTGTAATGTAAATCCCCGCTAGCCAATGAAACGGTTCATGAGGCAAAGCAGTAGAATCTTCCCTTCTTATCAGTTAGAAGTTCCTTGGGTAAATTACCGGTATCACGTGACTTTTTTCAGCCTCGAACCCATATTTGGAATATCCTTGATTTCACACGTAAATTAAAGTTTATGACGTCAAAAACTGGAAAAAGGTGATAAGTGCAGAAATCGGGATTTTGCAGAAACGTCTGTTTCACTGCCTCAGTTGTAAAATGGAGGATATTCCAAATATGGGTTCGAGGGTGAAAAAAGTCACGTGATACCGGTAATTTACGCAAGGAACTTCTAACTGATAAGAAGGGAAGATACTACTACTTTGCCTGATGAACAGTTTCATTGGCTAGCGGGGACTTACATTACACGTCTACGGGGCCTTCCCTTCTTTACGCTAGAAGTTTTTACCTTGACCACGTGATCAAAACGGAGATGGAATAACCTCCATTGCTCAGCTTGTGTTTTGAGAAAAGGTGGCTTGAAAATGTCACAACAACATGATTTACCGCAATGTGGCTTGGCGTGTTATCGGGACAGTTGAATTTGGGGAAACACAACAAAGTGTAGTGGACGCTGTTGGAGTCGCAAGAAGTGTCCATGAAAGGCTGTGGAATCGATTCCAAGACACATGGAATGGTAGTCATCAACAAGTGCAAGATCGAAAATGTGCTAACACAGAAACGATATATCCTGTTAACAGCCCAGACGGTACGGGCAATGCTACTCAGCTGCAAACACAGTTGTTCCTGGCCAAAGGACGAAGGGTGTCAAGCCAAACAGTCCGAAATAGGCTTCATCAGGGTAGTCTCTATGCACGTAAGCCAATGGACTGTATTCCGTTGACCTCAAGCCACTGTGCGGCCCAAAGAAGGTAGGGAACTGAACATCGAGTTTGGAGGCAACGTTGTTGGAGTGAAATTCTGTTTACAGGCGAGTCCCGATTCAGTCTGGATGTGACATCTGATGTGTTTTGACATGGAGAGAAAGAGGCACTCAAAATAATCCCACATTCGTTCGTGAAAGATCACATTACAGACGAGGTGGGTTGATGCTCTTGGCTGGAATCAGCATAGGTGGACGTGCGGGCCTGCATATCATTCGGAATGGCACTTTGACGGTCCGAAGTTATACAGACGAGATGCCGAGACCTCATGTCTTATTTTATGTTGCAGTAATTAGTGATTTCTTTTTTTGCATGCATGATAATGCCAGGCTTTATACAGTTCGCTTGTGAAAAACATGCTTGAAGCTAAAATAATACTGCGTATGGAATGACTAGCATGCTCTCCTGACCTAAATCCGATCGAGCATGTTTGGGACATACTCAGACGACGCATTACTGCTAGATCGAGGCCTCCTTTTACTGTCCGGGACTTGGAGATTGCAATTCTTGAGCAGTGGAACAGTATTCCCCAAAGTCTTATCGATAACCTCATCACATCCATGGAAAACAGGTGTGCAGCAGTCTTAGCTGTTCGAGAAGACCACACGCCATATTAAAAATCTTGCATCATTTCTAAACAATACTTTTTTTTATGATTTACATGAAACCAAATTGTTGCCCTAAACTATCTTTTCATGTTCTTTTCATCTTTTCAAAAAATAAAAGCTCCCTTACCATTTTCTGCGTCTTTTTTATGTGTTGCGTGAATCGCTTTTGGCCCGGAATTATAAGAAAAGCACTCTTACTCTCATTAAATTTCTCATTCTCTTGTTTAAACAAAGTTTATTACATATGATCTCACAACTCTATTCCGGACACAACTCAAAGCACAATACACACAAAATTCTAAACTAAAACTTATTAACAAACACATTCTCGAAGTAGAACTTCGAACCAAAACTAAAACCAAAGACAATGTCCTTTTCACACAGCTTAGAAAATAACTACAAATTTAAAGGGCCGTGTCTTTTTCTCACAGCTTATATATTTCTAGTACAAACATTTTGATATATCTGCAATGTAGCGACATCTGTTGGTATAATTAAAATATATACTTTATCAAACATACCGCCCCTCTTGAAACCTCTGAGGGGGGGGGGGGTTTCAACTAAACCACTACAATTACAACCATTGCAAAGAATAGAAATTACAATATAACATAAATGAGTCACAGTTAATTTAAACTTATACAAATATTTAACACAATTAATAAAGCAATATTACAATAATACACACCTTCTTAGCAAAAAATGAATTAATTTTCCAGAGGTAATACGGCAATTTTTGACACTGCTCTTTTGAATACTCCATTTGGGGTTTTTACACTTACGACTCTTACCTTATTGTCATTGCCACAAAATACCTCTACAATTTTTCCTAATAACCATTTACAAGTTGGAAGATCATCTTCCTTTATCACAACCATATCTCCAATTTTAAGGTTGTCTTTTGCTATCACCCACTTATTTCTCTGCTGTAATGTACTTAACCCTCCGTCTACCAGACGGGTCCATTGGACCCGACAGGTACATACAAAATATTCATTCAAACCAGAAATTTCTTTAAAATACACTAAGTATATAAACCAGACAAAAATAAGGTAAATAAATAAGTTAAATAGTTTTAAATAAAAATTCTGGTGTAGAACGTTTTATTAAAACTTGAATAAAATTCCCGGTAGATCTAGGGTTAAATAACTATTTTTCCACTTTTTCCAGATGGTCTGAACCATTTTTGTGGTTTTCTGCCATAAGTTTAATCTGTCATTTTCAACATTACTCAAATTAGATTCAGCAATGGCATTAAGTGGGCGACCAATAAGAAAGTGTCCAGGGGTCAAGACCTCCAAGTCATCAATATCTGAACTCAAGGGAGTAAGTGGGCGAGAATTCAAAATGCCTTCAATTTGGTTAATTATAGTTAACATTTCTTCATAGGTTAATTTAGAATTGCCCACAACACGTTTTAAGTGATACTTGAAGGACTTGACTCCTGACTCCCATAAACCTCCAAAATTAGGAGCTCTAGGGGGAATAAATTCCCATGCAATATTTTCAGACAACAAGTAATTAGCAAGTTTGTTGTCTGGTTTGTTTACCATATCTTGCAACTTTTTAAGCTCTAAATTAGTTTTTACAAAATTGCCAGCGTTATCACTGAATATTTTCCGAGGTTTGCCTCGTCTGGCAAAAAACCTCTAACGTGGCAATAAAGGCCTCCGATGTTAAATCACTAACTATTTCCAGATGTACTGCCTTAGTTACCATACAAATAAAAATACAAACATAAACTTTATGAAAAATACCTTTACGTTGACCTTTATATTTAATCAAAAATGGGCCACAGAAGTCAGTTCCTGTACAATTAAAAACAAAGTCTACATTTACTCTATCTTTAGGAAGCTCGCCCATAATTTGTTCTGATATTTTAGGTTTGGCCCTAAAGCATATAACACAGTTATGTACAATTTTTCTGCAAATAGCTCTACCGTTTAGAGGCCAAAATTCTCTACGAACACAATAAAGTAAATTTTGTGGTCCTATATGTAGATATTTTTTGTGATAACTTTCAATAATTAATTCTGTAAGTTTATGTTTAGAAGGCAGTACAAATGGATGTTTTTGAACATAACTTAACATGCTATTTTGGAGGCGACCTCCAACTCTGATTACATTATTTTTATCTACGAAAGGATTTAAAGAAATCAATCTACTATTTTTTGGTAATTCCTTACCCTTGGTTAACAATGTGAATTCAGAACTAAATTCTTTTTGTTGCACAGATCTTACCATATATTCTTCAGCTGTCTTCAGCTCAGCAGATGTTAACCTACCTGAACACCTTGCCTTTGGTTCCTTGAGATTCTGAATGAACCTGAAAACATAGCTAAGAATTCTAATTAGTTTAGCATAATTATTACTTAATTGCAGAAAATTGTCAATAAAAGGTGCACAGTCCGTAATTAATAATGAAGTTTCTGAAACAGTATTTTTAAGTTCACACGAATATAAGTCCTTATCACTTTGCTCCAGTTCAAAACTATTTGAAGAATGCTCAGTTTGTTGGGTTAGGAAATGGGGACCATGCCACCATAAGCTGTCCTGAAAAAGTTTGTCGGGATCCAAACCTCGAGACACGAGATCAGCAGGATTGTCAGCAGATGCCACATGACCCCAATGGTTAATGTCAGAAAGATTTTGAATTGAAGATACGCGAGATGCCACAAAAGTTTTTAAATCACATGGTTGTTTGCGAAGCCAGCACAACACAATAGTACTGTCTGAATAATAGTAGATAGCTTCTTTAGGAACCTTTAAGATTTTGGAAACCTTTACCATCAATTTTGTTAATAAAACTGCAGCACACAGTTCTAAACGTGGGATGGTAATTGTTTTGATCGGTGAAACTCGACCTTTACTGCAGAGCAACTGAGAAGTTTGTTCACCTGAAGAATTTGAAGAAACAACATACAAAACTACACCGTATGCTTTTTCAGACGCATCTGCAAATCCACAAATTTTAAATTGCACTGGATCGTTCGTAAAAATATACCCAGATAGCAATTTTAATTTGCAGAAAATTTTCAGCAATCTTACTTTGCAGACTTTCAAAGTTGCAGCAAGCCCAGCATGACAAGTCTGAAAGTTCATAACAAGACTGCAACAAGATTATGCAAACTCCGAAGTCACCATACTTTGAACTTGCAGCTAACTTGTCGTGCAAGTTGCAGTCTTCTTGCATCACGCTTACTGCAAACTCATAGCAAACTAGTAATATTGCGATGTCACACTATTTGCAAACGCATTGTAAACTTGCAATCTTGTCATGTCAGAACATCTGCAAACTCGGAATCTTGTCATGACAAGTTCACGACAAGCATAGCTGCAAATATGCAGTAATTTCATTGAAATGTTGTTAATTCTCCGAGTTTTGCGTTTACAGGTAAAATAGAATTTTTTGAGACAGTAGATGTGCATTCACCAAAATTTGGGAAGAACTTCGTTTTGATGCTAAAAATGAAAATCCGATGAGTACTAAAGGAATAAAGTTGTTTTACCATGTTCTGTAGGCAAAAAGGGTCATTTTTAGCTCAGGGAAGGGGGTAACTCAAAAGAATTTTAAGTAGGTGAAAGGGGATATTATTTATTATGTATTTTCTAATTCCGAATCGGGTGAAATCATCAGCAAGTCAATACGATAATTTCTTACAAAGTTACGGCAGGTTTTATGAACACAAAGCCAAAAATTATACTTTTGCAGGTAAAATAGGATATGTACAGTAACAACTATTCACGAAAGCTTGAAACAAACTTCGTTTTGGCACTAGAAATTAAGATCCGGTGTGTCCCCAAATGTAAAGTTGTTTTGCCGTGTTTTTTTTTGGGGGGGGGGGATGGGCATTTTAGCTCGAGAGGGGAAAAATTCAACTTTTTTTAAATAGGGCAAGTAGGATATCGTTTCGTATGTATCTTTTAATTCTGATTTGAATAACATTATCCCCAAGTCGATACGATCATTTGTAAGACAGCTACTGCAGTTTTTATCAATACAAAGTGGAAAATTATACTTTATTTTTGAGCATACTTTTGTCACATTTATTTTACGTTCAAAACAAGTTCTTTATATCATATTAAGTCATCTCTAAATTATTAAATGTCCTCAAAATAGCAATAAATAAAATCAGGATAGTTTTGAGTTCACTTCAAAGTCATTAAATTTATCAAAATCCACTACTTATAACCTGCCGTAACTTTGTAAATAATGATCGTATTGGCTTGCGTGCGATCTGCGGTGTCATTTGATTCAGAATGAAAAAATTCATAACAAACGATACCGCCTTTGACCTTTTAAAAATAAGTTCAAGTCTCCTCCCCCTCCCCTCCTCACAAAAAAACTTGATGAAAGAACTTCATTTTTTAAGGGACTCATCGGATCTTTATTTCTAGTGCCAAAGTTCTTAACAAATTTTTGTGATTGGCTATCAGTTGCTGCTGTAAAAACTTACTTTACCTGCACTAAAGTATAATTTTCGACTTTACATTCATAAAACTTAACGAAACTATGTAACAAATGATCGTATTGATTTGCAAATGGCATCATTCGATTAAAAAAAATAATAAACGATATCCGTCTCATGACCTACTTAAAATTTTTTCAGCTTTCCCCTCCCGCTCCCTGAATTAGAAATGCTCCCAAAACATGGTAAAAGAACCTTATTTTTTGATGACTGATCGGATCTTCATTTTTAGTGTTAAAACGAAGTTCTTCCCAAATTTTCGCGAATGGCCATCAGTTGTCGTATATTATTCAATTTTTGGTATATATGAGGTGCATTCAAGTTCTAAGGCCTCCGATATTTTTTCTAACTACTCACCCGAAAACTATGAAACTGGTGTTATTTCTAGATGTAATCTCCCTTCAGACATACGCATTTTTCACAACGTCGATGCCATGATTCCATGGCCACAGCGACGGCTTCTTTAGGAGTCTGTTTTGACCACTGGAAAATCGCTGAAGCAATAGCAGCACGGCTGGTGAATGTGCGGCCACGGAGAGTGTCTTTCATTATTGGAAACAGCCAAAAGTCACTAGGAGCCAGGTCAGGTGAGTAGGAGCATGAGAAATCACTTCAAAGTTGTTTTCGCGAAGAAACTGTTACGTAACGTTAACCCGATGTGCGGGTGAAACAGCACGATTTACTTCAGCGATTTTCCAGTGGTCAAAACAGACTCCTAAAGAAGCCTTCACCGCGGCCATGGAATAATGGCGTCGAAGTTGTGAAAAATGTGTACGTCTGCAGGGAGATTACATCTAGAAGGAACACCAGTTTCATAGTTTTCGGGTGAGTAGTTACTTAGAAAAAAAAACCGGAGACCTTAGAACTTGAATGCACCTCGTATATTTTACCTGTACGCTAATAGTCGTACTTTTCATTGTTGTGCGTGTTTTGTGCAAGATTCTATATAATCGGAGGTTTGTCAAATGCTCGACATTTTTATGCTATATAGACTGAGTAGACAAGGACTTATAGTTTAAAGTAGATTCCAAAATCTCCACAAATACTCTACCACACCTAGGAATTAAATCCGACATAGTTGAATGAAAGGTCACGGTGTTAACCATTCAATTACCTGGTAGGTAATCCCCAATAACTTCCAATAATGTACTTTAATTTGCTTAGGAGATTTATTAGGCACACCAATTCTCAATTAACTGCATATACTTCTAGTTCTTAGAAAGTAATTGAAAACAAGTAGTCCATTTACATAACCAATTCAAAGCAAACTGTATTATATGTCTAATTTGATTAATAATTTATTATATCAGAGTATATTAGCTCTTAAATTTCTATTTTTCCTAGTAAAATTTCACGCAATAGGAAATAAATTTAGTTTAGACATAACTATCATATCATGATGTGATATGATAGTATCATATCATATCATATCAATACATAGCTGCCAATCAAGAAATTCTAATTTCTTGCAAAACTAGCCATCCCTGGCGAGTCGTTTGGTTCTCCCTAAAATATATGGTATTTATAGATCAGTTTCAACTGACGTCCACACCCTTGCAACCAGCTTGGCAACCGTGTGAATGTTTTTTGTTTGCCTCCCAAATTTCCCGGGTTTCTCCACTTTCATTGGCTGAGCGCTAAAAGATCGATGATTTTGATTGGTTGGTGAAAACTTGGGGGGCATGTGGTCACGTGGTTGAAACTGATCTATTGCATGTTATAAATTTATTTTACTTGCTTAAGCATTCGCCAAATCGGAAGATTCTGATAGAGAAATAAAGAAATCTGTATTTTTATGTTAACCGGGTGCAGGTGATAACTCGCCAAATATCCAAAATCGCATCGCATTTTTTCCCTATTTCATTAAAAATATAATCCTTTCCCTTATTTTATTTAAAATACATAACTTTAAGCTAAAATACTTAATTTTTATAAAACAGTAAAACAAAATAATACCATAAACCAAGCCATTAAATTTCAACATCGAAGCACTGTTTTTAGTTTACTAAACGAACAATAAAAAATACTGCAGGCAGTGTTAAAAAAAGATGCTATAGGCGAGATTTGCGCCCGGCTAACATTCCACTTTGAACCAAAACTGTATGAATATAAAACACAACCCCCAATCTCAACTTCATATATAATTTTATTAAAGGAAATATAATTTATTTTAATTTCGTTATGGCCAAAGTGGAATATATTGCTAAAACACTGAAACTTCTCGGAAAAGAAATAACTCATTTTAAAATTAAAATTGCCCTATTCTCAAATCTGAATAAATATAAAACCACAACAACAAAATATTTGAAAAGTTTGAAGAATTTAAAAAGAACAAAGTTAGAATAAAACAGTACAGGCTATAACATAATTACAAAGTTTATTTTCACACAGTTACAGATAATAGTTCACAGTCAACACAGTATACAACAAATATATATACAACATAATAACAATAATAACAAAGTATAGTATTTACCAAATTAACATTATGCAACATTCTTCTCTATAATTGTTTCATATCTTTGAATCCTAAAATAGAGAAACAAAAGAGTGCATTTAAAGAAATTACAAGTTAAATTATTACAATATTTCAAATGAAAATCAAATTTCAAAGTAATTGCTTAAGAGGTGCAAAGACCAACTTAGTGAAAAAGTTTCCATGCCGGGACTCGAACCCGGGCCATCAGTATAGCGCATTGACGTTCAACCGACTAAACCACATGGAACGATAACCAGACTGGAAAATTTCTCACTATTATATGTTGCGCCTCTTAAGCAATTTCTTTGAAATTTGATTTTCATTTGAAATATTGTATTCAAGGCGAATGTTTCTCTCTATAATAATTTCCATGTATTAATATACCCGAACAATTCATCAGTAAAATTCTTGTGAAACTGGAATCCCCTTCTTATTGTATCGAAGACTTTTATCATTTTTTCCTTTGAATGGAAATAATTAAATAAATAAAAATTTTCATTTTTATACAATACGCTGAAATAAATTCATACCTTCATCGCAATAGCAACCTCTCATTTTGAACGTTCTACACGCACGAAAGTGGAATATACTTCGTTATATAGAATGTATTTTCCGTAACATAGAGAATTATTTACATGTTAATGGTGTTCAAAGTCAAGGTTCAGCAGAAAATTTTGTTAAGTAGAAAACTTCGTTAAAGGGAAGTTCGACTATCTTCTTTTGTAGAACACAGGGGGCAGTGAACTTTTCAAGTGGTACAATTCTTTTCATAATCAGTACTATTAGCTGGTCTTCCATCCATAAACAAAATTGTGAAAAATGATTCAATAAAATCCTTTTTACTAGTCCAGGCAATAGAGACCGCATAGGGGCTCTACCTAGTAAAATTCATGATAGTTCTGGAAAAAGGCTTACTATATGTTTTTTGGGTCGCTGAAACCGAATTTTTAAATTCCCACCAAAATTTCTCCCGGCAACACCCCCAAATTTTGGTAAAATGCCCCCCAAAAAAGTTTTTTATTAAAAAAAATCAATTTTTTTATTGTTTTAGGGAAAAAGTATCTAGAAATTCAGAAAGTAGCCAAAATTTTCAACAAATAAGATACATGAAATTATGACGTAGGATGAATGGGGAGTGGGGGAGGGGGGCGGGGGATCTGCCTCAGAACATGCGCCGCGGTGCTGCGTAGACTAAGTTGCGCAATTCCATTTAACCACTCACATCGTTTACATTCGCCCTCCCGTCTCCCCTTCAAACTTTCCCTATAAGGTTTACTTTAAGTTTTGTGTGTCGCTGAGTCCAAATTTTTAACTTCCCCCAAAATCCCCCCCCCTCCACAATCCCCCCAAAATAGTTGTTTTAAAACTAAATTTTTTATTGTTTTAGGGGAAAAGTATGTAGAAATTCAGAAAGTAGACAAAATTTGCAACAAATAGGATACATGACATTATGACGTAGGATGAACGGGGAGGTGGAGAGCTGCCTCTGAACATGCACTGCGGCGCTACGTGCACTAAGTTATGCAAGTCCAGGCAATAGGGATTTTACCTGGAAAAATTAATGCTAGTTCTGGATTTTGACTCACTTTATAATTTTTGAGTCGCTGAATCCGAATTTGTAACTTCCGATCAAAATTTCCCCCAGCAACCCCCCAAAAAATTGATTTTTTGAAAAAAATTGGTTTTTGAGAACAGCGCGCGGGGAATGTTCCAAGGCAGCCCCCTTCCCCCGTTTATCCTACGTGATAATGTCATATATTCTATTTGTTGCAAATTTTGTCTACTTTCTGAATTTCTACATACTTTTCCCTTAAAACAATAAAAAATTTAATTTAAAATCAACTTTTTTTGGGGGGGGGGGTTGCGGGGGAGAGAATTTAGGGGAAGTTAAAAATTCGGATTCAGCTACCCAAAAACCTTAAAGTAAACCTTATAGGGAAAGTTCGGAGGGCGAATGTAAACGATGTGAGTGGTTAAGTGGAATTGCGCAACTTAATATACGCAGCACCGCGGCGCATGTTCTGAGGCAAATCACCCCCTCCCCATTCTTCCTACGTCATAATGTCATCTATTTCACTTGTTGCAAATTTTGTCTACTTTCTGAATTTCTAGATACTTTTTCCCTAAAACAATAAAAAAAATTGATTTTTTTAATAAAAACCTTTTTTGAGAGGCATTTACCCAGCCTGGAAATTCCAGGCTGGGTATCGTTCCATGTGATTTAGTCGGTAGAACGTCAGTGCGCTATACTGATGGCCCGGGTTCGAGTCCCGGCATGGAAACTTTTTCCCTAAGTTGGCCTTTGCACCTCTTAAGCAATTACTTTGAAATTTGATTTTCATTTGAAATATTGTATGCAATGCGAATGTTTCTCTTTAGAATAATTTCCATGTATTAATAATTTTTTACAGTTTAAAAAAATTCTACTTACAATTAGTTCTAAAGGCCATCACAAATTAGAACTCCTCACGCTAATGTTAATACAATGGGACATATTTTTAAAAATAAGTGTTTGTATTTTTATATTTTAAAAATACTTTTTCTTTTATATTCGATAGCTGAGGTCAATTTCTGAAATTGTCGTTTTTTATTTTATTTTAATTTTGTTGAAGTTTTTATTTTATTTATTTATTTAGGGGGGGGGGGGGCTTTGGGACCTATAAGCAGCACGGCTGTTGTCCCAAATGATCCAAACAAACAGAAACGTCAAACATAGACAGCACTAGACGCCTAGCTAGAAGCAATCAATACTATGGATAAACCGTAGCGTAGAGTTACGAAAAACACTCGACGAACAAAACTTTTTGATAAAGCAACCAAATGAACGAAAACACTCATCGCTCAAATCAAAACCCGCCCAACAACTCCTGCGTTGAGCGTGGTACCTGACACAAGAAAACAAAATATGCTCCAAGGAGTTTAAAACACCACACGCACGGCAGTTGCCGTCCGCAACCAAGTTAAAGCGAGCTAAAATCTCCGGGGTAATAAGCATCCTGCAGAGGAGACGAGACACAATCACATCATCTCTACGATTATGAACCCAACACCGAGAGTGATTGACATTGGGGATATCCCCATAAGAAGCATAATACTTGCAAGTACGGTAGGAGTGCTCACCCTGCAGCAGAACACTGTGAGAGAACCTACGGATAGTATCTTCTGGCGAGGTCCAATCAATCAGAGGGTCAGATACAGAAACACTTTTGGCAAGGCCATCGGCCCTTTCATTGAGGGGGATACCACGGTGTCCCGGAACCCAGTAAAAGGAAAGGTGAATGGAGAAATGCTGCATCCGAACAATTTTATTGTGGAGCCAAAGGATAACTCTGGGAGACTTCAGATTAGCGGACTGGAGAGCCAAAAGGACCGACAAGCTGTCTGTTAAAATCACCACGGGACGAGATAACGAGATCAATTCGTCGAGAGCCACACCTATTGCGAGAGCTTCCGCTGTGAAGACGGAGTTGACATGCTGCACCCTATAGCCAAAGTGGTGTGAGGAAGTGCAGCCTGCAATCGAAGTGAGGGAATCTGTCTTTGAGGCATCGGTGGCAATAATATCCCACGAGTCAGTAAAGTTCTGGAAATAATCAGCAAACATCGGGGCAATGATGCTAGCATCAAGGTCCGTACGCTGAAAAGGAAGATCAGAGGTGAAAAATTGCACTGCGTTTGAGTCAAGAGAAAGAGGAACTTGGAAGCTGATGAGGAAATCCAGATCAATGCCCAGACCGGCAAAAAATTCAGAAACATGAGAAAGATGATTTCCTGGTGAGACCAGGATATCCTCACAAGAGTCCAAGAGAGGAGACCAGCTGCCAAGGGCAAGATGCTTCACCCAGAAGCCGAAAGCCAGAACCCTGATTCTGTCAGCTAGGAGACAAACCCCAGCATGCTTGAGAAGAAGAATATTAGGCGTCCACTTCGGGAGCCCCAGAGCAACCCGTAACGCACTCGTCTGTATCACTTCGAGCATCTTCAGTAGCGAAGGACTAGCAGCCGTGAGAAGAGCAGCTCCATATTCGATGATACTACAAATAGAAGAGAGGGCCAACGTCCGCAGATGATGTGAACGAGCCCCATACCTTTTGTGGGCAAGAGCTTTTAAGATGTTGATCCTTTTAAAGCATTTCGTCCGGAGGTATTCTACATGCTTCCGGAAGCCTCCACGACGGGCAAAAAGGAAACCTAGGAACTTTAGAACGGGGCACCACTCGATGAGTCCACCGTTCACGCTGAAGTGGAAATCACAGACCGCTCTCCGTCTCGAGAGATTAATCGAATGGCATTTGTCAGCCCGGATGGAAAGTTTCCAATAGGAACACCACACCATTATAAGTCGAAGAGCCTCTTGGAGTTTGGCTCTACAGGTATCCAAACAATCATTCACACAGTAGATAAAAATGTCGTCTGCATAGATGAGGAACTTGATGCCCAGGCCCACCAGGACCTCATAAAAATCTGCCATGAAAATTGTAAAAAGGATGGGACTCAAAACCGCCCCCTGGGGAACACCTCTACCAATAGTTCGGGAGGAAGACACGTGACCCCTCCACGCAACCTTGACGACTCTAGTAGAAAGAAAGCGATGAATCCACCGAAGCATCCTTCCTGTGATGCCCACCTGGGCACATTTATAAATAAGTCCGTCAATGTAGACAGAGTCATAGGCTGAATGTAAATCCAAAGAGACGCCCAAAATATATTTCTTCGCCTTTTTGGCAGACGTGATATCATGCTGAAGAATCGCTAACGCCGTATGGCAATCCCGGAAGGGAAGAAATCCAAGGTGCCTAGGGACCAAGGTTTTATGGCAGAGCAGGTGGTGCACCATCCTTCTGGCAATCATCCGCTCACAGATTTTACCCGTTACCGAGGTTAAGGCAATCGGACGGTATGAAGAAATATGATGTCTCGGCTTGTCAGGCTTCAGAATTGGGAGAATGGTCGCCGACGTCCAGCTTGAGGGAATGTCCCCTGAGCACCAAATGCTGTTGTACATACTCAACAAGCAATCTAGAGAGTGATCGTTTAGCCCCTTGAACAGGGCCGCACTAATCCTGTCCTCCCCAGGAGTAGAAATTCTCGTTCTTCCAATGGCCATCTTTAGCTCTGATATCGTGAACAGACAGTTGAGCGAATCATTACACTCATCACCATAAGTAAATGGGATTGGCTCGTGGCAGCTTCCCTCACCAAAGTGATCTGCAAAGGCTTCAGCTTGGGCCACCGCATCAGCAGAAAACGAGTCAGGCAGTTGTAAGTAGAGGTGGGAATCCAGAGAAGAGCTGGACCGAGATTTGAGGTTACGAAAAATTTTGTATAAAAGGCCAGGGTCGTTCGCATTACAGCAAATGGAGTCCCAGTACCGACGCTTGGCTTCCCTGACCACCTGGCGGAGCTTGGCCGAGAACCTTTTATATTTCATCCAGTGATCCACAGAAGTTAGTTGACGAGCTCTTCGCAGATGGAACTTTTTCTGTTTGCTGAGGGTGCTGCAACGCGCAGTCCACCACACAGGGAGGCGTTTCAGAGACTTAACACAGGCTGTACTGTGATTCGACATGGCACCACGAACCAAGGTCTGGAACGAAGACGGCTGGATGTCGGTAGCCAAATTTAGGCTGGAGTTAACTTCCTGGGCGATGCGGGCCCAGTTGTAAAGAATGGGGCCGGGACGCAGAGAAGGATTAAGCTCTACAGAGATAACAATGGGGAAGTGATCGCTGTCGAAAAGGTCATCCTCAACGACGATCGAGGAGCAAGTAAGAAGCCCAGAAGAACAGATCGAAAGATCAATTAACGAAGTAACCCCACCAGGGGCCACATGGGTAGGAGCAGAATAGTTCATTAAGCAGAAGGGGCTATCAGAAAGCCAGTCCACCAAACGCACGCTGGCCCGCGAGGACACCGGGGATCCCCACAGCGGGTGATGAAGATTAAAATCTCCCAAGATAAGAGAGTGACCAGAAAGATCACGGCAAACCTTCAAAAGATCGTCAACCACCAACCCAGATGAGGAGTAAACGTTGATAATGTTGAGACAGGAAGAACCAAGGGAAATGCGGACGCCTAAGAATTCGTTAGCTGAGCCCAAGTTATCGAAACACAACCTTGTAGACGACCAAGCAGAGTTCACCGCCAAAGCCAGACCACCACCGGCCCGACCGACTCTGTCTTGACGGTAGATCACTTTGCCCGACACCGACAGAGGCTTCACGGGTGAAAGAAAAGTTTCCTGGAGAACCAAGACATCCGACGACAAGAAAGGTTCAAGCTGGAGGAAGGGGAGCTTGTTGGAGATACCGCGGCAATTCCACTGAAGCACACTAATACCCATAAGAGACAGAAAAAAGAAAAACAATCAAACACAAAACAAAAATCAAGAACCTGCCCCCTGCAGGAACACTCACCCAAAACACAAGAGAAAAACAAAAACTTTTTTTTTTTTTTTTTTTTAATCCCCCCTTACCATGCACGTAGGCACGTTTCCGCTCCGGGGATTTGTCACTGAGTTTAGCCATACAGTTCATAATAATATTACTCAGAGCACTGATAGTTTCTAGAATTTTTGCAGACTGCTTTTCTGAATGATCCACTAGAATCTTTAACATGTTATTCGTCCTGATCTCAATAGCTTTTTTTAATTCATCTTGGTCGGGTTTTTTAACACTGGTTTTCTGTGCATATGTTTCAGAATTCGCCCTCGTCGAAAATTTTCGTCGAGCTTCAGTAAAAGATAGGAAATTTCCACTTTTGAAGCGGAGAAAATCCATTTCTCTCAAGCGGGTGGGGCACTGGAGATAATCTGACCTGTGGCCCCCCCCACAGTTCACACATTTGACTTCTAGCGTGCACGGACCAGTATGCTTTTGGCCACACGTGGCGCAGATATTTTCGGACTGACATTTTCCGGTTGCATGGTTAAATTTGAAGCAACGTACACATTGCCTTGGTCTATCGATAAACTGACGGATCTTCTGAAGAGTGAACCATAACTTAATTTCAGTCGGTATAGCAATACCAAGCGAGGTAATTAACACTGGGGAAACAGTACTAGGTGAATCTTTCTTAATAAATCGTCGCATTTCTAAGATCTGCACATTGTTATTGATCATTATCTCCTGGCCCACCTCCTCTAGGGGGATGTCGACAGGTACGTTGAACACCAAGAAGCGATTCGAAATGTTCTCCCAAATAACTCTATGTTTAACTGTAACCCCCAAAAAGTTCGTAACCTGACAGATGTCAACAGCACAGTTGACGTCTTTCGTGCTAATAAGTAGACTGCCTGTACGTGTGTGACGGACATTCTCTATATGATTAGCATGAGGAATTGTCTTTTTAATCTCTACTTGCACAGCTCTAGGATCTCTATTTGGAATAGATTTTGAGTCTGTACTTTGTAAAAAAATATTGAAACACTTACCGCCATTCTCGGCAGCCATTGAAAGAAGCAGCTCTGTGGAAGCAGTGGACCGCGCCACATTTTTATTATCGCTGTCACATGTCAAGAAGTTTTCTACCCCGTTTTTCTTGTCGCTGTCACATGAGGTACTTTCTTCACATTCCACCATATCAACATTGACAACAGAAGAATCCGCTGTTCCATCAATATCCACAATCTTAAATTCAGAACAAGCCATAACACTGTCCAGTGACATAATCAGCAAAAAGTAGAGGTAAACAAACCGTAAATAAAACTATTACACCTACCAAACACCCACCAAATCACCAATAAGATAGTTCACTAATAACCACCACGAAAAGAGAGAAAAAATAAACACCTTACTTCGAACCACAACAACGTAAAAGCAAAAGCTTCACCGAAAAGAAAGCTAATACCGCCGGCTGCAAAACGGTCACCGCCCCCCCCCCCCCCCACGTGTAGAAGGAGGGAGCACCTCGCACAGCCAACCTCCACTTCCAAAAACTTAAAACCCATACAAGGAAATAACACTTGAGAAATTTGATAAAAACACAGCAGACGAGCAGACACGGAAACACAAAAGAAAACCTTTATTTATTTATTTATTTATTTATTTATTTATTTATTTATTGATGTGGACACTTTCATTGGTTCTAAAAGTGAAAGTATATAAAAAGTCATTTAAAAATATTGAAATGCAAACGAGATATTTTTAATAATATGTCCTGTTAGCGAGCTATCGTTTCCGCTGGAGTGAAGTATCTGTTTAAGGGCGATATTCACGAAATGTAATACATAAAACATTAAAGGTTTCCAGTAGAAATAAATAAATCTATTTTTGCAGGCAATAAGCCATAGATCTTTTTCCCAAACTTTCAGTCAAGCCAGACTTAACAATGTAGAAATTGCTTCTGGCAAACCGCACAATAATAAAGTTAACCTCTGGCTTAACTTGGCATAATTAAAATAATAATAATAAATAAATAACGTTTGAAATTTCCAAACTTAGTCAACCATAATAACCATACAACGAGCTAAACTCAGCAACCACCATTCAGACTTCGCAGCCTCTAAAAACATGGTAATATATCCTGCTTGAAAAAGACTACTCTGTTACAAATAATGATGTTATCACGAACGGACGGCGACTATTTTCTGTAGTCGTATTGCTATGCTTTTTCCTTTTTAATGGGGTATTTTTCGGTTACCATAGCCACGGCTGTCGCGATAGCTGGCGTCTGTTTGGTGATTGATAAATAAGGCAAGTCACACACTAGCGACACATAAGACATGTCGCTTGAATTCGCTGGGAAAACTGATTTAAAACAGCTTTGAAACAACTTCGTCCTTTGTTTGACCGGCTTTTGCGCTACATGTTGCGGCTACATGTCGCTTGTCGTCTCAGTGTGGGATGCGCCTTAGGCACATGCCACCATCAACCGACATTCCGTTAAATTATACTTCCGTGAGAAATTGCAATTTTAAAAAAACATTGTTCTTCGTATCTTTGTCCCACTGGTTGGGGTAAAAGTACGCAGTGGTGGGGCAAAGATACCCATTGCGTATTTATGCCTCATTACTGCGGGTTTTTGCCCCATTTCCACTCAAACGAATGAGTTATGTAAAAGCATTAGTAAATGTCACTAGTACTGTACACATACTGCAAAACAGCACCAAAAACTGGCAATAAGTAATAATTAAAAGAATAAAACTTTTAAAAAATCGTTTTAAAAAAGTTTTATTCTTATAATTATTTTTTATTTTATGGTGGTGATTTTTTACAGTTTTATTGTTTTAATTATTTTTTATTTTATGGTGATTTTTTACAAGTTTTATTATTTTAATTAGTATTTGTAGTTAACCTTTAACTGATGTTACCGGTCTCACAGACCGCTGCTTTTTTCAATTTTTATAGTTTAACTTGTAACTTTCAGTTTAACTACAAACACTATCAAAATATTGTTTAATTTGGAACTTTAGTGCTATCACCAGAGACTTTTGAATAGGTTAATTTTAACAGCCCTGTATAAAAAGTTTAGTACAAAATCACCATCCTACGAGTTAATCGCGCCTTTTATTCATCTTTCGATAGAGCGGTCTCACAGACCACTTCACAGTAGTTATGTGATGATTTCTGTCACATCAGTTAAAAGTTAAACTGAAAATTATAAGTTAAACCATGAAAAAAAAAAGAAGAAAAGAGCGGTCTGTAAGATCGCAAACAGCAGTTAACCGGTAACTGTTGTGACAAAAATTGTTGCATAAATACTGTAAGCGAGGACTACTATAATTAAAACTCACCTATTCAGAAGTCTCAAGCGTTAGTAGCGTTAGTTCTCTAGCGTAACACCTGAAGAAATTAATATGTATAGTTAAATTAGAATCTATAGTAAATCCCACTAATCTATAGTTAAACTGAAAATTACAACTTAAACCGCGAAAAAAAAGAAAAAAACAGCGGTCAGTATGACCACAAACAGCGGTTAAACCTTAACTGCTCTGACAAAAAATGTTCCATAAATGCTGTGAGCGATGTCCGAGAACGCTTGATCTTAGAGTGAATAAAAAAAAGGGTTGACTGACTCGTAAGATACTGTTTCTGCGCTAAATTTTATACAGGGTGATTCAGCTCGTCGGTGACAAACTTTAAGGATCGATAGAGCACACCTAGACGAACATTTTTGAATAGGGAATGTAGGGTCCCTGACGCGATGGTAAGGCGCTAGGCGCTTTCGAAAATTTGGGTGCCGAAATTCGAAACGTCATAAAAACTAGGGAAATGGTTAGATTTTCTTGCTTGTTGCGTCGAAATGATTCTGTTTGTTTAGACTTTCTTCAGTACCAATTTGATAAGCGTATCTCTTAAAACATGGATAGGGGGCGCTGCAGACTTTGGAGAGCTAGACAACAACTTTAAGCCCGTTATTTTGATAATTTAACACATGCTCGCCAAAGTTTATACTCTAACTTAAAGTTTGAACCCAAAAGTAGAGCCCTGCAAAAAGCGTAAGAGCCGGAATAAAATGTCAAAGTACAGGGTGGTCGAAACTCGAAGGCTCCTAGGAGATAAACAAACAGATTTCTTGACTTATGGCATGCATTTTCATGATTCTGTTTGCTGGGGCTCTCTGAAACTCAGTTGAACGGTACAAAAAGAAACATCGATAGGGGGCGCTTTGGGCAAAAAACATAATTCGTTGACATTTCGGACGCTAACTGGAAACGGGGCGCTACGATCAGTTAGTAATAATGAAAACACATTTTCTACCTCTGCTCAACACTTCTGAATAAATTTAGACCAAAAACATCAATGATACTGGAAATTTATTTACAAAAAATAACACTACAGAAGATGCTCGAAATTTCGACCTTGGGCCATGATGCAGGCTTCGCACCTCCGTCGCATTGAGGAGTGTGTGTTTCCAACAATGCCAGGAGTATCTCTGATCTGCCCTGCAGCTGCCACAATGCGCGCCACAAGTTCTTCAGCACTGCTGACAGGTGTATGGTATACCTCGGCCTTCAGGTAACCCCAAAGGAAGAAATCCAAGTAGGTGAGGTCTGGTGATCGGGCAGGCCAGTGAACTGGACCCCCACGCCCGATCCACCGCTGGCCATACCTTGCGTTTAGATGGAGACGCACGTCGTTCGTGTAATGGGCCGGAGCTCCATCGTGCTGGAACCACATCTGGCGACGCGAACCTTCGGGTACGTGCGCCTCATCCAGAAGCTGCGGCAGCACTTGATCCAGGAAAATCAGGTAATTTCCACCTGTCAGCCGTTCAGGTAACAAATAAGGGCCAATGAGGCGATCCCCCAGAATGCCGGCCCACACATTTACTGAGAAACGCTCCTGGGCTGCTCGGCTTCTGGTTTCATGTGGATTTTCATCACACCACACATGACTGTTGTGGGCGTTCCACATTCCCTCCCGGCTGAAGGTGGACTCGTCCGTAAACAAAATGCTGTTTACAAAACGGGGATCCCTGGATCTCATCGCCAAGTACCATCTTGAGAATTCCACTCGAGGGCCAAAATCCTGCTCTCTGAGCAACTGCACCCGCTGGATGTGGTAGGGGTGCAGATTCCGGGAACGTAAGATGCGCCACGCAGTTGCTTGCGAAATGCCAACATGTCTGGCGATATCTCTCGTGCTAAGACCTGGGTTGTCCTCAACCAGGTTAAGCACAGCCTCTTCGTTGTCGGGGGTGCTCACTGATCGCTCCCGTTCAGGCCTGCCTCCGTCGAAAGATCCCGTTGTGGACAACCTCTGGTGTACTCGAGCGAAGAAGGCATGGCAGGGGATTTGCCTGTTGGGGTAACGCTCGGCGTACAACCGCTGAGCGGCTCGTCCATTACAACCAGCAGCGCCATACGCCAAATGCATGTCAGCCAATTCAGAGTTTGTGTACCGTTCCATCCTACTACCGATCTGCAGACAAGTAACCCGAAGCTTAAGTAGGTACCGCACGTTCAAAAGACGTGTCTGCGCATACAACTACGTCATCTCGCGTTGTCGTCTACGCATTACGTATCTTTTGCATATCGATATGGTACGATATCTTTTGCATAAATCAGCAAAAAGCACCTTATGTAAATTTTATTGCGCGCATTGTGCATGATTGAAACCAGCTATGTTTGTTAAAAAAAACAAACAAACTGCAGTTTTAATAGCTTCTTATGATAAGTAAATTACTCTCTTGTTTTGTTTCTAACTGATCGTAGCGCCCCGTTTCCAGTTAGCGTCCGAAATGTCAACGAATTATGTTTTTTGCCCAAAGCGCCCCCTATCGATGTTTCTTTTTGTACCGTTCAACTGAGTTTCAGAGAGCCCCAGCAAACAGAATCATGAAAATGCATGCCATAAGTCAAGAAATCTGTTTGTTTATCTCCTAGGAGCCTTCGAGTTTCGACCACCCTGTACTTTGACATTTTATTCCGGCTCTTACGCTTTTTGCAGGGCTCTACTTTTGGGTTCAAACTTTAAGTTAGAGTATAAACTTTGGCGAGCATGTGTTAAATTATCAAAATAACGGGCTTAAAGTTGTTGTCTAGCTCTCCAAAGTCTGCAGCGCCCCCTATCCATGTTTTAAGAGATACGCTTATCAAATTGGTACTGAAGAAAGTCTAAACAAACAGAATCATTTCGACGCAACAAGCAAGAAAATCTAACCATTTCCCTAGTTTTTATGACGTTTCGAATTTCGGCACCCAAATTTTCGAAAGCGCCTAGCGCCTTACCATCGCGTCAGGGACCCTACATTCCCTATTCAAAAATGTTCATCTAGGTGTGCTCTATCGATCCTTAAAGTTTGTCACCGACGAGCTGAATCACCCTGTATAAAGGGCTATTGCAATAAAAATTCCCTTATTTAGATGTCTTTAGCGATATTACTAAGTTTCCAAATGAATGAAAATTAAACTAACATCAATAGTTAAACTGAAAATTACAAGTTAAACTGTGAAAACTGAATATAGTAGCGGTCTGTGAGACCGTTAACAGGGGTTAAGAGCTCACTGCAGTCACAGATAAAAAGAAATAAAGATGGCCGCTGGCATTTTAGCTGAATTGAAAGGATGGTCTAAATTCAAATGATTGACAAGCGAGCTCTTCCAATCAGCAAATGGCCAATTATCTGGCACGATTCCAACCCCCACCCCACTTCGGCTGAGCTCTACATGTGATAATTTCCAGTAGGTTTCAGGTGTAAAGGATTTTTTTTTCAATTGTCTTCGCTTTACAAGCGTAGATCAAAGCCCACTGTTTTGTGGAGACTCGATAACGGTAAAAGCCGTAAAAAGAATTTTAATCTGTTTATGATAAAAGTGCAAAAATCAAAACGATTTGACTTTCAATTTTTTTTTTTTTTTTAGGTTTATTTTACAGCTTTTACAAACATAAAATTGAAATTAGTGCAGTATAAAAACTATTTTATTTCACATAAGGCAATTACATTTAAAATCAAGGGGGAGATATTGAATGAGGGGGGAAATATATCAGGTACAAATATTCTAAAATAACTATCTTTTGTGCGAATTCTTTTTAGAACATAAAATTTATGAGATTTATAAAAGCTAAATAACATTGAAGGTTAAAAATAAGATGTTCATAAAATTAGGAGAGGAAAAGTTAAACAAATAAACTGTATATTCTGTACTGTACATCTGTAGAGGGGGTATAAATCTAAATCCCAGCGTAGTCATTTATAGATATAGTACACAATTTATTGTTGTTAGCACTAAAATATGCGACAGAAAAAATAAAGTTTTCCAAATATTAAAAACTTTGTGTGATGTTAGCAGACAGAAGGATGGCAAAAATTTTAGTGAAATTTTCAGGCAGAAGAAAATTTAGATTATGGATTATTTTTACAAGAATGTTATAAAACATAAAGGAGTTTTAACAATTTGAAATTTTAAGTGCACAGGAGTAAATTCAGGTGTGTGTGTGTGTGGGGGGGGATTTCTGAGCACTAAATATTTTTTAAATGATGCGGTCAAATAAGAATGTTTTTTGTAGCGGTTCGTAATCTAAATAACACTAAAATACTTTTATTTTCATTACATTTTTCCATTTTTAACACTTCCCAAGAAAGTTGAAAAGTGTTTATGGATTGAGTTTGTCCGTCCGTCTGTCTGTCTATCCGTGCTCTAACTAGCGTAAATATAGTCGGATTGCCATGTAATTGATATACGATATTGAAAATCATCATGGTATGTTCGGTGCACCATTCATGGTTCATTTACAGATGCACTCAAAAGTATTCGCTACATTATGGTCTATGTGGGGGGTGGGGGGGGATTATTTAGGATGTATTTTAATAGTGTTACACAATGTTAAACACAGTTAAATTTATGTATATTGAGACACACTTTAAAATTGTTACTATAGACTATGTTATGTGTAATGCTTAAAGTACGAGTATAGGGGACTCAAAAGTATTCCGTTATGTTATAGCCCATGAAGAAATATCGTTTGCGGCGTATTTGATTGATATTACTCTGTCACAAAGATAATGAAATTGATATGAATTTCTGAGGTATCCTAAGCCTACTTTCTGTACAACATGAGCATTTAACAATTATTTACGGTGTCAGACAAAAGAACTTGGTTCAATATGGTCTACGAGAAAAACTGTTTGTAGCGTATTTTGATCACGTTACACTATTTCAAACATGACGAAATAGATACACATTACTTTGATTTACTACAAGATGCTTACATTCGAATATGGTCTGCATTTCATTTAGCGTTCATTTACAGGGAAACATAAAATATTTTGATACAATACTGTATCCGATATAGCTATTAAAAATTAATGCTGAAAGTACATTTTCAATTACAGAATGCGTTTTTAAGTTTAACTAAATTTTTGCGCACTACGTGGTGTGCACATATTTTACAAACCCTATACAGGACCACACAAAAGAATTCGTAACCATTGCTGAGAATGAGTATGAATTTCTTAAAGGTGTTAGGTTTTTTTTAGTTATAAATGTACAAGCTCAACTACATTTAATATGCTTAGAGATGTTTGTATCATACAAATAAAATCCTATACAGGGATATTCAAAAAACTGGATACATGGGCCGCCGATAGAAAATAATTCCTGCAAGTGTGATTTCAGTAATTTTGAGCATGATTTTGCATGAATTAGATTTCAGCTTAATACTGTTTGACGTGTATAAAAATTTCTATATACAGAAATGCACAAAAGAATTCAAGTATGTTTCCGTCTATAAGTAGAAATTGCCGAGGGTGAATTTTCAACTGTTTTATGTATTTTCTTACAAAACTAAATTTTAACATAGTATGTAGAATCCGTACAAATATATGCAGTACAAATATATCATATACACTGCCTCATATGAGCTGCATATATCATATGAGCTGCACAAAAGAATTTGAGTACCTTCCAGGTTATGGGTGCAATTGTTGAAATCTGCTTTTCAAACGTGTCATAGGTATTACAAATGTTTAGTTAGATATCTTCTTTACTTTATTAAACGGCGAAGTTTTGTTACAGTGTTCTGTAAGTGTTGGAAAGTATCGACGTAGACGCATGATTTTTCTTTTTTCTTTATGGACATACTCGGTTCAGTCGATTACTCAGGCACCTTTGGTATCTACGTTTGATGGTTCTTTCTGAGCTAGGCGGAATAAAATGATTTCGAAAGGTTTGAGAATTTACTTGCACGTTGACGAGAAACCACAACCCGTAAGGCATGGTGACGTTACGGCGACGTCGTTGTGAAGTCACACTGTGACTTTGTGACCGTCGATGTGACGTCACGTGACGTCGATGTGAAGTCACAGTGACTAGAATGTGAGGTCGTTATGGCCGTTTTAGAGCTCGTTTGTGACGTCACATTGTGACCAATTTGTGAAGTCACGGTGAGACTAATTTGTGAAATATGTGTCATTTGTGACGAAATTGTCATTAACACTGTGATGATTCTGTGACGACAGTGACAATGTTGTGAAGTCACATTGTGACAATTTTGTGAAAATTGTGTAATTTGTGACGATTTTGTCATTAACTTTGTGACGAATATGTGACTACAATGACAATGTTGTGACAGCGTTAAGATGCAATATATTTATTGAAAAATGAAATCGCTATTCGAGTTCAATCAATGCACCATGACAATGGAAGCAGGAGTGATTATGAGTAAAAGAAAATTCTGAAGTTCACAGAAAAATTTCAGAATGTTTTTTTCACGATACTTATTGAAATTTACGTTTTTTTCGAAATCCTTCGGCGAAATTCACCTTATTTGTACGATTTATTGACAAAATTTTATGTTTTTTCACTATCATTTGACGAAATTCGCTTTTTTTCATTATGCTTTGAAATTCACAAAATTCACGTTTTTCTTCAATCTCTTGACGAAATTGCGATTCTTAGATGAAATTCACGTTTTTTTCTACGACCATTTCAAGAAATTTAGATTTTTTTTGCGATCGTTTGACAAAATTCACCTTTTTTGCGCCATTTATTTACAAAATTTCGCCTTTTATGTGGTCCATTGATGAAATTCGCATTTTTTCTACGATCTTTTGACAAAATTTGATAGATGAAATTCGCTTTTTTTCCTCGATCTTTTGACGAAATTTGCATTTTTTCGCGATCCTTTGACGAAACTCACGTTTTTCTTCAATCTCTTGACGAAATTGCGATTCTTAGATGAAATTTACGTTTTTTTCCACCACCTTTTGAAGATATTTAGATTCTTTTCGCGATCATTTGACAAAATTTGCCTTATTTGCGCGATTTATTTACAAAATTTCGCCTTTTATGCGGTCCATTGATGAAATTCGCGTTTTTTCTACAATCTTTTGACAAAATTTGCTATTCTTAGATGAAATTTGTTTTTTTCCACGATCTTTTGACGAAATTTGCATTTTTTCGCGATCCTTTTACGAAACTCACGTTTTTCTTTAATCTCTTGACGAAATTGCGATTCTTAGATGAAATTTACGTTTTTTTCCACCACCTTTTGAAGATATTTAGATTTTTTTTCGCGATCATTTGACAAAATTTGCCTTGTTTGCGCGATTTATTTACAAAATTTTGCCTTTTATGCGGTCCATTGATGAAATTCGCGTTTTTTCTACAATCTTTTGACAAAATTTGCTATTCGTAGATGAAATTTGTTTTTTTCCACGATCTTTTGACGAAATTTGCATTTTTTCGCGATCCTTTTACGAAACTCACGTTTTTCTTTAATCTCTTGACGAAATTGCGATTCTTAGATGAAATTTACGTTTTTTTCCACCACCTTTTGAAGATATTTAGATTTTTTTCGCGATCATTTGACAAAATTTGCCTTATTTGCGCGATTTATTTACAAAATTTCGCCTTTTATGCGGTCCATTGATGAAATTCGCGTTTTTTCTACAATTTTTTGACAAAATTTGCTATTCGTAGATGAAATTCGTTTTTTTCCACGATCTTTTGACGAAATTTGCATTTTTTCGCGATCCTTTGACGAAATTCACGTCTTTTTCAATCTCTTGACGAAATTGCGATTCTTAGATAACATTCATGTTTTTTTCCACGACCTTTTGAAGAAATTTAGAATTTTTTTCGCGATCGTTTGACAAAATTCACCTTATTTGCGCGATTTATTTTAAAAATTTCGCCTTTTATGCGGTCCATTGACGAAATTCGCGTTTTTTCTACAATATTTTGACAAAATTTGCTAATCTTAGATTAAATTCGCTTTTTTTTCATGATCTTTTGACAAAATTTGCATCTTTTGAGAGTAAAAGAATAATTAGGTAATATTTTCTCATTCTGCTTTTGCAATATTAAATTTACAGCAAATTGGAGCTAAAGAAAAGGAAAGAATGATATCTGCTCAACAACTACAGTATTTACTTGCGTAATAGTCGCACTTTTTTGCCAATTTTTCATTGTGAAAGTCCAAGTGCGACTATTATGCGGTGAAATCTACTACACAATATTGTACACTCTAATGCTAAAACATTACTGGTATAAAAAAACACATTATAATAAAATTAGTAACTTATCAAATGTTTCCAAACTATGTGCTGTTTATTAAATACCATTTTTCTTTTTATAGTAATATTTTTATAGACGTAAAATTTACAAATAATCTTTGTGAAAATTTTGACAAAAAATTCTCATAGTAAATCACTTTCACTGAAGGTAGCAGTACCACTATTGTAATATGAATCGGTGTATGAAGAATCTCCGTCATTCCATAAAATGTCATCTTCGCTTCCGCTCAAAGCGTCGGAGATTAATAGTAATATTCCTTTGTACAAATGCAAGATGAGCTGGAAACCATATTTGCTTGTTTTGTTGTTTGTGCCACTAATTAAGGGTATATTCGAAAAAATGTTTTTCCACCCTCAACAGCTCGAAATTTTCTGAGACATTTTCAGACTCATTTTTAAAAGTAAAAATTTGAAACTTGCTAGGAGTGATTTTTGAAGACATGTTTAACGTGCTGTGTGATTTCATTTTCAGCTCAATTAATTAGAATTTGATTTTTAAACAATTATTTTCTCAGTATGACCCTTTTTTTCATTCCTAGATTGCACGCTTCGGAAAATTCGGTTCAAAACGCTAACTTTGACAGCGTTTAATACAGTATTTTCTGCATTTATCAAAAAATTGATAAGCACGGCACATTATGTAGTTTCTAAATAAGAGAATTTCCCAGTTTGATACGTTTGAGAGCAAAAATGAATTTTAAAATGAATTAGAAAATAAGCAGTTTGGATCGGAATACAACCTTAAATTATATTTATTTGCTGTTTTTATTAATTCTGCAATTACTTACTGTTCAATCTAGGCCACTTTTTAAAGTTGCAGTACCCTGCTCTTTTTAAAATGGGCGAAATACATCCTTTTTTTTTTAAAGTGAAATTCACCTTTAGTTGCAATCTGAAATTTCTTCTAAAAAACTACCTCATACAACAGTATTCCTAAATCAGTGTGTCCAAGACCTTGCAAAAATTATAGAACTTTATTTCTTCAGAAAATACAAGATATTGTTAAATCACGTCGTTATTTAATTGTATTTTTCAATTTGTAATTCACAAAATCCTTAAAAATTAATGTCACTTTATTTATCATATTAACAAATTATATACTTTTTCTTATAGCATTACGAAACACTTTACTATATTACATTTACTCATGAAGCTCTGTCATCATGCTCTGTTTTTACTGAACTAGCATCTCTTTTTAATGTATTTGACTAATAACACCAAAAGCATTTTTATATGAAAAATATCAATTATTTATTCAAATAAAGTTTTGAAATTCAATAGCGATACTTTCATATAAGCAACAATCCAAAAGTTAATAGTCGAAGAAATCGCCAAAGATTTTACTACCTACAGCAGTTTTTTAAAATTATTATTATTATTCTAATAGTTTTAGTAGTTTAAGCGAACAGTTCGATTACATGTTTATTAAATTTGTGTTTTATTTATGAACAATGTTTGATGACGTTTTTAATTTATTATAAAGGTTTTAGAATAACGTGTGGTGAAAATTTTATATATACAGTCTGTTACAAATGCAGGTAATCATATTTACTTTTATATGACACAGTAAAATAAAAAATAATGAAAATAATGTAAAATAGTTAGTCATTTTTATGTGAATAAAGTATAAAAATTCAAACCATAAGCACAAAATAGAAGCACACATTGGTTCATTATTACTATTATTATTTTATTTACAGGATTAGATGATAATCATAAATAACAAGCCCCCTTTAATCAGTCTGTTTTCTAATAGAGTGTATAGTATAGATATTTTGAAGTTTATGCGTATAAAATCATTCAGAAAGTAAAATGTTAAAAGTATCTGGAAAAAAAAATAATGAAATATATTTTACATTTTAGTTTCATTCATTCAAGTACATGGATATGTGTTTTAAAAATTAAAATCTTTCAATAAAACCAAATTTAAATTCTCACTGGGTTGCATAATTTCTATATTTGTCAACAAATTGAGACACCGGTTTACTTTCAAAGCTTTTCGTTCATAATGTCTAAATGAAAAGTTCTTACCAGCTAAGGATATCTCTTTATAATTTTTTATAACTTTTTTCACATCGAATAATACTCAATGACACTGATTTTTCCCTCTTAATACTACATATGTATGATATCCTTTAAATAGTACTTCTCCATTATGTAAAAATTTCCTATTTCTTCTAAATCGAATAAACAATCTTCTTTTCTTCCGAACATATATTAATTTTTAAATAAAAATGTGCAACGCAAATTGTTTGAGACAATCAAAAAATTTTATTCTATAAAAAGGCCTTTTTATTTAGTACGTTAAATACATTTAAATATTTGCTAATTATGTTAAACTTTGATTATAATATTTTTATATGTCATTTTAAAGTTTGAGAAAACATGTGATTTTAACTTATAATATTTTAAAAGAAAACAAATCTGATTAAAATAAATTGATATAATTGATATTAATCATCTGATTAAAATTGTTGATAGACAGTTATTTATTTCAATAAATTAAATAATAAATCTACTAAAGTGTATTAGGTTAATGAAATGTTTATAAGAAAATACTAAAAGCGTTATAATTTAAAGAAAAGCAAACTCTGGAATAAAATATTTTTCCATACCTTTTTTTTCCCCTTAACGTCATTCTTTAAATTTCGATGTAATCCATGTTTTAGGAAGAACAAATTTTGGCAGTAGAAAATATGTCAATAATACATACACTAGCAATGATGGGAATCATTTAAACTACACCAAAGCTAGTGTAAATATCTCGAACTCATATTTTCGTCTAAAGTATGACCTTGGGATGATTATTCCTATGAATTTTTTAGGTTAAATGTTTATATCTGACAGACTGCATGTTCATAACGCTACCTATTGTCCAGCAAAAAACTCCATCTGCCTGTTCCAAAGATTAAACGCAATATGTTGTTTTTAATAGTTTTATCGTCTGCGGTTTTCGCACTGTTTTGTTTATCAAAGCAAGAACAGATGGCTTTTCCGTTCTTATACATTTATATGACATAATATTTTTATAAACTTACTTCCAATTAAAATTTCTTGTTTGAAGAATTTTTTGATGCATTTAACTTTTTTTTATGTGTTTCAAAATAGTTCAAGTTTTAAGTTTTGTAAAGCTATTTAAGTTTTGCAAAACAAAAAAAAAATATGAATAATTAATTACGCCATGAGTTTTACATATATTTTGTATACAGTGAAACCTCCCTGTGCAACCACCTCCATTAAGCGACCACCTCCCTGTGCGACCACCTCCATTAAGCGACCACCTCCCTCAACGACCATTTTGTCATAGAACGAAATTTATTCCCATAGGCTCAATACTAATTTTACCTCCATTCAGAGACCATTTAAGTTGAACTCCCTCCATGAGCGACCAATTTCTTTGAAGAAAATGAAATAAATTGCGCTTTTTCCTGGTCGCTTGAAGAAAGTTTTATTAGAAAATTAATTCCTGAGAGCGCATTATTCATCAAACTTCTAAAGTTAGTTTAGAATTTTTTTTTTTTAATATTTTATTCCGATAACTTTTAAGTGTTTAAACACCTTTGTGCCTCTTTAGGCAATGAATTTAACTCTGATGACAAATTAAGAATGTCGGTCAATAAACTGCCGTGCACTATCCTGTCAGGAAACTCTAAAAGAAATAGATAAATTAATGAAATCGTCATTATTTGCTCCCGTCCAAAAAAAGAAAAACAAATGCATTTATTTACTGAACTTCGAAAGGACTTGGAAATAAAAGCTATAAAAGATAAAACCGTAAAATCACAACAAACGTCAATATATTCATTTTTTATACTCTGCAGTAATTAACTTATGTAATTAACTTTTGTTTTTTTGAAACCTAAATTTTCATATTTTTTCAAAATGTGAAAAATAAATTTTAGTAACATTAATTGTTACCTTTTTTTAACAATTAAAATCTAGATTTAAACGTGACCTCTATTAAGAGACCACCTCCCGGAGCGACCAATTTTTATTTGAACGGAACGTGGTCGCTTTAAAGTGGTTTTACTGTATTTTATTTTATATTCGGAAAAAGTTAAATTTATTTAAAAAATGTGAAACAAGTAGCCAAATTTATTTTTTAAGAATAACTTAAAATAATTAAACACTAGCCGAAAAATTTATTACTGAAAATATGCAAGTGTTTTTATTTCTTATAATAAAACATTGCTTTATTACAAAACTCCGTCCCTTCCCATACCCACACACAATTTATACACACAATAATTTATAAATAAAAACCATTTTCCCGGATTATAGAATACAGGAAGAAAACAGTTTCTTATTATTGAAATCTCTACAGTTAATATATTTTTCTAGATTGACCACTAATAACACCAAAAAACATTTTTATAGGAAAAATATCAATTATGTATTCAAATAAAGTTTTAAAATTCAATAGCGATACTTTCATATTAGCAACATTCCAAGAGTTAATAGTGGTAAATATCGTAAAATATTTTACTACCTACAACAGTTTTTTCAATTCAAAAAGTTTTAGTAGTCTAAGCGAGCAGTTTGATTACATGTCTATTAAATTTGTGTGTTTTATTTATGTACCTTTTTTGGTGAAGTTTTTAATTTTGTTGTGAAATAATAGTCGGAAACAAACACTGAATTATTTTTATTGTTTGATGTGGAAACTTTTAATCTTAACATGTGTTTTGTTTTACTGCGAGTTTACACTGCGAGTTACACTGTGAGTATATGGTAGGATTTTTTTGTCATATAATGAGACGTACGTTACATGTAATGACATAACAGTGACGTCACAATTTTTTTTAATTGACAGAAAAATATCTTTTACAGTAAGTAACATCTTTTGAAGAATTTTTATAATTTTTAAAAGTTTTCTAAGAAGTTCACATATCAGTCACAGTGTGACATCGCTGAGTGGTGGCATTTTGGTCACAGTTGTGACGTGACCACAGTGACTTACAGTGACGTCACAATGACGTCACTGTGACCATGCATGCTATGAGGGAATATTTTCCTTACAAATATCTCTCTAAAGACATTTTCCTTTGAAAAATACAGTTAAAATGTTTTTTATGCACAATTAAATGTACACCTATCGCTTTATTGTTAACACTTTCGTACATAGTTGAAATGATTTAGTTAATATTATAGATAATAAAGATTTATAATTAGGACGAAAAAAAAGTAAAAATTAAAAAGTTTTAAAGACTGTAAATTAGATTTTTTAGCTTCATGAGTTGAGGGTAAGACAAATCAAGAAACAGATTTTTTTTTTTTTGGCGGGGGGGGGGGGGGGGGATTTAATAGATGACCGATTATGTAACTTATTAAAGATTTACAAATAGGGCAAAAACATTGCAATTAGGAGTTTTAGAGACTTTAAATTTTATGAGCATGGAAATAATGGGGGGAGAAAAGAAAACGTCAATTTTATATGGGGTGGAAGAAATTATATAATCGATTATTTATTGTTCAATATGAAACAGATAAAGCTGAAAATGTATTAAAAAAAGACTTTCAAAGATTTTAAACTTAAATAAGGGAAAGAAAAAAAAAGGGGGGATTTTATTTGATGACTTATTTATTTACCTTACTAAAGAATAAGAAATAGGACAAAAAAAGACTAAATTTTGTGTTCCTGGTAAGGGTAGAGTCAGAGCAAGCGTCAATTTTTGTGGGGGAGGAGTATAGTTATATGATTATTTATGATTACAATAAATTAACAGATAGAGTACAAAATTATATTAATACATGGAAATTATTCCAGAGAGAAACATTCGCCTTGCATACAATATTTCAAATGAAAATCAAATTTCAAAGTAATTGCTTAAAAGGCGCAAAGGCCAACATAGTGAAAAAGATTCCAAGCCGGGACTCGAACCCGGGCCATCAGTATAGCGCACTGACGTTCTACCGACTAAACCACTTGGAACGATACCTAGCTCGGAAAATTTCTCACTATTATATGTTGGAAAGGCTACAAACGCAGCACAAGATGGAATATTTATCGTGAGTCACCGACCTGGGACAAACACGAAACATAATTAAATCCAGCATCGATAGAAATTATATTAATACATGGAAATTATTCCAGAGAGAAACATTCGCCTTGCATACAATATTTCAAATGAAAATCAAATTTCAAATTTCAAAGTAATTGCTTAAAAGGCGCAAAGGCCAACATAGTGAAAAAGTTTCCAAGCCGGGGCCCCACCAGTGGCCGAGAGGTTCTGCGTTCGAAGCTGGTAGACGGGAAGTGCTGGGTTCGATCCCAATCGCGCCCGTCGGCCTAATCGTTCGGAGTTTTCGTGGTTTTCTTCGAGCCGTGGATTTTCCATGTGTAAATATGGATTAGGTTCCCTTAGAAAGACCCCCACGGAGGGCACTTCCCCCCGGGCCTATATCCCTCGTGTAGATAATCGGCCGTCAAAAAATCAACCAATCCAAGCCGGGACTCGAGCCCGGGCCATCAGTATAGCGCACTGACGTTCTACCGACTAAACCACTTGGAACGATACCTAGCTCGGAAAATTTCTCACTATTATATGTTGGAAAGGCTACAAACGCAGCACAAGATGGAATATTTATCGTGAGTCACCGACCTGGGACAAACACGAAACATAATTAAATCCAGCATCGATAGAAATTATATTAATACATGGAAATTATTCCAGAGAGAAACATTCGCCTTGCATACAATATTTCAAATATTGTATGCAAGGCGAATGTTTCTCTCTGGAATAATTTCCATGTATTAATATAATTTCTAGAAACATTCGCCTTGCATACAATATTTCAAATATTGTATGCAAGGCGAATGTTTCTCTCTGGAATAATTTCCATGTATTAATATAATTTCTATCGATGCTGGATTTAATTGTGTTTCGTGTTTGTCCCAGGTCGGTGAAATATTGTATGCAAGGCGAATGTTTCTCTCTGGAATAATTTCCATGTATTAATATAATTTCTATCGATGCTGGATTTAATTATGTTTCGTGTTTGTCCCAGGTCGGTGACTCACGATAAATATTCCATCTTGTGCTGCGTTTGTAGCCTTTCCAACATATAATAGTGAGAAATTTTCCGAGCTAGGTATCGTTCCAAGTGGTTTAGTCGGTAGAACGTCAGTGCGCTATACTGATGGCCCGGGTTCGAGTCCCGGCTTGGAATTTTTTCACTATGTTGGCCTTTGCGCCTTTTAAGCAATTACTTTGAAATTTGAAATTTGATTTTCATTTGAAATAGAGTACAAAATGTTTTTAAAAAAGCAATGACTTTTAAGGTTAAAATTTTGTGATCTGAGGGAAAAAAAAAGAGGAATAAGCAGAATTAGTTCTTTTTTTGCGGGGGGGGGGGCGGAAGTTTATCGGCGACTTATTATTTACTTACCTTAGAAAATTTTTACAAATAAGTTAAAAAAAATAATAAACGAAAAAAAATTAAGGACTTTAAATTTCAGATGCTTGGTAAGAGGGAGAGGCGAGGAGGAAATACCAATTTCAGTTGGGGTTGGGGGGGGAGGAGAAATTTTTATGATCGTTTGTTTATTGTTAAAATAAAGTGGCAAATTGAGCAGAAAAGATTTAAAAAAATTAAAGCGTTTTAAAGGGTTTTTATTTTAAAATATGGGTACCGTGGATGAGGGAGCAAAAGGGAGAAATGACATTTTCGATGGAGGCAATTTACAAGAACTTTTAATGAAATGAATATGGTGAAATAAATTGATAACGAAATTTATGACTGACTATTTATTGTTAGTTTAAAGTAACAAATAAAACAGAAAATTAAAGAAAATATTAAGGAATTTTAAAGATTTTAAACCTTGATACTGTAAGGGGAGCAAAACGGGAAACGAAATTTCGGAAGAAGGGGAGACAAAGAGTGCAAGATGTTTGGATAAGAATATGGTGTGCATCGAATTTATTGTTCATTTACAGGGAAACATTAGGGATGATTGCTGATAGTGAGTTTTAAATTATGATATGTTTGATTTATGATAAGTTATGGTATAAGTTAAGTTAAACTAATATTTTTGCACAGGCACATAGGTGGTGTATATGAATTGCATAGAATATAAAGAGTGATCAAAGGGCTCCAATGTGATGTATCTCATGAGGGTTGTCGAAAAATGTTAGAAAAGTACCGGCATATTATACTATCAGCTAAATGTCCTGTCGGCTAATCGTCTTTTCGGTTAAATGTCCTCCCGGCTAATTGCCACGTTCGGCCAGTTGTCTGTCGGCCAATTGTCTGTATTGCTGAAATTATTGCTATTCTGTTGCATAGACACTACACAAAAGATTTCATCAGTAGTACCGAGAATGACTATGAATTACTTAAAGATGTTTTTTAATTTGATTTATGCATTTTCAAGCTCAACTACTTTTAGTATAGATGTTTGACCCGTAGCCGGTCGCAGACATTTAGCCGACAACCAAATAGCCTTCAAGACATTTAGCAGATTGCAGTTAGCTGAGACGTGCATTTAGCCGATACGTACATATAGCCGACAACACAATTAGCTGAAATTTACATACAGCATACAGGACAATTGATCGAAACGGACATATAGTAATAATTTTAGCAATACAGACAATTGACCGACAGGCAACTGGCCGAACGTGGCAATTAGCCGGGAGGACATTTAGCCGAAAAGGCGATTAACCGACAGGACATTTAGCTGATAGTGTAATTAGCCGGTACTTTTCTAACATTTTTCGACACCCCTCATGAGATACATCGCATTGAAGCCCTTTGATCACTCTTTCATATTATGTACCTCCCGTTCCCCCTCCCCCAATTTGTATCACCGGGAGCATTTTTCTGACTTTTCCGACATCCCTCAAGTTATATATCATTGGACTGGGCAGCCCTTTGATCACTCTTTCATATTATGCACCTCCCGCTAGGTTACAGTTAATTTGCAGTTTGGTTACAATTGCGATTAGTTACTCTTAGATTACGGTTAGGTTATAATTAAGTTACGTTTAGGTGATAATTAGATTACACTTAAGTTATAGCTTGGTCATGGTAAAGTTATGTTACAGTTACATAACATTTAGCATATGATTAGGTTATAACTAGGTAAACGTTATTTACAGTTAGATTATGGTTAAGTCCCAGTTAGGTTACATTTAGGCTACAATTAGGTTACTGTTAGGTTTTAGTTTGGTTACGGTTACTTCATAATTAGGTTACACTTAGGTTACGTTTAGATTATGGTTAGGTAACTGTTCGGTTATAATTAGGTTACGTTTAGGTGATAATTAGATTACGCTTAGGTTACAGCTTGGTCATGGTAAAGTTGTGTTACAGTTACATTACTGCTAGCATACGATTAGGTTATAATTAGATAAACGTTAGTTACAGTTAGATTACGGTTACGTCCCAGTTAGATTATATTTAGGCTACAATTAGGTTACTGTTAGGTTTCAATTAGGTTACGGTTACTTTATAATTAGGTTACCGTTAGGTTACGTTTAGATTACGGTTAAATAACTGTTAGGTTACGTTTAGGTGATAATTAGAATACGCTTAGGTTAGAGCTTGGTCATGGTAAAGTTATGTTTCAGTTACATTACAGTTAGCATACGATTAGGTTATAACTAGGTAAACGTTAGTTACAGTTAGATTACGGTTACGTCCCAGTTAGGTTACATTTAGGCTACAATTAGGTTACTGTTAGGTTTCAGTTAGGTTACATTTAGGCTACAATTAGGTTACTGTTAGGTTTCAGTTAGGTTACGGTTATCTTACACTTAGGTTACGTTTAGGTTACAGATAGATTATAGTTACGTTACAGTTTGGTATTGGTTAGGTTACAGTTACGCTACAGTTAGTTTATGCTTAGGTTATAATTAGGTTAAGATCAGGTTACAGTTACGTTACAGTTAAGTCGGATGAATATCCTGTCGGATGAATGTCCATGTCGAATAATTGTCCTCTGTTGGCTAACTGTCTTGTCGGCTAACAGTCGCTGTCGGCTAAACATCCTGTCGTCTAATTGCTGTCTGCTAAATGTCCCGTCGGCTAAGTGACATTGTAGCATATAAATAAATAGGGATATGACAAAAAACTGGATACATGGCCCTCCATGGATAGCAATTCTTAAGCTAATGTTAGCCTTAGAAGTGTGATATCAGTAATTTTCAGCGTATTTATTTCTGAATTAAATTTCAGCTCAGTATGTGGCGTGTATAAAAATTTATAAGGAACATACAGAGCTTCACAAAACAATTGAAGTACGTTTCCGTCTATTGTTAGGAATTAATAAATGTGTATATTCAAATGTGTTATGTGTTTTTCTAACTGAACTAAAAATGTAGGAAAGGGTTCATAATCCATACTTGACACATGGTTTTCCTTTCTTGTTTTATTTATTTTCAATAATTCATCTTCTTATGTTTTTGTATTTCTCAGTTTCAATAATCATGATTTTTAGGGTGCCGTACTTAAAAAGTAAAAACGGAATCATTATAAGATCACTCCTGTGTCTGTCTGTCACAGCCATTTTACTCGTAAACTACGGAACGTGGGAAGTTCAAATTGGGAGATGTAATAAAGACTATTGACCCACATATTTACAGATTATTAAACATTCACAAATATATGTGGGAAAAACGTAGAGGGGATAATTAGGTTATTTAAAGAAGAAATATATTTTCTTTGTGTATCGTTTGGGGTATCGGTTAAAAGATTCCGTAACGCATAACTCAAAAATACATTTCTTTTTAATTTTAGATATTATATTTTCAGAGATATCGTCGAAAATGTAGTGCAAAAATGTGCCCCCCCGCCCCCCCCAATCTATTTTCAAATCTACCGAAACTAAAATTATGAAAAAAATTAGAGGTAGTAGAGGTTAATTTAATACTCGCAGGAAAATTATAGCGATTGCCCTAGGTGGCATAGTTTTTCATAAAATCGCATTTTTCTGTTACATACAGATTTCTATTTGCGGGCATTCAGCAAAGGTATCGAAGAGCGCTAAAGGTACCTATCGTATCAAAAGTATAAAAGCATTGTTTATAATGATTTTCGAAAAAAAATCGTCGGTAATTCGCCGAGATATTAAGACTCCTGTCCCTGCCGGCGAAGACACTAACGAGCTAATGCTAATCCGATGGGGAGGAAAAAGTAAAGAAGGGTGCGATGTAGAGACGGATCTCGGCTATATAATGCCAAAAAAAAAAAAATTTTAAATATCGAAATACAAAATAGATATTAGAAAAATCTTTCCCTATACGATTAGCATTAGCTCGTGATTGTCTTCACTGGCAGGGGCAGGAGCCTTAACCCTTAAAGACACGGTTGGTTTGGACATACATAATGGCAGAGGCGGCGTACTCTATATACCATCGGTTTTTAAATACTAGATAACAACTTTTAATGATATATATGTGTAATGCAATACCCAGTAGCAGCATAAAAGCAGTAAACATCAAATTGTTAAAAACAGACCAATTTAATTATAATTAATCGCATAAATACTATGGGATTCGCGACTAGTTTGCGTTGAGTGGATCTCTCAATACGCCTCCCGTGTCTTTAAATGATAATTAAAGACCTATTTGAAAAAACGCGGCACGGACAAAGTCGAGTTGCATCTTTGCGACCTCCTTTCGAAACGCGCGTAGTACAACGCCAAGTTTAAACTTTGAACAAGGATTTTATTTCATCTACACTGTAAAAAGAAAAATATTTCTATGTTGAATTTAGTTTTATGAAATGCCAAATGAAATTTAAATATGCAGTACTTTTATTGTTAGTACCAAATTAAGTTCACCATATCCAGATTAAGATACGTTTAAAAAAAGAATTATACAAAATAGCAATATTTAATTTTATTTCGGCTTCATATCTCTTTGAACCTTTGTGGTATACTCAATCATACTTTTCTAATATATACAGCTATACCCAACTCTACGTTGTATAGGTTTTTACAAAGTTTCATTATTCTTTTAAATAATACAGTTAATAATTCATATATTTATTGTACGGAACTCTCTGAGCGCGAGTAATACTCGTACTTGACCGTTTATTTTATATACAAGCTATATGCATTGGTCTGCCAAGTCGTATCTTGGTGGAAACCATCTGCAGAACATCAATTTAGTGGTTGATCCGCAGGTTTACCATTGTGTTTTCATGCACCCAAACTTCAATATTTTCATACATTTGGGTGCTGCAAAATACAATGATAAACCAATCGATCAAAAACTAAACTCCGGTGTGCAGGTGTTTTCTATCAAGATATGACTTAGCAGACCATTTGCATTTTAATATGCTAATTGAGTTCTATCTAATTCTAAAATTTCAGCCTTCAACTTGATGAGCTGATGGTCTGTGCAATTGCCACCCGTCGAACAAATCCCTTCCTGTGAAATCTTGTATCACTCTTTAGGAATCTGTGGACAGGCACAAAAACAACCTATCTGTGTTTTTATACCTAGATTGTGTATAAAAACCTTTTTTAATTCATTACTCTGAATTTGGAGATTTTTGTAACAAATACAGCTGTATTTTTTTTTTTTTTTTTTTTTTTTTTTTTTTTATTTTTTTTTACGATTGTTTGAGAAAGACTTTGTTTTTATTTTCTCTGAAAACTGCTTGGATTTTTCATTACATTGATATGCAATTCTGATAATGAATTTCATAGAATTCCATTTCAAAGCAATATTTCGAATTTCTTTCAATTTTACCAAAGCATTCTTTTTCTTTATCAGAAATCAGTGAAAATAAATTTATTTTTCTGCATCTTTATCTTTAGACTAAGTTACAATTTTATTTTCCCCGCATTGCTGATAGAGATTTATTTTTACCTTGTCAGTTGAAAGCTCACAGTCAAATATCTCCAGAGATTCTCCATCTTCTTCCTCTACTTCCCAGTTAATAATCAGGAGGAGTTGCCGTAATATCCTTTACCAATCTGTGTCCTATATCGGAATTTGGTAAATTAGCAGTGCTTTTAGTTTATAGTCTTTACTTGACCTTACCGATCATGACAGTGTTAAGCTATCATTCGTTGTTGCTAAGAAACTGTTAGGATAGCTGAGGACGCTCTATAACCGGGCTAGTTATTACTTTTTCGATTTTTGTTTCAGATATTTTTCTTTAAAATTACTTTTACTTTCATATCCGCTCTAAAATTTAAACTATCCTATTATATATAAAAAAAAAAAACTATAGCCAAAATCGAAAAGTAAAAGCTAGCCTCACTGTCGATAGTCACCAGATATCCTATGCAAAAAAAAGAAAAAGAAAAAATCATTCAAAAATATTAAAATCAAAGCGAGAAATATGAAAATGACCCCCCCCCCCTCCCCATAGACTTAAAATTAGCGTTTTCATTCCTTCCCGTGTCTGAAATAGGCGTGCATGCATCCAATTCTTTGAATAGCCTTGTATATTATTATATTTTTATTTTCCAAACATATCTTTCTAAATGTAGTTGAATTTGAAAATAAAATTAATCAATTTCTCAACAATTCTTCCTAGTTCTTTTGCGTAGCCCTATACGCAGTCTATCGAATTTATATATATAATCTAGTATGCAGAAATTTAGTTAAAAACGTATATCATAGCTGAAATCTCACTTTCAGCAATCATCCCTAATAGACAATACTTCATATGCAATATTGTATCCAATATCTTTTATGTGCCCCTGTAAATTAAATAAAATGTGATGCACATCATATTATAATGTAAGCATCATATTGTAAACCTCAGTAACGTATATGAATTCCATCTTGTTTGAAATCGTGAAACATAACTAAAACACACTTTGCAAGCAGTTTTTTCTGTAATAAAACTGAACCCTTTTCTGTGACCCTGTAAATGAATGATAAATGCTTTGCTATCCCTTCAGAAAGCATGTTTTACTGCGCCTCATAAATTCATATCAATTTCATTATGTTGTAACAGAAAACGTTATTAAAATACCCCGCAAACGTTTTTTCTTCGTAGTCCATAATGTAACGAAATATACTTTTTAATTCCCCTGTACAAGTACCTATGCTCTTCAATAATGCGAATAAATTGTATGTTTAAAATTGTTTTATGTCATTAAAATACACGCAAATGTATTTTCCCACATAGACCATAATATAAAATACTTTTGAATGTCCATGTAAGTGAAGTATAAAATATTAAAAGGTAATACGTATTAGAAAAAAAAATTGCTAGCTAGTATATTTTTATAAAATGCTATATTTTATCTTACAGTTTCATAACTTTTAGTTTTACATTATTAAAGTTAATGATAAATTTTCGCGTTTCCTAACCGTTGCAAAAAAAATATCTTTGCGTTACGTTTGAGAACCCACGCAGGTTACGGGGAAAAAATGTAAACGCTAATGTTAAATATATGGGAGCGTTATTTTCAAATCTCACTTCCTTTTTATCTCACTTCCTTTTTAACATTTTAAAATGATTTTTTTTTTGTATAGGATAGCTGAAGACGATCTACAACCGGGCTAGTTTTTACTCTTTCGATTTTGGTTTCAGATATTTAAAAAAAAATACTTTTAATTTCGGAACAGGGATGAATCGTTTCTGAAATTGAAACTTTCCTAATATATATATATATATATACTAAACTAAACTCTGCGGCTATACAATCCATGAGGATCAGGGCCGACGACAGTGCCCATCTCTGTTTTCTTGACCCTAGGCCCGAGGTGCTATACAGCATGCGTCCCGGCCAGGTGGTCAGCCTAACGCGAGACCCTCGGTGTTTAGTTCCCAAGCAAGCTTGGTACTCATTTTATCGACCGCAAAGGGATGAAAGGCTGAGTGAACCTTGCCCCGTCGGGAGTCGAACTCTCGACCTGCGGTGCGGCAGTCAGATGCCCTGACCACTACACCACTGGGCTTTATATATATATATATATATATATATATATATATATATATATATATATATATATATATATATATATATATATATATATATATATATATATATATATATATATATATACCAAAAAACACACACTACTCATCCAATCCCAAAACTACTGAACTACAGAGAAAATTAACAAAATAACCATGGAAAAAACTTACTAACAAAACCATGAACGAAAAGAAAACATTCAATATATATATATATATATATAATATATTTATATATATATATATATTATATATATATTATATATATATATATATATATATATATTATATATATATATATATATATATATATATATATATTTATATATATATATATATTATATAAAATAAAAATCTAAAAAGTAAAATCTAGCCTGGTTGAAGATCGTGCTCAGCTATCCTATGTAAAAAACATCATATTAAAACAAAGCGAGAAATTTTAAATTAAAGCCCCCATAGACTTTGTTTTACTTTCTCTCCGTGTCTGAAGTGGGCTCTTTAAAAAATATATCTGTTACACAGGACAAATTTCGTTCTCCGACTGTTAAAGGTGTACTGTCCCCTTAAAAATAATAAATATTAAAGTAATGAACTATAAAAATATTTCTTTAAAATTTTGAACAAGTTGATTTACAATTTTAAAGTTAACAATCTTTAAAACTTATTAACTTTAAATTCTGCTGATTTTTAATTAAAAAAACTGTTTTTCGAACGTAAAATGTTAAATTGTCGAATATTTTATACATATACAAGAATAGGAGGCTTGAAAACCAGTCTCCTGGCCAGGCCACAAATATGTTCTAACAAATTATGACTTCGTAATTATTTGTTAACTATTTTAACTTAAAAAATAATTTAAAAAATACTCGTCTATTTTTTTACCATTTTACTTAATAAACTAGGACTGAAATTTGATTCCTTAATAACTTCTATATGTTGTAACTCCCTCTGTGTGGTTCTGAAATTGTTTATATGAACGAAATGTATAATTTCCTTCGTTATTCATAGAAATATAGAATTTAAAATATTTCATTCTTTCAAGAGTCTTTTGTTGAAATTAAACAATAATTTTAGAAAAAAATAAATCCAAGGTTTGAAATAGGAGTGATCTATTTTAACACGATACAATAATCCAATCACAATTAAATCGTTTCCATTTGCTAAAGGTTTGGATACTAGCCAATCATATTTTTAATAGGCGTGGTTTTCATCGTCTTGGTAGAGGCGGAGAGCATAACATTACGAGGCCATTTTTGACACATTTTTCATCAAAATCTTTGCATATTTTGCTCAGCCTAATTGTAGTAGAACTATTGAAAGCATGTTATTGGAAAGCTTAAACTCTATATTTTCGTTGTTATTAAAAAAATTTTCCTGAATTTTGCTGATATGAATGTTATAAGACTAAAAAGGACACAATACCTCGAATTTCACTGGATCCTAAATTGACAGGATCCTGAGAATTAAACTACAACGAAAATCGGAAAAGTAAAAAATAGCCCGTAAACAGATAGTCCTCAGCTATCCTGTGCAAAAAAAATCATTTAAAAATATTAAAAATCAAGCAAGATATTTGAAAACATTGTTGCCATAGACTTATCATTAGCGTTCGAACTTCAAGCCGTGACTAGTGTGGCCTCTTAAGGGTTAAGACTTAAGAGGCCACACTAGCTTCATCTGGCCATCTTGCTTGATTTTTAATATTTTTAAATGATTTTTTTGCACAGGATAGCTGAGGGCTATCTGTTTACGGGCTATTTTCTACTTTTCCAATTTTTGTTGTAGTTTAATTCTCAGGATCCTGTCAATTTAGGATCCAGTGAAATTCGAGGTGTTGTGTCCTTTTTAGTCTTATAACATTCATATCAGCAAAATTCAGGAAAATTTTTTTAATAACAACGAAAATATAGAGTTTAAGCTTTCCAATAACATGCTTTCAATAGTTCTACTACAATTAGGCTGAGCAAAATTTGCAAAGATTTTGATGAATAATGTGTCAAAAACGGCCTCGTAATGTTATGCTCTCCGCCTCTACCAAGACGATGAAAACCACGCCTATTAAAAATATGATTGGCTAGTATCCAAACACTTTAGCAAATGGAAACGATTTAATTGTGATTGGATTATTGTATCGTGTTAAAATAGATCACTCCTATTTCAAACCTTGCATTTATTTTTTTCTACGATTATTGTTTAATTTCAACAAAATACTCTTGAAAGAATGAAATATTTCAAATTCTATATTTCTATGAATAACGAAGGAAAATATGCATTTCGTTTGTATATACACAATTTCTGAAAGGTACAGTGAGAGGTACAACTTTTACCAAGTTACCAGGGGATACAGATAGTTTATTAAGTAAAACGGTAAAAAAAATAGACGCGTTCTTTTTAAAGTATTTTTTAAGTTAAAATAGTTAACAAATAATAAAATTACGAAGTCATAATTTGCTAGAACATGTTTGTGGCCTGGCCAGGAGACACGGTTTCAAGTCTCCCATTCTTGTATATGTATAAAATATTCGTCAATTTAACATTTTAAGTTCGAAAAAGTTTTTTTTTTTATTAAAAATCAGTAGGATTTAAAGTTAGAAAGTTTTAAAGATTGTTAACTTTAAAATTATAGATCAACTTGTTCAAAACTTTGAAGAAATATTTTCAATATTCATTACTTTAATATTTATTATTTTTAAGGGAACAGTACACCTTTAACAATCGCAGAACGAAATTTGTCCTGTGTAACACATCTTTTTTTAATAGCCCACTTCAGAAACGGGAAGAAAGTAAAACGTTAATGTTAAGTCTATGGGGGCGTTATTTTAAAATTTCTCGCTTTGATTTTAAAATTATTGAATGAAGTTTTTTGCATAGGATAGCTGATGACGCTCTACAACCAGGCAAGCTTTTACAGGGTTCGTACACATTTCTTTAAATAAAAATCAAGTATTTTTAAGGACTTTCAAGGACCAAAACCAAAAAAAATTAAGGACCTTCAAATTAAATAAACTAATAAATTATAACATGCATTTTTTAATAAAGGGTTTCTTTCATTTTTGTAAAAGTTTTAAATATTCAAATGGATGGGAAGGGGGGGGGGGGATTTCACCATGTGGCAGTAGAAATTTGGAAAATTTTAAAATAACATACAGCAGAAGAAAAAACTAGTCAGATGTTCCAATCCCAAAACTTTCTTCTATCTAATACATGTTAATACTACAAATTCATTATCAGAGTGCCAAAATTAAATGGTCTATGCCCCTCATAAGCATTCTACAGATATGAAATTACGTGCATTAGTTCTTGAGATACAACTATTGTTAAAACCGTGCAAATCCTGCAAAATATAGCATAGCAGCGACACCTGTAGGGTGATTTACACCAAAACCTAATCAGCAACAACTTATGTAAACATCTAACTGAATCTGAAGTTTGATGAAAATCCGTGCATTAGTTCTTGCGATATATGTATTACAGAAATCGTGAAAAATGCAGCATAGCAGCGCCATCTGTTAGGGGATTAACACCAAACCATAATCAGCAGCTATAATTAGCAAGGTATACCTGAATCTGAAGTTTGATGAAAATTCGTGCTTTAGTTCTTGAGATATAGCTCTGGCGTAAATCATGAAAAATGCAGCATAGCAGCACCACCTGTTGGGCGATTTACATCAAAAACTAATCAACACTAATTTATATCGAGGGTTAACTGAATATAAATTTTTATTAAGTTTTGTGCATTAGTTCTTGAGATACACCACCCACAAAATTTGTGTCACATACAGACAAACAGGGTCACAGACTCATTTTGTAAAAACATGTTTTTCAGGATATCTAACCCCTAAAACGTGTAAATCGGTCGAAAATTTTCCCGAATCAAATACTTTCTTATTGTAAAGATAAACAAAGAGGAGAAACATAATTTTCTTTAATTATTGGGGGGGGGGGGGTTGTTTAACAGACTTATAATTAACTTAAAGACTTGGAGGGGGGGGGGGGAATAAAACTGTATGATCGATTATTTATTGTTACAATAAATTAACTAATGGAGCAGAAAAAGTTTTAAAAAAAGCAATGATTTTTAAGATTTTAAACTTTATAAGTTGAGGGGGGAAAGTAACAAGCACATTTTTTTTTTAATTTTTTAGGGAGGGAGTTTATTAGATGACTTATTTATTTACCTTACGAAAAATTTACAAGAAAAGTTTTTTTTTTCGCTATGACAAAATTCGCGTGTTTCTCGCGATCTTTTGACGAAATTTGCGTATTTTTGGAGATCTTTTGACGAAACTTGCGTATTTCTGGCAATCTTTTCACGAAATATGCGTATTTTTCGCGATCTTTTGACAAAATTCGCGTATTTTTCGCGATCTTTTAACGAAATTCGCGTTTTTTCACAATCTTTTGACCCCGTTTTGTTCGTTTATTGACGAAGTCAGCTATCCTTTGACAAAATGCACATTTTTTTCGCGATCCTTTGACGAAATTGACGTGTTATTCGCGCTATTTTGACGAAATTCTTGTGTTTTTCGCGATATTTTAACGAAATTCGTGTGTTTTTTGCGACCTTTTGATGAAATTTACGGGGTTTTTTCGTCATTTTTTAACAAAATTATCGTTTTTACGATCTTTTGACCGAGTTTTGTTCGTTTTTGACGAAATTAGCGATCCTTTGACAAAATTCACGTTTTTCCGTGATCATTTGACAAACACAGGGATGAAAGTACACTAAAGCCGTTTTGTAGCAGCAAAAATCGAATTTTGGAGCAGTAAAATCTATTTTTTTAGCAGCAAAAATCTGATTTTGTAGCAGTAAAATCCTTTTTTTGTAGCAGCAAAAATTAATTTTGTAGCAATAAAAACTGTTTTTGGCGCAAATTGAAATTCTAATGCTAATAAAAAGAAAATTGCGTATTTTCGCGATCTTTTGATGAAATTTGCATATTTCTTGCTATCTTTTATCGAAATTAGCGTAATTCTCGCGATCTTTTGGCGAAATTAGCGTATTTTTCGCGATGTTTTGACAAAATTCGCGTATTTTTGCGATCCTTTGTTGAAATCAGCGTGCTGTTCGCTATTTTTTGACGAAATTAGCGTGGTTGTTTTTAATCTTTTGATAAAATTTACGATTTTATGTGACCTTTTGATGAAATTTGTGAAGTTTTTCGAATTTTTTAACGAAATTTGCGTTTTTTCACAATCTTTTGACCCCGTTTAATTCGTTTTTAGAAGTAATTGGTAATCCTTTGACAAAATTAACGGGTTTTTTTTCGCTATAACAAAATTCGCATGTTTTTCGCGATCGTTTGACGAAATTCGCGTGTTTCTCGCGATCTTTTGACGAATTTGCGTATTTTTCGCGATCTTTTGGCGAAATTCGCGTATTTTTCGCGATCTTATAGCGAAATTCGTGTATTTTTCGCGATCTTTTGACGAAATTAGCGTGGTTTTTTTTTAATCTTTTGACAAAATTTGCGGTTTTTTGTGACCTTTTGATGAAATTTGTGGGTTTTTTCAAGATCTTTTAACGAAATTTGCTTTTTTTCACAATCTTTTGACCCCGTTTTGTTCATTTTTAGAAGTAATTGGTAATCCTTTGACAAAATTAACGTATTTTTTTTTTTTTTTTTGCTATGACAAAATTCGCATGGTTTTCGCGATCGTTTGACAAAATTCACGTGTTTCTCGCGATCTTTTGACGAAATTTGCGTATTTTGGCAATTTTTTGACGAAATTTGCGTATTTTTGGCAATCTTTTGACGAAATTTGCGTATTTTTCGCGATCTTATGACAAAATTCACGTATTTTTCGCGATCTTTTAACGAAATTCGCGTTTTTTCACAATCTTTTGACCCCGTTTTGTTCGTTTTTTTACGAAGTCAGCTATCCTTTGACAAAATGCACGTTTTTTTCGCGATCATTTGACGAAATTCGCATGTTATTCGTGATATTTTGACGAAATTCTTGTGTTTTTCGCGATTTTTTGACGAAATTTGCGTGTTTTTCGCGATCATTTGACGAAATTTATGGGTTTTTGCGACCTTTTGATGAAATTTGCGCGTTTTTTTCGCCATCTTCTAACAAAATTATCGTTTTTACGATCTTTTGACCGCGTTTTGTTCGTTTTTGACGAAATTAGCGATCCTTTGACAAAATTCACGGTTTTTTTTTGTGATCATTTGACAAACATCGCGTGTTTTTCGAGATCTTTTGACCGCGGTTTTTTGCTTTTTTTTGACGCAATTGGCGGCATAGAAAAAATTGATTTTTTTTTTTGTTTTGTTTCTCGGATCGACGAAATCCTGCTAAATTTCATCTTGGCACTAAGTACGTTTTGGTGTAGGTTTGGCGTAAAATGGAAAAAAAATAGCTCTTTTGTAGCAGCTTTGCGCAAATTTTAGCTTCGTCTGGCGCAGGTCTTACATCCCTGAGAGTAGAAAAAGGTTAAAAAAAATGAAGTTTTTAAATTTGATATTACAAAGGGGAAAGTAAAATTTCAGAAGGGGAGGCAAGGCGGGATTAAGATTTTTTTTTTAAAATCAGAAATTAAAAGAAATGCAGAAGAGTTTCACCTTTGATTAAGAATTAATATGAGAGTAAAATTAAGCACTTTTAAGGACTTTTTTCCGATTTTGCATGAAAATAAGTACTTTTAAGCACCAAAAATTTCCTTTGAAAAATGTAAGCACTTTTAAGGACTTTCAAGGACCGTACGAACCCTGTTTTACTTTTTAGATTTTGGTTATAGTATTTTTAATATATATATATTAGGTTAGTTTCAATTTCAGAACAGATTCACCTCGGTTCCGAAAGTAAAGGTAATTTTTTTTTAATATCTGAAATTAAAATCGAAAGGGTAAAAACTAGCCCGGTTGTAGATCATCCTCAGCCATCCTATGCAAAAAAATCATTTAAAAATATTAAAAAGGAAGTTAAATATTTGAAAATAACTCTCCCATATACTTAACGTTAGAGCTTACATTTTGTTCTCGTAACAAGTGCGAATTCTCAAAGGTAACATAAAGATATTCTTTGTAACTTCAAGGAAACGCTAAAATTTATCATTAACTTTAATAATGTAAAACTAAAAATAATGAGATGTAAGGTCAAATATAGCATTTTATAAAAGTCTGCTAGCTAGAAAATTTATTTTGTAATACGTATTATTTTATAATAATTTATACTTCACTTATATGGACATTCAAAAGTTTTCTTTTATATTATGGCCTATGTGGGAAAAATCATTTGCGATGTATTTTAATGATGTAAAGCAATTTTAAACATAAAATTTATGCACCTTATTGAAGTGCACAGGTACGTGTACAGGGGAATTCAAAAGTGGATTTCGTTATATTATGGACTATGAAGAAAAAAACGTTTGCGGCGTATTTTAATAACGTTTCTCTGTTGCAACATAATGAAATTGATATGAATTTATAAGGTGAAAAAAATGCTTTCTGAAGGGGTTGCAAAGCATCTATCACTCATTTACAGGGTCACAGAAAAGAGTTCATCTTTATTACAGAAAAAAGTGCTTGCAGCATGTGTTGTAGCTATGTTTCACGATTTTAAACAAGATGGAACTAATATACCTTACTGAGGTTTACTACAAGATGCTTACATTAAAATATGATGTGCATCACATTTTATTTCATTTACAGGGGCACATAAAAGATATTGGATACAATGATGTATATGAGTATTGTCTATTAGTGATGATTGCTGAAAGTGAGTTTTCAGCTACGATATACATTTTTAATTAAATTTCTGCATACTTGATTAATCTATAGACTATATATAGGGCTACACAAAAGAACTAGGAAGAATTGTTGCGAATGAGAGTGAATTGATTAATTTTATTTTCAAGTTCAACTATATTTAGAAAGATATGTTTGGAAAATTCAAATATAATAACATACAAGTCTGTTCAAAGAATTCGATGCATGCACGCCTATTTCAGACACGGGAAGAAATGAAAACGCTAATTTTAAGCCCTTGGGGGCGTCATTTTCAAATTTCTCGCTTTGATTTTAATATATTTGAATGATTTTTTTTGCATAGGATTGCTGAGGATGATCGACAACCAGACTAGTTTTTACTTTTTCGATTTTGGTTATAGTTTTTTTTATGTTAGGATAGTTTAAATTTCAGAACGGATTCCAACCGGTTATGAAAGTAAAAGTAATTAAAAAAAATATATCTGAAACCAAAATTGAAAAAATAAAAACTAGCCCGGTTATCGAGCGTTCTCAGCTATCTTATGCAAAAAATTCATTTTAAAATATTAAAAAGGAAGCGAGATATTTGAAAGTAACTCTCCCATAGACTTAACATTAGCGCTTTCATTTTTTCCTAGTTACTAGTGTGGGTTCTCAAATGTAACGTAAAGGAACTGTTTGTAACGTTTAGGAAACGCGAAAATTTATCATTAACTATAAGAATGTAAATCTAAAAATAATGAGACTGTAAGGTAAAATATCGCAATTTATAAAAGTCTGTCAGCTGGCAAATTTATTTTGCAATGCGTAACTGTAACAGAATCCTGGTTTAAACGGAATAGCTTCATGATTCCCCTAAAAATATCTTACAATTGTATCTGTAAAGACGGAAACAACCCACCTAAAACGGTATTTCGTACACATTGTTTATGTTTCCGTCTTAGCAGGTTTTATAGTGTCATGTTTTTAGTTGAGGGGGTGGAATTTTAATTATTACCAGGCCCCGCGTTTTTCTCTAAGCCCTCTATATTTTCTATTTATATATCCAACACAAAACGTTTGGACGGGTACTCAGATGTTTAGCACTCTCCAACATAGTTGAAAAATGTTTATGAGTGGGGCTGGACTGCTCGTCTGTCAGTACTCTAACTAGCCTACATATACTCGGATTGTGATGTAATAGAAATACGTTGTTGATGTTTATCATGTCATAAATGACATTGATAATGAAGCGTGTAATAATTTATACTTCACTTACATAGACATTGAAAAGCATTCTTTTATATTATGGCCTATGTGGGAAAAATCATTTGCGGTGTATTTTAATGATGTAAAACAATTTAAACATAAAATTTATGCACCTTATTGAAGTGCACAGATACGTGTACAGGGGAATTCAAAAGTACATTTCATTATATTATGGACTATGAAGAAAAAACGTTTGCGGCGTATTTTAATAATGTTTCTCTGTTGCAATCATAACGAAATGGGTGTGAATTTATTAGGTGCACTGAAACATGCTTTTTAAGGGGGTTACAAAGCATTTATCATTCATTTACAGGATCACAGAAAAGAATTCAGTTTTATTACAGAAAAAACTGCTCGCAGCGTGTTTTAATTCTGTTTCAATATTTTAAACAAGATGAAATTCGTATACGTTACTGAGGTTTACTACAAGATGCTTACATTAGAATATGATGTGAATCACATTTTATTTCATTTACAGGGGCACATAAAAGTTGCTAGATACAATACTGTATACGAAGTATTGTCTATTAGGGACGATTGCTAAAAGTGAGTTTTCAGCTATGATATCCTTTTTTAACTAAATTTCTGCATCCTAGATTATATATATAATTTCTATAGAGCATGTATAAAGCTACGCAAAAGAACTAGGAAGAATTGCTGATAATGAGAGTGAATTGCTTTTTTTTTAATTAAATTCTACATTTTCACGTTCAACTATATTTAGAAAGATGTGTTTGTAAAATATAAATATAATAATATACAAGGCTATTCAAAGAACTGGATGCATGCGCACGCGTATGAATAATAATTTCTGGAAGTACAATTTCAGTTGTTTACAGCATGTTTATACTGCAATAATTTTGATCTTACCATTACCATGTGCCGTGTATATAAACTTGTTCGGATGCAAGGGCTGTACAAAATAATGCAAATATACTGCAGTTAATTGGTAGGAATTGCTGAAAGTTTACTTTCATCTGCATTATTCGTTTTCTTATTATATTAAATTTTATCATATTTTTCATGCCGTTAAAACAAGCCTAAGAACATCCATTGATGACTTTATCATTTTCATTTTTCAGTAATTTGAACAATTTAAATTTACTAAGATTTAACAAAAACTTAGTTAATATAACAAACAAAAACACAACAACATACAAACAAATATAACACATAAAGTAACAAACAACAACAACAAACATAAACAAACTAACATAAACAGAGGATAAACAAAAAGTTAGTAAGTATTAAAGAATGTTTACTTTGAAAGTTTTGATCAATTTGTTTGAAAATTTAAAGGAATATTGTTAATATTTATTACTTTTAATATTTATTATTTTTAACGAAAAAGTACACCTTTAACAGCCGCAGAAAATGCGAAATTTGTCCTGTATTACACATCTTTCTTTAAGAGCCCACTTCAGACACGGGAATAAATAAAAACGCTAATTTTAAGTCTATGGGGGCGTTAATTTCAAATTTCTCGCTTTATTTTAATAGATTTTTTTTTTGTTTTTTCTGCATTGGATAGCTGAGGACGATCGAAAACCAGAATAGTTTTTACTTTTTCGATTTTGTTTTTAATTTTTTTTAATATTAGGATAGTATCAATTTCAGAACGGATTCCAACCGGTTCCGAAAGAAAAAGTAATTTTTTTTTAAATATCTGAAACCAAAATCGAAAAAGTATATGTTAGCCCGGTTATGGATCCTCCTCAACTATCCTATGAAAAAAAATTTCATTTTAAAATATTAAAGAGTAAGCGAGATATTTGAAAATAACGCTCCCGTAGACTTAACATTAGTGCTTACATTTTTTTGCCGTTTCTAATGTGGGTTCTCAAATGTAACGTAAAGGTAGTTTTTGTAACGGTAAGAAAACGCGAAAATTTATCATTAACTATAATAATGTAAAACTAAAAAAAGACTGTAAGGTAAAATATAATCTTTTATAAAATCTGCTAGCTAGCAAATTTATTTTCTAATACGCAGCTGTAACGGAATCTTGGTTTAAACGGAATATTTCCCTGATTCCCCTTAATATATCTTATACAGTAGAGCGCCGATTATCCTAACAAGTCGGGACCGAACCTAGTTCGAATAAGCGAAAGTTCGGATAAATGGACAGACAATTTAAGGGGTGTTTCTCACTATACTAATACCTTCACACTTTATCCAGGCTTAGGACTGGTAGCGCCAGTTAGTGCTAGCGTGTTTAAAAACTGTCTTTTTGTTTACTTTTTTATCATTTAAAATTTTCTTTTTCTCTTTTTATCATTTTCTGAACTCCAGAGATTATAATTTAAACAAAATAGCTTTCGATCGTTGCTTGCTTCAAGTAAGACGTTCTTTCCAATGTTGCCATATCTCGAATTCTTCTTAAATACGTTATTTGAATAGGATCAGAGTTCTTCTGCCATTCAAGCCATTTCATAGCTGTTTCCAAACACTCAAAGGCCTCGTTATGCGATGGATTTGGGTCATTTTCAGGGCATTCGTTTTCATTTCTTCAATTTATTTTACATCTTAAATCTCATCCACAATCTCATCATCATTAAAAAAAAAATTTTTGAGAGAAATAGGTTGTTCGGATTAAAATTTTTTTGAGAGAAATAGGTTGTTCGTATAATTGGAAGTTCGGTTACCTGGAGTTCGGATAATCGGCGCTCTACTGTAATTGTATCTGCAAAGACGGAAACTGCCCATCTGAAACGGTAATTCGCACCTATTGCTTGTGTTTCCGTCTTACCAGGTTATATAGTGTCAATTAATACCAGGTCCCGCTTTTTTCTCTACAACCTCTATATTTTCTATATGTATATCCAACACAAAACGTTTGGACGGGTACTCATATTTTTAACACATTACAACATAGTTGGAAAATGTTTATGAATTGGTTTCACTGCCCGTCTGTCCGTGGTCTAACTAGCGTACATATACTTGAATTGTGATGTAATTGAAATACGTTGTTGAAGTTTATCATGGGATACATGGCACTGATAATAAAGCGCGTAATCATTTATATACTTCACTTACATGGACTTTCAAAAGTATTCTTTTATATTATGACCTATGTGGGAAAAATCATTTGCGGTGTATTTTAATGATGTAAAACAGTTTAAACATAAAATTTATGCACCTTATTGAAGTGCACAGGTTCGTGTACAGGGGAATTCAAAAGTACATTTCGCTATATTATGAACTATGAAGAAAAAACCTTTGCGGCGTATTTTAATGTTTCTCTGTTAGGAACATAATGCAATTGATATGAATTTATGAGGTGCAATAAAACATACTTCCTGAAGGGGTTGCAAAGCATTTTTCATTCATTTACAGGGTCACAGAAAAGAGTTCAGTTTCATTACAGAAAAAACTGCTTGTAGCGTGTTTTAGTTATGTTTTACTACTTTAAACAAGATGGAATTCATATATGTTACTGAGGTTTATTGCAAGATACTTACATTAGAAGATGATTTTGATCACATTTTATTTCATTTACAGGGGCACATAAAAGATGTTGGATAAAATACTGTACATGAATTATTGTCTATTATGGATGACTGTTGAAATTGAGTTTTCAGCTATGATTTACGTTTTCAACTAAATTTCTGCATACAAGGTTATATATTTAAATTATATACATCATGTATAGTAGGGTGGGTCGAAAAAAACGAAATTTTTATAATCGAAGTGTAATAGCGCGGAAAAGTTGCCTTTTGTAATACAGAATAAATTTCTAAAATATTACATCGATCGGTTAATATCTTTTACCGCCGCAAGGGGGCCAAAATTTCAAAATATCACAAAAAACATGTTTTTTTTTATCATTTTTTTTTAAATTATCCAAACATACCAATACAATTTTTAATAGAACGCAATAACTACATGAAGATATGAGAAATGTCCCGGTAAATATTCATTATGATGAAATCAGATCTTTATTTGCCGCAAAAGACCATATTTTTTGTAAAAATTTCAAAAATTTCACTTTTTCATTTTTTTTTTTAATTTTTTATAATTTCTATAATATGTCTAGAAATAAATAATTTTACTTTATATCTATTAATATATCATAATTTTTTATAACTATTTGTAATAGACTTGAAAATAAAGTTAATCACATTTTTCTTTACGATCGGTTCATCTACTGATGTTTTACTTCATAACAGCCAATTCATGCCACAAAAATTATATAAAATGAGCAAAATGTTTTAGTATTTTATGAATTAAAATATAGAGACGTTTAACCGAAACGGGTTAAATAAATTTAAAATGAAGAAGAATTTAATGTAAATGAATTTTATAATATAACTTGCTTTCAGATGAAGCCATTATTTCTCGAGAGGACAAAACTGATCAGATGTGATCCTCCCTCTGTTCTAGTAAACAAACTTTATCAGTGCTTCAATGAATAATTTCACGCATCTTTCTAGTGATTGAGTGGGACAAGGAAAGTTATAATATCTGGTATCTTTAATCGAAAATTTTTAACTCACCAGCGTTTTTAGTCGATAAAGAAACCATAACAGGTGGTTCCGTTAGTTTCCAGTTTTGTCAGTAGACTAAAGCCATACAATTTTAAGCTTCAGTGTTGAAGTCCGCTATGATAAAGTGACGGATGGCACTATTCTAGTCCACAAAACTTCGTGCTTTTGCAATTTTCTTCATGGCTGGGGCCCTGATGTTCTCCTCTTCATATGCTATCATTCCAAAGAGGCTATTTGTATGATTTGCGAAATAGTCATCTCGTGAAAATACAGGAACTATAATCTTTCGTAGATTATCTGTCAAGTAACATAAGTTACTAACTATAGTGCACAGATCTGGAAAACATGAGTGATTCATTTTAATTCTGAACCAACTGATGCAGTACATTTTCAGGATGTACTCAAAGAGTATGACAAGTTAAAAAGAGGGTTTCTTTGTTCCAACGTAGAGTCTCAAAATTCGAATAGCAGTAATGATCCACCTTGCGTGAAATATTTGTCCAGGGACTCAGCAAAAAAGGTCAATTGTATACACGCGTGTTGAAAGTGCTTGCAATATTTCAGACATATACTTCTGGTCAGTTGACAAATCATCTTTATCAACAGCTAGGTGATCAGATTAAATTGGCTTAAATTTTGCAATTGGTAATAATTCGCAAATCGCAAGAGATCGACCAATTGGGCCACAATATGATAGATAACCTGTTTTTTTGTCATCAAGATGTTTGAAAAGATGTCACAGTGGAAGCTCATTGAAGTGAGTTCAAGGAAGCCAATAAAGTGTTTTTTTAAAAGTTGTTCTCAACTAATCCTACTATAACACCACCTTTGCATCCTGTTTTGAAGACAATTCTGCGAAATTCAACTGCAATTATTATTCCAGTCGGGATTTCATTTTTCTTCAAAAAATCTATAATGTCATTGCATATAGAAGTCGCCTTGCCAGACGATGGGGTCAAATGACGAAAATAATTCAGACCTGTTTCTAGTACAAAGATATATGTTCCTCCTTGACTTCGAAAAGATGAAACTTTGCCACCTCTTTAACCTGGCAGATATTTCTATCTTTAGGGCCCTCAAAGTATAGAGTAAAAGGAGTACATTACAAAAAAAAAAAAAAAAAAAAAAAAAACGAACAAAGTAAAACGTGGCCCTCTAGCAGCGAGAAATTAATTTTACGTGCAGACAGCTGCAGGTGTTTCTATCATTGAGCAATTTTTTTTTATAGAATTACAGTGATCATGGTTAACAATGTGCATGAAATTAATAACATAAAATGCCTTTTCCAGCCTATTAGAAATGTAAAAAGTCTGAAAACATTACAAAAGTTATGAAAATTGAAAAAATGGAAAACTTTAATTTTTAACATTTTTTAGAAATTTTGGCCCTGTTGTGGCGGTAAAAGCAACGATGTCACAAAAATGAAATGTTAATGTTACATTACTAATATCTTGGCGTGGCTATTGCGTTCTATTAGAAATTGAATAAGTATGTTTGGATAATTTTAAAAAAAATTGCTAAAAGTATGTTTTTTATGATTTTTTCGAAATTTGGACACCTTGCGGCGGTAAAAGATATTAACCAATCGGTGTAATATTTTACGTATTTTATCTTTTTTACAAAAGGCAACTTTTCCGCGCTATTACGTTTCGATTATAAATATTTCGGTTTTTTCGACCCACCCTAATGTATAGGGCTACGCAAAAGAACTAGGAAGAATTGCTGAGAATGAGAGTGAATTGCTTATTTTTTTTTTTTTTAAATTAGATCCTACATTTTCAAGTTCAACTATATTTAGAACGATATGTTTGGAAAATATAAATATAATAATATACAAGGCTATCCAGAGAATTGAATGCATGCACGCCATGGATGATAATTTCTGGAAGTGCGATTTAAGTAGTTTTAAGCATGTTTATATTGGAATAAATTTTATCTTAACATGTGGCGTGTATAAAAACTTGTTGCTAATGTAAGGGCTGTACAAAAAAATGCAAATATATTTCCGTTAATTGGTAGAAATTCCTGAAAGTTGATTTTCATCTGCATTATTTGTTTTCTTATTATATTAATTTTTAGCATATTTTTCATGCCGTTAAAACATGCCTAAGAACTTTCATTGATGACTTTATCATTTTAATTTTTCATAATTTGAACAATTTAAATTTACTAAGATTTAACAAGAACTTAAAATTCGTAAGTTTTAAAGATTGTTAACTTTAAAAGGGTTGATGAATTTGTTCGAAACTTTAAAAAAATAATTTAATATTTATTATTTTTAATATTTGTAATTTTTAAGGGGACAGTACACCTTTAAAAGTCGCAGAAAATGCGAAATTTGTCCTGTATAACACATCTTAATTTAAGAGCACACTTCAGACACGGGAAGAAATGAAAATGCTAATTTTAGTCTATGGGGGCGTTATTTCCAAACCGCTTTGATTTTAATATTTTTGAATGATTTGTTTTTGCATAGGATAGCTGAGGACGATCGACAACCAGGCTAGGTTTTACTTTTTCGATTTTAGTTATAGTTTTTTTTTATTGCTTCAATTTCAGAAACGATTCCACCGGCTCCGAAAGTAAAAGTAATTTTTTTTTTAAATATCTGAAACCAAAAATCGAAAAAGTAAAAAACAACCCGGTTGTAGATCGTCCTCAGCAATCCTATGCAAAAAAATTCATTTTAAAATATTATAAAGAAAGCGAGATATTTGAAAATAACGCTCCCACAGACTAAACATTAGCGCTTACATTTTTTCCCCGTTACTAGTGTATATTCTCAAAGGTAACGGAAAGACATTTTTTGTAACGGTAAGGAAACGCGAAAATTTATCATTAACTATAATAATGTAAATCTGAAAATAATGAGACTGTAAGGTTAAATATTACATTTTATAAATGTCTGAACAGTGAACAGCAGCGCAGTTCCAGGGGCTACCTATTTGAAGATCAAATCCACGCCCTGTCGATGAGTTGGTATATAGCACATCATAGCAAAAACAGGAAATGTTAGTCTAAGTGTAGTGAAACACTACTGTGATAGAGAGTGTCGATAACTCCTAGCAATACTGCCGAGAATCAAGGACAGAATGAGAGAAAAAGAGAGAGGAAAGTCTACTAGCTAACAAATTTATTTTCTGATATGCAGCTGTAACGGAATCCTGGTTTAAACGGAATTTGTTCATTATTTCCCTAAAAATACCTGGCAAGTGTATCTGCAAAGACGCAAATAACCCATCTAAAACGGTATTTCGTATCTATTGTTTATGTTTCCGTCTTACCAGGTTTTATAGTGTCATGTTTTTAGCATGAGGGGGTCGAATTTTAATTACAACTAGGACCATTTTTCATGAACTCCGCCTTTTTTTTTGGAGGGAAAATAAAATTTGATGTCGATACGAGTGTGTTTTGAAAGGTTATCAGCCCGACAAAGAAAATAGTAATATTTTGACAATATTTCATTTTTTTAACGTAGTTCCTTACAACTTATAAAATTTAAACCAACGAGTTTCTGACTTTTTATTATCTTTAGTATAATAAGCCTTATCTATCTTTGGAAATGAAGTGGTGGTGTCTGCTTTAACCCCATATTTTGAAGTGAATTTCCGACTACCGAGCCATTTCTCCAGGCTTGGGAAGAGGAAATAATCGCTGGGAGCAAAATCCGGTGCATGTGGAAGTACTACAGAGCGTAGGTGATTGACTTTAGTAGCGAAAACTACAGGCATGTGTGCAAGAACAATGCTGTGGTGAACGAACACCTTCTTTTTGCTCAGGTAGGGAAATTTTGTCGGAATAAGCACTCTTCAATTGGTCCTGTAGAGAAGAATAACACTGTCCGGTGACGATTCTGCCTTTTTGTCGGTGGTCTATGATCACAACATCTTGTGAATTCCTGAAAACCGTATCCATGGCTTTTCCAGCAGGTGGAACCGTTTTCGCTTTCTTTGGTGCAATTTCAGCTGCTCTTTCACATTGTTTAGATTGCTCTTTCATCACTGAAGAATAATGGCGAATTCATGTTTCATCCACCGTTATAAAACATTGACGAAAATCAGCCGATTGTTTAAGTTTTCTAACTTAACTCGAAATCACCATAGTCCACATTACTAAAGGCCATCTGCACTACATTCATTAAAAAAAAAACAAAAAAAAACAGTGAAGATGGAGAAACTCAAAAAATGCTAAAGAAAGGAGGGGTGGTGAATAAGGAGACCAAACTCACGAGGTTTAATTTGGTTGTGTTAATAAATGAAATGTTTTCACGAAGGAATTTTCTGCAGAAAGTCCACCCAAATCAGCATTTCATTGCAAATTATATATCTCATAAAATCATAATAGAACCTCCACTTTTGAGCTTGCCAAATTCGATCTATAAGCAATATTCTGACGGAGGCAAATCAAGCAAATTTCTACCACTTATTTTAAAATGTTATTATTGTCTTAATTAACTGAAGTTATTAAATATGATAAAAAAAATGTAACAATTTTTAATAGAAGTATGCCTACTTCATCCTCGTGAAGTCGGAACCTACGGTTCGATCCAGCACGTTTCGGCCTGAAATTTTTTCTATAAGCGAGGCTCTATGATTGAATACGAGTCATAATTGATTGTATCAGTTTCTAAGCCTTTGTTGTCTAAAAATTTGAGTGTACAGGTCTCCTCGGACGGAAATTTCTTGTTCCCGGAACCGGGCAGTACAATTAGCAGTACAAAAAAATTACGTATTATGAAGCTAAAACTTTGGCCCGACTCAATTTCTACAGAATATGTCGATATTTTTAAAACAACGTTATTCTACATTGTTCAAAAACCAGATTTACGCATAGTTTTTATTTTCAGATTATATTCGTAATTCATGGAATATAAGGAATAATAACAATATTAATATTTATTTAGACTACATTGATGACTACTTCGAAGAGGCCTTTTAATTAAAGCAAAAGTCAGTTTCTTACCCACAGAAGATTTTTCTTCGCATTCAGTGAGACAAGAAAATTGTTTATTAATAGATGTTACTTGGAAACTATAGCAGTAGTTTTCAGAAATACTGTTTATAATTAAGTGAATTAAATCAAACAATCCGCTAAAAGCAGCTTCAAATAATCAACAATTAGGCATTGTTTTCCAACAAGACCACACGTATCTTTGCCCACTGTAGACACAAAATATTATAATTGAGATGAAGTGTTTCAATCCAAGTACCATTCTCCAAAACTTACTTCGTCGAATGACCGTTTATTTAAATCACTTAAAAATATTTTGAGGATAAGGTATTTTATTTTTTGGAAGATTTGAGAAAATACATCGATTCTTTAGCCAGATGAGCTCTAATTATGTAACTGCTAGGAATTGAAATTTTCACGAAATACACTTTCTTTAATTTCCATCAACAATATGCAACAAACTTTTACATCATTCCCAAAAATCTGAATTTGGTTACGGATTCTTCTCTGGTCTTTATCTATGAATTTTAATAACACTCCATCTTTACTTTCAATTTACATTGGTATCCTGGTTAAAGATTGCCTTAGTTAACATTTTTATTTCATGATGTATTTGTAATGGCACACACTTTCGTTTACTAAAATTCATTATTCAATGACAGAGTTTTATCAAATGAGTAGAGAGGAAATTAAGGCTCACAAAGCAACAGTTAGTAAATTTGTCATTAGCTTTTCAAGAATTATACGAGAAGGATAATACCATCATCAACCAGTCTGTCACTTTGAAAGACTGCGTTATTTACATAGAAAATGTCAGTAGGACATTTTTAACAAACTGATAAAAACATTTTCTGGGCACCAATGAATGACAGCTTAACATTGTCTTGATCGGCAAGTTCAAGTAGAGGCTGCAAAGTAAAACCAGTGATAATTTACCAAGCTAATTTATAAACTAGTAAAAACAGTTTCTTAGCAACAACGAATGATAGCTTAACACTGTCATGATCGGTAAGTTCAAGTAAAGACTATAAACTAAAAGCACTGCTAATTTACCAAATTCCGATATAGGACACAGATTGGTAAAGGATATTACGGCAACTCCTCCTGATTATTAACTTGGAAGTAGAGGAAGAAGATGGAGAATCTCTGGAGATATTTGACTGTGAGCTTTCAACTGACAAGGTAAAAAAAAAAATCTCTATCAGCAATGCGGGGAAAATAAAATTGTAACTTAATCTAAAGATAAAGATGCAGAAAATAAATTTATTTTCTCTGATTTCTGATAAAGAAAAAGAATGCTTTGGTAAAATTGGAAGAAATTCGAAATATTGCTTTGAAATGGAATTCTATGAAATTCATTATCAGAATTGCATATCAATGTAATGAAAAATCCAAGCAGTTTTCAGAGAAAATAAAAACAAATCTTTCTCAAACAATTGTAAAAAAAAAAAAAAAAACAAATACAGCTGTATTTATTACAAAAATCTCCAAATTCAGAGTGATGAATTAAAAAAGGTTTTTATACACAATCGAGGTATAAAAACAAAGGATGTTTTTGTGCCTGTCCACAGATTCCTAAAGAGTGATACAAGATTTCACAGGAAGGGATTTGTTCGACGGGTGGCAATTGCACAGACCATCAGCTCATCAAGTTGAAGGCTGGAATTTTAGGATTAGATAGAACTCAATTAGCATATTAAAATGCAAATAGTCTGATAAGTCATATCTTGATAGAAAACACCTGCACACCGGAGTTTAGTATTTGATCGATTGGTTTATCATTGTATTTTGCAGCACCCAAATGTATGAAAATATTGAAGTTTGGGTGCATGAAAACACAATGGTAAACCTGCAGATCAACCACTAAATTGATGTTCTGCAGATGGTTTCCACCAAGATACGACTTGGCAGACCAATGCATATAACTTGTATATAAAATAAACGGTCAAATACAAGTATTACTCGCGCTCAGAGGGTTCCGTACAATAAATATATGAATTATTAACTGTATTATTTAAAAGAATAATGAAACTTTGTAAAAACCTATTCAACGTAGAGTTGGGTATAGCTGTATATATTAGAAAAGTATGAATGAGTATACCACAAAGGTTCAAAGAGATATCAAGCCGAAATAAAATTAAATATTGCTATTTTGTATAACTCTTTTTTTAAACGTATCTTAATCTGCATATGGTGAACTTAATTTGGTACTAACAGTAAAAGTACTGCATATTTAAATTTCATTTGGCATTTCATAAAACTAAATTCAACATAGTAATATTTTTCATTTTAGAGTGTAGATGAAATAAAATCCTTGTTCAAAGTTTAAACTTGGCGTTGTACTAAGAGCTCTTCGAAAGGAGGTCGCGCAGATGTAACTCGACTTTGTCCGTGCCGCATTCTTTTCAAATAGGTCTTTAATTATCATTTAAAGACACGGGAGGCGTATTGAGAGATCCACTCAACGCAAACTAGTCGCGAATACCATAGTATTTATGCGATTAATTATAATTAAATTGGTCCGTTTTTAACAATTTGACGTTTACTGCTTTTATGCTGCTACTGGGTATTGCATTACACAAATATATCATTAAAAGTTGTTATCTAGTATTTAAAAACCGATGGTATATAGAGTACGCCGCCTCTGCCATTATGTATGTCCAAACCAACCGTGTCTTTAAGGGTTAAGGCTCCTGCCCCTGCCAGCGAAGGCACACACGAGCTAATGCTAATCGTATGGGGAAGGATTTTTCTAATATCTCTTTTGCATTTCGATATTTTAAAGTATTTTTTTTGCCATTGTATAGCCAAGATCCGTCTCTACATCGCACTTTCTTTACTTTTTCCTCCCCATAGGATTAGCATTAGCTCGTTAGTGTCTTCGCCGGCATTGACAGGAATCTTAATATCTCGGCGAATTACCGACGATTTTTTTTTCGAAAATCATTATAAACAATGATTTTATACTTTTGATACGATAGGTACCTTTAGCGCTCTTCGATACCTTTGCTGAATGCCCGCAAACAGAAATCTGTATGTAACAGAAAAATGCGATTTTATGAAAAACTATGCCACCTAGGGCAATCGCTATAATTTTCCTGCGAGTACCTCTACTACATTCCTCTACTACCTCTAATTTTTTTCATAATTTTAGTTTCAGTAGATTTGAAAATAGATGGGGGGGAGGGACATATTTTTGCACTACATTTTCGACGATATCTCTGAAATTATAATATCTAAAATTAAAAGAAATGTATTTTTGAGTTCGGCGTTACGGAATCTTTTAACCGATACCCCAAACGATATACAAAGAAAATATATTTCTTCTTCAAATAACCTAATTATCCCCTCTACGTTTTTCCCCACATATATTTGTGAATGTTTAATAATCTCTAAATATGTGGGTCAATAGTCTTTATTACATCTCCCAATTTGAACTTCCCACGTTCCGTAGTTTACGAGTAAAATGGCTGTGACAGACAGACAGACACAGGAGTGATCTTATAATGATTCCGTTTTTACTTTTTAAGTACGGAACCCTAAAAATCATGATTATTGCAACTTAGAAATACAAAAACATAAGAAGATGAATTATTGACAATAAATAAAACAAGAAAGGAAAACCATGTGCCAAGTATGGATTATGAACCCTTTCCTACATTTTTAGTTCAGTTAGAAAAACATAACACATTTGAAAATACACATTTATTAATTCCTAGCAATAGACGGAAACGTACTTCAATTGTTTTGTGAAGCTCTGTTATGTTCCTTATAAATTTTTATACACGCCACATACTGAGCTAAAATTTAATTCAGAAATAAATACGCTGAAAATTACTGAAATCACACTTCTAAGGCTAACATTAGCTTAAGAATTGCTATCCATGGACGGCCATGTATCCAGTTTTTTGTCATATCCCTATTTATTTATATGCTACAATGTCATTTAGCCAACGGGACATTTAGCAGACAGCAATTAGACGACAGGATGTTTAGCCGACATGACAATTAGTCGACAGCGACTGTTAGCCGAAAAGACAGTTAGCCAACAGAGGACAATTATTCGACATGGACATTCATCCCACTTAACTGTAACGTAACTGTAACCTGATCTTAGCCTAATTAAACCTAAGCATAAACTAACTGTAGCGTAACTGTAACCTAACCAATACCAAACTGTAACGTAACTATAACCTATCTGTAACCTAAACGTAACCTAAGTGTAACATAACCGTAACCTAACTGAAACCTAACAGTAACCTAATTGTAGCCTAAATGTAACCTAACTGAAACCTAACAGTAACCTAATTGTAGCCTAAATGTAACCTAACTGAAACCTAACAGTAACCTAATTGTAGCCTAAATGTAACCTAACTGGGACGTAACCGTAATCTAACTGTAACTAATGTTTACCTAGTTATAACCTAATCGTATGCTAACTGTAATGTAACTGTAACATAACTTTACCATGACCAAGCTGTAACTTAAGCGTATTCTAATTATCACCTAAACGTAACCTAACAGTTATTTAACCATAATCTAAACGTAACCTAAGGGTAACCTAATTATAAAGTAACCGTAACCTAATTGAAACCTAACAGTAACCTAATTGTAGCCTAAATATAATCTAACTGGGACGTAACCGTAATCTAACTGTAACTAAAGTTTATCTAATTATAACCTAATCGTATGCTAGCAGTAATGTAACTGTAACACAACTTTACCATGACCAAGCTGTAACCTAAGCGTAATCTAATTATCACCTAAACGTAACCTAATTATAACCGAACAGTTACCTAACCATAATCTAAACGTAACCTAAGTGTAACCTAATTATGAAGTAACCGTAACCAAACTAAAACCTAACAGTAACCTAATTGTAGCCTAAATGTAACCTAACTGGGACTTAACCATAATCTAACTGTAACTAACGTTTACCTAGTTATAACCTAATCCTATGCTAACTGTTATATAACTGTAACATAACTTTACCATGACCAAGCTGTAACTTAAGTGTAATCTAATTATCACCTAAACGTAACATAATTATAACCTAACCGTAATCTAAGAGTAACTAATCGCAATTGTAACCAAACTGCAAATTAACTGTAACCTAGCGGGAAGTGCATAATATGAAAGAGTGATCAAAGGGTTGCCCAGTCCAATAATATATCACTTGAGGGATGTCGGAAAAGTCAGAAAAATGCTCCCGGTGATACAAATTGGGGTAGGGGGAACGGGAGGTACATAATATGAAAGCGTAATCAAATGGCTCCAATGCGATGTATCTCATGAGGGGTGTCGAAAAATGTTAGAAAAGTACCGGCTAATTATACTATCAGCTAAATGTCCTGTCGGCTAATCGCCTTTTTGGCTAAATATCCTTCCGGCTAATTGCCACGTTCGGCCAGTTGCCTGTCGGCCAATTATCTGTATTGCTAAAATTATTACTATATGGCCATTTCGGTCAATTGTCCTGTATGCTGTATGTAAATTTCAGCTAATTGTGTTGTCGGCTATATGTACGTATCGGCTAAATGCACGTGTCAGCTAACTGCTATCTGCTAAATGTCTTGAAGGCTATTTGATTGTCGGATAAATGTCTGCGACTGGCTACGGGTCAAACATCTATACTAAAAGTAGTTGAGCTTGAAAATGCATAAATCAAATTAAAAAACATCTCTAAGTAATTCATGGTCATTCTCGATACTACTGATGAAATCTTTTGTGTAGTGTCTATGCAACGGAATAGCAATAATTTCAGCAATACAGACAATTGGCCGACAGACAACTGGCCGAACGTGGCAATTAGCCGGGAGGACATTTAGCCGAAAAGGCGATTAGCCGACAGGACATTTAGCTGATAGCATAATTAGCCGGCACTTTTCTAACATTTTTCGACACCCCTCATGAGATACATCGCATTGGAGCCCTTTGATCACTCTTTCATATTCTATGCAATTCATATGCACCACCTATGTGCCTGTGCAAAAATATTAGTTTAACTTAACTTATACCATAACTTATCATTAATCAAACATATCATAATTTAAAACTCACTATCAGCAATCATCCCTAATGTTTCCCTGTAAATGAACAATAAATTCGATGCACACCATATTCTTATCCAAACATCTTGCACTCTTTGTCTCCCCTTCTTCCGAAATTTCGTTTCCCGTTTTGCTTCCCTTACAGTATCAAGGTTTATAATCTTTAAAATTCCTTAATATTTTCTTTAATTTTCTGTTTTATTTGTTACTTTAAACTAACAATAAATAGTCAGTCATAAATTTCGTTATCAATTTATTTCACCATATTCATTTCATTAAAATTTCTTGTAAATTGCCTCTATCGGAAATGTCATTTCTCCCTTTTGCTCCCTCATCACGGTACCCATATTTTAAAATAAAAACCCTTTAAAACTCTTTAATTTTTTTTATCTTTTCTGCTCAATTTGCCACTTTATTTTAACAATAAACAAACGATCATAAAAATTTCTCCTCCCCCCCCCCAACCCCAACTGAAATTGGTATTTCCTCCTCGCCTCTTCCTCTTACCAAGCATCTGAAATTTAAAGTCCTTAATTTTTTTTTCGTTTATTATTTTTTTTAATTATTTGTAAATATTTTCTAAGGTAAGTAAATAATAAGTCATCGATAAACTTCCGCCCCCCTCCCCCTGCAAAAAAGAACTAATTCTGCTTATTCCTCTTTTTTTCCCTCAGATCACAAAATTTTAACCTTAAAAGTCATTGCTTTTTTTAAAACATTTTGTACTCTATCTGTTAATTTATTGTAATCATAAATAATCATATAACTATACTCCTCCCCCACCAAAATTGACGCTTGCTCTGACTCTACCCTTACCAAGAACACAAAATTTAGTCTTTTTTTGTCCTATTTCTTATTCTTTAGTAAGGTAAATAAATAAGTCATCAAATAAAATCCCCCCCCTTTTTTTTCTTCTTTCCCTTATTTAAGTTTAAAATCTTTGAAAGTCTTTTTTTAATACATTTTCAGCTTTATCTGTTTCATATTGAACAATAAATAATCGATTATATAATTTCTTCCACCCCCATATAAAATTGACGTTTTCTTTTCTCCCCCCCCCCCATTATTTCCGTGCTCATAAAATTTAAAGTCTCTAAAACTCCTAATTTCAATGTTTTTGCCCTATTTGTAAATCTTTAATAAGTTACATAATCAGTCATCTATTAAATCCCCCCCCCCACCCAAAAAAAAAAAAAAATCTGTTTCTTCCTTTGTCTTACCCTCAATTCATGAAGTTAAAAAATCTAATTTACAGTCTTTAAAACTTTTTAATTTTTACTTTTTTTGGTCCTAATTATAAATCTTTATTATCTATAATATTAACTAAATCATTTCAACTATGTACGAAAGTGTTAACAATAAAGCGATAGGTGTACATTTAATTGTGCATAAAAAACCTTTTAACTGTATTTTTCAAAGGAAAATGTCTTTAGAGAGATATTTGTAAGGAAAATATTGTGGTTTCTCGTCAACGTGCAAGTAAATTCTCAAAACCTTTCGAAATCATTTTATTCCGACTAGCTCAGAAAGAACCATCAAACGTAGATACCAAAGGTGCCTGAGTAATCGACTGAACCGAGTATGTCCATAAAGAAAAAAGAAAAATCATGCGTCTACGTCGACTCTTCCAGAACACTGTAACAAAACTTCGCCGTTTAATAAAGTAAAGAAGATATCTAACTAAACATTTGTAATACACTATGACGCAAAAGTTTAGTCAATGACGTCATCCAGCTTTAAAATGTAGAATTATGACGTCAGAATTACAAAAACCTGTAAATATATTCAAAAACTGATTTAAAATGCTATGTACAAAAGACAGTCGTTTTATTTGCTATAATACTAATTTTTTTGATAAAAATTCAAATGTGCTTGTCGCAAAAGTTTAGACACTATTCTAAATTTCTTTGAATATTCGCTGGCACATGCAAATTTAGAATCGATGATGTCACAAATTTGGAGTACTTAAGTTCTGCAAACGATTGCGCTTCATAGTCGACATGCCGAGAGCTAAAGAAATTCAAGTGAATGAGGTTTCAAGGATTTGGCAGTTGAAAGGTGAAGGGAAGAGCGTTTCTGAAATTTCTGCTATTATTAATAGGTCAAAAAAATCTATTTATCTAGTTTTATCGAGTGGTTCCGAATATAAAGCAAAATGTCGGTCTGGGAGGCCACGTGTGACAAATGTACGAGAGGATCGCCTTATACAAAGACTAGCGAGTACTCAACAAATGAGCGTACGTGGAGTTCAAAGCTCATCGGGACTCTCTGTATCAAAGGATACGATTCGTAGACGAATTTTGGAAAAAGGAACAATCGTTTATAGCAAAATGCAGAAGAAACCAGCTCTGAAACCACATCATAAGTTACAAAGACTTATGTGGGCTCGAAAGCATATGTCATATGGAGAGAAATGGCAGTCAGTCATATTTAGCGATGAAAAAAAGTGGAATCTGGATGGTCCAGATGGTTGTTTATCGTATTGGCATGACTTGCGGAAGGAACCTCGACGTTTTTTTAGTCGCAGACAAGGAGGGGGCTCGGTGATGGTTTGGGCAGCCTTTTGCTATAATGGACAAGTATCTCTGACCTTCACCAGTGGTCGTCAAACTTCACAGCATTATACACAGACATTAGAAGAAAACCTACTGCCATTTGCTGAGCTTCTAGGGGGTCCTCAGTGGGAATTTCAGCAAGACAATGCTTCAATTCACACTGCAAAACATTCAAAATCTTGGTTTAATTCCCATAATATAAGAGTTCTCGACTGGCCAGCATGTAGCCCAGATCTTAACCCTATAGAAAACCTTTGGAGCATCATGTGTCGCAAAGTTTATAGCAACGCTAGACAATACGCTTCTGAAAAGGAACTTAAGACATCTATTGAGAATGCATGGTACGATATCGATCCACAAACTATGCAAGATTTAGTTTCTTCCATGCAATCTCGTGTATATGACGTAATACATAAGCATGGATGCGCAACCAGGTTTTAAAAATTGTTTATTTCGATTTTATTTAATTTGTGTCTAAACTTTTGAGACAGCAGTTTATTTTTGTTACCATTTAATTTATTGCAATATGCACAATTCCACTTTTCTTTGTTATAAATATTGTTTATATGTACAGCACATTAATTTCAAGCAGTGATTTGAAAATTGAATAAATATTTTTCAAAGTATGTAAGAATTTCTTCATTGTCTAAACTTTTGCGTCATAGTGTACCTATGACACGTTTGAAAAGCAGATTTCAACAATTGCACCCATAACCTGGAAGGTACTCCAATTCTTTTGTGCAGCTCATATGAGGCAGTGTATATGATATATTTGTACTGCATATATTTGTACAGATTCTACATACTATGTTAAAATTTAGTTTTGTAAGAAAATACATAAAACAGTTGAAAATTCACCCTCGGCAATTTCTACTAATAGACGGAAACATACTTGAATTCTTTTGTGCATTTCTGTATATAGAATACAGATTTTTATACACGTCAAACAGCATTAAGCTGAAATCTAATTCATGCAAAATCATGCTCAAAATTACTGAAATCACACTTGCAGGAATTATTTTCTATCGGCAGCCCATGTATCCAGTTTTTTGAATATCCCTGTATAGGATTTTATTTGTATGATACAAACATCTCTAAGCATATTAAATGTAGTTGAGCTTGTACATTTATAACTAAAAAAAACCTAACATCTTTAAGAAATTCATACTCATTCTCAGCAATGGTTACGAATTTTTTTGTGTAGTCCTGTATAGGGTTTGAAAAATATGTGCACACCACGTAGTACGCAAAAATTTAGTTAAACTTAAAAACGCATTCTGTAATTGAAAATGTACTTTCAGCATTAATTTTTAATAGCTATATCGGATACAGTATTGTATCAAAATATTTTATGTTCCCCTGTAAATGAACGCTAAATGAAATGCAGACCATATTCGAATGCAAGCATCTTGTAGTAAATCAAAGTAACGTGTATCTATTTCGTCATGTTTGAAATAATGTAACGTGATCAAAATACGCTACAAACAGTTTTTCTCGTAGACCATATTGAACCAAGTTCTTTTATCTGACCCCGTAAATAATTGTTAAATGCTCATGTTGTACAGAAAGTAGGCTTAGGACACCTCAGAAATTCATATCAATTTCATTATCTTTGTGACAGAGTAATATCAATCAAATACGCAGCAAACGATATTTCTTCATGGGCTATAACATAACGGAATACTTTTGAGTCCCCTATACTCGTACGTTAAGCATTACACATAACATAGTCTATAGTAACAATTTTAAAGTGTGTCTCAATGTACATAAATTTAACTGTGTTTAACATTGTGTAACACTATTAAAATACATTCTAAATACCCCCCCCCCCGCCCACATAGACCATAATGTAGCGAATACTTTTGAGTGCATCTGTAAATGAACCATGAATGGTGCACCGAACATACCATGATGATTTTGAATATCGTATATCAATTACATGGCAATCCGACTATATTTACGCTAGTTAGAGCACGGATAGACAGACAGACAGACGGACGGACAAACCCAATTCATAAACACTTTTCAACTTTCTTGGAAAGTGTTAAAAATGAAAAAAATGTAAATGAAAATAAAAGTATTTTATTGTTATTTGGATTACGAACCGCTACAAAAAACATTCTTAACTGTCTGCATCATTTAAAAAATATTTAGTGTACAGAAATCTCCCCCCCCCCCACACACACACCTGAATTTACTCCTATGCACTTAAAATTTCAAATTGTGAAAACTCCTTTATGTTTTATAACTTACTTGTAAAAATAAAATATAATCTAAATTTTCTTCCGCCTGAAAATTACACTAAACTTTTCGCCCTCTACCTTTCTGCTAACATCACACAAGTTTTGAATATTTGGAAAACTTTATTTTTTCTGTCATATATTTTAGTGCTAACAACAATAAATTATGTACTATACCTATAAATGACTACGCTGGGATTTAGATGTATACCCTCCCCCCCCCCCTTCTCCTCAAAATTAATATTTCCCGTTCTCCCCTCCACCCCTCTACAGTACAAAATATACAGTTTATTTGGTTAACTTTTTCTCTCCTAATTTTATGAACATCTTTTTTTTAACCTTCAATGTTGTTTAGCTTTTATATATCTCTTGATAAATTTCATGTTCTAAAAACAATCCCCACAAAAGATAGTTATTTTAGAATATTTGTACCTGGTATTTCCCCCCTCATTCAATATCTTCCCCCTTGATTTTAAATGTAATTTCGTTATGTGAAATAAAATAGTTTTTATACTGCGCTAATTTCAATTTTATGTTTGTAAAAGCTGTAAAATGAACTTGAAGATAAAAAAAAGAATATATCTGAATAAAATATTCATTTATTTTCTGAAAGTCAAATCGCTTTAATTATTGCACCCTTATTATAAACAGATTAAAATTCTTTTTACGGCTTTCAGCGTTATCCAGATTCTCCACAAAACAGACGGTTTTGATCTACGCTAGACAGTTGAAAATAGAAATCTCTTAGACCACCTGAAACGTATTGGACATGAGCCAAGAATATTCTATTTGCTGATTGGAAGAACTCGCTTGTCAATCATTTGAATTTAGACCATCCTTTCAATTCAGCTAAAATGACAGCGGCCATCTTGATTTCTTTTTGTCTGTGACTGCAGTGAGCTCTTAAAACAAAAGCATTTCATGAAACAATAATATTGATTTTTAAAAGTAGGTAGGTAGATACCTATGTTTTACAATTAAATTTAAAAAAAAAAAAAATGGTCAAGTGTGAGTATTACTTGCGCTCAGATGGTTCCGTACAATAAATATATAAATTATTAACTGTATTATTAAAAAAATCGTTGCTAAAAGAATAATAAGACTTTCTAAAAAACTATACAATGTAGGGTTGGGTATAGCCGTAGGGGAAAGTAGGGGAATGGCGGTCACTTAAGGGAAAACATGAATAGCTAGTCAAATTTAGAGAAAAAAATCAATATTTTATTAACGAAGTATAACTCCAAAGCATAAGAAACAGTTTACAATCAACTAATTTGCATAAAAGTTTAAGAAATTTTTTTTATCGTTTTATTTAAATAACCATCGATTGAGCGGTAATGCCCAGCATGGTAGGGTAATTGAACTCAGAGTTTGAATACAACATTTAAGTAAGACAAAAGTCACATATGTAGTTCTGTGGACTGTTCACACCACTGCAGACTTTTTGCGACCACCTCACACATATTGTGTTACACATATAGTGGGCTACTTTTTTAAAATTTAGGTTTTTTTTATTTTCACCAATTTTTTGAAATCGTAAAATTCTCCTTGTTTAATGACACATTAATTAAGGCGAAAACAGGGGAAATTTACCATTTCAAAAAGGGGTGTTTCTCAATAAAATTTGAATTTTAAAAAAGTTGCCCACTGGCAAAACTTCTGGAATTCACGCGAGCGCCATTACCCGTTATCGCCATGTTGGGTTTTAATGCATTATAATTGGCGTAACAACACACTACAAAAATAAATAAAAGCATTAAAGTACAGCTAAATGTATATATTTTGTAGGCATAATGAGTAAATTAATATTTGAAAATAAGAGTGTCCACTTACCTTCAAGTTAGATGTCGTAGAATTTTATAATAAAACAACTGCAAACTAATAACGTGAGGACACAAAAATACTTTCCATCCGACGGCCATTATATCCTTACTGGGAACTTACGATGAAGTTCGCTAGGTGCCGGTACCGATCGCACGTTTTCAATTCTATTCTGTTTAGAGATATTGGCTGAGCGGGATTGCCCTTCTGAGCGTCATTACCCTAATTTCCCCTATATACTGGAAAAGTATGAATGGGTTTACCATAAAAGTTCAAAGAGATATGAAGCTTAAATAATGTCAAATATTGCCGTCTGTATAACTCTTTTTTTAATCTTATCCTAATCTGTTTGTGATGAACTTAATACGGTACTGACAATAAAAGTAGTTCTTACTTAAATTTCATTTGGCATTTCATAAAACTAAATTCAGCGTAGTATATAATCTTTTCTTTTTATAGTGTAGCTAAAACAAAACCCTTGTTCAAAGTTTAACGCCGCCTTGATCCGTGCCGCGTTTTTTCAGATATGTTTTTAGTTAACTTTTAAAGACACGGCAGGCGTATTAGAGATCCACTCAATTCAAACTAGTCGCTAATCCCATAGTATTTATGCGATTAATTCTAATTAAATTAGTCTGTTTTCAACAATTTGACGTTTATTGCTTTTATACTGCTACTGGTTATTGTATTACAAAAATGAATCATTCAAAGTTGTTATCTGGTCTTTAAAAGCCGATGGTACATAGAGTACGCCGCCCTGTCATTATGCATGTCCAAACCGCCGTGTCTTTAAGGGTTAATATCTAGGCTAATTACTGACGGATTTTCTCGAAAATCTCTATCAACAATGTTTTTATACTTCTGCTACGATAGGTACCTCCCGCGCTCCGCAACACCTTTGTTGAATGCCGGAAAATCGAAATTTGTGTGTAATGGAAAAATGCGCTTTTCTCTAAAACTATGTGACCTAGGGTATTCTCTATAGTTTTCCTACAAGGTTTAAATTAACATCTACTACCTCTAATTTCTTCATAATTTTAGTTTCAGTAGATTCGGAAATAGATGGGGGTGGGGGGCACATTTTTGCACTACATTTTCGACGATATCTCTGAAAATATAATACTTAAAATTAAAAGAAATGTATTTTTGAGTTCAGCGTTACGAAAGCTTTCACATGATACTCTACTCATAAACAAAGAAAAGATTTTTTTTTTCAAATAACTTAATTAGCCTCTTTACATTTTTCCTGAATATATTTGTGAATGTTTAGTAATCTGCAAATATGTGGGTCAATAGTCTTTATTACTTGCCCCAATTTGAACATTCCACGTTCCATAGCTTACGAGTAAAATGTGACAGACACAAGGGCGATCTTATAATGGTCTCGTTTTCACTTTTTGAGTACGGAATCCTACAAAACTTAACTAGAAAAAGGAAAAGGTTGTTAACTACCTTATGTTAGTTAAGTAGATATGATATTTTATACAGTGCTATATCTTAGAAAAAATATAAAGCTTTCAAACAATGTGATTGTGGAAAGCATTCATCTAGCTAAAACGATGGGGCAAAGCCCCGCATCTTAACCCCTTAACTGTGACATTTGTTTTCTTACAACATAAATTAAAAATGGGGCTGGACACCACTTTTTCCATACTAAAATATTTACCTTACTTAATCGAAAAATATGTGACAATCAATAAAGATAAATTTACAGTTACAAATTAGTGGTATCAAAATGCTTTTAATAACAAAGCAAGCAAAGTGTTCTTGCCCGAATCCAGTTCGAGCCACACTGTTAAGGGGTTAAACTTGTTGGTATCTTTGCCCCAAAACGGATGCATACTTTTACCCCATTCTGTAGTATTTTGCTTAATCGACTACCTACAAGCTTAAACAAATGCAATCGAGGTTAACCACACGGCATTTAGAAGTTAAAGAACTTTTGTTCTCCACTGAATTTTTGGTTTTGAAAAAAATTCGATGTATTGACAGCTAAACAATAAGGTGAAATTTAAAAAATACTACACGAAAATTTAAACTTGTCTCTTTTTATTGGCATGGAGTGCTACTTTTTTCACAAGGTTTGAACACACGACTACTACACTTCAAGCCAAACTGCAACTAGCGGCCCCACCGGTGGCCGAGAGGTTCTGCTCTCAAAGCTGGTAGCCGAAAGGTGCTGGGTTGGATCCAAATCACGCCCATCGGTCTAATTTTTCGGAGTTTTCCGTGGTTTTCTTCGAACCTTGGACTTCCTTGTGTAAATATGGGTTAGATTCCCTTAAAAAGACTCCCACGGAGGGCACCCACCCCCCCTCCTTTGGGCCGATATCCCTCGTGTTGATAATTGGCCGTCATAAACCACACAAGCAACCTAGCGGTCAGCATTGTAGAAATATTGCTTCATATTAAATCAGCCAGTGTGTATCTTTGCCCCGTTCGTATCTTTACCCCCATCTACTCTATATTGTTGTGCTGTTGTACTTTTTTAAATTTTATTAGAGTTTTCTTTTATCTGAGGACAGTTTCATTTTCAGAACCGGTTTCAAAATTGAAAGCCGTGGTGAATACAAGGGGTGGCCCGGGGGATACATTCCCCCCGAATTAATGAATTGTCCCCCTCAAAAGATTTGAGATTTTGTATTTTCAATGGTCAAAATGTGAAATCACCCACCCCCCCCCCCCCCCGGAGAAAATTATCTGAATTCAACACTGCATAAGTACAGTTGCCCAACAATAGATATCAAACAGATGCATCCCATGAAAAAAATATTAAAATGTGTGCCCGAAATCTGTAAAGAACTGTCCATATGATTCACATTAGCTGGAGTGTTTCTCCGAGTGACTAGTGTCGGCACTTAAATTTTATTTTTTATGAAAGATTGTTATCATAGAAAATGATAACGCATAAAAATGCAGTTGAACAATTTTGTACATGTAAAAAATAATGCAAAACGAATCATCTTTAATAATAAAACAAATAAATAAAGAAACCAACATATCATTTTAATAGTTATAAAATAGTTTTGTGTGATAATTGAAACTTTCGACACCTTAATCTTATTGTTATATTATTAATGTCAAATTTAGACTATGTTGGTGTTAAGGTGTCCAAAGTTTTAATTATCACACAAAACTATTTTATAACTTTTTTTTTGGGGGGGGGGGGGATTGATGGGTCTATTCAATGCATTTTAGTTATTTAGCTCCAATTCATTATAAAAAAAACCTCACAAATCAAGTTTTAGTAAAATTGCTTTCGGCAAGGCTCGAAAAGGAAAAATTACGAATAGGAAAACTATTTTTAAAAGTTTAATTTTTTTTTAATTTTCGGCAAATTTATGTCTAACAATACAAGAAATATTTTTAAAAATGCATTCAAAATTCAAAATAATCAAAAAAAGTTACAGACAGCACAATAAAAGATGCATGTATAAAACTGTAACAATAATATATTTTAGTAATTCAAAAAATCTGAACGATAATTTACCATAATTATTTACAAATCAGAGCAATATTTGGCATAATTTAACGAACCGGAATATTGTTCCGATTTGCTCCGGTACAATTCAAGCCCTGGTTTTCTGACGCGAAAAATGAACAATTTCAAAATATTCATATGTAAAATGTAAGAAAAATTTCGAAATAAAGACTTATACACATCCGATTAACAAGCAGTTGTGTCAAAAGAAAAGAGAAATTTTAAAAGAATTAAATAAAACTGACACCGGTAGAAAATACTGTTAATAATTTCAATAAAAAATAATAAAAATTAGAAAACAGGGTACAATAGAGTTGTTAAGAATCTTGGAGAATAGCCAACTAAGAAACTGTTTAAAATACTTTATATTTATGTAGAAAAAATGGTTTAATGGCAATGAAAACATAATTTAAATTTAGAAATCTTACACTAAAACGCAGTGTTGAATTCAGGGTTGGCCGGCGGGGGGTACATTACCCCCAGAACCTTGAGTTACCCTCCCGAAGGTTTGAGATTTTATGCTTTTTTATGAACAAAAGTGTAATTTCCTCACCAGATATCAAAAATGCCCCCCCCCCCCCCGCCACTGAAATTGCTCCCAGATTACAATGTCTGAATTCAAAACTGCTCGAACAGCGTGAAAAATGAAGAAGTAAAAAAAAAAAAAAAAAAAAAAAAAAAAAGGTGTATATTTATTAAAACGATATCTGAGAAACTCTGAGAAAAAATCATTTAAAAATTTAAATTTTCAACATTGGTTTAACATGGACCAAAACCTCAGTGAATAGGCATAACTTTTTAATTTATTAGAATTTTTATAAGAAACTGCACCAACCTTTACAAAAAATAATCACATTTCAATAATTAAAATAATACCTTTATATCTGGGTCTTCAACACTAAACTGGTCGATCTAAGTAGATTTTTCACTGTTAGCGAAACGAGATTGACCAGTCAGAAGCCTGCATTTTTACAAACAGCAAAAAAAGTTCGAAAAAATGCAGGCTTCTGACTGGTCGATCTCGTTTGGTTAACAGTGAAAAACTTATCTAGATCCCGGACAATGATTCGCTAATCATGGGAAGGAAGTGTCGTAATTTTGTCTTTGGATGCAAATTTCCGTGCATGCGCTGTTTATATCTGTTCTCCTTCCAACAAAAGCAATTTTTCGCTTCCGTCGTTATTTTATGACGATGTTGTATCACGTTTAGAGCAAAGTTGCGTTGCAAGGGAGCGATTGATTACATTCCGTCTACCTAGTAGTGCCCTTGCGGCAATATTATTACTTCAAATTTGTTCTGACAAGAAAATATCAAGAAAAAATTAATCTTGCTGCAATTGTTCATGCTATCTGGGATATCGAATAACACTTACGTTGTTGATGGCCGTTAACGATTCTCGGAACTGCAACCAATCATCAAGTTCAGCTTTAGGTAGAGTATCATCCCAATCAATGTTTAGTCGCCACAGTCTTTGCAAGAAAATCTTTGCTTTCGTTAACACTGGACCTAGCAATCCTAATGGATCAAATATGCGAGCGATATTTGACAAAACACTTCTCTTAGTCACCTTAGTTTGATCACTGAATGATACACTAAAAGTAAACGTATCGTCATGGGCTTTCCAACAAAGTCCTAAGGCTTTAGTTTCACTCATTTTCTCAAAAGTGTAGTTCTCAGATTTACACACTGGCTCCATTAATTCTGGATGGTTACTGAACCCTTTGTGTAACTTCATATCGCAAGTACTTAATAATTGAATAAGTTGAGCTTGCAGTCTCTTAGTCGATTCTAAATCAGCTGCACCAGTCAATACGTCATCCATGTAGAAATCCGACTGCACCACAGCTGAAGCATACGGAAATTGGGATTCACCGTCTATACCAAGCTGTTTAAGACATCGCATTGCTAAATATGGGGCACTAGTCGTTCCATACGTAACAGTACACAGTCTACTGTAATGTTTCACCTCACCATTTACAGTATCTTTCCAAACTATGCGCTGTAAATCACGTTGACTCTTATCAATAAGTATCATGCGATACATCATTTTCACATCTGCCGTAAAGGCATAACGATGTGTACGAAATCTAAGTATTATGCTGAACAAGTCATCTTGAATGACACCTCCATTCAATTGTATAGAATTTAGGGATTCTCCGGAAGAAGTTACATGTGAGCCATTGAAGACAACTCTTAGTTTTGTGGAACTTTTATATGGGCGATAAACACCATGGTGAGGAAGGTAATTTGCATGTATCGACTCATTTGGCTCCTCTACTTCCTCCATATGGCCTAATTCTCTATACTCCGACATAAATGCACAATATAACTCTAAGAGATTTGGATTTTTAACTAGCCTATTCCAAAGTGAGTTTAATCTATTTTCCGCAAATTGTTTTGATTCTCCCAATGAACTAGAATCCTTTTTCAAGGGCATTTGTACTATAAATTTGGCTGATATGTCTCTCTGATGTGTGTTTATAAAGTGGGTGTCGCATGCTTCTTCTTCGGTATTTCTCAATGGTGCGGTCTCCTCTACTTGTTCTATTTCCCAAAATTTTCTCATTTCGAAATTTAAATCTGTTTCATTAACTAACCCACAATGTACTTGCTCCTGACCGCTACAGTCGTAAACACTCCCACTCACTATGCAACCAAACACCGTATTTTGCAGTATTAATTTAGAATTTGGTACATTCATACGACCCACCTTTATCAGTTCTAGAAATATTTCTGCTCCTAACAAAAGATGAATTTTTCCTGGCCTATTAAATTCAGGATCAGCCAGAATAATTGACTCTGGAATTTCTAGCTCTGAAATATTGATATATTTTGAGGGCATAATTTGCGAAATCTTTTCTATGATAAGAAAATCTAACTCCCGACTATAATCTCCCGAATTTTTACTAATCAAGGCTGTTGTTTTACTTTTTACTGCCACTGAGGATCCACTTACACACGATACCGAAACATTATTTTTTTCTTTGCGAATTCCTAATCTTTCAAGTAACTGCAAAGTTAAAAAATTGCTCATTGATCCATTGTCCAATAAGGCACGCACCGGAATTTTATTTCCGAATTTATCTCTCATATAAACAACCGCAGTGGAAAGAAGAACTGTTTTAACATTACTCGATCTCACATTCGCAGTACCAGCGAAATTCTGAATTTAGTTATTTATCTCAAAAGGTATCGCGTCAGCATTTAATGTTTGTCTACCTTCATTCGCTGCCAGTGAGTTTGGCGCTTCTTTATCGCTAGAATTTTTTGTGTTTCCCATTGCAGTGGAATTTCTCTCGCGCCTATCAAAACAAAGAAGTACATTGTGCCTTTTATGACACTTGGCACAAGAAAATGTCGAATTACATTTTTTGATGCAGTGGTATTCTGAAAGACAATTGAAACACAAATTATGTTTTTTAACAAATTCTACTCTGTCCTGTACATTAAATTTTTGGAATTTTGGACATTTAAAAACACTGTGATTTTCCTGGTTACATACAACACATTTGCGCCTATTTTTCTCCTTTAACCCCGTAATCATGGAAGTCACCTTTGAAAAGCTATGCCTTGTATGGCTTTCGTTTTGAAAATTTCGTTTTGTATTTACTTGTGTGGACGCACTTAGTGTACGCGCGTGGTCTCTCAAAAATTCTAGCAACTGAGTTAAAGTTGGTAAATTATCCCGCTTAAGATGTCTTTCCCACCACATTTTTGTATTTGCATCTAATTTTTGAGCTAAAATGTAAGCAAACATGGTACTAGAAAACCCCTCAACTTTTTGTTCTAAAATCTTTAATGACCTAGTGCACTCATTTGTAATATCTATTAAATTTAATAATGCTGTTGGGGACTCATTCTGAATAACAGGAATATTTATAAAACGTTTTAAATGCGCGTAAACCTGTTCTCTCGAATTTGAATACCGTTCCTCTAAAAGCGACCATGCAACTTCATAATTAGAATCCACAATTGAAATGGATTGAATGATTCTAAAAGCATCTCCCTTCAATGAAGATTTTAAATATTGCAATTTCATTGCCCCTGATAAATTTGAATTATCATGTACAGTGGCCTTAAATATATCTTTAAAAGAAAGCCACTCATGCAAATTTCCCGTAAATATCGGAAGAGTCAGCTTCGGCAGTTTTATATTATTTTCAGCCTTTGAAGCATTTTCCAAATTAACATTTTGAAGTTTTGTTTTTGAAAGCTTTTTGCTGAGTTCAAATTCTAAATTCTCTAATGACTCATTTATTTCCTCGTTTTCTTTGATAAAATCATCAATTTCATCTTCTTTACATGCTTTATAAATCGCGTCAAATAATTCAGAAAAAGTCAGAACCAGCTTATTGTGTTTCTCCTTTATGAGAAGTAGTTCGCTTGGCTCTAGTTCAGAACCTGACAATCTATCTTTTAATTTTGTCAAACTAGTTTTATTTGTTTTCTTTTTAGCTTTAAGCTCTTTCAACTCTTTCAAACTCATTTTGACAAAAAATATATAAATTAAATGGGTATACACTTACCCAACTTGACCCTTTAAATAATTAATCCATGAGCAAAAAAGGAAAACACAAGGTCAAAACACGCAGCTGTGATTCACACTTTTAGCCGCTTAAGCACTTAAACGATGACATGTTGATCTTTATCACTTTTATAACGATCGCAGTAAATATTTATATCACCCTCCTGGTTTTTCTCCGGCAATGAATACGGACCATAATATGAATCGCTTTTGGCCCGGAATTATAAGAAAAGCACTCTTACTCTCATTAAATTTCTCATTCTCTTGTTTAAACAAAGTTTATTACATATGATCTCACAACTCTATTCCGGACACAACTCAAAGCACAATACACACAAAATTCTAAACTAAAACTTATTAACAAACACATTCTCGAAGTAGAACTTCGAACCAAAACTAAAACCAAAGACAATGTCCTTTTCACACAGCTTAGAAAATAACTACAAATTTAAAGGGCCGTGTCTTTTTCTACCAGCTTATATATTTCTAGTACAAACATTTTGATATATCTGCAATGTAGCGACATCTGTTGGTATAATTAAAATATATACTTTATCAAACATTGCGCATTGCTACACGTGTACTATCCATTACATGCCCCTACATTGCTGTTTTGCACTGTTCTCTTCACTTTTTTGCTTACCCCCTAATTTTTTTAGCAGTGTGTGTGTGTGTTGGTGTTGTGTATTCCGTTATGCCTCATGCTAAGACAGTATGGATTTCAATTTGGTAATTTGTTTTTTATTTTTCCTCTATCTTTTTTTATCTTGTTTCATTTTGAACTTAATTGGTGTTCAGTGGTTTATTTCTCTGTTTTATGTGTGTAGTTGTCCTAAATTCATATTCTTTGGCTAATTTATGGCTAATATGAAGATGAAAACACACATTTTATTTGTGGAACTTTAGGCATTTGGGACCCGAAGATTCTCTCCAAGTTCTATAAATTTTCCTTTATTCCATTTCTGTTATTCAATTTCTGCTGTATTTTAGTATGTTTTTGGAATCTTTGTTAAGTGTGTTGGTGGGCACTGTATTTTTGTTAATTTGTTAAAGTCATTTTATTCATAATTTCACAGTTTTTGTTGGTAGTCGGTAATGTTTATTTAATGGTTATATATATATCCCAGATAGCGTGCACGTTTGCAGTAAGTTTGACTTTTTCTCGATATTTCCTTGTCTTGACAAATTTGACACAACAATTTTCACTCAAAAGTACTGCAAGGCAGGTGAAACAAAATCGATCTCTCCCTTGCAATGCCATTTTGCTGTAAAACTGCTGCAACACTGTCATATTTCAACGACGTCAGCGAAAATTCCCTTTGTTGAGAGCAGAATAGATAACAGCGTATGACTGGAAATTCAGAGCTCAGAGTCAAAAGAAAAAGACATTGAATCTCGTGATTAGAGGATCATTGATTAGCGTTCAAATAAAGGAACCCAGAAATAAAGGTATTTCTTATTTTAATTATTCAAATGTGGTTATTTTTTCTAAAGTAACATTTCTTTATAATCTACAACTTATTTCATAACAAAAATTCTAATAAATTAAAAGTTATGTTAATTTTCTAAGTAATGCCTACGTTTTTCAATAGTTATGTTTTGGGTCATGTTAAATATTTTTTAATAAATTTTTCTGAACTTTACAGGGAGTTTAAGATTTTGTTTGCTTTTTTTTTTTAATTGTTGTTGTTGCCTTTCATGCTGCTGGAGCAGTGTTTAATTCAAACGCTTATCTCCGGGAGGGGAGAGATTTCTGTTGCTCCAGGATGAGGTGGAGGTGGGGGGAGGGGCAGGGGCGTCGCGATAGAGGTTATGGGGGGGAGACCCCCTCCCCAATATATGTGAACTTGGGAAATTTGAGCTTAGAGTTAGGAAAGTACAGATTTTTGAAACATTCTTTTTTTTTAAGTAAAAATAAAAAAAAGAATTATTTATTGTTTTGCAGAAGATCTTTCTGAGTTCTGTAATAGTAAAATAGTTCAACTTTAAAAATGAATACAAAAAGCAGCCAGACTCAATTTCTCATTATGTTTCTCTGTGTAACGAAAATATCATACATCTACCAGACATGAATTTCTCTACTGTTGTCCATCAACAGTGTCTGTAATACCTTTCCTCCAAAACTTTGTTCCTTATTCAAAAATCTAAAAATATGAGGCTATTTTCTATAAAGTACAATTATGACTCGTACACAATTGAAGACAAAAACTTTCAGTAAATGAACCAATAATTATAATTTTTATGTTTTTAGTTACAGCATTTTTTGGGGGGGGGGAAAGATTTTTTTTGCATATAAGTATCATTATCATTAAAGACACATTGAACATATTATTTTAGCTGGAAAATAGATCATTTTTTTTCATGTTGGGAAAATTTTTAACTCCCCCCCCCCCCCCGCCGAAATTGTTTTTGCAGCTACGCCCCTGGGGGGGGGGGGTACATTCCGAGATGGAAATTGCACTTTTGTCCATTAAAAAGCAAAAAAATTCAAACCTTCCGGGGCGACATTTCCAGGTTCCGGGGGGGAATGTCCCTTCTCGGTCACCCCCTGATTTCAACACTGCGTTCGAGAGTATGATTTTAAACTTTAAATTATTTTTTCATTACCATTAACATTTTTTTCTCTATTTAAATATTAAGTATAACTTTAAACTGTTTCTTAGTTGGTTCTATGCTTATCTACCTGGATTTCTAATGTACCTCTTTTTTCTAATTTTTATTGAAATTACTAAAAGTATTTCCTACCGACGTCCGTTTTATTTAATTCTTTAATAATTTCTCTTTTCTTTTGACGTAACTGCTTCTTAATTGGATGTGTATAAATCTTTTTATTTCCAAATTTTTGTAAAATTTTTAAATATGAATATATTAAAATTTTTAGTTTTTCACTCCCGCAAATCACGCATGTACCGGAGCAAATCGAAACGATATTCCGGTTCGTGAAATTATGACAAATATTATTCTGGTTAGTGATCCTTGAAGTTATTAAAACATCTTATTGCAATTTCATACGTATGGCTTTTATTGTGCTGTCTATAACTTTTTTTATTATTTAGCATTTTGAATGCAGTTTTTAAATTGTTTTTGTATGATTAGACATAAATTCGCCTAAAGTTTTAAAAAAAAGTTTTTAGTCAACGATAATTTTGAAATAGCGTCCCTATTCGTGGATTTTCCATTTCGAGACCTGCCGCAAAAAATTTTACTAATATTGATTGGTGCATATTTTTGTAATGAATTGAAGCTAAATAACTAAAATGCATTGAATAACCACTTCAAAATCTCAATGTTATACTGTTAATGTCAGATTTGAATATTGTTTATTTGTATTCTTATTGAACATGTTTTGTTTTGTTTTGTTTTTTACATGTAAAAAAAGTGGTCAACTGTAGAGTAGGTGGGGGCAAAGGTACGCACAACCTGATTTAATATGAAGAAACATTTCTGCAATCATGACCGCTAGGTAGTAGTTTGGTCTCATGTGTAGTAGTTGCGTGATCAAACCCTATGACAACCGTGCCACTCCGTGCAAAGGAAATGAGGTAAGTTTAAATTTTCGAATTTTGATCTAATATTTTAAAAATTTCACTTTATTGTTTAGCTAACAATACTTCGAATTTTTACAAATCCAAAAGTTCAGTGGAGAACGGAAGCTCTATAGCTTCTAAATGCTGTATAGTTTATCTCGATCGCATTTGTTTAAACTTGTAGGTAGCCGGTTAAGTAAAATACTCCAGAATGGGGCAAAAGTACGCAACCGTCTTGGGGCAAAGATACGCACAAGATTAAGATTCGAGGCTTTGCCTTATCGTTTTAGCTAGATGAAAAGCTTTCCACAATTACGTTGTGGTAAGTTTTATTTTTATATTGTATAAAATATAATAGCTACTTAACTTATATAAGCTAGTTAACTACATTTTCCTTTTTCTAGTTAAGTTTTTTTTTTTTTTAATACAGAACGTAGATATCTACTTACCTACTTTTAAAAATCAATATTCTTGTTTCATAAAACGATTTTGTTTTAAAGTCTTAACCCTTAACTCCTGTTAACGGTCTCAGACTGCTGCTATATTCATTTTTCAAAGCTTAACTTGTAATTTTCAATTTAACTATTGATGTTAGTTTAATTTTGATTCGTTTGGAAACTTAATAGTATCGCTAAAGACTTCTAAATGAGGAGAACTTTTATTATAATAGGCCTTTACATAAAGTTTAGCGCAAAAACAGTATCTTATGAGTCAGTCAACCCTTTTATTCATTCTACGATCAAGGGGTCTTTAAGACCACTCACAGTATTTATTCACCAATTTTTGCCACAGTAGTTTGAGCTTAACTGCTATTTGCGATCTCACAGTTTATTTCCTTTTATTTTTCGTGGTTTAACTTACAATTTTCAGTTTAACTATAAATACTAGTGAAATTTACTAATGCTTTTGCATAACTCATTCGTTTTATTGGAAATGGGGCAAAAACACACAGTAAGTGGGCAAAAATACGCACTGCGTATCTTTGCCCCACGACTGCGTACTTTTGCCCCAACCGATGGGGCAAAGATACGCAGAGCAATGTTTTTTAAAAATTGCATTTTTTCTCAGAATTATAATTTGACAGAATGTCGGTTGATGTTAGCACTTGCCTAAGGTTCTAATCTAACATTTTAATCACTCATTACATAAGTTTAGACTAATGTGTGTGTTACAAAGGAAAATGTATGGAAAGTGCGTATCTTTGCCCCCATCTACTCTATATTTATTATTATTTTTATGGTAACAATCTTTCATAAAAGGTAACTTCATAAGAGCCTGCACTAGTCACGCGAAGAAACGGTCAAGTTAATGTTAATCATATGGGAGATATTTAGATTTCTCTCTCGCATTTTAATATTTTTTAATTCTTTTCATGCATAGGATACCTGAGGTTGAAAAGTTTTATTCTGCGTTTGTACTGTTTAGGTACTAACTAGTTAATGTTTAGTTTGTCTCTCTGACTAGATTAAAGTTGATAAATTAGGATGAACTAATTTGACGGGATAAATTAGATTAAACTGATGAAATTTTACTAGATAAATTAGACTGACTAGATAAACTAGTTTTGATTTTAGTTAAATTATTTGGCTTCCGCACTTAAAATGTAAAAACTGAAGAATTGTTACATCACTTGTGTGTCTCTCTGTCCGTCTGTCATAGTCAATTTTACGAAACTACGGAACATGAAAATTTCAAACTTGCCAGAGTTATAAGGATATTGACCAACATACTTATTGATTATTAGCGATTCGCAAGTATTTTTAGAAAAAAAATTAGGGAAATAAGCTACTTATTTTTATTTTCTTTTGTGTATGTAGTGTGTGGGGTATCGTTCGAAAGCTCTTGTAATACGGAAACCAAAAGTATATTTGTTGTAATTTTAGATAATACATTTTCAGAGATATAGTCGAAAATGTACTGGAAAAATGTGTCCCCCCCCCCTCCTTCCCCGCTATTACCAAATCTACTGTAAATAAAATTATGGAAAAATAGTACTAAAAGTTTATTTAAGCCATACAGGAAAACTATAGCGATTATTCTAGTCACATACTTTTGAGAAAATCGTATTTTTTCGTTACACACTGACTTTACTCAGGGGCGGATTTAAGGGGTCGCGATGGTCGCAATCGCGAGGGGCCCCGCATCCCAAGGGGCCCCCAAATCTTCTTTTGAGTTCAAAGAGAAATGTGACGTTTTGATAAAAATATTTTCTTAGTGTGGTTTTAAAAATTTTTCAGTTAATATTACAATATCATTTTCATGTAATAAATATAATTTTTTCTATCATTTGCTACTACCAGAAATGTTTTACTTTCCCTCATCTTTTTTTTTCCTTTATGAATTATCAGGACTATGATCGTTTGTGAACGGATAGGGTGAGATTCAAAGGAAACTTGGGTCTGAGCCAAAAGAAGCACTGTTAGAGACATTCTACGACGATTTAATTATACGGATTGATGTACTAATTAAATCATGGGCAGTCAACCTGAAGCCCCAGATTTTGGGGGCCCCACATTTGGTATGCAGTTTTCATAAAGCTGATATTTTAAGTGAATTTTACTTTGTTACTGATTATCTATACTAATAAAGCAAAGTTTCGCTCTGTCTGTCTGTGTTCGAATGGCTAGCAAAATCTATCGCACACAGAAGTCTGAAAATTTAGGTGAGGATAGTCCAAGACAGGTCCTAATGCACCTGTGGCTCAGATTTTTAATTCTTTAAGGGCCGGGGTCCCTTTAAGTTTTTATGCACTAAATTATTAATAACTTGTCCCCTTTGTATCCAATCATCTTTGTTTGGGGGACCTTTCTCCATTCAGTTATTCTCGCCTTTCTACTCTGCAGATTCCAGACCTCTCTCCAGATTACTCTCTTTCTACTTTCAAGTTTTTGTGCAAATAAAAGGTTAATAAATTGCTTCCTTTTAATCCGATCTTCATTTTTGATATCCTTTTTCCATTTACTTAGTCTCACATTTCTAATTCCAGTTTAGATCCTGGGACCCCTAGGCTGCCGTAGGATCTGGTCCAGGGCCCCTTGAACTTTTTCTGTGCCAAGAATTTTTCACCCCCTGATTTTCTCACCTCCTCAGTACATAATTTTGAAGTTGAGTGTTGGATTCTTCTTCCTAGATCAACACCCTCATATTTTTATTGGGGCCCTAGGGCCCTTTTTAAACATTTACCCAATTTTTTGTGCATTTCCTTAAAATATTATTCTATGCTTAACTGTGACTAATTGAAGATCTAAAGGGCTAAGAACTTAGATCTTTTAACAAGTTTTCATGTTAGGGACCTGCTCTTTACTATCAGTTGGCCCTTTTTGGGCCCTTTGTTATAGGTCCCTTAAAGACGACCCGATTCACTAGCTTCTTTTTTAAAACAACTTCTTAAGTCCTCCTGCTACTACATGAATGTCAGAAACATTTCCCCGACTTCAACTACCACCAATTTTGAATATTAATCTGCTTCTTGCGGCCTTTGTTGCAGCTTATTTAAAAACTATCTGATTCTATTACAATTTTCTTTAACATAGGTTTAGTGTCCTCCAGCTACTTTAAAACGACTAAAATAATTTCTTATACCCAACTACATTCTAGTTAAAACACTGGTTTCCAGGGCCCGGTTTTTCCTTATACCTCAGCTACCACTTTTTTCAAACATTAATCTCCTATTTCAGCATCAACTTACGGTTACAAACTACAGCCGTAAATTAAAAATCGCGTTACTTTAAAGGTAACTTTAGGTAAGGGATTTCATCCGTTTATTAAATATCGTGTTAAGGGTGTATTCCGATCCAAACTGCTTATTTTCTGATTCATTTTAAAATTCATTTTTGCTCTCAAACGCATCAAACTTGGAAATTCTCTTATTTAGAAACTATATAATGTGCGGTGCTCCTTAATTTTTTGATAAATGCAGAAAATACTGTAAAAAACGCTGTCGAAGTTGGCGTTTTGAACCGAATTTTCCGAAGCGGGCGGTCTGGGAAGGAAAAAAATGGTCATACTGCGAAAATAATTGTTTAAAAATCAAATTCTAATTAATTGAGCTGAAAATGAAATCACACGGCATGTTAAACATGTCTTCAGAAATCACCCCAGCAAGTTTCATGTTTTTACTTTTAAAAATGAGTCTGAAAATGTCTCAGAAAATTTCGAGCTGTTGAGGGTGGGAAAATATTTTTTCGAATACACCCTTAATGCTAAAAGTAATTCGTGAAATTTACAAGAGGAAAATTACGAGGGGGCATTTTCCACCGCTTGGGGGCGCATTCTTTCCTCGGATTCTAAGGACCCAATTTCAACGGGATTTGGTTCATTCAACTTAGATTATAATTCGGTTACTTTCTGTATTTTGAAATTTTACCTTAGACTTCAGTTACCAACATTTCCTAACATTAATGGTGCATTCTTTTTTTGAATTCTTTGGGCTTGATTACTACGCGGTTTGGCTTAATCAACTGGGCTTTTGATTGTCTCCGGCACGTGCGGAGTACTTCCGGTACATGTTGCCTTAGATAACGGGGACCCCAGGTTACAGGTCGTTCGGAAATAAGTTTGTTGGGAACACTCTAGACGCTGCGGAAGGCAATGGGGGCCTCCAAAACTAGGTTCATTAAAAAAAATTCTAAAGATATAAAATCATACAAACTTGAGTTTTGTTTAAGGTTATTATTTACGGACCCCGGGCAACGCCAGGCAGGTCTGCTAGTCTATACTAATAAAAGAAAGTTTCGCTCTGTGTATCTGTGTGCGATGGCTCTCAAAATCTACCGCACATAGAAGTCTGAACATTTCGGTGAGGATAGTCTAAGCCAGTTCCTAATGTACCTGAGGGTCAGATTTTTAATATTTTAAGACCCGGGCCCCCTGAGCCCTTCAAGTTTTTATGCCATAAATTTTTAATAGCTTGCCTCTTTTTTATCCGATTTTCTTCGTTTTTTGGGGACTTCCGCTATTTAGTTATCCCCTTTCTACGTTTCAGTTAAGATCCTGGCTCCTGAGAACCAATACAGAGTCCTGGAAGTTTCTGTGCCCTAAACTGCTAATAACTCTCCCTTTTAAATCCAATATTTATTTTTGGTGCCCTTTTTCAATTTAGTTATTCCCTAGATTCTACATTCCAGTTAAGACCCTGGCCCCCTAGGACCCGGTCCAGAGGCCCTTGAACTTTTTGTCCGCCATGCATTTTTCACTCCCTAATTCTAATCTTGGGTTTATGGGCCCGATAACTACGGGGTTTGGGTCATTCAACTTGATTTTCGATTGTCTTAGGCGGTGCGGAGCACTTCGGGTATACGCTACCTCAGACAGCGGCAACCTAGGTCACAGGTTCGTTCAGAAAGAGGCAGTGGCATAGCAAGGGAGGGGGTCCAATGCTCTAGATACCAGTAATATTTTAAAGTTTTTTTCGTCTTGATTAATAGCAGAAAATTCTTCAATTAGATAAGGCGAACTGAACTTTACAAAATCACTGGTATCCAGAGCATTTGGACCACCACCCTGGCTACGCCACTGGAAAGAGGTTTGTTGGGTTGCACACTCGACGCTGCCGAAGCCATTGGGTGGGGCCCCGGAAAAATTAAGTTCATTTGAAAAGCTCTATGATTCCGAAGGCATTGAGGCACCGATTTTCCGAAGATATAAAATCATACAAACTTGAATTTTGTTTAAGGTTATTATAACGGTCCCGGTCAACGCCGGACGGGTCAGTTAGTAATCAGTATTTTATTATTGCAGAAGTTTATTCTTGCATCGTAAGTGTTCATACTTTTTCCCTCTCATAAAATTCTCCACATCCAGATCAAAAATGACACGCGACAATCAAATATATCCTGACTGTCAAAGACAATGTCCCTCCATAGTTTTCCCCCAATATGAATTTTTTCCCGTTTTAGCAGATGTTTTGCTAATCGCAGTTGTGAAAGTGGCACTTTTATATTTTTGGGACCATTTTTTATGGCATTCGTTATTAAGACACACACAATTACAAACTTATATGCAGATTAGTTAATTAAATTAGTGTTTAAAAAATATCTATCATATATATATATATATATAATCCTAATGAAACTAATTTATGAAATGATTTTACGAAACGACTGATTGTATTTCACAGCTATTATTTCTAAAATATGAAATCCTTGGCGGTGAAATTAGCACCAATTGTCCGTATTGATCCACGTATGTCAAAAATGGTATTAGAATTTTTAAATTTGATTTTGTTTTCGAGGTATTAATTTTCTTTTCTAATGGTAACAATATTTTTTTAATGATGGCAACTAGATGACTCCATTTTTATGGAAAAAAGGGAAGAAAGGAAAAATATAAGGATTATTAGATTTATTTTCCTTTTAGTCTAATTCAAATTGAAATTATCTTTTATTTCAATCGAAAGTGAAGACAATCTTGTGATAATATTTTTAATATGTGTGCAATATTTTTCTCATATTTTAGAACAGGTTACTATTTTATATTGTTGCCAATTTTAAAAACAGTGCAAAGAAAAATATTTCATTTCAATAAAAAAATTATTTACACGTGACTATTATACGTTTGCAGGAGCAGAGCCCCCTAGTATTTATATAAAAATGCAATGCAGATGGTTATAAAACAACTCGTGGAGCTTCGAATCCTTTTTATATCCATAAAGCACTTGTCATTCTTTGAGCCCAGCTGTGTAACGAAAAGGAGAAAAATATAATTTAATTTGGTTATAATTGATGAATTTATTTGATTTCTGAAATTGTTTTATTAAAACATGAAATTAAAACTGTAAGCAAGATAATGTCATGCAGTGCAGACCGCTGCAGCCCCATGCATTAAAACCCCATTACATTTATATCTTATTTCATGAAATAAATGAGCCAAAAACGAAAAGCACCGAAAAGAGGTTTTGAGTTAAGGCTCAGCAGATGCTAAAATATTGTCTCCTTAGTTTCTGATTAATTTTGGTTGGAATTATCATTTTATGTTTTTAAAAAATTGAAAGGAAAATAAGATACACAATTTTAGCACATTTATCCGTCACAGTATCTAAATTCGTGTAAAATAATCTGATGTAATTTGAATATGAAATTAATTTCGTATAATTAATCGTTAACGATTGAATACATTTTAATTTATTTGTTAGTAATTATTGCAATTAAGTTTTGAATAGCTATTATTTTTAAACTAGCTGAACTGCCCGGCATTGCCCGGGCCCGTGATGAATGACTCTTAAATGAACCTCAAATTTGTATGACTTTATATCTTTAACTCCATTTTGTGTGAATTTATATTTTTAAATGAAAAAAATATTGAAATAAAAATATATGCTATTTGGTATTTTATTTTCTGCGTAATTATATTTTTTGGAGTCTATGCTTAACAAAAGCGAGCGAAACTGCGACGAAACACTCAGGTTTTTACTAGGGCGAAACCACGACGAAACACTAAAGTTTCTACAGATTTCGCCAAAATTTTCACACCATTTTATTTTGTAAAAAATATTTCTACCCGTCCGAAAGTTTCACAATTTTTGTAGGTGATCTAAATCTAGTCTATTGAGATTCTCTAAAAAGACTGTGTACATACGGATCTTTAGTTACTTTTAGCATACAAAAAATATCGTCTCCGTGAGGCACGAAGCGACCCGAGTTCGTCAGTTATTTGAAAGGGTTAAAATTCATATTTTTAAAAACCGATTGCACCATCGATTAGAAGAAGATTTTATCTTTAAAAACATATTTTTGGTTTGTAGGTACCTCTAAAATTACACACTGGAGGGGCGTTGCCGCAAGGGGAAAAGCGTTTTTTTTTTTTTTTTTTTTTTTTTTTGAAAAAAGACGACCCTCTTCGAATTTTCTTTTTCAAAAGGTTAACCGCGATGTTTTTTTTGAATTGATTACGGGATTTGAGACATAAGGGTAGGATCGTTTAGAATATGTCTTCCGTTTTTAACTTTAGTAAGCGGTTTGGCCGATGTAAGTTAATATGACAAAATACCCCCTCCCCCCCCCCGGAATTCCTTCTTTTCGATGTTCATTTTCTCATGATGCGTAAATAAGGCTTGCTTTTTCTCTCTCGTTGACTGAGATGAGCTTTTAACGAGAGTGCGTTACGATTGTTAATGAATAACTCAGCTTATAAGCAGATATTTTAGAATTCTGAGTCTCAGATGTATCAGGAGAGGCCTTGGACTACCCTCACAAAAATTTTCCGCTTTGTATGTGCGGTAGATTTCGCTAGCCATCGCGAATACACACACACAGAACGAAATTTTCTTTTATTAGTATACATCATAAATATACCATATTTTTCAAGATGGAAGGGCCCCCAAAAAGTTCCAGTGAGAGGGGCCCCTCACTTAATAAATCCGCCTCTGACTTTACTTGGCAGGTGCTCAGTGGAGGGGTTGACGGATGCTCGATGTACCTATCGACGCGGAATCATAATCGTTTTCGCAAATATTTAATAAAGGCGCTGGTAATGCTTTGATGACTGCTTAAAGAATTTAAAACTTTATACTAAAGAATGTTCTGATTTCTACTAGTTTATCTTGTTTGCTCTTGGAAAAAACAAATATTTTAAGAAGTAAAATTATTTTAAATGGTTAAATCTTTTAAAGTTTAATTAAACTTTACGTTTAATTTCGATACGTTCATTCTTACGGGATAACGCATGGGATAAAAATTTCACATTAAATGTCAAACCAACTGAATGAATTATCTTAATATGTTCTTCTCGGGTCTAAACAATATAGTAAATAAATTGTTTATGCTAATTATGACTTTGTTTAGTCATCTTTATTCTTATGTATTGTGTAATTTGCCAGAAGCGTAACCCATATTACTTTCGAGTCTGGTTTGCCTGAAAGTTCAGTCTGAAAGATAAGGCTTATCGCTCGGCAAAATCGATTCAATTGTTTCTGTTAAGTTTTATTACCTCTCGGCAATTCCACTCTTAACATCAAGGTAGTTTTTAACTGAGAAGTTGTAGTTTATGATCACCTTAAAAACTAACTGTAGACAGAATTCTTGAAAGCTGTAAAAAATAAACCTGTGATTTTTTAAAATTTATTCTTTTTTTTTTCCTCAGATGCAGAGACATTAAAAAACATGGATTAGAATGTGGAAAAATTGCATGATGCAACAGACTCAGGTGGGGGAGGAGAACAGGAAAGTGTTAAAAAATATATTTAAATATTTATTTTTTCAATTATTTTTTGTGTGTTTTGTTTAGGGAACAATCTCTTAATTCAAAATATGTAGAAAATAATGCTTTATAATACTGTTGTTTATAAACTGTTATTTGTATTTGTGTAAAAATAAACTTTGTAACTATTTTATAAGTAGTATTGTTTTATTACAACTTTGTCTTTTTTAAATTTTTGAAGCTTTTCAAATAATTTATATATATATATATATATATATGTTACATTTTGGCTGTAAAAACATATAAATTATATTATCTTTGATAAAATTAGCTAAAAAGTTCTTCAATAAACATGCAAGCATGCTTATTTCCTGAAAAACCTTTAAATTGTATTTTTCTGTTGTATCATTAAAAAAATCTTAGAATAAAAAAAAAATCTTTTGAAATGCAGTGATAACCTTTAACTGATGTTACCGGTCTCTCAGACCGCGGCTTTTTTCAGTTTTTACAGTTTAACTTTCAATTTTCAGTTTAACTACAAACACTATCGAAATTTTGTTCCGTTTGGAACTTTTGTACTATCACCAGAGATTTTGAATAGGTGAATTTTAATTATAACACTTCTGTGCAAAACGTTTAGTACAAAAACACCATACTATGAGTTAGTCGTGCCTTTTATTCATCTTTCGTTGCAGCGGTCTCACAGACCGCTTCACACTAGTTATGTGATAATTTCTGGGACATCAGTTAAAGGTTAATATCCAGAATGTGTGGTATTTCTAATAAACATTTATTTATGTTACAGTAAAAAAAGTAATATCTTACTAAATCCGTAAGTAAGTTTTATTTGATGAAATACATGGCTATTAAGTTTTCAAATTCAATTATCCTATTTTTAGTTTAGTTTTCAAATTATCTTAGGATGTTCTTTTGCCTTTTTCAATTTATTACAGTTTTCTTACTTGCCTTTAAAAACATTTAATATTAATGTATGCAAATTATTAGAGAAATGTTTGTGTGGTGTGTCCAATAAAAGTTTGTATATTGATAGCTATTTATGAAATTTATTTCAGAAAGGAATGAGTTCCATGAATTTTTCTTAATGACAAGTAATAAATAATATGTATAAGTTTGTTTAGAAAATCAAACCTGCTAGCATTTTTTTTTTTTTTTTGCATATTTTTTGAGGGCGTAAATAAGAAACAATTATTTGATTCTGAGATAAAATATTTCTGTTACTGTTATTTTTTATTTTGAGTTTTAATTGAGGCAAGTCAAAAGCAATGTAATTTAAGTTTATGATTCATTTTTTTTTTTTTTTTTTTTTTTTTTTTTTTTTTTTTTTTTTTTAAGGAATGTATTTGAAATGAAAGCTGTGTGTTTTAAATAAAATGAATGCGATATGAATGATGGTAAGGGAAACAATATTTGGGGATTTATCACTTTCCCGGCTAACTCAAAAATAACCGATCTTTCCTTAACCCTTTGAGGGACAAGTAATTGTGTTTTTGAAATGTCGGATTCACGCCGGAATCCGCAAAAAGATTTATTGCCAAATAAGGAAAAGCAAGTTTACGATTTTTTCCCACCAAAGTTAGAAAAGTAAAATTTAATAAATTTTTTCTGGTGCAAATCCTCATTAATCGTAGGTGAGATAAAATATATCCCACTGCGCCTCAAGGGGTTAATATAAGTTAAATGCAAATAAATCCATCACCTGTAAAAATCGTTAATTAATAAAATTTTAAAACGAATGATCAACTCATTTTCTATTTATTTGTTATCCATCTCGAGAAGATAGATCATGCAAAATGATGATTGTTAATTGCCGAATACACTTACCATTCTTATTTACCAAATGCATTCAAAACAGTAACTTGATATGCATTTGTTAAGTACATAAAATCAGATTGATGAATTTCAGCTAAGATATTTGATTACCTAATCTTCCGTAATCGAGTCTACTGCCAAGATTAAAGTGTAACAAAAAGAATATCAGCAACAATATAGCTTAATGTAAATGTAGCTATCATTAAAGTATTTTCACAAAAAACATTCCATTGCACCAAATCTTATTAGCTAAAACACGCCAATAGGCCACTGACCCGATTACGGAAGATAATAGGTTTAAAAATCTGCGTTGTCGAACATATTGCAATTGATAAGCAAATGGACATGAAGCATAAACGCCTAAGTGATTGTATTTGTAAAGAAAGATGAAATACGTAACAACAAAAAATATATGATATGTTGCCATGATCGCAAAGAGTTCTTGGTACTTTTATGTTAACCAGGTGCAAATCTCGCAAATAGCATTTTTTATTCACTTACTTTGATAACTTAAAACAATGCTTTAATGTTAAAATTAAATGGTTTGTTATTTATCAGGTTTTTTTTTTTATTAATTCTTTTGAAATAAGTGAAAGTCTTGGATTTAAAAATTTTCTGTTTTAAATTAGCTATGCATTTTAAGGAAAATGAATGAAAGGGTTATATTTTAAATGAAATTAATGCAACAAAAAAAATGCAATGGGATTTTGGATATTTGGCCATTATCACCTACACCCTGCTGACATAAAAGTACAGAGTTCTTGATTTATCTATCAGAATCTTCTGATTTGGCGAAGACTTGAGCAAGTAAATTGAATTATGAATAATAAAAAAAGCATGATACAATGATACTATATATTTTAAGGAAAACCAAACAGGTCGCCAGGGACAGCTAGTTGTACAAGAAATTAGAATTGCTTTCGAATCTACTTTAAACTATAAGTCCTTGTCTACTCAGTCTATACAGGGTGTATCTAAACTTTTGGGCAAAACTTTAAGGGGTGATAGTATACATCAAGACAAACAATATTAAATAGGAAACTAAGGGTTCCAAACGTCTTCCGAAGGAGATAGGCGCCATTAAAGTTTAGAGTCCAAATTTTCAAATGATTATAAAAAACGGAAAAATTTGTCGATTCGTTTGCAGTTTTCGCTAAAACTATTTTTTATGTCAGTATTTTCTTGAAAATAAATTTTAAAGGTAAAGTTCAAAAAATGCTGATAGAGGGTGCTTTAGACTTTGGAGTAACGAACAACTATTTTTTACCGTTATTTTTTGTATTTCATTAAATACTTTCAAAAGTTTAGACTTAAACTTAAATTTTGAGTTCAAAATCTGTTCAGTTTCAAAATCTGTTCAGTTTGCGCTACTTAACCACTCAAAACAATTCAGATTTTGAGCTCAAAATTTAAGTTTAAGTCTAAGCTTTTAAAAGTATTTAATGAAATACAAAAAATAACGGTAAAAAATAGTTGTTCGTTACTCCAAAGTCTAAAGCGCTCTCTATCGGAATTTTTTGAACTTTAACTTTAAAATTCGTTTTCAAGAAAATACTGACATAAAGAATAGTTTTAGCGAAAACCGCAAACGAATCGACCAATTTTTTCCGTTTTTTATAATCATTTGAAATTTTGGACCCTAAACTTTAATGGCGCTTATCTCATTCGGAAGACGTTTGGGACCCTCAGTTTCCTATTTAATGTTGTTTGCCTTGATGTGCACTATCACCCCTTAAGGTTTTGCCAAAGAGTTTAGATACACCCTGTATAGCATAAAAATGTTTAGCATCTGACAAACCTCCGATTATGCGGAATCTTGCACAAAACACGCACAACCCCGAAAAGTACGACTATTAGTGTACAGGTAAAATATATATACCAATAAGTGAGTAATATACGACAACTGATGGCCATTCACCAAAATTTGGGAAGAACTTCGTTTTTACACAAAAAATGAAGATCCTTGAATCCCCCCCAAAATAAAGTTACTTAACCATGTTTTGGGGAGCATTTTTAACTCAGGGAAGGGGAAGGGCAAAGCTAAAAAAATTTTAAGTAGGTCAACAGAGGGTTATCGTTTATTATGTATTTTTTTTTATCGAATGATACCATCCGCAAGTCGATACGATCTTTCGCTACATAGTTACGGCAGGTTTCATGAATCCGAAGTCGAAAATTATACTTTACTGCAGGTAAAATAGGTTTTTACAGCAGCAACTGATGGTCATTCACGAAAATTGGTAAGAACTTCATTTTGACACTAGAAATGAAGATCCAATAAGTTCCCAAAAAGTGAAGTAATTTTATTGTGTTTTTTTTGGGGGGGGGGGGGGGACGCTTTAACTCTGTAAGGTAGAAGAACTAAAATTATTTTAAATAGGTCAAATGGGGTACCGTTTGTCATGATGTTTTTAATTCTGAATCAATGACACCGTACGCAAGCCGATACGATCATTCATTACAAAGTTAAGGCAGGATATAAGTGGATTTTGGCAATTTAAATGGCTTTGGAGTAAACTCAAATGATTCTGATTTTGATTATTGCTATTTTGAAGACATTTAAGCATTTTGATATTATAATGATTAAACTTAATGATTTAATATGATATAAAGAACATGGTTTGAACATAAAATAAATGTGACAAAACTATGCTAAAAAATAAAGTATAATTTTCCACTTTGTATTCATAAAACCTGCTGTAACTGTCTCACAAATGATCGTATCGACTTGCGGATGGTTTTATTCGAATCAGAATTAAAAGATACATATGAAACTATACCCCACTTGACCTATTTAAAAAATATTGAATTCTGTCCTTCCCCCCCCCCCCTCCCGTGTTAAAATGTCCCCTTTTGCCTCCAAAATACGATAAACAACATTAATTTTTGGGGACTCAACGTATCTTAATTTCTAGTGCCAAAACGATGTTTTTATCAAATTTTCCTGAATAGGAATCAGTTATTACTGTAAAAAGCTATTTTACCTGCACAAGTATAATTTTCGACTTTGTATTCATAAAACCTACTTAACTTTGTAAGAAATGATCGTATCGACTTGTAGATTATTTTATTTGATTCGGAATTATAAATTACATAATAAACAATGTTCTACTTCACCTACATAAAACTTTTTGAGTCCCCCCACCCCTCCCTGAGCTAAAAATGCCTCCGTCTTTTGTCCCCAAAACAGGGTACAACAACTTTATTTTTTAGCACTCATCGGATCTTCATTTCGAATATCAAAACGAAGCTCTTCCCAAGTTTTGGTGAATGGCCATCACTTGTCTCAAAAAATCTTATTTTACCTGTACTACACGTAAAATTCAGAGAATTAACAACATTGCTATGAAATTACAGCATACTTGCAGATAGCTTGACATGACAAGAATCCAAGTTTGCAATGCATTTGCAGATAGTGTGTCATGGCTAGATTGCAAGTTTACATTGCATTTGCATGGCAATATTACTAGTTTGCTATGAGTCTGCAGTCAATTTGAAGAACAAGACTGCAACTTGCACGACAAATTAGCTGCAAGTTCAAAGTATGGTGACTTCGGAGTTTGCATAATCTTGTTGCAGTCTTGTTATGAACTTTCAGGCTTGTCATGCTGAGCTTGCTGCAACTTTGCAACTTTGCAAAGTAAGATTGCTGAAAATTTTCTGCAAATTAAAAATTCTATCTGGGATATATATACATTCTTGTATCAAACGTCAAACAAAATCTTCATTTTGGCGCCCCCCTTCATCTTCTGTTAAAGTGGTGCCCCCTCTGCCCCCCCCTAGTTTCGGCCCTGCCTTCGGGGCCCCCTTGTGCCAGAGGCCTTCGGCAATCGCCGACCAGCTGACCTGGCCAGTCCGGCCTGGTAAAGCCCATTGATTAATTCATTGTCAACTAAAACGCACCAACTTTGCACTAGTCTATGGACCATACAAATATAGTTATATAAAAACAATGGACTTTACTCACGAATGGCAATAGCCACACCTCTGCGGGTAGGTACACCTCCAAAAAAGTCTGTTTATTGGACGATGGGGAAGAAGTGTTAAGGTGCGTTTTCACTGGTCGACTCAAGGTCTAACTTAGCTAACTTTTTACCTAAGCACAAGATTTTAGGTCGTTAGAACGTGATTTTGAAGGATTGATCTCTGTTCAATCCTAAGCATCGCTTACCCAAGCGCAGCCAATTAAAAAAGAGCTTTTTTATAGTAATAGCGGCGTTGTGAATGTAGAATATTTATACTTTATAGCGTTGTTGTATTTACTTAAAATTATTCTTTTCTTACGTCAAAGAGGAATCTATTTTTTGTGATTGAAGCAAAATGGTAAGTTTTATTGACATGTTGAATAGATATCTTTTATTATTGTCTTTTAATTTAATAAATAGTAGGTAATCATACGGATTGTTTAAATTGTTGCACTTTTGTAGGATAAATATCGCTATACTTGGTAATCATTCTGATACATTTTATTAATATTGGAATACCAATTATATACTTCGTTTAAGGATTTCATTTCTGATATAAGAATGAAGATATGTCCAGTTCTCAAAATTATTTTATTTTTATTGAATGTTAGTAGTATACAAAGAATAAAAGTGTTTTTTTAATAATATTTGTTTCTTTAAATGAATTATTTGCTTCATTGATTATATTCGGTTACCTGATAGGGTATTTCTGATCTATGTAGATTTATATTTCCCTTTGTTCACTTAAAATAATTGTAAGTATTAAGAAGGATATTGTTTACTGTAGCCCATTGATATTTAAATGGAAAATTAATTACAGGCAAACTTCAATCCAGTTTTGCTTATTGTAGGTAATTGATCCTGCATGTTTAAGCAAGCATGTAAACAAAATTTCTATAAAATAAATAAGCCAATGTATTTTGTATTTTCCTGTTCTCTTTTAAGCAAGAAAGATCAGATTGCAAAACAGTTTGCTCTTTATTCCTTTTCAGATATTTACTGTGAACTTTGCCATGTAAAAAAAAAACCCTGCTGATCTATTTTTTATTTTATTTTTAATGCATTTCACCTACAGATATGCTATCTTTCTTTTTGTTGTTAAGATTAATGTTGAAACTTTTATGAAGATTTATAACTTTGTATGAAGTTTAAATCAATTGAGAGATATTCAGACCATATGTAGCTTTTCTATGTGCCCATTTTGAAAAATTTGTACACATTACCTTCCAATTCGATACATTATCCAAATTATTCCAATAAATGCCTATTCAATGTATTTTAAGTTAAATCAACATGTCTTGTTAGTGGCGGAGTGATTATTTTCATTGATTGAAAAAGGGCACAGATGTCATATTCGCCCCATATTGGCGCGATTTTTTTCTCACGCCAATGTCATATACGCAACGGGTACTTAACTGGCGCCAAAGTATCGTTATTTTGCTTGATGTGGTAACCCGGATTATGTTATTTATGCTGTTGGTGTTTTCGCCAAATTGGCAACCGAAAAAAAGCGCGCTAATATGGGGAGAATATGACATCTGTGCCTGAAAAAGTATTGATACCTAAAATCTGCCACTAAGCAAAAAAAAAAAAAAAAAAGTGTGGACCAGCCTTACATAGTATCCCCATCTTGTTTGTTACCAGAGCAATTACACTAATTGGTTTTATTGTAAAAGATGAATAAAAGGCTGGTTGGGGGGGGGGGGGAGGAGATATGTTTTTATGTATTAAACGTTTCTAGTGTTTTCTTTTTGGAAGTAAAAAAGTGTTCTTAAAAGATGCAAAAAGGGTTTGTTGTTTCTATTCATATGAATGAGACTTAAGTGTTTGAAAGTAAGAAAAAAAAGCATTTTTAAAAGATAAAAAATTTGTTTTAAGACGACAAAGTGTTTTTGTTTTATTTTCTTAATTATATTTAGTGTCATCAGAGCAATTACGTGATACAGTTGGTATGATTTAAAATTAAGTATCGACCGAAACTGAAATTTGTTAAATCTTGATTCTTCAATTGCTTTTTACTCTTATTGTTTTATTAATAATTATGAATACAGAGAAAAGGAAAAATTTAAATGTGAAGTCACATTGCAAATAATGTTTTTAAAGAAATTAGTGGTAAGGTAATCTTTCAAAAATTAAAAGGAGATTATAATACATCTGTTCCAATTAAAATTATGACAGAAACTTTCTTATAATTAGATGTGAGTATTTTATATGTATAATAAACTTAATCTTTTGTAGAAAGATTTTAAGGTCCACCAGAACAATTTTAAGCATGTGCAGGTAGGACATTAAAGGATTAATATAACTGTTTATGTATTTAAATGTAGTTTTATTAAAGTCTTGTAACAGTTGATGGAATTTAGGCCTAATGTAAGTGGAAGCATGTGTAATTTTATAAATCGTTGCTTAGGGATAAAATTCTTTTATGAGGTTTTTGTTAATGTTACAAATGATACTATTTTAATAAATATATATAATCAGCTATTTTCAGTTTCCCATATTTGATTTTGAGTAGTACTTTAATAAAAAATTGACATTTAGTACCGTTTAAATAAAATTTTTATTTAATTTTTGCGTTATATTTTGGGCTTAGTGTACGTATTCACCTTCAACTGTTTTTTGTGTTGAGGCCTTTTGTGAGTCTATATTACAACTTTATGCTAAAACTTGATAAAAATGTAATGTAAACAAAGGAACTATTTTGCAGTATCGTATCTTTTTTTAAATACGATGCAATAAATTTATTCTAATATTTATAGCATTTTAAGTGTTTTTTTTCATAATTAGCATTCTGTAATAAATATTTAGATGATATAGTGGCAAAACTATATCTAATTTTGTCTATAAGCATACTTAAATTTCTTAATAATTAATTAGTCATTAGTAAGTAATATTAGCTTTTTAAAAACTATATCTGTATATGTATGCATGTATTAATTTTTTTTTCTCTCTTTTAATTTGCTAGTTGCTTTAGCTGCTTCAGTTTATGATAGAAATACAACAAGGATGGTAGGTGTTAAGCTATGCTATGATCTGTTCATCAGCAGCATCAATTATTGTCCTAACATGATGATGATCGATGTAGAAAGAGCAAAGTCAACTAATATCTAGTTGAGTTGAAGCTTGTTGGCTCCTTACTCCTGTGTTGGCCCGTTGGAATGCGCCTGGGAGACTATTAGGTTAGAAATAATCTTTTAGTCTTTTAGAGGCAAACTTGCAGGCTAAAACACATTTTGTATGCAGCATTGAAGCTACACTACTTTTTTATTTTCCTGTATTGCCTATCTTTATGAAAAGTAAGTCACTTTTGTTTTTAAAAAAAAAATTGTGTTCTATTATGTACTGCTAAGGTAATAGCAAATTCTATTTAATGTTTTCTGATTTAAGACATTAATTTCTAAGGAATTTAGTAATTATCAATTGCTGAAATTTAAATTAGAACAAACACTTAGATTAAAATAAAGACTATAATATAAAATTAGATTATTGTTTATGGAAACATGCTGATATAAGCATAAAAATTTAAAGCACCTTTTTATTGGTATACTCGGATTAGTGTTGACTGTAGAAAAAAAGGGATTCCAGGTGGGAATTTTTAAAAAAGGACACTCATATACCTTGTTCACAAAAATATTTTGAATTGTGGTTTGTTTAGAGTCCTTTTTTATCAATGAAATTTTGCTATGTTTTCCCGCAACTAATTGACAAATTTCTCTTTTTTTTTCTTACTGACGATAAATTTCACAAATTTTTCCGATGACTGAATGACGATTTATGCAATTTTTCCCCATAACCGATTGACTAATTTTGCGATATTTTATTTCTACTAATTGGCGAAATTTGCGGGGTTTTTCTTGCAACTGATTTGCAAAACTCGTGATTTTTTTAATATACAGTTGATGGATGAATTTTGATGAGTTTCACTGCAGCCAATCAACGAGTTTAATTATTTTTTTCCATAAACAGTTTGTGAATTTTTTAATTTTCCCCCACGACTTACTAGTGAAACTTTCAAGTTTTCTTTTCATGCGATCAATGGCCGAACTAAGCATTTTTTTCCGCGGCTGATTGAAGAATTTTGCGATTTTTTCCCTCCCATAACCGACTGGCGAATTTTTTGTTTTTTTTCTTCACTCAACCGATTGACAAATCTTACAGTTAAATTGAAAGGGAGCATCAAAAATTGCAGTATGGAATACCGGGTGTATAAAATAATTAAAAAGGTGTACCGGGCACAAACACTAGTTAAAAAGGGCTGCCAGATGCATAAATTAATTAAAGAGGGTTGCGTCCTGCCAAATTGGTCTAGATTCAACACTACATTTAGAATAGAATATTTATGAATAATGTGGAGGTGAAAACAAAAATTATATAAGCGGCATTGACAGAAATATTCGGGTTTTTTTCTTTAGATGCACACTACTCTGTGTTGAATCATGCAAATGTTGGCACAGAATTAGCAGAAATATATGCTTGTACATATCGCTCGTGGTCTGCAATAGTGGCACAACTCAAAAAATACGAATTTTGAGTTAATGCGCTCTCCAGCATTGCAGATTGGTATTCTTCCCAGCTCAGCAACAGCAGCATATCTTGTAGTTCAGTATTTCACCAACAGATGGCAGAAGTGCCGCTGTTGCCTTATATATGATATAATCTGAATGCATCATCATATAATCATATTTATCATCAATATAACATGGGATATGAGGATACTTTTTTTTTTGCATTATTATTAATTGAACCCTTACAGAGTCATTTAGTACTACTTAACACTTATGACAACAATGAATCGTGTAAATTTTGCATTTCATTACAAGGCAAAACTTTAAACCCATTAATCTCAGAAACTGATTTTTTGAGTTGTGCCACTATTGCAGCCCATAAGCGATATAATAATATATCATGCATTCACCATTTTTTTACTTTTTTGGTTTTGGTTGCAGATTTTTTAATTAATTTACTTTCACTTTAGGAATCGGTTCCAAAAGTAAAAATGTCCTCCTGAAAAAAAAAAAAAAAAAAAAAAAAAAACTGCAAGCAAAATATCGAAAAAATAAAAGAGTCAAATGTAGAAAATGACAGGCTATCCAATGAAAAAAAATATATATATATATATATATATCGAGATGCAAATAATATTTTTAAAAAAAAATCTTCCCATAGGTTTAACATTAGCTTGTGAGCGCCTTCGCATGAAAGGATGGGAGTCTTAACCTTTTGAGCATACTGATGTATTTAAAAAACTAAGAAAGATGAAATTAGTTTGCAACTTTTAATAATTTTTAAAAGAAATGGATGGAGTAAAGTGTCTTTTTTGCTTATTTTTAAGTATCAGAATTGAATTTCTTTGAAACGAGAGTATACTCTTCCAGAAAATTTTCCTTGAATGTAGAATTAAAACATTTCTTTCATTATGGTGTTTATTTTTCATACCATTTAAAATATTTTCATACTATAGTACTTTATAAATAAGAATAATACCTATATAGATATCTAAAATTATCATGTTTCTTTAGATCGAAGACATCCTCTTGATCGAAGAAGAAATATATTATTTTGACATAAAAAGAATTTTTTTTTTGTAATCTAGAAGACAAGCAAATACGAAGCTATTATTATGGTTGGTTGGTTGTGTTTATGACGGCCAATTATCAGCACGAGGGATATAGGCCAAAGGGGGGGGGGGGGGTCTTTCTAAGGGAAGCTGATCCGTATTTACACTTGGAAAACTAAGGTTCGAAGAAAACTCTGAACGATTAGGCCGACGGGCATGATTGGGATCGAAACCAGCAGTTCCCGTCTACTAGCTTCGAGAGCAGAACCTCTCGGCCACTGATGGGGCGCTACTATTATGATCTCCATCATTCACAAAACCAATACTAGAGGATACTCCCGTTTTATTATCCTCATTGCTATTACCAAGAGTAGACTCGTCTTACCTAATACTCCAGATTTGTAAAAATGATGTACACCTGAGTGCTTCTTTTGGCAATAAATTTTAGTATTTTTAGGAACTTAATTATTAAATATTAAATTAATTTTAATGCATTTTTATATTAGAGTCACAGGTGATAAATCACCAAATATTCTTTATGGTTACAATAACAGCAGAGTTAATTAAAATATGCCATCTGGCTGTGAAACTGTAACAATGAAATATTTTAAACAATTTAAAGGTAAGAAATGAAATATAAATAAGAAATAAAGAGATAATTTTTAATTACAAAAATAAAGAAATATTTTTTTAATCTGCTTTTATCAATTAATAATTTAATATTAAGTAAATTATAATTAAACTTTGAAAAAATAATTTAAAGAAATTCTCAATTCATAGTTTAAAAAATGTTTTTTTCGCCTTTTCTATTGTCATATCTGAAAAAAAGAAGAGAGAAAAAATAATTTTTTTAATAAATTCAGTAGTTCATGCTTTCTACCAAGTCAAAGTGGTGAATTTTCCATAATTAGTCATGCCAAATTAATGTATTGTAACAGAAGTTTTTTGAACCAACATGAATTACAGTCCTGAAATTAAGCATGATACTTATAAATGTTTAATGTTTATAAAAGAGCAGTTTAAATTTAAAAAAAAAAAAAATCTTTTATACTTATTTAGTAGCAACTATCATAGTTTAATATTTAAACTGACTGAGAGGCAACACAACATGTTTTATTGGCATGTTATGGTTGGAGATATATTGATTAGTGAAATCATTGTTATGCCAATTGACTCGATTATTCAAATTCACAACATTTTCGGGTACCTTATGTCAGTCAAGCACATGAGATAAACCAGGGCTGAAACTAGCCTTTCTTCACCTGGCATAAACATAGATTTTGCTCCCCCCCCCCCTTTCCCGCTCTCTGCAAAGTCAATTTACAAAGATAATTTTAATTCTAATAGCCGACTTATTTGAAATTTAAAATATGTAACAAAAAAAAAATACATAATACTAAATTACGTAATCAACTTTGTCAAATATCGATCCATTAAAATCTTGAAAATGAAATCCAAAGGAAGTGACATGTAGAAACTCGTAAGATAATGTTAAACTTATAGGAGCATTCTTTTTAAATTTCTCACTTGCATTTTAATATTTTTAAATGATTTTTTCTGTTTGGTATAGCTGAGGTTGATCCCTCCCTAACTGGGTAAATGTTTACTTTTTTAATTTTGATTGCAGCTTTATACATATATATACAAAGTTACTTTCACTTTTTGAACCGGTTCCGAAAGCTAAAATAGCCTCATAAAAAAAACTGCAACCAAAATCAAAAATGTACAACCTAACACAGTTAAAGATCAAACTCAGCTACCTAAAGAAAAAAAAAATCATTTAAAAATATTAAAATTAAAGCGAGAAATTTGAAAAGAATGCTCCCATATTTAACTTTAGCTTGCAAGTCTCTTCACGTGACTAGTGTAGGTTCTTTAGAAATCAAAATTCAGTTGGCACCCCCTTCGTTTTCTGTTCTGTCACCCAGGGCACATGCCCCCTCTAGTTTCGGCCCTGAGATAAACCATTAAATATTATTCCTATTGTCATCATTTGTATTAATTTCTTTTAAAATATAAACCTCTCATTCATTTTAATTGAAATACAAATTTTTCATTTAAATACATATATTACATACATTTAAAATATGTGCCTTTCACTTATTTCATTAAAAAAGGGAATAAAATAATAATAATGAGAAATAATACAACGAACCAAAATATGTTATTTTAACTTTAATACATTGTTTCTAATTTACACAAGTGAAAACTAAAAAGTATTATTGCCGAAGGGAAAAATAATTGCAAGATTTGCTTCCAACTAACATAAAAGTACCTTTTATGTTAGTTTGTGTTTAACGTTATGTTAGTCATGTGTATGTCAAAGATTTATACCCCTTTATTCTTCTTTGTAAAAGAAGCCCTCTCACAAAATTATTTTCCATAAAAGCGACTTCACAGAATAAGAAAAAATAGTTGGAATTTAAAATGTGTAATTTGCAAACAAAACAAGCTCACGAAAATAATATAGCAGGAGGACATTTAAAAAAAGGATTATTAAATGCTTACTTTGAATTTAAACAACTGAATTCAATTTTTCTCAATTCAAAGATGAAAGAGGGTTTACCCTCCCACCTCCCAAAAAAGAAAAACCTTGTATCGAAGACTTGCATCCCTGATATGTGAAATCATGAAGTAAAACTTACAATTTTAAGTACATTTATTTTGCATTTTACTGTGATTTTTTTTTATTTGGCGAGGGGGATCACAAAAAGTAGATGTAACTATATTAGATAATTTTATATTGTTGTGATATGGTAAGAGAATCTGCCAGTGTATCTAAATGCTAGTCTCACATAGGCATAGAGATGTATGTGCTCATGGGTCCCGAGTCCCACCACTAATTTCTAAAATATTCTTTTTCACTCTTATATAAAAAGGTTTTATTTTTTTATTTTATACTATTTTATTTAAGCTTTAAAGGAGTTTTTTCACAGATATTTTTTTTCCTTGAATTTTGCTATACTTTTCTTCTTTTTCTTTTGTTACAGAGATAAAACATTATTAGGAATTTTTAATCCTAAATTTTCCATTCTTTAAAAATTATAATAAAATTTTAAACGTTTGAACTTTTGTAAAAAACTAAAATAGAAAAAAAATCCATATTTCAAAAAAATAATAAAATAAAAATAAACATTCTTAAATGTTAACTTTTTTTGTGATTTATGAAAAACGTTTCACAAATATCAGTGAGTACATCCCTTCATAGAGTAAGTATGTCTCCCAAGCGGGTCTGAACATTCAAATTTTTACATTGTCTTAACGTTTTATTTAATTTGTGATTTATTTAACAAATTTCACTTACTTTTTTTAAAAGGGAATTCAAAAAGTAACATTAAATTTGTGTCGAACTCTATTACACATACACGTACTTGTGTGAAAAATAATTTATTCAATGTGCATTTAAATGCATAAATCATAGCGACTTAGTGTTTTTATTTAATTTAGGAATATAACTCCATTGCTACAATTTGAAGTTTGGTTAAACAATGATTTGTGGGTGCTTTTAATGCCCTTTAGTGGAGAAAACAGTCAAAACTTTCGATTAATTTCTATACAAAATATTTTCTACTAACAATGACAACAGCAACAAACAATTATTTGTTTACAATTGACATGACATCTGATCGATTTGTAGACAGTAAAGCCGTAAAGTAGACGCTTGCGCAGTAAAAACTTGCCTTTGATTGGTTGGCGTAAGGCTTTTATCTGAAACCAGTGAAAACGCTCTTAGGTTAACGTTCTGGATCACTAGGGTTTTTTAGGTCGTTAGAACGACCAGTGAAAACGCACCTTTATATGTTCTTATTCTACACCCGTATTCTTGCAAGTTACGAAACGAATTTGCGGCGAATTGTGACGTCAGGTGAAAACACTCTTTCGCACCCTATGCCATTTCGCATCTCGCGAAAAGTGCTATTCTGGGATCAGCTTTCCGTACGTTCGAAAGTGATTATGGATGCAGGATGCCATTCGAAAAGGCGGGGATAACTCCTCCCAAATGTACGTCAATTTTACTGATTACGATGAGCGATATTATGATATAGCCAATGGCAATCCATCACACATTAATCGAAATAATCATTATCGTATCATAGTTTCATCCTAAACAAACGTAGAACTTTCGTTTCAATGGCAGCTTGCTAGCTAGTGTTTGTAATTCATTTGGCGAGGATAATTTTTGCCGTATAAGATAATTTCAATCGTAAAGAAATTCCTTTTATGATGAAAAGCTTGTTCCAGAATGTCTGCATACTAACTATTGAAGTGTAGTGTGTTTACTTGTGCTTACTTTCTTGTCATATAAAACTTTTGACTGAATGAATATTGCCTCATGTATGTGTTGATCAAACGCCACATACTTTGGCAATAATGATTCAGTTATTTCTACAAATGATCCTCCACCCTCCAGCACCAGGAACAAGATAATTATAAAATTGTTCTATGCAGTACTTGTTCTAGAATTATACAGACCTTAATAGGTAGGAAACCAGCAATATTCATTTTTATTATTTATTTTAAAGCTGAAAAATGGTATACTTTTATAAGAGAAATTTTTAATTTTACCGTTGTAAATAAGAGTATTTTTTGCAATTTAGACAAAAAAAATGGAATGTGTGAATTATAAACATAATATTACAAATGATCATAGTTATCTACAAAGCTACTTTATATTAAATATAGGTTATTTTATATAGTAAAGGATATTTGTTAAATTGCAGCTAGTATAAGTGAGGGTGTTCATACAACACAGCACAATGTTTTATTTATTTTATGCTTTCAAAAGTAAAAGCTAATTGCTATTTCAAATCCCTGTTTATATTGCTCTATTTTTTTTATTATATTTAATCTTTATATGCTTAAAAGCAGGGTTGGCATGGTTTAAACCAAGTGGTTTTAACCACGGTTTAAACCAATTGGTTTTTTTGTCAAAAAAACCATTTGGTTTTTTTAGAAAAAATCTAATATAATATTTTCTTTTTTTTGTAATTTAATTGTTTTAAATTATAGATAGAAGTAATTTCTACTTTTAACACTTCATCTCAGCAGTCAACATGAGACATAATGAGCCTAGGTCATGTTTCTATGCATGTAGAATGAAAATTAGCATGTGCTGATGAACATATCTGGTACCCTAAAGATTTTTCTTAAAACATGTGAAATTAGAAAAGATAAAATAGATAAATAATATTCAATATTAGCATAAAATATTTTCATTTAAAAAATGCAGATTATTTACAGTAGTTAATAACAAAATACAATGATCTTTAAGATTTTGGTTAAGTTGTAAAAGAAAATTTTCTGGAATGGGGAAGATCATCCTTAAAGAATTTAAAAGAATAACTTAAGATATTAAATTGAATAACACAGCTTGCAAAAATTGAGTGCTAGTTATAGCATTTCAATAATACCAATCAATCTTTTCTGTTAGTTGCTGAATCTAATGGCCAAAAATGTTGCCTTGGACACTTGAAGTTATCACTCAGAAAACAAAATAACCAGAAGTATTTAATTATTAAAAAAAATAATAATAACAACAACCACAGAATAATATATTATATTCATGAAACTGCATCAAATGTTTATTGATTGATTATTATATTATTAATCAAAGGATTCTTTATACGATTTTCAAGGTATCAATGTTTCACTGTGTAGAGCAGTTTACTAGTGTACTTTGAACATAAGACATAGCTGTTACTAATAATGTTTAAATTAGAAATGATTCCAATTTTCTATATAATTGACTGTAATTATTTAATTTAAATATTTTCACAAGCTATATTACTTATATAATATCCAAAAATGTTTATTTTATCACCAGATATGCATCTGTATGCAATAGGAAATTATATTTAAAAAAACCTGGTTTAAACCAAAAAAACCTGGTTTAAACCAAATAAACCGTTTTTTTTGGTTTTTTACAAAAAAACGCGGTTTTTTTCCAACCCTGCTTAAAAGTGAATTAGTTTTTTACCAAGTTTAAGTAGTTTTAGTACTAAGTGAATGAGGTTTTTTTTTGCTTTTTTCAGATTAATTTAAATAAGTTTTTCTAATTATTAATTTAGTTTTAATGATTTAGTAAAGGATATTTTACTTTAAAATTTTGATTTAAAAAAAAAATCACAAACCCTGCTTAGAGAGTAAAAATAAACTTTATGAATTTAAATATATTAGTCATACTGATAAAGAAGAAAACCTTTACAGGGAGTAAAAAATCTAATTCCGAGTCTTAAATATTTCATTAGGAAAAACTAAAAAAAAAAAAAAAAAGTGACATTTCTACTATTACTGTATTTCTTCTAATGTGATTAAATACAGCCCCCCCACCCCCCCCAAAAAAATAAATAAATAAAAGCTTTTGAAATCTATTCTCTCTAAAAATAAATCACATAAGTTAGTTCTTTTTCTTTTCTTTCTCTTTTTTTAAATTTCATTTCTTAAATTTGCATTTTAAAAACAGACAATAAAGAAATGTATTTAATTTATAATGCTTATTTTCATAAATGAATAAAGTTGTCCTTTTTTTTCACTTAACCTTGTGATGAAAATACAAATTATGTGAAAAATCTTGATTTCTGTAAAAAATCAAGAAATAAAGCACTGAATACATTTGTAAGATAGAAAATGCTTGCAAAATGGTTTTCTAGAAAGCTTTCAATCACTATTTCAATATTACAGCACATCAACAACCCCCCCCCCCCCTACCAGCCTAACATTATATTACATGTAAATAAATGCTTATCAGCCCTTTTCATCTTATTAAAATAGTGATTGATAGTTCTGAAAGTCAAAAGACTCATTAATGCAACTTATTATTTACTTTATATTATATATATAACTCTAATAGAAGGGCATATTTCCCCCTGCTAAAGGCTTTAATAAAACCTCCAAAAAATTCAACTTTATATAAAGTAGCAAAGCTGTTCACCTTTATGCAGAGATAATCGGTAGAAGCCTTCAATGGTATTACTTGTTTTCACGGATAAGATAATTTTTATGTTATCTTTCATAAGAAAAATATACAATATTTTGCAACAGTTCATGCTTTTATGATTTTTTTTATTTTATATCCTTTCATTTTAATAAATTTCATGTCATTATTTATAAAAAAATTTCAAGTAACATATGCTTCATTATAAAAGCTAAACTGATCCACAAAATAAATAAAAATGAAATATGTATGTTTATGTTGTGTGTGAAATGCAGTGATACAGTTGATTGAACATGCTTATCTTTATCATATATGTTATTGGTGTTACATCACATTGCTTGAGGATAAAATTTGTTTATTGTAAATGGGTGGCAGGAATGTAAACAAGTGCAGATTCAATAGTGCAATTGATATATTGAGATATTTAATGTAAATACTTTAAGAAAGACTAAAGAAAAAAACTATTCATAGCATTAAGGTAAGACTGATAATATAAACAGTTGTTTAAACGATGTTTAAATAAGATTAAGAATGCTGACAAAAGTATTGACTCAGTAATTTGCTACATGTTTTCAAAACCAGTAAATAAATAAAGGAGAAACTAAATGTAAATCACATCCCCCCCTTCCAACCCACCCTTCTCTCAAAAGAGAAACATTTGAAATCAATTCTTTGTAAAAAATACATTTCAAATGCTTCCTTTTTTAAAGATAATAAAGAAATGCATTTCATTTTAGCTCACAGGTTATCAAAGCCTGAGAGCTAATGTGCCTGCCGGTTCTGTATGCATAGCTGCCAACCTTCCACTAATCTTCCGTAATATCTGGATTAATTTGGCCCAGGTTAACCACTTTCGAACCAGAAAATTTATTTACTGAATCTTTATTTATTTAATTCAAGGTTTCTACGTGGAACCTATTTAATTTCATTTCTTCAAAAAATTTCTGGTTCGAAACGTAATAAACCAGGGTTAAATTACACACGTATTGTGGAAGATTAGTTTGAGGTTGGCACCTATGTGTATGTATGTAATGCACTAACTATTGATAGAAACATCCGATTTGCTTTAAAAAAATTTTCTAGTTTCATTCTGATAAGGCGCTTCCGTGATTAGTTTTGGGGTTCATTGGTTAAGTACAAAGGGGGGCTACCCCCCCCCCCCTTAATTTAGACAAATGGGTTTTTCATGCAGAGTTATTCAATTTGCTCCAAATTTGGTATACCGGTTTATTATGTTAAGGAGCTGTCTTGATTAAATTTGGAGGTTTATTGGTTAAACATAAAGGGGTGGCGGGGGCTAGTCCCTCTCCCTAATTCAGATAAATGGGTTTTTCGTGCAGAATTATTCGATTTGCTTCAAATTTGATGTACCAGTTTATTCTGATATGGCGCTTCCTTCATTAGATTTGGAGGTTCATTGGTTTAAGTATAAAAGGGGGCAAGTTCCCTCCCCTTAATTTAGATAAATGGATTTTCATTCAGAATTTGCTTTTTTTTTTTTTCTATGTTCATTCTGAGAAGGAGCTTTCCTTATTAGATTTGGACGTTCATTATTTAAGTATAAAGGGGTGTTAGCCCCCCCCCCCCCCTTAACTTAGCGAAATGGTTTTTTATGCAGAATTATCTGATTTGCTTCAAATTTGGTATACCGGTTTATTATGTTAAGGAGCTTCCCTGATTAGGTTTGGAGATTCATTGGTTTAGTATAAAGGAGGGGGGGGGATAGGGGCTAATCCCCCTTCATTTATTTTTTGAGATGCATTATTTTTTTTTTAAATAAAAGTATAATATACAATTAGTGTGAATAGCCTGTGAGCTCAATGCCATCAGTTTAACTGGGCACTTTTCTTTTTCTTTATATTTATTTTCAAAAGAAAATAATAATAAAGTTTTTTCTTCAACACTGGTGAAAATAAAATTCTTTTTCCTATTTTTTTAAGATTTCTAGGAAACATCAAGAGTAAAGAAAAATCTAAATCTTCTTAAATATATCTTCATGAAATAAAATGCCTACAAGTTTAATTTTCAAAGCTTTCAATCACTATTTCAGCATAGCAACACACTATAACTTACATTCCTTTTTTCTCGTATTTTTACAGGAACATCAATTAATATTTATTTATCATGTATCCTATTAAAATAGTGATTGGAAATTTTAAAAAGTGAAACATATTCTTTTCAAAAAATTAATACCTTCTTAAAATATATATATATATATATATATATATATATATATATAATGTAAAAAGCACATTTTCAACTGTAAACAAATTAAATAAATGGCTGTCTCAAAACTCTCATTGAACTTTACTTGTCTGTTTCACATTTACTATGCAGTTTATACATGCAAGTAAGTCATTTCTATGCTTTTGATATTACTTGATAACTCTATAACAATTTCTATAAAATCAAGAATTATTGTTATTATTTTTTTAAAGACTGTCTTAAAGTTCAAACTTTCTACTTTTAGAAATATTTTCTTGTATATTTATATGTGTGTGATTAATGTATAAAACACATGAATAAAAGTTTCATTTTTCTAATAAACATTTTGAAAAATTTCTTCCAAAAAGGGAATAAAACAAACTTTCATAAAAGCAATTTTCAAAGAAAAAACTATAAACCACAAAAAAATGAAGTTAATCAGCTAGCAACCAACTTTAATCAAAGAGGCTTATATAACACTTATAGGTATTTTTTTGTCTGAAAATTTTATTCATGTAGGTATGAAATTCATTTTGTAACTATAGTAAAGATTACAATGAAAATTATGTTTTTGGGTATCTTTTCACTGGTATTTTAACTTTTACATTATTGTAAGTATATAATATACAATATTTAAAAAAAACTTCAATAATTAAATTCTACCATGTATTTATTATTCAGTTTTAGCCTTGCTATTTTAATATTATTGGAAATGCATAAATATTTAGTAACAAAGCCATTCAAATTTAGTAATAGCAGTACCAAATTGCTACTATATTTGAAAAGATGATTTCATGGGGGGGGGGGGGGAAGCAGTTTTAGCCTTGCTATTTTAATATTATTGGAAATGCATAAATATTTAGTAACAAAGCCATTCAAATTTAGTAATAGCAGTACCAAATTGCTACTATATTTGAAAAGATGATTTCATGGGGGGGGGGGGGGGAAGCAGTTTTAGCCTTGCTATTTTAATATTATTGGAAATACATAAATATTTAGTAACAAAGCCATTCATATTTAGTAATAGCAGTACCAAATTGCTACTATATTTGAAAAGATGATTTCATGGGTGGAAAAAAAAGCAGAAGTTGTGTAAGACAGCAATAGATGCATGGTTGGGGATTTAAAAATAAAGAAAACAATTTTCCAACATCATTTACACAGCACTGCCATCTATTTTTGGTACTACTTAGTTATCCCGTCGACCAATTTCGCCAAATTATACAAATTAAAATAATTTTTATTTTAAATAGCGAAAGAACAAATAAATTAGTATAACATCAATAAAAATACAAATAACACACCGAAATAAAAATCACTTGATGACGCAAACACGTGTAACTTGTTTAAAATCAAGTGAATGTGACATTTACGATCAACCGTTATTGGCATTTAATTTTATAGTTTGGCGATAGATTTTTGGTCGACGGGATAACAAAGTAGAACCTTTTTTTTATTATGTTATGATGATCACAACTATTTCAAAACAATGGCCATGGCATAACTCTGCTAATCTTTGGGTTAGATTTTCTTAGAATTTATAGACATTATCTATTGAATTCAAATTAATACACTATTAATCAGTAACAAAGCTTCTTTTTGACTGAGTTTCCGATTAATTTGATAAAAAAAAAGTATAATTAATGAAAAAATAATTGTAATACATAAATAAAATGAAGTTTAAAAAAACATTTATTCTTCACCATTTTTCAAAAATACAAGAAAGCAACAGTACATGTTTTTTCTTACACATAGATATAACAATTTCAAAAATTATATTAATATTAAATAATATTTCAGCCAGTTTGATGTACACCTCAATGCAGATTATTTCATATTCTTGGCAACTTCAAAGGAAGTGGTATACCATAGAAAACATTTTCAGCTAAGCATTCATCAAAACCTAAGGTTATATGTAAAATAAATAAATAAAATCAGATATTAATAGCATGTATGTCTTGAGATAAGTACCTATTATGTTTAAAACTATGTAGCACATAACAATTAAGTTATTAAACTCTTTGTAAAGCTGTATTTATTGGAGAGCATCTACTGCAAACCCTTGAACCTTGAAGTTTATTTTTTTTTTTAAATTATTAAAAAATATATTAAAATTTATTTTACCCATTTGACTTAAAATAATTAAATATAGATAAAGCAATTATAATTGCAAGCAAAGTGCTTTTGTTTATTATAATAATTATCATCAATTTGTTGAAAAATCCCCCCCCCCCCCTCTTGGATTTTGATTAGACAGTACCAATACTATCAGAACATCTCGGATTCTTCATATTATTTAACAAGTAGCACATTTGTAAAAACTATTATCTAATTGCTAAGCATTTTCCTATAGATTAATAAATATTTCAATTGTATTGTATACTAATATTTCACAAAATTAAATTGAAGCTGGCGAAAAAAATGACCGTTCTATAGTAATTAATCTAACGTATTATAGAACTGTAAGTAACATGAGATTTTCAAATGATCACGACCGATTTATGACATTCATGTAATCTTTTCCTTGCTAAAAATAATCCATGAAGATATATTCTATATTTTAATGAATAACTTTTAAACTCTATATAACTCTTTCAATTCATATTTATCTCCCGTAAATATATAACGAAACTTTATTATTTTCAAGCAATTGTCTATAAACACATACACACAATTTTTATTTTATAAATATATACTATGCATTTCAATCCATGATCTATCTTCATTTAAAAAAAATTCTACAACTTTAAAATCATCTCCAAACATCAGGTTTTTTTTTTTAATAAAAGTATTTTTTATAATGTACATAATTTATTTTAAAATAAATAAACAAAAATTTTGTTTTACCAAACGTCAGATAATTTTGCAAGCAAAATATCAACAAAACCTCCACACATCAAAATAACTGAATAAATACTCATTTTTTAAGCGAACTTTTAACCAAATACACTATAATATTCTTCATAAATGCAATAAAAAAGTCCTAACATTGAAAAATACTAGAAACTTACTTATTTAAATGTCCTATCGTTTGTAAACAATCATAAAAGTTGCGTTCGAAATGGGCTTTTCACATGCTTTTCACCTACTTTGAGATGGGGAAAAAATGTAAACATTCGAAATAAATTTTCGCATCTAACTTTTCGCCAAATACGAAAAGAAGTGCTCCAGAATACAGTTTTCCCTTTTCTATGCCACGATGACGTCAAAGTGATGACGCGAAGGGGGGCGTTCCGCCAAATTTTCGCATTCGGACGAAGCGAGAATACGGGTGTTATTCCGTGGCTTTTGAAAGGAAGTGACATCACAAATTCCTTTGAGGTGTGAAGAACCAATCAGAATGAAAATATACGTCACGTTTTTTTGTTTTTTTTCGCTTAGCTGATGGCTTTGGCTAGCGAGGAGCTTTTAATCAGAATAATAATTTTCGAATAAATTTGCGTCACTGAGTGAATACCTAAAGAAAAATAACATACTTTTCAGTGCTGTATGAAATATTTCTAAAAAAGATTGAGGGTGTTGGGGGATCGCTCGCTGAAAAAAAAAATATTACTGATTGTTTTTGTTTTACTATTTTTAACTTTCAGTAGTTTTCTTTTTTTTTTTTTTTTTCCTGGTGTAGTTATTCTTACGTTAAAGATGAAATATTTAAATCGGATGAATTAAGTATCAATGATTAATAATACACTGATTTATTTGTTATAATTTTTATTAATTTTGTATTTTGATTGACAAATAATTCATGATATTGGATATACAAAATTTCAACTTAAATTTGAAATCTATTTTACTATTAGCATACTTTTGTAGAATATTAGTGTATGTCATCTTGATGCACATTTCTCATAGAAATAACATACAGATGCGGATAATGTAGGATTAAATATATGTTCTGTGTAATATTAAAAAATTTTGTATTCTAGATTACATATATTCTTCATTTTTTGTATTTGTAGTTTTTCAAATTCCATAACACATTTTATTCTTGCTAATGCAGTTGTAATCATCTGTAATACAATGGTGCAGTTAAGTTCTTCGCTTGATGGCAGTTACGAATCATAAAAGGAATAACTTCTTTTTTTTTATGTTTATAAAATAGGTTTAGTAAGTACAGGAATGTGTAAAAACTAATGTAATGGAAAGCCCAAGTAGTCAAAATAAATTTCATTGAGCAGTTTTAAGGTTTCATAATAGGAGACCAATTTTAATCATCAGAATAAAAAACAAGAAACTGTGGTAACAGATATACACAGGCCTTTCTGCTAATGTTTCTCATCCTCTTTCATGAATTTTGTAAAAAAAGAACTATCTTGCAATCTAGAAACAGTTGCATTCTAAAATATTTTTATCTCTTCAGACTTTTATTATTTTGATTTTTACACATCGTGCATTGTTATTCACTTTAATGCAATATGTTTTGTTCCATCATATCAGGTTTTAGGTACTCCAGGAAGGGCTGCCTATACAATATAGATAGCACCATACATAATTTTGCTTAGAATTATTTAGATACATTGAACAAAAAAATAATATATATGTGTAAGTTCGTGTGTGTGTATATATACATTTGGTACGTATATATTGTGCGTGTGTGTCTGTGTCATAGCTTTCTTCAGGTATGGCAATTTTTTGCAAAGCCAAAAATTTGCAAACAATATCTATCGACTTTGTAATATACCAAATGTTTACATTAAAGATCCTGTCTTGGCAAAATATGTCAACCTGTGCTCTAATTGGGAACAAAGCATCTCATTGACAATTGTTAGATACACTTAAATTGCACTTTTTTAAATATATTTATTTATTGTTTGGTTGAAAATTAGCTATATTAAATGATTTTTTTTTTTTTTTTTTTTAATCATCCAAGTTTTTTTTTCTTTCTTTATAATAAAAACAAGAACTGAATACAATTACAACTGATAAAACTTTAATAAAAACTTATATTTATCCTATAAAAGTTTATTAGTAAAAAGTTGTTCCTTTGTGGATATTCAGATATAGTCCATGTAAATAAAGAATAGTATGGTAGTACCTACTCTTGACTTAAATATAAAAGAACCTGACCCTTATTTAATATAATAATTTAGTATTTCTTAGTTATTCCGTCGACCAATTTCGCCAAATTATATAAATCGCCAAATTATACACATTGACATAATTTTTATTTTAAATAACAAAAGAGCAAATAAATTAGTAAAACATTTAAAACGTCAAATTAATGGTTTTATTGGCCATTATTGGCATTTAATCTTACAATTAATTAATGGCAAACCATTATTGGCATTTAATCTTACAATTTGGAAACTGTAATTTGGTTGACGGGATAACTAAAAAGTACCAATAATTCTCATTACTGAAAAAAAAAAAAGACATTAATAGTCAAAACTCAATCATTGCTTCCCCACCCCCCTCCTTCTCCCTTTTTTTTTTTTTTTTTTTTTCATTGCAGCAGAATAGAGAAAAAAATATTTTAAGGATTAAATTAGATATTAAGTTAGATAATTAGTTCTGATTAATTCAAGGACGACGATGATTTGATTGTAAAAAATTATTATAATCAATATTTTACATGTAACTGATGTTACTTTTCACATTAGAATTTATTGAAGTGACTATTAAGCTTTATTATAATTTAAAGTTTTTATCATTTCGAGTTGAAAAAGAAGACTATTTTAAGATTAAAATATAATTTTATAAATGCTGAATTTTTATCTTTTTTTTTTTTTCATCGTCATTATAATTGCTTGCTATTCATTTAAAATTCTTCATGTTTTTAAAGCAATAAAACTACTTTATTTTTTTTTACTTTTCTTTCTTTTTTTTTGGAGGGGGGGAGCTTATTTATAATGCTGCCTTATTGACTAATAAATTCATTGAAGATGGAAAATAAAGATGATTTCTAAAATTTCATCGTAAGTAATATTTTTGTAAAAAATAAAAATATTTCATTAAAAAAATCTGAACAACTTTATATGAGAGCATACATTATATCAACATTATGTGCACTGTTACTGTATGACCATTAGAGCAAATTTTCAGAAATACTTACAATTATTTTATTACAAAATATAAATAGGATAAAATAGATAGTATAACAAGTTAAATACCATAGTGTTCTACACACATAAAATGTATCTAATTTGTAACAAAAAACACTTTGCTTGTCTATATAATATATCAAAATTTTGTAACAAATTAAATTAGATATATTTTATGTGAATGATACATAATGGCATTTAACTTTTTATGTAATGTTTTATCCTAATAATAAAATAATTGGAAATATTTCTGAAAATTTACTCTAATGGTCACAAGAGTAATGAATGGATGTACCCACATACTTTGCTTTTTGTATCATCAGCTTTTCTTTTTATAAACTCTTACCTTATAGCTGTAGGATGGTATACATTCCTCAGATTTTTCTGTAATGTACAGCGTAGTGAACCACTGTATCTTAGTAATTTTTCAGAGAAACTCGAAGATGTTAGTTAAAATATCTGACAGATACTCATCACAAAATAATTTCATTTTTTTACATGTACATACAACAGGTTTAGTAAGTACATGGACATGTGAAAACTAACATAATGAAAAGCCCAACTAGTCAAGACAGCATTTTGTATTCAATGTATGCACTGGAAATTTATTATAATATTGTATAGTAGTATCTACGTGAACATTAATTTTCTTTCATTTAACTTTCATTTGATAAATCTAGATATTGATGTATTTTAATAAACATTTTGGTTATATATATATCATCAAATTATCAGCACATAAAAAAATGAGCTTTTTATAGCAGTCTTGGAAGCACTGACTTTACAACTTAGTTATTCAGTCATTCAAATTAGTTATGATTTTAATTTGTTTAACGATTAATAAAATCATATATATTATTATCTAAGTCATTCAAAAAGCACCGGTGCAGCCAGAGGAAAGAATGATTTAGAAGTTACTCCCCCCCCCCCACCCCCAAAGCTCTAATGACTGGTAAAACAAATAAAAATACTTTTGTATTATGATTATTATGTGACGTGTAAAAAACAATGCAAAGGAAAGCACAGCATGTATTATTAATTTAACACATAGCTATTTATAGATTTCAAAATAAAACTTCCTTTCTTCAGAGCTAAAGTAAATAAATAGCAATAGCAGAAATATGCATTCTTTGTGTACATGTTACACAAATATCCCCCCCCCCCCTCTTTCTTACAAAAAAATAAATTAAATTCTACTGAAAAAGGGAATAATCCTTTTATCATGTCTTGAAATGTTGCATGCTATATTAATTATGTCTTATTTCTTTTCTTTAAATTAGTTTCTATACATCGTATCTATAATAAAAAAAAAAACTTTTTTATATATATGTATTCCTAATTAGAAGAACAAATATTTAGAGTTGATAATACAAGTCATGTTAAACAATTTTTAAATAGGAAATTAGGGTTACAATATATTTTTAATCAAGAACTCAGGGTGTTTTTCTCTTAACCCTCTCGGCACCATTTTTTTTTTCCAATTTTGGGAAAAATTACTTTTACTGTAACAAAATTAAAAGTAGCTATCGAAATCACAGAAGTTACAGTTTACTGAAATTTAACGAATGTAGTTATGTTGCACATTTTTCATATAAAAATAGTCTAAGGAAGAATTTTTTAAGACGTTTGGAAAATGTCGTATTACAACCAGATTAAAGAAACATGAAAAATGTAGTAGTATTTTTTATTTCTTATCACAAATTACTAATTCGAAAAAGGAGTCCCTAATTTAAATTTAAAGAGTGAATGTGAAACATATGTTTGAAATTAAAAGAAACGCCAACGGTTTACTAATAATTAATAAAACTTTTATTAATATTATTATTATTAAATGCTGAAGCATAAGTAAAGTCATAATAGTAAATGTATCAACATATGCTATCGCTATTAGGTGTTGGAATTAACAAAAATATTTTTTTTCTTTCAAATATTGCAATTTGAAGTAGAAGCCTCATGAGGATCAGGGTGACGAGAACGTAAAAGTCAAATTTGGATTTTTGTTCATAGTTTTAAAAATATAGTTCAGCAAAATATTCAACAATTAACAGATTGCTTTCTGCAAATGGAATGACATCATGGAATGTGCATTACAATTTAATCTGCGATATCAGAAGTATTGTCAGTCCCATTCTAAATTACGGAAGCCCTAGTTCAATTGTTGTTTGTAATTTGTGTACAAACGATGGTCATTTCCAATGTTACTGCTGATATGTGTTTTTGTTCCACTTTTTTTTAATCTTATGGTGAAGAATGGGCTTGCTTTTTTTTTTTTTATATATAAATTCTTGGAATAACTATGTGGTATATTAATTATGGCTTTTAATACTTTTCTTTACATTAATTTTTATCGTCTCAAATAGTCAACAGAAAAATTATATTTTTGAACAATTAAACAATTTTTTTTTTTTTAATAAATTGATGAAAAACCTTTCCTGGAGAAAAATCCTAGGCTATGTAATTGAATACCGGTCGCTTGTCCTCAAGGGGTTAAATACGTAATCATACTATATTTTTACTTGTAGTCACCTATGAGTACATAGATATTGGTAAATATAAATACAGTAGAACCCTGCTGATCCAAAATTCCGGTTAATACGAACCGATTTTATATTCGAAAATTACTGGATTTGAAGTATATCAGATTATGAAATTTCTATATTTATACTCTGAATTACAGAATGAATATCATGTAGAAGTTAGAATTAAACAAAAAAGGCAGTAAAGCATGTTTTTCATTCTTTAAATAGCTTGAAAAGAATTTAAAAAAATACTGAATAATGTAAAAGTACAATATATGTAAGCGAATATAAAATAAAAACGTGCACTGTAGGTCTACTCATAGAAGCCGTCGTAAAAGAAATCTTGAATATCAGTTTGTTTGCTAGTCATTATAAAATTCTTTTCTAAAATGCAAAAAGTATTTAATTTAGATGATAAAAATATATTTTTCCTTTCAACAGTTTTGTTTTGCAAATTATTTACAGAAATGTTTTTTCTTCCTTCTTACTCGACATGGTGACTCAGGTATTTATAGAATCGCGATTTTGAACCATTTGTAATGAGTTGTTACATAATTCCTCATTCTGAAGTTCCATTGGATTATTATAGACATCAGGAGTGATTAAACAAATAATACTATTCTTTTCCGAAAGTCATGCCGTACCTTAGGATTCCGGATTACAGGATGTTTACTGTACTACTATTTATAACTTTTTTAGAACGCACTTTTATTTTGCTTCTATTTTTATCGAAATCTTGGGTAATACGAACAGCCGCTGGTCCCAATTAGTTTGGATTAGCGAGGTTCTACTGTATTTAATATCAATACTTAACTTATATGAATGTTTATAAGAAAAATGACTCAACTATTTCAGTATAACAAAATATACTCCAAAGTAAAGTGTAAAATAGAAAAAAAAATGATTTTCAATCTTGATTTAAGGTACTGAATGTCTATCAAGAGTTATAGGTTTCCAAAACAATTAAACCTTTAATTTGATGACAATAAGAAGCATAATTTAATTTTGGTACTTTTCGGTTAGCCGGGCACCAGTGTATACACACACACACACACATATATATATATATATATATATATATATATATATATATGTATACATATAGCTTCTATATAGGTATACATACATATGTATATATAACACTGGCGCCCAGCTAACCGAAAAGTACCATAATTTTTTATAATTAATGAAATTATAATTAGTAGTTATAAAACAATAAAAACTGCAAATGTCAATTCATTAGTTAATAGCAGAAATGGCAGTATCTGCTCTTCTTGCACTTGTACTTTGTAAAATAATTGACATCGCATAAATCTAAAATTATACCCATACATGTATATGTTAACGAAAAAAATTATGAAAATTATACCCAGGGTGGGTCTGTAAATATATTTTTGAATATATCAAAAATATCCGATATTTTTTATGTATATCTAATGTTTTCAAAATAGTTGACTTATTGTTGATAAATATTTTTAAAAGTAATATAAATTAGAAACTGAAAAATATTGCACTTAATATGAAAACTTTATAAATCGATATTCTAAAGGTGATTTCCCTTTTTTTCCTCACTTACAACAAAATTGAAGTATTTTTCAAGGGACATTATTCTTTGAAAAAATAAGAGTATAATATACAATTAGTGTGAATAGCCTGTGAGCTCAGTGCCATCAATTTAACCGAGCACATTTCTTTTTATTTTTTATAAGGGTAGTTTCATTTTCAGAACTGGTTCCACAAGTGAATTTATCCTTATATATGTTACGGCCAAAACCCGGAGCTTGGCCAGTTCGCGAATTGGCCGGCCAATTCGGGAACTGGCCAAGATTCCTGGCCAAAACCCGAAATACGTGAAATGAACAGTGCATTTCGGGTTTTGGCCGGCCAATTCGCGAACTGGCCGGGAAGCCTTGGCCAATATACGAAGTGGGGATTCAAGGCTGCCCGGTATGTGGCACTGACATGCACACGTGATAGGAAAGAACGTTACATGCTTTGGCGATTATTACCTGATATGCTGGATAATTTCCCGCCTGTTTGATACATTTTGATAAATTGGGTTTATTGTGAAAATTATATTCTAATCTGCTGGAGATTTCCGTCCACTGTGACTAATATCGATCCATCGGATTCATTGTCCAATCCAATAAACAAATTAACTGAGTGACCCTGTAAATAAACGACAAATTCCACCTAGCCAATATAGAAAAAAATGTTGTAGAGCATATTAGCAAAATATAACAGTTTTATTGTGTTCGAAGTAGTGTAACATCATTAAAATATCCTATAAACGATATTTTCACATATATCATAATTCTTTACCGGATTTCTTTTGAGAGCCCTTATAAACGAACTATAATGGCTACTTAATCAATACTCTATAAAAACATATTGCTCATCACATGAATTAGATATGTGAATTTTATTATGTTTGAAATAGTGTAACATCATTTAAGTGCATTACAAATGATCTTTCACCATTCACGGCAATGTAACGAAATACTTTTCAGTGTCTCTGTAAACAAACTATAATTGCTACTTATTTAATACACTTTAGATAACAGTTTGTTGCCCATCTTAATGATGCATACCAATTTTATTATAATTGAGATAATGTAACAACATTAAAATGCACTGGAAAAACTTTACCCATTGATGATATTGTAATGAGATACTTTTGTGTGCCCTGTAAATTAACCGAAAATAGTACACACTTCCCTTTCAATATCAAAATGTATTTATAAACCTAAATAATTTAACAATTACAAGTCAATCCGAGTCTTTACTCGAGTCAGAGCATGGACAGGCAGACGGCCAAACAAATTGAATTCATAAACACTTTCAACTATGTTAGAAAGGGATAAAAAGTAAAAATCGGTTTTTATATACCCATTTCCCGAAATTGCCGATCGCGTATGGACACTTCGCGAACTGGCCGATCGCATATGGCCAGTTCGGGAATTGGCCGATCGCATATGGCCAGTTCTAGTTTTGGCCGGCCAATTCCCGAATTGGCCAGTCAGTTTAAAACATTGTTGGCCAATTCGCGAATTGGCTGGTCAGTTTGGGAATTGGCCAATTTCGGGTTTTGGCCGTAACATATATAAAAAAGTAAATCAAAAAACTACAAATGTATAATAAAAGTTGAGAAATCTGTAAACTATCCTCTCATAAGAATAACATTAGCTTGAGTGTTTCTGTCCATGACTAGTGTAGGCTCTTAAGAGGCTACTTCAGTTATGAGAAAAAATGAGAACATTAATGTTAATCCTATGGGGGCATTATTTTCAAATTACTCCCTTTGATTTTAATATTTTTGAATAATTGTTTTGCATAGGATTGCTGAGGACGATCTCTAACTGCGCTAGTTTTTACTTTTTCAATTTTGGTTACAGTTTTCTTTTTCTTTTCTTTGGTATTAGGATAGTTTCAATTTCAGAAGCGGTTCCAAAAGTGAAAGTGGCCTAATTAAAAATACCTGTAAAATAAATCAAAAAATGGTCTTTGTTGTGTAGATCTACCTCAGCTATCCATTGCAATAATTAAAAAAAAAAAATCATTTAAAAATATTCAAATGCAAATGAGATATCTTAAAAAAATTCTCCCATTGGATTAACATTAGCAAATGGGTGATTTCATGTGATTGAAGTAACCTTTTTAAGAGTCCACACTAGTCACAGGAAAATGTTAATGTTAAATCTATAGGGGCATTATTTTCAAAAAATAGCTGAGGACGATCTATAACCAGGCTAGTTTTTATTTTTTCGAGTTTGGTTTCAGATTTAAAAACAATTACTTTCACTTTTGGAACCGGTTCTGAAATTGAAACTATCCTAATAAAATAAAATAAAAAAAAACTATAACCAAAATCAAAAAAGTAAAAACTAGCCTGTTATAGATCGTCCTCAACTACCCTATGCTCAAAAATATTAAAATTCAAATGAGAAATTTGAAAATAAAGACCCCATATAAACATTAGTGTTTTCCTTTCTTCCTGTGATAGTGTGAGCTCTTAAGAGGCTACTTCAGCCACGCGAAAACACCTGTTTGCTAATGTTAATTCAATGGGAGAAATTTCAGATATCTCGTTTGCATTTGAATATTTTTGGCATTGGATAGCTGAGGTAGATCTATACAACATAGACCATTTTTCGATTTTGTTTACAAGTATTTTTAATTAAGCCACTTTCACTTTCAGAACCGCTTTCAGAAATGAAAGCCTCTTCATAAGAAAAACCTGCAATCAATATAGCAAAAGTAAAAAACAGCCTTTGTGGAGATTTACCTCAGCTATCCAAAAATAAATGAATAATAATAATTTTAAAATGTTCAAATGCAAACGAGATATCTTTAAAAAATTCTCCCATTGGATTAAAATTAGTGAACGGGTGTTTTCATGGGACTGAAATAGCCTCTTGCTATGCTTATGTTTTACATATAAAAATTAAATGCAACTGATGTTAAAGTAAGTAAGTACATAAATTAATTATTCATATTTTAAATTTGCAAAAGAATTTTTAAAAAGTGGAAAGGGGAGGGGGAGCAATAGTTGAGTGATACATACTCATATATATCTGTAAAATACAGTTAAATATTAAAATTTATTATTTAAATTCAATGCAAAAAATACCAATTTAAAAAAACAAACACTTACCAAATATTTAATCTTTGTAACTGTAAACAAAGAAGATAAATTTTGAATTATATACAATAGCACGATTAAAATTCCAATAATAAATGCTTTTTTTAGTCTTATTTCTTACTTGAACAGGAGTTTGGTGACAATCCTTAAACATCCTTGGCTTAAAAACAACTTGCAAACAGCCAAGAGTCATAAGTCAATGTTGTCCATTGGCATCAAAACTCCACACTTTCCAAATTTCAATCTAGCTGGATACACACTCAAAAGCAGAGAACAAATAACACCTCTTAATGCTTTTAAAAGTGGTACCAGCTGGACACTATAAGTCGTAATTCTTGTCATTTGGATCCTATAGACTCTTGCACATACTTCACAGTGGACAAAAAATTGAAGATTCAATTTACAGGTTACATTTAAACTGAAAAAGAAAATAAGAAATATTACAACTGCAATACAAGTGTTTCATCATCTAAGAAGTATTTTTCTGTTTCTTAAAAAATATAAGATTCCATTAAACATTAAATATTGTAAAATCATAAAAAGAATAACTGAACTACTAATGACAAGTTTAAAGAAAAAAAAAAGCCTCAAAACAATATAACACCACCAGATCCTATACTTGGCTGTCCCTGTATATAAAAAAACTTGCAAAATAAGAGCAGGTGGCATTCTTTCATCACATAATACAGAAAATTATTATTTAATGAGTATACAGCAAGTTAAGCATAAGTTACTAACAAGAAACTATAGACAAAACCAAATCAAAAATAGAGAAACATACCATGTGGAAGTAAGAAAAGATTTTAGTAATCCAATAACAAATTGCATAAATAATTCTTGCCTGAATTTTACAAGAAATTAATGTAGATATAACAATTAGTGATTTTATAAATAATAAAAATCCTCTGTCTGCAATCATCAACACGCAACATGAACATTTAAAAGTATAAAACAACTAACAGACCAATTATATTGATGCAATTCGAGAACTCAGAATTTGTTTTGAGAAAAGGCAGAATCTTAAATTTTAGTTATCACACTTTTTCACACAAATAGTCATGTATTAATAAAAGAATGATATAGGACCATGTATACTAGGAAAATCTTTGCAGCTATTACTGATAATGCAAAAAGGCCTTATAGCAAGGCTGTATAGCTTTTTTTAGTTTAAAACTTACAAAGCTTCTACATCATGAGGGCATTTTAATTCACTAATCAAATTTTCAACCCTCTGATACTATTAATTTCAGATTTTAAACAAATACTTTAGACAGTGCAATGCAACTGCTATTGTAGCCCATAGACTTTAAATTCCTTTGTAAAATATCACATGAAAGTTTGAATGCAAAACTGTTGGACACAAGGCTTATTAAGCACTGAAATGTAAAAACATGAGGCTACTTTGTAATTTATTGGAGTACATTTGAATAATAACAATAAAAAACAACACACAATATTACATGAGTATGTATGTATACATACTTGAAGCACAGGTTTTTAAGTTATACGTAGCTACAAAGGTCATTCAGAAATATTAAGTTCAGTTAAAAAAAAAAAAAAAAAAACCTTAAAATCTTCAAATTATATAAGAAAGATGGATATGTTAAATACTACAAAATATTAACAAGTCATTTAAACAATTCTGGTGACACATCAATATTTAAATTGGATGAAATATATAATTTACTTCATCAACAAATCTGTAAACAAAAAAGTATACGGGGTGGAAAGGAGACAGAATCTAAAATATAATTTCTTTTTACCATATTACAAAATATAGGTGAAAACTGGGAAATTGAGTTAGTAGCCAGTGGCCGGTAGACTCAGTTTCATTAGTGGCCACTTTTTAAAGTTAGTGGCCACTATAATGTTTCAAACTTTCTTGACATCTAGATAAACTATAATCGCTGTATATATACATATTTTTCTATAAATCAGAGTTTTATACCAGCCAACTATTCATGATAAGAATAGGGAAGCAGTCAAAATTCAAGAAAATTACCTTAAAACGACAAAATCTGTTGTATTAATTTTTTAGAATATATTTTTGGATTATTTGTATATGTTTATAAACACAATTATCAACCAAATTACTATTACTTTCTTTATATAAAAAATAACTAAATCAAAATTCCAACAGCTAGGTGTATACAATAATAATAATAATAATCAAATAAAACACAAAATGTTATTTAGATTTTATTTAATAAGTAAATGTGCTATTAACATACTACACAAATTACATACAGTTGAAATCTAAGCTGGTGAGTGTATTTCGCAGGATTAAACAGTATCTCTTGAAGAAAAATAATCTAACTCAGGGTTCGTACGGTCCTTGAAAGTGCTTAAATTTTTCAAAAGCAAATTTTGGTCCTTAAAAGTACTCATTTTTATGCAAAATTTGTAAAAAGTGCTTGAAAGTCCTTGAATTTTTTCTTTGAATTTCCAGAGATTTTTTTTCCATAACTGGTGAGAATGTGGCAGGAGTCGAAATATTGAAGATACTGCAATGTCCTTAAAATCTGCTTCCATCCAGTGAAAAAAAAAAAAAAAAAAAAAGGAATAAATTATTTGAAATGCATGTGGAATCAAAACTGATGAATATATTTTGCAGAATTCTTGAAAAAAAAATAGAAATTTCATGTAAAAAATAAGTGAGGAGCTAGCATATGACGAAAAGTCGAAATATTGAAAATACAGCTAAATCGTTGAAATCTGCTTGCATCCGACAGGCAAAAGAATTAACCAGTTTGCTACTTAGGTGTAATCAAAGTAGAGATGCATATTTCCATGAAAAATGCTGTATTTCCGTTGGCGATCGTTAACAAAATTTAAAATCGCCACTTGGCGAGTGGCGACTAAAGTGGCGATCGATGGCCGATTTTTTAATCGCCACTTTTACAACTTTAATCGCCACGTGGCGAGTGGCGACCGCTAATTTTCACCTATATTACAAAATAAAGCAAACTTTTACCTAGAAAATAAAATTTATTACATACCAATTTGCTGAAAAATATTCCCATTTTGACCGCAAAACAGGTATGAATAAAAAAATTATTCATATCTAATGTGATTTATTACTTAAAACGTAAGATATAGTTTATGAAAATACATAAAGAATAACTGTTTACATCCGCCATTACATGATTCCGGCCTTCCGAACGATATTCCACCTGCCTCTGAGCAGCCGGAAAAAAGTAAGAGATATTCTGGTTATTCGAAATGCATGAATTCCGAATTTTGAGGGGAGAATCGCTCATCTTCGGAATAACAACCGGAATCACTGAATTCAGTACAATATTCCGATTCCGCATGAGGGGAGAATACGGCCGCATATTTGGAACATCCTCCATTGGCAATAAACGATGGGATTTTTTGTATCAGCAGGCTTGCTCATTATCATGACGTCACAAACAGTAGCTGGCCGTTATCAATGACATAGAGCGATTGGTACAAAGAGGCGCGCCCATTGTTTTTTACCATTCACTGTAAGTCGTTGATAGCGGCCAGCCACCATTTGTGTCGTCATGATAATGAATGAGAAAGCCCGGTATCTAGTGTTGACCTAGTATCAGTTACTGTGTACAGATGATCCACTCAGTATGACGTTTTAAACGTCATGTACTGGCCTTGTATGTAATTGGTCGCGGTTGATGACTGATAAGCGGGCATTTGGTGACGAGGCAGACTGAAATATTCTTACTGTACCAATCGGAATCTTTAATATGCCAAAATTTCCTGCCACAACTCGATGAGCTAATAATACTGCCAAAATTAAGAACTGGCACCTCGCTCTGCTCATCTCCCACTAAGATATGACGAGGCAGACTGAAATATTTTTATTGTGCTAATCGGTATCTTTAATGTGTTACGTTTTCAGACCGTAACTCGATGGCTTGATAATACCGCCAAAATTAAGTTTTGGCCCCCCGCTTTTGACATCTCGAACCAAGATATCACGAGGTAGACTGAAATATTCTTATTGTACTAATCGGTTGTCTTTATAGTGTTAAATTTTAAGGCCGTAAATCGATGACGTGATATCACCAAAATTAAGAATTGGCACCCCGCTCTGCTCATATCGTACCAAGATATGACGAGCCAAACTGAAATATTCTTATCGTATTAATCGATATCTATATTATGCCAAAATGTCATGCCGTAACTCGATGGCGTGATACTATCCTCAAAATTAAGAATTTGGCGCCCCGCTCTACTCATCTTGTACCAAGATATCACGAGGCAGACTGAAATATTCTTATTGTACTAATCAATATCTAAAAAAGACCAAAATTTCATGCAGTAACTCGATGGCGTGGTAATACTGCCGAAATTAGAACTGGCGCCCCCGCTCTACTCTTCTCGTACAAAGATATCACGAGGCAGACTGAAATATTCTTATTGTAGTAATCGGAATCTTTAATGTAGGAAATTTTCAGACCATAACTCGAAGACATGATAATACCGCCAAAATTAAGAGTTGGCACCCTGCTCTGCTCAGGTCGTACCAAGATATGACGAGACAAACTGAAATATTCTTATTGTATTAATAGATATCTATAATACGTCAAAATTTCATGCCTTAACTCGATACCGTGATAAATCCGCCAAAATTGAGAGTTGGCGCCCCGTTCTGCTAATCTCGTACCAGGATATGACGAAACTGAAATATTCTTATTGTACTAATCGATATCTATAATATGCCATGCCAAAATTTCATGCCGTTACTCGATGCAGTGATAATACCGCCAAAATTGAGAGTTGGCGCCCCGTTCTGCTAGTCTCGTACCAGGATATGACGAGGCAGACTAAAAATATTCTTATTGTATTAATCGATATCTATAATATGTCAGAATTTCATACTGCAACTCCATGACATGATAGTACCGACAAAATGGGGAATTGGCGCCCCAATCTTCTCAGATTGTACCAAGTTATGCCGAATCAGTTATTTTTTCGCGTACTGTTAATAAGCTTTTTCTAAATCACTAATTCGTCTTAAAATTTGATAGTGAAGTAATATATAGTGCAAAGTAATGTAAAATATTATGTTTATTGGGTTTGAATTGTACATTATGACGCCTGTTTATTTATAAATTTTAGTTTGCCGGCGGTTTCTACCAGGATATTCGGAGGCAGACCAAAATATTTTTTAAACGCTTTTTTTACCTTTAATTTGACACCAATTTCATCTCGTAACTCGATGACGTGATATCAACACCAAAATGACGAGTTGGCGCCAGCTGCTGCTCATATCGTACCAAGAAATGCCGAGGCACACCAGTCATTCCTTCATCTACTCCTAATAATCTTGTCCTACACCATGATTTCATCTCGTAACTCGATGACGTAGTCATTTATGTTGCCGTCACCAGCTTGGGCTCTAATTAATGCAACATGGCCAAATTTTATACATAGTGATAAGAGTTCTAATCTTCCAACTGAGTGAAAAAGTAACCAGGCTTAGATGTGAACCCAGGGCCTAAGCTGCCAGTGTTCTACCAACTGAACTATCCTGGTCAAATTCGGTGGACACAATTCACTCAGATAAGTTTTTGATAATGGCATCTGGTCTTTATTGGAAAGAGTTCAACAAAATAAATCACAGGTAATGGGACTTCACACAAACATTGGATACATAATTACATTCCATTTAATTCAGCACAATTACACTAATTTGTAAATAAGTCATAATTTTCCGGCTGAGTGAAAAAATGTTCAGGTGATTTCAACCAGCTCATTCGCTCACAACGCTCTACAAACTTGAGCTACACTGGGCAAATCCGGTAGACACAATTCACTCAGACAAACTTTTGATAGTGATATCTGGTCTGTTGTCAGAAACAGTTCAAAAGAATAAATCGCTGGTAATATGGGACTCCAAATAAACGTTATTTTCGGACTATTATTCTATTTGATAAATAAATCATAAGAGTTGTAGCTTTATTCTGAATGAAAAAGTGTCTAGACCAGGATTTAAACTCAGGTCCTTGGCTTAAGTTGCCAATGCTATACCACATGGGCTATCTTGGACAAATACGTGGACACAATTCACTCCGACAACCTTTCAATAATAACATCTGGTATGTATCTGAGACAGTTAAACAGAATAAATAGCAGATAATGGAACCTCACATAAATGTTGGATATGTAATTACACTTTATTAATTCGATGCAGTTTTTCTAATTGATAGAAATTTCTGCATAGACACTTTTCAGTCAATGGGAAAATTACAACTCCAGTGATTTATTTACCAATTTGAATAATTGCATTGAATTAATAAAGTGTAATCAAGTATCAAACATTTTACTTGGAGTTTCATTACCTACAATTTATTCTGTTGCACTGTGTCAGATAACAGACCAGGTGTTACTATCAAAAGGTTGCCTGAGTGAATTGTGTCCACCGTATTTGTCCAGCATAACTCAGTTGGTAGAGCACTGGCAGCTTAAGTCAAGTTCTTGGGTTTACATTTCAGCCTGGACACTTTTCCATTAAGCTAGAAAATTACAATTCCTATTATTTATTTACCAATTAGAATAACTGCTGAATTAGTAAAATGTACCTACATATCCAATATTTACTTGGAATTCCATTATTTGAAATTTATTCTGTTGAACTGTTTCAAATAGCAGATCAAATGTCATTATCAAAATATTGTCAACAAATTTGTCCAGAATAGCTCAGTTGGTAGAGTATTGGCAGCTTTAAGGGACTCTTCAGTTGCAAAGACACTCCCAATCGAATGTTAAATGTATGGATGGGTTCTTTCAAATTTCTCGTTTGAATGTGAATATTTTGAACTTATTTTTTTTTTTCATACAATAGTTGAAGTTGATCTTTAATAGGGTCCTTTTTACTTCTTCGATTTTGGTTGCAGAATTTTTTAACAAAGGTACTTTCTCTGTTGGAACTGGTTTTGAAAATAACTTTATTAAAAAATATCTGCTAAGGGTAAGGCTGCAGTTTTTTCGAATGAAAATGTAAACATGGAAGAAACTAATAATTTTTTGTCAGAATCTGGTATGCAAGGCAATTTTTAACATATTAGCATAAAAACAATGCAGAAATGTAGTAACACATATTAAAAATCTGAAAATAAACTTCTACTGGCTTTATTCAAAGAACAGAATTTTTTTTATCATTTTTCCAAATCCCCAGTTTAAGGTTGCCTTTAAACATAAAAGCATGTAAAAGAAATCAAAGTTAAAAGTTGTCTCCCATGGGGATTGGGATAATGAAAAATCCTTATACTTTGTCCAGATGGTGCAACTCACCAAGAGAGTTCCTCAAACTTTCTCAGTGTGTTTGAACTTTCTATGGCTATATACAGCCACTACCATTCACTCTGATTGGATTTGGAGCTGTGTTTTAAATGATTGGCTATTCAAACTGATTTTAATGCATGTGCATGCACACACTTTTCATTTATTCAGATCTCAGGCACAGTGGCATTTAATGAGTTATCTTAGATGAATTTTGCGATCTCCAATTCCGGGGGTGTACCACCTTCAAAATGGTGGCCTAAAATATTTTAAATAACTGAATGGGGTATTAGTTCCTTTTTTTAATATTAATGTACTTTAATGTTAATAAACTTAATCACCTGAGAAGAATAAATGCTACTCTCTTTTTAAAATCATGGAAAAAAAAGATAATCTGGTTGAAATTCAAAAGACGGGCAAATGCCCTTGATTGCGGGTATTCATGACCCAGCTAGTTAGCTAATAAATGAAATTAGAATGATAGTTAATCAACAACCCCCTTTGCTTGATGCAGCAAAGAACTGTTATCTCGACAAAGATAAAAGCAGTTTTGTTAACACCACAGCAATATTTTATAATGCATTATGAAAAAAGTTTTATTCAGTCCTTTACTGATCAATATGCATTACTCCAGATGCAGATTTATGTATGGCAATTTGCAGCAAAGAAAAATTTATTGGTGACCCCAACATTGCCAAAACTGCTTACTATCACAGTAAATAATAGAAATCTATAAAATAAGAAAATTTTGCATTTGCAATGAAAATACAATGTGTACAAAAATTCAGATACAAAACAAATTTTAATAATTTTTTTATTTATTTTATATTATTTAAAAAAATTAATCTGAAAATTTTAATAATCTATGTTGCAGTGTGTCTGTTACAGGGTGCATTGGTAAGTGATACTTGATGATGTTGACAGTGGCGGCAACCTATATGGGCCTGAGCCCACACAATAATTTGCTTTTCTAGCCCACCCAATTTCCATGCTTATTTGTTTTTCAATCATTGAAAAAAAATTCCTTCATCGACAAAATTGTTTTGTTTGAAAATACAGTAAAGATAGCACACAGGAGCCAAAAAACACAACCTGCTCCCTGCGATCCTTTATCATAAAAGGCATATAATCAATTTTCTCTTAAAGTTATTCCCTGTGCATTCGGGAATTAATTTTTCTTCCTAAATTCATAGTTATTATTATTCAGCACTTTCCATTTATTGCTTTAAGGCAGTGGTTCCCAACGTGGAGCGTACACCCCACAGCGGGGCAATATGACTTTTCAGGGGGGCAATTTCAGATTTCTTATTAACAAATTTTCTGTCATTTTTTTCTAATGAAAGTAGTATCTTCGTCTAAAAATAGAAATAATAGATGAAAAAATTTTAAAATAACTGAATAAAAATAAATTTTCGAAATGATCACATTTAAAAGTTCAAAAACACACTGACACCGGAATAATTATGTGAGTTTTTTTGTATAATTTGACACCTTTTATATGTTCAAACATCATTTTAATTTCTCTTAATTAAGTGGTTTTAATATTATTTTAGTAAATTACACCTTTTTTTTACTACTTATTTTAAAAAAAACTTGTACATCTATTCATAGTGTAATATACCCAGGGAGGAAAATTTTACATATGGAATTTTGTAGGATATATCTAAAATTGACTATTTGGACATGTTTAATCTAAAAAATATTTTGAATGATCTAAATGAGGTGCTACATTTATGAAATTAATAAAACCCTGTGTGCATCACGGAAGGAAAGGGTTGGAAGTAAACTTCTTATGGCTCTACTGCAGACCACATACAGAATATTACATATGCATTTTAAAATTTTAAATTGGAGGAAACATGCTGCCCAAATAATTATAATGCGGAAAAAAGCCCGCTATCAAAGGAGTATGTTATGAGAGGAAAGAAAAATAGTAACTTAAAAGGGATAAAAGCACGAATCTGGAAATGTTACTTGTGAATTGTGTTATCCATACAGTTGTGGCGATAATCAAATATCACTTAGTCTTAATGGAGTATTAAAATCCATTATAAAATGTACCAATTCTATCAGATGTAATACAAAATATGAAAGAGATTTCAAGAAATTTTACGAAAATAAAAATGTAGACTATTTTTCACTTTTAAATTTGAGGTAAGTTGCCAAAAAACAACAAAACTTTTGTAGACGTAAATGCGAAGACCCATGGCATCACTGCATTCATGAAGTTAGGTTAAAAGCATACTTGTAATATATATATATTACAAGTTTTGATAAATTAAAGAATGTGAAATCACTTATCAGAGTTAATGCTATTTTCAGACCCATCTGGGAAAATGGAAGTTTATTTTTTATGTGACAATTTTTATATGACATGCAAGGGAGGGGGGACATTATGATTTTAGAGATGCTTTGGTGGGGCCCGGCCAAAAAAAGGTTGAGAACCACTGCTTTAAGGGATCTTTCAGAAAATGCTGCAAAAGCATTTTGAGACAATTTTCATCATGCTTCAGGTCAGGATCAGTTAAAAGTGAAGATATATAATATAATGTATATATTATATCTATATACATAATATATATATATTATTAATAATGAAAAATGCTATTCGATTCTAAATTACTTCAGAAGTCATGTCTACAAATTTCAGGATATTTACTTACACAAGTTAGTCTGCAAATGTGTCAGAGAGTTCATGTTGGTGAGTGGAGAAACATATTTCTTTTAGGATAGCTTTAAGGGAAGAGTTTGACTGTTAAAGGTAGGGTTAGTGCAAGCATATGTATGAACTCCAGGGTTGCAAAAAAGCCGGCTAAAATTAAAAAAAGCCAGGCCGGTGGCTTTTATTGGTTTTAACCGGCTTTTTTTGGCCAAAATTGGCTTTTTTTGGCCATAATTGGCTTTTATACAATAAAGCATTGTAATTATAAACTACACATTTTAAAGTGTTTTTAATTAGTTTTAATGACATTTAATTGATTTACAGTTTAACAAGTAACCCAATTTCTCAATAATGAGGACATAATACTGGAATAAAACTTAGATGATTTTGCTAGTGATTTGTATTCAGAATTGCAAATATGTCTGCTAAATTTTAAAAGGGCCATACCAACTGCCAATTTTTTTATTTTTACTGCTTTATAAAATTAAAGAGGACAATGGTTACTTAGTTATGTTTTATTACTTAATTTTAAGAGCTATTAACATACAAGTCTTATTTTATTTCTAGCAAACATTTAAAATTATACATAGTCATATTAATAAACACCACCATTTCTCACTATTAAAAACATTATGAATAGCATATGCATGAATATGCGTAGCAACAAGCTTTTCAAAATTTTATTTTGAGAATTTTTCTTTTTTTTTTTTTTTTTTTTGTTTAAATGCTCTATTTTTTTTATACACTTATGTACCACTCTCCTCAAATAAAACATCTTTTCTAATTTCTCGTTTCCATTTTGATATGTTATATTTTGTCATTAAGGCTGTTAAATCCAAAATGGCAACTTTCTGACCTAAGTTTTAATTTATTTTTGTTCAGAAATGCATGAAACTAGCAGATGTTGTTGTTCAGAAACTATGTAATTGCACTGTTTTTTCTGGGTTTTTTTTTTTTGCAAATGCAATAGATTTTTCAGAAAATAGTGTCAAAGTGAGCGTTTTGAACTGAATTCCACGCGAAAGAAGAAACCACTCAGAAAAGGGTGAAAAAACGTGTTTGTCACATGATCAAAATCTCTTTATAGCTCAATAGGTAATTGATGGATCAAAAAATGGAAAACACAGTTCGATTCCAAATCGCTTTCATGTTTCATGGTCCGGCTTTCGAATTTTACATCTTTCCGTTAAAAAATGAATTTGTAAATGTGTAAAAACATTTTGCGCTTGTTGAGCAGAGCAGTTAAGAACAGTTTTAATTAAATATAATCTTTAAAATGTGTAGTATATGTGGAGCTATATAATATAGAATTTCAAAACACCAGTTTGGAGCCTAATATATATCCTTTTCAATGTTTATATATATATATATTATTTTTTTTCAGAGATAATGCGTTCACAGTTGTCTTCTAGAAGTTATAAAGACTTATTTATTTGATAAAATTTAATAGAAGTCTATTATTTTTTTTAGTAGAAAATATTTATAAATGTATTAAAAATTAATTGATCCAAATTTAAAACAAATTTACTGTAAACCAACTTTAAAAAATAAAAACTGACTTCTTCCAATAAAAGCCGGCTTTTTTTAAGTGGTTAAAACCAAAAAAAGCCGGCCGGCTTTTTTTGGCCTGGCTAAAAGCCAGCAACCCTGATGAACTCGTTTACTTCAGTGAAACTTACACAGGAATTCAAGTGTGCACCATGATAGAAATATTTTTTCTCTGATATTAATAAAATAGCTAAGTGTATAAACGATGAAATCCTCTCCCGCTGAAAAGACTGAAAACATTTTTTGCATCCCGCTATGTCAAAGAAAGAGCTTAATCAAATTACTATTTCAAACATGAATAAGGACAGTGGGGGAAATTCGTTCTAGAGGATGTTCTGAAAATTCATAAAATTTAAAAACTACGTTTGTCTGTCCATAAAAGAATTTCTTTTTATTGTCCTTAGGACTTTTTTATAATGTCATTATTTTTATAAATATATGTTATACAAAAAGGAGCCATATAAAAATTAAATTTCGTATTTTAATGTTCATGCAGCCCCCTTTTTAAATAAATGCCAAATCTGAAAGGTGTACTTGATTTGTATACTTTTTGTATGTGGAAGTATCCTTTAATTATCAGTGGTTTGAGAAATGTCATCTATTTTTAGTCGCCCAGTATAGTTTAAGAAAATAGTAGTACTACTAATACAAGCATTTAAGCTAGGGTGTCAACGATTTTAATCAGTTGGTTTAAATCAACGATTAAATCGTGATTTTAATCAACTGATTTTCTAAAAAAAAAAAATCATTGATTAAAATCAAAATTTTTTTAATATTTAAAATGTCAAAAAAAGTTTTTAAATCTAAGATGAACATAATTTGAAAGTTTCTACAGGTATTTCGACTTTTATCCAATATAAAATAGTTTTATTTAAAAATGATATTTAAATCTAATATAATTTGCAACGACATAATTTCCTTTGGGTAATCAACTTATGCATTATTTTATGTAAAATAAATATAGCAAGTGTATTGAATTTCTGCTAATAAAAGAATAAATAGTGTCTTAGTTTCCCATTCTATTTTTATAATAATAAATTAATAGCAATCCCGAGTCAAAGAAGAATGGAAGAGTGACATCTGCTCAACAGCTAAATTGTAAATGAATGCATAGGAGAAAAAGAACTAATTGGTATAAAAATGTTAAGCACAGCAAGATCTTCTTTGGTATAGTTTGAATAATTTTTTTTTTTTTTTTTACTTTGTAACTTATATATACTAAATAAAAAAATTAATTAGGAATTGAAAAGGCAGCAAAACTTTTCTTAAAAGAAAAAAAAAATGAACCATTGAAAGCTAATAATCCCCACTGAGATATAATAATGCTGCTATATAAATATTTTTAGGATTTCAGATATAACTGGCTATTCTTATATATATTCTGTATGTGTGTATGAATGAGTTTAACTCATTTTCATATATATATATATATATATATATTTGTCATCATACACATACAGGTGTGTAAGTTTAGATTTTGGTGATTAACAGTAATTTTTCTAAGTACAAATGAAAAACAAGCTGCAAATAATGTTTGTTAGTTTTGTTATTTATTTGTGCTACTAACTAATGAAATTACTTATTTGCAGTTTTTATTAATTCTGTAATTACTTTCTGTTTCTTCTAGGCCATTTTTTAAGGGTGAAAAAAAAATGTTATATTCACCGGTAGATGTAGTCAGATTTCTTGTAAAAAAACTTCCCATTCAACAGTATTTCTAAATTCATGTGCCCAAGATCTTGCAAAAATAATAGAACTTCATTTCTTAAAAAAAAAAAAAAAAACTGGATATTAAAACATGTTATTTATTTGTATTTTTCAATTTGTGATTAATAAAATTATTAAAAATTAAGGACACTTTATTTATCATACTAAAAATTATCCTTTTTTTTCCTTATATCATTACTAATATATTTCCTCATGAAATAGTGCCTTTTTTTCTTTCTAAAATGAATACTACATTATTAATTACTATCATTTTAATAATTAAAGCTTAAAAATGTATAATATGTTCCTAATTAGAGAGATTGTTTAATAATTATTAATTTGAAGTAGTGTTAACTAAATATTAAATTCAGTTATTAATAATATGTTAAATATCACTAGTATTTAATAAAGTTTTACATAATTATTACAATATTAATGTATATAGCATTATTGTATATGATACTAACTAATGAAATTACTAATTTGCAGTTTTTATAATTTCTGTAATTACTAACTAATAATTTTATTAATTAAAGTATTAAAACATAGATTATGTTAGCAATTAGTGGTTTAGTTGTTTTGGAAATCTGAAACTCTTGGTAGCTATTCGGTATTTGAACGCTGGGAAAAAAAAATCATAAAAATCTGATTTAAATAAAAAAAATCCAATTAAAAAAAAAAAAAATAATGATTTTTTTACACCCCAATTTAAGTGTATTTGCATTAAATACCCGTTTTAATATTTTATAGTAAGTAATTTTAAATTATACTAAAATTCATGGGACAGTAGTTAATATTAGAGTTCATAAAATGAAGACCTCATAAGAATATAATTAAATAAATCGCAACTTTATATTCTACTCCAAAACATTCAAATGTATCATAACCTGAAATATCAATCTTTCGTAAACTTTCACAGAAAGCATAACAGCAGCATCATTTTACCCTAAAATGGTTTTGACCCCACTCAGTATTTTTCAAAAGTAGGCACCACTGGATGTTGATGTCAACATCAACAAACTATCAAGTACAATAATTATCTTGTCTAAAAAAAGCAGAATTTGCTTCTAATTAAAGTTTGATATAAAATAACTTACCAATTGTTATTGTTGGTGATTTAAACAAAATAATTTCTCAAACATTAAAGTTTTGTTTTAAAAAATCTAGACATGTTACGAGTTGGAACCCATCAAAATTTGACGAACTATAATGTTCAGAAAAGAATTATTAGATTGAATTTATAATAAATTTACAAAAATAATTATAATAAAAAATTCATCTTACATTGAATGTCTAACTTTTAAAACTAATAATATTTTAAACCTAAAATTACCAAAATACTATTTCCACAAACTTCAACTGTTTAAATTATTGAAAAATTAATATGTATTAGAATATGTAATCGAGATGAGTAAATATGATGAAAATATTCAATTAGGCTCTTATGTTTGGTAATACAGAATGAAAAATCAGCAACAAGAATTTCGTTTTGTGTTTTGTCCCATCATAGAATTTTTTCCCCATAACATTTAAGTCTTACATAATTTCCACATTCTCAAAATTTACATACACACCACTCAAATCTGTATTCACCATTTAATAACACATAATTATCAAAATTGGTTCAGTAGAAAGCCCAGGGCTGATGATTAAAAAAACAGCCAGGTCTTTTAAATATATAATTACATAGTCTTCAACATTGGATGCCATTTTTATGGCACAATTTCATAAATTATCGATACTAGCAATTTGCTCTTTAAATATGGAGATTTTTCATCTCTGACAGCAGGAAACATATAGGGGAAGACGGGGTACAATGAAACATTACTTGTAAAATCAAATTTGTCATAGAGAGTTGCAGTTTATATATATGTTATACAACTATATGTTCCAATTACTGATGTGATTTGGGTACATTCACACTTCTACAACAGTAGCAATAGAAGATTATTGCTTTTACACCATTGAAAGTAACTTTCTTTACTAAAAGTAATTTTGTTTCTTTTTCCTTGTTGTTATATATAATAATTATTTTTTCTATACATTGTTATCTTTGGGTTGTTGTCTTCATACCTCCAAAACCAAACTAAATAAAATAAATAGAAGTTTGAAAATAAATTTTTATTTACTAACCTCAGTGCGGGGTACAATAAAACACTTGCAGACGGGGTACAATGAAACATGTTTTATTACAGTAATAAAAGTAGTAAATAGAATATATTAGAAGTAAGAGTAGGAAAACAGAAAGAAAAAGAGTTTTGTTCTAACCAGGTCAGTAAAAAATGCTCTTGTTAAGCAATTAAAAAATAGAAAGAGAAAAAAAGCTAAGAAGGGATTGTTTTGAAAACAAACTCTGCCTGCTACAGACTCTGATGATGATCCAGATTTTTTTTCCAGGCCCAGCTGGTCATCAAGGTACTAAGAATGAGATATCCACACACAACATGTATGGCACAAGCAGCACCCGTATAAATGGAAACGTAAGGAAATATATACTGTTGGAGAAATCATACATTTAAATGAAGTCAAATGTGAAGTAGTTGATATAAGAAGACTCAACTTAGTTTTAATCTTTTTTTTTTTTTTTTAGAAACTTACATTTTAAAAAAAAGCTCATTGTGTTGAAACTACCACCTCATATTCCTTCAGGAGCAACTGAAATATAAACAGAAATGCTAATTTTTGAATCTGACTTGAGCCAATTTAATATAAAACGGAAGGTATTTCTTAAATTAATAGAATTTTCACCTTAGACTATAATATTTTTATCAAGTTTCTTATTAATCAAGTTTTGTATTTGTATTTATCTCATTTTTCATAAAATAAACTATACTGGGTGAAAATTGTTTCCATCATTTGGAGTGTTTCATTGTACCCCGGTATGTTTCATTGTACCCCGGCATACGGGGTACAATGAAACACTGTAAGGCATTTATTTTTTGTTATTTTTCAAGCATAAAGATATTGTTTAGAACCTAATAAAATTTATTTAGATGGGGAAAATACAAGATTAAAAATATGCATTAATTATATTTTTGTGCATGCAAAATTGTGGATACGAAAAAAAAAAATTAGTAAATTTTGTTTCATTGTACCCCGTCTTCCCCTACAATGCTATTTAAAAGCCTACTAAAATTCACCAGTGAATGTATCCTGCAAGAGAAAAATATAAATATATATATATTTATATATAAAGCAACAACAAACAATTATTTGTACAGTACAACGTCTAAAGTTCGGACTTTCAAGCGGCAGTATTCAAGAAAGAAGTGAAAAAACAAAATTGTTGAAACAAAAAAAAAAAAGGTCTAGAACAGAACAAAGAAGCTTTATTACTGAATCTTAACTCATGTCTATGTACAGAATAAAAGAAAAACGTCTGAATGATATACTTAAGTTAATAAAGCAGCCCACATTAACTAAAATGTTCCAATAGTTCAGAAAGTTGCAATTTCATCTTAATTGTTTGTTTCCTTAAGGCTGTTCTCAAGTGCTCTGCTCTCAACAAGCACAAAACGTTTTGACACATTTACAAATTCATTTTTTAATGGAAAGTCATAAAATTGGAAAGCCCGACTATGGAAGCAATTTGGAATCTAAATGTTTTCCATTTTTTTTTATAAATAAATTACTTATTGAGCTATAAGCGATTTTGATCACGTGACAAAGACGTTTTTCCCCCTTTCTTGTGTGATTATTTGTCTTCTGCGCAGAAAATCAGTTCAAAATGTCCACTTTGACACTACTTTCTGAAAGATCTATTGCGTTTGCAAAAAAAAAAAAAAAAAAAAACAGAAAACACAGTTCGATTACATAGTTTCTGAACAACACCTGCTAGTTTCATGCATCTCCGAACAAAAATAAATTAAAACTTATGTCATAAAGTTGCCCTTTTGGATTTGAGAACAGCTTTAAATAAATGTTTTTGTTTTACTTTTTATTTTGTTATGATTTACTTAATGAAAATGTTTAATTTAGTATTGATAGTTGTTATATGCAATTTTTAATACATGAATATCATATTTTGCCTTTTTATGTAGTGAATTTTCTTTTCCTTATTGGAAAAGCAATATTTTTGATGACCAAAAGTTCGGACTTGGTAAAGTCCCGAGGATTCCGAACTTTAGACTTTGTACTGTATTTGCATATTATCTGCGCTATATCAGGTAAACATACAACTGATAACTGTCTCCAGCAATACTAATTACAGAATTTTTTTTTTTCTTTCTACATGGTAAACAAGGTAACATTTTTATTTTATGCCATGTTAAAGGCTACTACAGAAATATTCTTGCCAGGAAAAAAAAAAAAAAAAAAGTCAGAATAAATGCTTTTTTTCATCACCTAGTAATTATGTTAAAATTTCATACTAAATTACTGTTTCACATTATAGATTTGTATTACATTGATATACTTTACTGTTATAAGCTGCCAACCTAATACTATGTACTTAGTAAATTAGTACTAAATTAATGTTTTAGAATAAATTTTATATCATTTCCCATTTCTTATACTATCTTATTATTTAGCATTTGTTAACTTTATGTTATTTGCCATTGTTAACAATGATATGTATTCAATAAACATGTGTCAAATTACTGTTTTGAACATATGTGGCTATAATAAATAAAATTGGCAATTGTCAACCATGTCTTAGCCTGGATAATACGTAAGTACTCAGTTATTTAAAAACTAAATTCTGAACAGTTTGATGTCACAATATTTCTTATGTTTAGCTAAGTTTTAATTCTAATTTCTAAATCTGAATAATTGTTTATTATTCTTTATTAAGAATATTGAGATATAAGTAAATATTACATTTAAAAATAGTCTGTATAAGCTTTTCATTTAAGAATAACTTGTTAATATTCATTATCCTTAAAAACTAAAGTTCATAAATCATAATAAAAGGAAAGCATGCTTTTGACAACTAACACATAAGTACTATCAAAAAGTCACAAGACATATTATATATATAAATTAGTTAATTAACAACATCACGAAACAAAACTAAGCATTAATAAAACTTATCTTACTTAAATGTAATTTAATTTTAGCAAAGCAATATGATTTTTGAATTGAATTCAAGTATCCATCTACAGTTTCCAGAATGTCGAATTTTCGAATCATTATCTCGTGCAGCATAATCGAAGAAATATTGCTAGTGTGTATGGTGTGAATTATAACACACACATCACAAGCAATATTCATTCATTTAAAGAAGACTCATCATTTCTTTAAAATCTTCAATTTTTAGTTTGGTATCTATTCCAAGAGCATTGGTACGTTTCCTTTTTCTTGATTGTCAGCTCTTAAGAACTTCATATATACAAATTGTTTTCCTCAAGTCTTTTGCATACATTTATATTTAAAAATGCTACCGAACAAACATTGAAATATATATTGTCCATTTGTTACGATGTATATGGACGTCGGACGTGATTCATTAAAATGGTGTCGAAGCGTGATCACCATCAAAAGAAAGGTAAACAAATATAAAATGAGCGGGACGCCGGACCTCATTGCAGTTACCAGCTGGGCTTTCGCTTTTACAGCTTATCGCTCTTGGCGAACTCTTGTTTGGCTATGAAATGAGAACTGTTCTCCGATTGGTAGTCTACCGTTGCATTTTTATCACGTCGCTATTACACATATTGTACAATGTCTGTTTATTTATATTTGGTAGAGATACATCATTTCGTGTATTTTATTTTACAGGGTAATCCCAAGTATTTTTTTGTTAGCCCCCTAAATGCCCCCCTTATCAAATCGACATTGCTAAATATGAGGTCATACCTGTTCTTTTCAATCCTGAAATTCCAGAAGAATTCGTCAAGTATATTTCTAAATATTCGACAAAATGTCTAAAATTGAAAGTTGCCGGTCATTAATGGCAATATAGTGTATATCAACAGATGTTGATTTAAAAGAACAAAAAATAAAATTCTCAAAATAATATGTAGGTTAATACTCAGAGTATGTTCCTCACCTCCGTGAATCTCTCAATTTTCAAAATATATACTTCAGAGAAAAATGCTTAACAAGAATTTACAATGACTAAATCAAAAAAGATAGTTTCAAAACTTTAAAAGAGAAGAATTGAATAATGAATAACATAAAAGATGGGCGATGAAAAGCTCCAGATGGCAGATGAATGTGTTTTTTTATATATTCATTCCAAGTAAATTTGTTATGCATTCTTATATATAAAATTGCTTTGCTTCTTAGCTATATATCTAATAAGTTTTTTTATGCTTTGTCTCACTACACAAAAATAACTAACAAAAGTTCACCTCCATGAATGCTAATTAAAAAACTGCGATTCTGAAAAAAAAAAAAATATACTGTATCTGGACCATTGCTGATTTTTACTTGCAGTAAGTGATAAGTTTCTAAAAATGATAACATTTGCCCTGAGAAACAATTTTTCTACAGGAAAAATTTATATTGAATACATACACTTTTGGGAGAATGACCTTTTTAGTCCAAGATCAGACAGCACAAAAATCTATTTTATCAAGCACAAGAAAAAAACCTTTATTTTAAGTAGGGGAATCTAATGATCCATGTCTGCCAGAAGGGAAGTTGAGCATAAGCCAAAAATTAATAACACCAGTGGTCGACTCTTAGGTTAATCATTGTGTTTGTCCTACAAACAAAAAGGTATGAAAACATGGAGGATAGTTGTAGAAAAAACAATGATAAACCTATGAGTCCACCACTGGTGGTACAATACCTAGACTCCCTTAAATCCACACAGCCTGGGACCAGAGTGTGCAGATTTCAGAATTTTACAGATTTCAGGTCACTGCTTTGTTTACAATTTTTTAAACAGTAATTTGAATGTAATAATGCAATGAAAATTATAATGAACGCTTACAATGTAGTAAAATATTAAAGTAATAAAACTAAAATAATAAAAATTAAGGTAATTTTAAAAATGGTAAAAATTAAAAAATAACAGTCAAGTAAATAATAATGTATTATGTATAATAAACATGAGATACATTTTTCCTAAATCATTAAATGAAACTTGCCTTATAAAAAGGTACACTACTAATTCACTTCAAAACCATACAATAAGTAAGTTTTATTTCAGGTTTAGCCAGATTTAATAATCAAAAAAGGTTGATTAATAGATAAATATAGGGTAATCTAGGGTAATATAAGGTAAAAAGATTCTAATTATGCTATCTGTAATATCTTGAATTTTTTCAGAAATAAATCGCCAAATCTTCCGGCACAGGATACGGGACTCCTCCCTCAGAAAATTACACATAAAAATACATATGGAATGATATAAAACTAAGAAAATTCGTAATTTTACCCCTACATCTGAACTGCAAATTTCATTGTTTACATCTGCGATGATGTGCAGATTTTAGGGAGTCTACTGTATTAATTTTTGGCCTAATCACCACTTCTCTTCTGGCAGACATGGATCATTAGATCCCCCTACTTCTACTCTCCCATAACATAGTTTTTTTCTTGTGCTTGATAACATAGGTTTTCGTGCTGTCGGCTCTTTAACTATTTTTACTGCAATAGTTTGATCTGCTTCAGCAAAATGATTGTTTTCTGCTTTCTGTTTGGTACATTCAAAAATTAGGAACTGTAGCTGCTAAACTGTTTTTATGTACCAGCACATTAAAAAAAAAAAAAAGTTAACATCTTAACTTGCTTCCAAAATTAAAATTTTTATGTGCAGTAGTTATTTTACCAAATATGCAAGATGGAATTGAGTTTTGACATCCGATTTATAGTTGTTCCTGCATTTTGTATAATATATTGAGACTAAAATGTTACAATTTTAATCATGTATGTAATAATACATATTGGTAATACTTATATAGCATACATGTGTGCATATAATTTTTACTATACAAATTAAAAAAGTCATAAAATAATGTGCAAGGTTTAAAAAAAATAAATAAAAATCACAAACCCAGGCACGTAAGTAATTTTCCTTTTTATACAAATAGAAAATTTAGATGCAACAAGAATATTTCTGCAATATTCTACATATGCTTTTATATATTAATTTAATAATCTCATTTACCTCACTTTACAGCCAAATAAAACTAGCAAGTCTATATAGTATCAAATATCTCTAGAAGAAAAAAAAATTACCTAGAATAAGATATTACAGATGTCGATATTTTCTTTCTACGAGTCAAGATAATACAGACATTTTTCAGTTCTTCATAGCGCGATAATTGTTCCTCTATGCAACATAAAAGATATGCAATATAAAGAGTAGCGATACAACATAAAAACAAGTTTCTACCCATAGACTTTTAACGCAATGATAAACTTTCTGAAGTAAAATAAAGAATAAATAATTTCAAAACATGAATCAAATAATAGAACTTGTACCTAATCATAAATACGAAAATCTGTAAGCCAAGAAAACAGTACCAGACGAATAATAATAATGATGGTTGTACTCTTCATACCAATGTTTCACTGAGTACAATAATAGTTATTATTTCTTTTAAAAAATCGCGTAAAGCAGAACTCGGTGTACTCTACCGAACTATTCTATTATGTTATTTTATTCCTCCGCTGCTAAGCGGGTAACCAGAAATATGAATTGGATTCATATAATGGAGAAGTGACTTAAGACTCGCTCGTTCGCTCTTATATACCATTCAACAACGCCCCCTGGATACAACAGTTGGCGCTAGAATCCAAGATGAAGTTTGAGGCGCCCCCTATTTCCTGTTTTAGGGTGCCTATATAAATGAGTGATGGAGAAACCATCTGATTGAGAAACCATCTGATTGAGAAATGGTTCAACTTCTCGCTACAGGAAAATCCCGTGTAAGTCCATTGCATTACATTTACATGTATTTTTAATTTGTTCATAGTGATTTTTTTTTCATAATATCACGTTTCAAGGGACTCTATTCAGGTGACGTCAGATGCTAGAGCTGGCGGTATGATGATCTGTTATTCTAGTCGTATTATGCTGCGTTTACACTATGGCTTATCAGGTCTACAAGGTCTGCGAGGTCTGCCAGGCGTGGGTTTAGCCGGGTTTAGGAGGGTCTGCGAGGCATGGTCTCTGTGGTCTAGGCCTTGGCTTTAAAATACTAGACCCAACCAATCAGCGTGTTTCATTTTTGTATATTCCGCCATTTTAAAACATCGAAGAAGCAGACGATAGCTTTTGATTTTGAAGATTTTTTGAAATTAATAAGGGAGAACAAATATAAGAACAAATTAAAGGTACGTAATGTTTTTAACATTTCTCTACACTGTTTCATAACTGTAGAAGTTTCTTTTATAACGCTATACAATCATAAGTTACTATTTTCATGTATTTACATACTACGCTACTAAAATTAATTTGTTAATTATGTTACTTTTTATATTACCAAACTCTATAAAACGATGTATTCGTAAATTCTTTAATTTGCATCTTCCTGTAATTGCATACAACGCTGCCTATGCATTTGTTAATAGATAGTTATGTTCCTCATTTCCAAATTCTTTAAAATTAACCTGGTTTCATATGCATGAATTTAAAAACAAATTTGATAGCATATAAATACAAATTAATATAATACGGTCGTCATTCTATTATAATGTACGGTAATGCCTTTTTTGTGAGTAAATAGTTTGATTTCCTTCAGGTATTTATTTGATATTCTATTTCAATGCATTTTTAGTACTGACAATTTTTAAATTTATCCTAAAACTATCAACGAAATTTTAGCCATCAGAATTAATTTTGAATTAACCCCAAAGTTTTCTCTATTATTTTTATATTATTGACTGATCATAGCAAACTCTGCATACATGATTTGCATTATTATTAATCAATTTTAAATGTGTTAATCTTTACAATGATACGGTACTATCTAAAGTATTATGAAGACTTTGAATTGTATTTAGCTTCTTATCCTCCCCCTAATAAAATTTAACTTTTTTAAAATTGAACAAACTTGTTTTTAAATAAAGTTTTTACTTTTAATTATTAATAATAATTTATAAACCATCCCTTATTCTTTAAAAAAATTTATCTTATATGTTTATCTTTCTAAAATTTTCTTTAATAATTAATCAGTAGTAGTATATTAAAACTGTAACATCTAGAACATGAAATTTTCCTTTCCACTTCCCCACAAGAGATGATTTAAGATTGAAAAGTTGATAATTTTTTTTTTTTCAGAAAGAGTTTGAAAAACTTTCAAACCTATAAAAGTTATGCTAGAAGTAGAGATTAGAATCTGCTGGTGCCAAGATAAATACATATTTTACCAAGTTTGCTCTCAGAATATCGCAGGTGTGTAGTCTTCTATAATAAGCGACTATCATTTGTGATCTTCTGCAAGAAAGTGGATTGTCTGATGTTCTTGAACTATGTGCTGTTTTTGTTGTTTTTCCTTAAAATTCATCAATCAGGAACTGTAGTATAAATAAAGTATTACGAACTTGTATGACTGACTGTAAGTAGGTAGTTTTTTTATATATATTTATTTTCTGTTACTTGGGAACGAGGGATTTTGAAGTGCATTCTACATTGTTTTTATTAGGATTATTATAGTCTTCTTTTTCTATTTATTTACATTGCAGGATGTTTTCAATGGGACATTTTCAACAGTTATGTGAATGTTTATCGATTGCCTGTTGACCTGACTTTCACTAATAGTATTTTATCTAGAGACTTGCATGCTTTTTTGGAAGATATGAATCTCTAATAATATTCGTGTATGATGATTGTAAGTAAGTCCTTTTTCTCAAAAGTACATGTTGTGTATTTTATTTATCATTGTTTTATCTTTTATATATAACATAATGTTTCTCACAAAATGAATCTGTATCTAAGAGAAATTTATTCTCAATACAATATTTATTATTTAATTCCTTTTATTCTTTAATAAATGTTTTCTTCGCATTAGTTTTTTTACTTTATAAAATGGCGTTAAATGATCAATTAAAAAATATAGTATATGTAAACTATGTTTTATATAAACATTGAGTATATGAGTATTCTGTTAGCGGGAAGCAGTTAACCTCTCCCTCCCCCTATATACACTTTTCAAGGATTTGATATTGCGAAAAAATGTGTCGCTCAGACTTAAAAAAATTCAGAAATTACACAAAAGCTAGAATAACTTATCAGATTTGTCTAAAATAAGATGACAGCATTAAATAAGCAATTTAAGCACAGAAATTAATTAGTAATAATGTATAATACTATTTGAGAATATGGTTATGTATATTGCTTCATAGCTGTGAAGTATGATCAAATGATAGCTCTCCCATTTCTGAAAAACTTTTAAAATGGTACACCTGGATAATTTTAATTTAATATCAGCTTAATAATTATTAAACTGCATATATTTTATTTAATATTGAAATAATATAAAATGTATTATCTATGATAGTATCATGGTTTTTATTTGTTTTATAATTATTAAGCTGCATATGTAATAATCTAATGTATTTGATTTAATATTTGTTAATGTTGAACCTAATCTAAAATGTATTACTATTATTATCAATGTTGTTGTTTATTTACAATTCTTTGAAGTGATATGAATTATTTATTTCATTAGTATAAGTTATTGAAATTATCAGGAGCGTATGGTGTATTTTAGAATTCAATTAAAATGTGTCAACATTGTAATTAATTTTTATAAAGCTCTGAGCTGGAAAATAAAATAAGTGATTGTTTGTTTCGCTCAATCAATGTTTTTAATTTACTAGGTCATTCCATGGTGGGCAACTTACATTACATTTGGAACGATTTACTTCAGTAATTTTAGTAATAAAAGACCCCCCCCCCCCCCAAAAAAAAAAAAAAAAAAAAAAAAACTTCGCAATGTAAAGTTGACATGATTTGTTAATTAAATCTATTCAAAGATAAATTTAGATGAAAATGACCTAATTTTAGTGGGTTTTTTTTAACTCTGCCAGTTATATATACGTATTATGGTAACTGACATTACTGAAAAAGTAACGTAAGTTGCCATAAAAAATATAATTTTCATCCAAATTGACCTTTGGATAGGTTAACAAATCATGTCAACTTTACATTTGAAATTTTTTGGTGTTATATTACTGCTGTAAATTGTTTTAAATTATGACGTAAGTTACCATGGAATGACCTTAGTATTCAACGGCTAACAAAATTGGAATTAATACATATCCATCCAGTGCCATAAAATGCTATAATTTGAAATAAGTATTCTAAATTTTTGATCAAAGTTCATTAAACCAAACAAAAAAAAAATATATCGGAAGCCATGATTTTATGATTTTTGCACTTTTAGATTTCGCTCACAGAATTTACATTTTCCCTATAATATATTTTGTAAGTAAGTGGCAGCTTCATACTTTATTTTAAATATGAATTAACTAAGAAATTATGAGCATAGCAAGTAAAAGTTTTTTTGTTTTTTTTATCTCAAAAGATTAGTTTTGAGATGTTAATGATAATATTCATAGCTACTGAATCAGAATTCAGTTCAAAAGTGTTTTGAGAAGTTTAAATGATCATAGGTATAAAATTTATCACTTATATTGTTTGGTTATTTTATTTATTAGTAAAACATATTGCACATTAGCAGCATTTGGTTACTCCCACCACCCCCCTGCTTTTTTTTTGGGGGGGGGGGGAAATAACCTTTATGTATAGTGTGTAATATAAATGTGTTTTATTGAATTCTTCCACTTGTGGAAAGCATATTCTCTTATTTTTTCTATTTAAATTATTCTACACTGACTATTACTCATGCTGGTTAAGCTATTTAATACTTATATTTAACTTCAGAGTATTTTTGGTACTTTTATGTTAGTTGTGTACAAATCTTTCCAAGAGCTTTTTTTTTTTTTTTTGTAAAGGCATGTATTTAAATATATGCGACATATGTATTAGAATGAAATGAGTGAATGGTTTATATTTAAAATTAAGTGAATGCAATGCGGATGATGAGATAAGGAAAAATATTTGTTGATTTATCACCTGTGCTGACTAACAGAAAAGTACCATATTTTAAAATTATTTTTTATATTACTATGCAAATCGTGAAATGAAGAGTTTTTATGTTATTAATAATTAACGCTATTTTGATCTCGGGTTCGAAATTTTAAGTTTATTTATTAATTATACTATGTTAACTCTCATGGAAAGATGCTTGCAAACTAATATTAAACCAATGGCAACTTTCTTTACAAATTTCTCGTTTGCTTTTGAATATTTTTAAATAATTTTTTCTGTTTTGTGTAGGACAATGTGTAATTGGGAATTTTTTTGCTCTTGATTTCAGGTACAGTTTTTCAGAGGAAAATTTCAGTTTCAGAACTTGTTTCAAAGTTAAAAGTGTCCTCAGAAGAAAAAAAAACTGCAACCAAAGAAAAAAAAAGTAAACATATTTGGTTAGATATCAGGTTCAGGTTACTTGGGCCAAAAAATAAAAATAAATAAATCCAAAGTATTGAAATGTAAATCAGAATTTTGAAAAGAACATTGCCGTTGGTTTAACATTTAGTTTTAGTGTTCTCGTCTTACTACTAGTGATGAGTGATATGGGCTTGGGCTACATTTTTGTACCATTCTTCGAGCTCGGGTGGGCCCAAACTTATTCATTCTGAACTTAACAATTTTATTTATTCTCATACAGAAAAAAATAAAACAACTTTTTTCCCCTTAAAAATTACTTATTCCATTTTAAGTCATTTTGATGTTATTTTTATCAGAATGAAAGAGAAACAGAAATAGTGTTTTTTTTTAAGCTCTTTTTAGATGTGTTTGTAACTATATAAATGCATAGCACCTATAGTCTTCATCTGGTTCATCCATCTCTCTGCATATAACAGTGCAAAAAATACCCAACCAAATGGTTTGAAATTTAATATATATATATGTATAATAGTTGCATAATTTTGTCAAGTCATTTCAAAGTTTATGAAAATCAAATCAAAACTTAAAAAGATATTAATAAAAGTTTTCTTCATTTTTTTAAATCCTATCATATGTAATTCATTCAATGATATTCCATGACAGGTAATGATTCTAGGTTGCCATGTTGATTGCATCATATTTAAGATGGAATCCTATTATTTCCGTATTACTGAATTTAATATATAGAATCGTAATAAATTTTGTATTCATGCATTTTTGCATAAAACTGCAACAGCTATTGCACCAAGATCTGGATATTGATAAAACTAGTTATAGTATGAACGCACGTCTCATTTTCTAACTTGTTTAAATTTAGTATGAATTTTGATTTCTCTGAAAGCAGTTCTCTAAGCCACACAATAAGTTTCTCTTATTTATGAGAAGTAAATACAATACTCCATTTACATTCTTGTAATATTTTTAGAAATTTTGATGTGTAAACAATAAAGGTTTCCTTTTTAATAGGATCACTTGCATTTCATATGTCTTCAATCTACTGATATTCTTAGCAGTTTGAATTAGACTTACAGTGCACTCCCGATTATCTGGGTTAATCACCGGGAGAGGTCGCACGGACAATCGGAAAACACGGATAATCCGAAATTCCTTTTTATTAAATAAAAAATCAACATCTGCTTAAAAAAAAAATCTGCAATGCATCTTTGCTTCTGCTGTTTGTTCATCTCTTGTCTTCACAACATTATCAGATAAACTTAACAAGATTCTAATTCACATCAACATTCATTTTACATACATGATAAGCGTGGAAATGTTTCTCTTTAAATTTTTTTTTATAGTCCGGAATGAGGATGGATAATCCGCACACGGATAATCGAGAGTATACTGTATTTCTTTTTGTCTCACTAAATATTATTTACTAATTTATGATTCTTTATTTCAATTAATCGACTGAAATTTTCTTTTTTTTTTTTTAGGTATGTCAAGAACATGCTTTTTGGTTTTGATGCACTATTTATTAGTTCTTAATTATTATACCAACTGAGAGTTATTAAATGATTATCTCGCTTCTTTCCAAAAAACTGTCTTAATAGTTTACAATTTAGCTAGTTAGACAGTTTATTTTTACTAATGCTTTATCTTCCTTTCAGATTGAAATATAAATACCTGTTTCTTCAGATCAATAAAGTTTTCTGCTAAACATTGTGTCATCATCATAGACCATTATGATTAATATTATTTTATTTATTATACGTAGTAATCATTATATTCAATAATAAATTTTGTTATGTAATAATATTTATAATATAAAGAAATTTTATTTTGTTTCAGTAATATTTGTACTTTCAAATAAAAGAAATTTATTAAAAATTTGTTGTCTTTATTTGACTATATATTTTTATTATAAATGGTATGTCAAGTATTTACTTGTTTTATCTATCATATAAACCTTGATTTAAGAATTGTTTTTAAATATCTATTTATTTTTAATAAAAAAATGGCTAAGATATAAAATTAGAAAAACACTTTCAACATGGTTGAAAAGTGTTTATGAATTCAGTTTGTCTGTTTGTCCACACTTGTAAATATACTGGGATCGCATTGTAATTATTAAATGCTAATGATGTTCACTATAGAGGGTGCTATTTAAATGTGGAATTCAATAAATATAATGCACCAAAAAGTGTTATGGGGACAAGTGCTGAAAATGGATTTTTACTGAGTTATGTGTTTTTAAATGGCACATTTAGATATTTCATTGTATAAAAATTTAAATTTCTTAATAGCTACTGTTGGAGAGTGTTTCATAATCTACGCCTAATTTTTCATAATTATTATTTATGTGTATATTCCTTATACCAGTGGTGCAGCCAGTATCCTTATTTGTAAGGGGTTTTAGAGAATTATTACTCCTCGTGTGATACAATATGTGACAAATAAAAACCAATGTAATAAAAAGCAAAAGCAAACATAATAAGTTTAGCATTTATGTGTTTAAAGGTTTCATAGAAAAGCTTCTTCAATCTTCAAAGGGAAAAAGAAGAAGAGTGGGAAAGAACAATAGCAGTAATATATATGTAAAACTTAGCACACACCCTTACACATTAATAACACACTGATAATTACTCCTCACATTAGCCATATTGCTCTTAAGTTTTGCTTTCATTAAATTTGTGTTGAAATAGAGGTTCCTTTTATAAAATCTTGAAACAAACGATAAACATTTTATGCTGCTTATGCTTTTCTTTACTTTGGTTTTTACAAATTTTTATCTTAATATAAGGAATTTTCAAAACAACTTATTAGTTTTTTAAATACTGTGGGAGGAATTTTGAAATGCCACCTTCTTTTGCTGCTGCAGTGTTTATACAAATCTGCATTTTATGACCGATTTGCATGAAACTTAAAATAAGGGCTGGGCATTTATAAAATTATCATTTTAATGTGTGTGGGAGGGGGGGGGGGGTCTGACATTTGATTGTCGTGAGATATTTTTGGGGTAAGGTTTTTTTTTTTTTAAATCCAAACGATATTTTTTGTTTTAGTGCTTTAATTTTTTCTTTACATCAAAATAGTCTTATACCTTTTAACTAGTAAGTGCCTCTTTTAGATGTTAATTGATATGCAGTTGTTTAAATGTAAAATCATATCTTTATATCACTGCAAACGCAAACATAAAAATAAAAAGGATTTTAAACATTGATGATTATTTCATTAAGGGGTGGGGGGGGGGGGGTGAAGAATGATAACGTATGATATTGTAAGTGAGGGGGGGGGGGACTAAAATTACCTAAATGTTGATAACATTATATATGTACAACACCATACAATAGTTTTTGAATGGGAGTAAAATTATTGCAAATTTAAAACAATTATCAGATTTCTCAGCCCTATTTTCAACCATCTGCTGTAGTTTATAATTTAAAAAAAAATTATTTAATTTTCTAATGCAATTTTTTCTTTCATATTGCCACAAAAGGAAAATGGATATGAGCATTATTTTTATAAATTAATTAAAAATCAGACTCATTGTATTTTCACATTAAAAAATGGCATCATTTTGAACAGATAATGCACATTTTTCATATATAAATTTTTAAGCCTTTACTATGAGTGTTACCATAGTACCTTTATTTAAATTTAACATCATGACTAAAAGTATACAGAAAATGGTGTCATTTTCATGTAATCATTGTAGATTTAATTTTCACAAGCGATAATGTAAGTTTTCATTTAAAAATATTGTTTCATCATCAGGGGAGGACACTTGCTTTTCTGAAATTAATGTCCATTATCTATAGAGTAAGAGCTTTATTTTCAAACTGTGCAAAAGTAAAATTTCACGAAATGTTACATTTAGTTCCTTTTTTTTCAGTATTGTCAAGGAAATGAAATATTATCTGTTACATGTGCCAAAGAAATTCTGTATTTTCCCTTATAAAGCAGCGGGAATTTACTATTATTGTGTCAATTAATTTTTTCCTCATTGTCGTTTTAAAGATTTGTAGCCCAGAAGGTAGTGTCACAGATGGCAATAATGTAAATAATGAGACAGGCAGTTAACTGTTGAGAGTGGTGTTGCCATAGCAGCATCATACGCTCTGCTGCAATGTTAAATGAGTGGTAACCTGATTACTGATGATATCTTTGATTAGGTTTTCGATCAGTGTTGGTATTCCTTTCACATTGTAGCAACATAATGCCAACATTAAAGTCAAACCATACATATAACAATTAAGAAAACAAAAGTAAGCTCCTACTGCCATTTTTTAAATGAAGAATTGAAGCAATTATCTCTTTTGTCAGGGGTCGTCCCTGCCTTCCTGTACCTCTGTTTAAAGTAATTTTTGAACACTTAAATCAAAAAGAAAAATTGTCCCTGCCCTCCTGGACCCCTGTTTAAGGTAATTTCTGAACACTTAAGGGGAAAGTCTCCCTTTTCAACAATTTTCTTTATTTTAAATATGATTAAAACGGTGAACTCACTGAATTTCAATGTTCAACTAAAAGTACATTTTGAAAAAAAAATTAACTGTGTATTTAATTAAAATTTTAAAAAAGTTTATAAAAATTTACATTTTTTTTAAATCTCTACTATTTTTAAAAAAAATTGATATTTTTTCCCTTTTTTTAGATTTTCAAATGTGTATTACACAAGTTTGCACATGGATTTTTAGACATATATAATATTACATTATAATGTTTTTACTGATATATATATATATAATGCAAAACGATGACATCTAACACATCTTCATATATTTTTTTTTTTTTTTTTTTTAAATAACAAAAAACTTGAAGGCTAATTTCCATGTGCAGATTTATCACATATATAATAAAGAAGATACACAAAAAAAGCTTAAATCTCTATCTCAAATACAAAAAAAAGCCTTAAAACATGAAAGTGAAGAAAATATGAAAATGGAGAAAAAGCCATCCAAAGTTTTAATTTGTGTGAGTAATTGCACGGAGTGTTTTAATAAAATTTACAATACCTCGCGATACATTTACCGTATGGATAAAAATGAAGTGTCAAAATATTCACAATTAAACAGGCTTTCATTTAATATTAAAAAAGAAAAATCAATTTTTTGACCAATTTTAAGGTAAACTGCCCTCCTTAAACCAAAAGGAAAAATAAAAGTAAATTTTATTTTGTGGAAAGGAAGGATCATACCCCTTCCCCAGACAAAAAAAAAAAAAAAGTTAGATTCATTTTCTCTCTGTGTTTCATTATTTTAAATTGTTTGAAAAGAGTAAATTTTGTTTTTTTACAGTCAGAGAAAAAAGAAAATTAGAGAACGGCAATTGCATTTTCTTGCTTCCCTTGTGGGCAATCATGTTTGAAAAACGTATAATTTTTATTAATTTACACGTAATTAATGTCTGTGCAGAAGAAATTACCGCGTAAATAATTCTGACATGTTCATTTCGATACGAATACGAACGTAAACAAACAAACACGTCTGTCCCTCCCTTACCCCAACCTGCAAATATACGCATGCGCAATCCAAGTTCTTATGCCGTAGTGTGAATGCAATTTTTTCGATTCTTGGACCTGAAAGACCCAAAAGACCTGACAGGCCACATAGTGTAAACGCAGCATTATAGAACTGTAAGTAACATGAGATTTTCAAATGATCACGACCGATTTATGACATTCATGTAATCTTTTCCTTGCTAAAAATAATCCATGAAGATATATTCTATATTTTAATGAATAACTTTTAAACTCTATATAACTCTTTCAATTCATATTTATCTCCCGTAAATATATAACGAAACTTTATTATTTTCAAGCAATTGTCTATAAACACATACACACAATTTTTATTTTATAAATATATACTATGCATTTCAATCCATGATCTATCTTCATTTAAAAAAAAATTCTACAACTTTAAAATCATCTCCAAACATCAGGTTTTTTTTTTTAATAAAAGTATTTTTTATAATGTACATAATTTATTTTAAAATAAATAAACAAAAATTTTGTTTTACCAAACGTCAGATAATTTTGCAAGCAAAATATCAACAAAACCTCCACACATCAAAATAACTGAATAAATACTCATTTTTTAAGCGAACTTTTAACCAAATACACTATAATATTCTTCATAAATGCAATAAAAAAGTCCTAACATTGAAAAATACTAGAAACTTACTTATTTAAATGTCCTATCGTTTGTAAACAATCATAAAAGTTGCGTTCGAAATGGGCTTTTCACCTACTTTGAGATGGTGAAAAGAGCAGCCGAAAAAATGTAAACATTCGAAATAAATTTTCGCATCTAACTTTTCGCCAAATACAAAAAGAAGTGCTCCAGAATACAGTTTTCCCTTTTCTATGCCACGATGACGTCAAAGTGATGACGCGAAGGGGGGCGTTCCGCCAAATTTTCGCATTCGGACGAAGCGAGAATATGGGTGTTAATGCCTTTTCTTCTACATACCCGCGGCTGACGTCACATGGGTAAAGTCACAGACAAGAAATCTCGCAAAAAATAAATTACGCTAGGATCATCATAGACTTCTAATATAACTGGACGCAGAAATAGCAACCTTTTCTTGAAGCACATATCACGCTTCCCACCATCACGTGATGGTGGGGAGGATGCCAAACCGGTTTTTCCCGCACCCACCCTGTGCACCCACCAAGACCTATTTTGAATGCATTCGTTTTGGAGCGTTTCTTTTATCACGAGAATGAAACCAGAAAATTGCCAAGAAAGGGATCATCGCCAAAAAATGACACCCTTTTGGCGATGAGATCTCCGAGATGAGTGTATCAGGGTTCTGCGGATATAACAAAGGGATTCGCTCTCTGTTCAATTCCTCCTCTAAGGCTAGGATAAACTTTTGACTTTTGGCTGTCGGTAAATCTTCCACTGTGCAACATCCGCTTTAGGTCACAGATTATATATATCTCATTATATCTGATTGCGCTTGACAAAACACCTGATTTTTTGACATTTTGCAATAATTAATTGCAAAAAAACAGCTCTAAAAAGAGCACTTGTAAATATATAATTTTTATATACAAGAAAAATAGCTCTGAAAAGAGCTTTTGCAAAATTATAAATCTCTCAAATAGATCTCTCAATATCAAACTTTACAACACGTGAAAGTGACAGTAACAGTTTATGTTTATAAAATTCCGCGCTCGCGCATTTGTTCCCGCCTGTGCTCAGTAGTGGCGCTAGAATCGCGCCGGTACGGGTTTTTGCTCCTCTTTCATATCTGTGAGATATATAATCTGTGCTTTAGGTAAAGGTAGGATTTTAATGCACCGACAACTGCGATTAGCGTCCTCTATAGCCTTTTTTAAGTCCTTGGGGGAAGCTTGGGAGAAATTACGGACGCACCCCAAATGTTGAACCTTCCTCCACTTCCATTCAATAAATCTACCAACCAACCGTTAACCGTATTCGCTGCTGTGTTTGTGTTTTGTGTTTGCACATTTTAAAACATTCATACTGTATATTTATTCTCATTTACGTACATTAATTATACAATTTCTTTTATATGTCACTTGATTCTTATTGTGAGATCATCAATTCTATAGAATGTTAACTTGGAGGATTTCAGTTTTACCTGTTTCGCGATTATACATTGTTTAGTGAAATTTTCTTGATAGACGATTTTTTTTCGACAGACCAGACAAATTCTACTGATTTGCCGGCTTCATCATTATAAACTTTTTTTAATAATTATATAAAGGGATAGAAAATGATAGCCGCCCAATCTCGCTTTTGTAGTTTAAAAGCTCTGAGATGCAGTCGAGTTTGTACGCATTTATCCTGTAAATACTCTGTTGAGAGTACGAATGATGGGCCAGGTATGTAATATTATATTTTTATTTTAATTTGTTTGGGATTTTAGTTAGTTGTCATAGCGAAATAAAAAAAAAACAGCCATTTTTATACAGTAAAATCTTAGGAAAAAATTTCTGTACTTTACCTGTTTGAATATGAATGTAGTACATAAAATGATGCTGAATAACCTGTAAATCAACGCAGAAAAGTAAAAAAAAAAAAGGCAGATTCCCAAAACAGCCGAGACACCCCATTTGGCGACTTTTCTGACAAGCGCCAAATACCCCGCATACGCCAATCTAAAATGCGGCAACCTGAAAACTAACGTGATTGGTCCACTTTCCTGAATGCTTCCAGACTGTTTTTTACTACGTCATCACCATAGAATCATGGGAAATACAACATTTATAAATAACGACGATTAGAAAACACAGGAAAGCTGATTTTTATGAGATTCAAAATAAAACAAATGATTTCAACATAAGTTTAATGAAAATGTGAAATTTTTAAAGTACCTTTCCAAATCAGAGTAACGATATAATGATTAAAATTTTCATTTCTCAACAACTTTCACAAAAAATCATGGGGTCATTTAATATCGTAGGTACGTGCTTATATTATAGTAAACATTGAACAATTCATTTCTAATTTAAAAAAGTATGAACGCGAAGCGTTCATAAAAAAATAATATATATCACTCAATACAGCAACCTAGTTCTGCAGCAATCTGAAAAACGCAGGAAACTCGTTAAAGCGGCAATCAGTGAACATGTATGGACGCTTCGTGTTCATTAACCGAAAAAAAATCACTGTCACCAGCAGTTCTCGGTGTGTAGCAATCTCAAAATTCAGCAGTTCTCGCTACCTAGCAATCTCAAAATTCAGCAGTTCTCGCTACCTAGCAATCTCAAAATTCAGCAGTTCTCGCTGCATAGCAATATCTAAATTCAGCAGTTCTCAATGCCTAGCAATATCAAAATTCAGCAGTTCACGCTGCGTAGCAATATCAAAATGTACAAAACTCGTAAGGTCAGCATACATGAGAAATATACAATAAATGGCTAATATAAAACACTATAATAAAAAATACATAAAATTATTAACATACCTTAACAAACATCTCCTTTCTTGAAAACCAACTCTATAAAATGTTGAATTGCCATAATTTCGTAAATTTCTAGTCGTCAGTAACTTCATTTAACTTTCCAGCAAAAAAAATGAACAAATACTAGCACAATTTCAAACTAAATTACACAGGTACTTTAACTTTCAAATTTTACAACTAAAAACAGCAAAAAATATTAACAATAACAAACTCTGGCATTACCGTCATTTAATTTTACAATTACAAAACGTCTTTCTTCTGCACCTCGTTGTACACAAATTACAAAACATGCAGAGTTGAGCTGTCAAAGGTAGGCATATCCATCCAATACACAAGAAATCAACCAATCCAAATTCAAGATCACACAACTGTAGGTGTGGAACGAATTTACGAAACTGGTAACAACAAAGATTCATTTATCGCCTCACCAAATTGATTGATGCCAAGTGTCTCGGCTGTTTTGGGATTCAGCCAAAAAAAAAATAAATCAGTTTTCGGACTACAACAACATATTTTCATTGTGGCTTTCTAATAAGGATGCACCGAAAAGTAATTTTGGCTGAATACCGAATTACCCGGCACACAGTAAACCGCTGGATACTCCTAATTTTAGGATTTAAACATATTAAAAAGCCAAATTCTTTTGACAATTTTACATCATATTACAATAAGCACTTTTGGGATTCAACAATTATAACAGCAAATGTCAGTTTTTAGGGTTTCATCAGATGAACAAAACCCTATTTGTCTCACTCCTCTGTCCGTCTGTCACAGAGCCCGTTCTCAGAAACTATATTTATTGGAGACTTGAAATTTTGCATACTTATAGCTGAACACCTTACATCAAATGACAAATCATAAAATTTTGAAAAAGTCTTATATTTACCCGTCTGGTCTCTAACTTGTGTATTTTAAGCATTTTTTTCTGAGACCCTAATTAAAAGTTGGAGACTTGAAATTTTGCATACTTATAGCTGAACACCTTACATCAAACGACAAATCATAAAAATTTCAAAAAGTCTATTTACCCCTCCGGTCTCTAATTTGTGTATTTTAAGTAATTTTTCTAACTCAGCCCCTAATTAAGTTGGATACTTGAAATTTTGCATACTTATAGCAGAACACTTGCAATCACACGAAAAATCATAAAATTTTCAAAAAGTCTTATATTAAGTACCCTTCCGAGCTCTAACTTGTGTACTTTAAGCAATTTTTCTAATCTCCCCCCTTTTCTTTCACCCAGGGGGCACTTTTCTAACTTTTGCTGACACCCCTGAAGTGATATATCATTGCACAGCCCTTTGACCACTCTTTCATATTATGCACAATAGCCTTACATATTTTAGTTCCACTTTTTACTGTCGTAGGATGCCTGCCTATCTCAGGTGCTATGGGCCTGATCCCCTCGACTAATATGTCTACAGATAGATTGTAAAATGGAGTTTCGTTCGGATAGAGGTTTGTTTAGAATAGATTAGTTTGTTTGCAAAATGTGGAACTAACAGATTTTGCAAAAGGATAAAGTGTTTTGAAAGGAATATTAAACGAAACCCTCTGCGTAATCTGTGATCACACTTACTAGAGATGAGACGGGCTCAGGCTCTATTTTTATTTTAGCCTTTGGGCTCGGGCTCGTTCTTTCTGAAACCGGAAAACTATATTTATTTATGTATAGAAAAGATTGAAAGAACTTTTTCCCCCGTTTAAAATTACTTTTCAAGTCTTTTCAATGTTATTTAGATCAAAATGAAGGGGTAACAAAAATCGTGTTTATTTATTTTAGTATTTGATTGCTGTTTCAAAAGAAAATTTGTGATGTTTTCAGATTTATGTGTACGGCATTTTCGACGATGATCAATTAATATGGCGCCAATCAAAACAAACACAAGCAATGAATTTGTTTTTATTAGGATTTTCGTTTGTGATAGAAGATATTTTTTAATCCGATCATTTATTTATTTTTTATTTAGTTATCTAACACAAAGAGAATGTTTTCTTCAATTTTTAGTAGACCAGAATTAGCTTGAGGTTTGCAAATTATTTAATCTTATATTTGCGCATGAGTCATAATCATTCTTCATATGAAAATAACTTTACTGGGTATTATATCTATTTGTCATGAACTCTGCTCTTAAAATTAAGTAATAAAACATGTAACTAAGTAACCATTGTCCTAATTTTATAAAGCAGTAAAAATGAAAAAAAAATGGCAGTTGGTATGGCTCTTTTAAAATTTAGCTGACATATTTGCAATTCTGACTACAAATCACAAGCAAAACCATCTAAGTTTTATTCCAATATTAATGTCCTCATTATTGAGAAATTGAGTTACTTATATTAAACTCTAAATCAATTAAATGTCATTAAAACTAATTAAAAACACTTTAAAATGTGTAGTTTATAATTGCAATGCTTCATTGTATAAAAGCCAATTATAGCCAAAAAGGCCAATTTTGGCCAAAAAAAGCCGGTTAAAACCAATAAAAGCCACTGGCCTGGCTTTTTTTAATTTTAGCCGGCTTTTTTGCAACCCTGCATTAAGCCAAAAAAAAAAAAAAAAAAAAAACCCAACTACTGGATGCATGAAATTTGTTGTGCAGTAAATCCCTAAAATTTATAAAATTCGTGAAAATCTAAATCAAAAACTGATATATGAGTGCTAGGTGCCCATTAAACAACAACAACAGAGAAAATCACTCTATGCATGAAATTTGTTGAGCAGCCAGTATGTAAAATTCATGAAATTACCGTAATTTCCAGCGTATAGTAATTCACAGATAAAACAATTCTGTTTGGATCCAGAAATTCTATTTAGAAATTGAAGCCAAATATTTACCGCAGTCTAAATAGTTAGATTTTATTTTATAAAATGGCTTAAATGCGTTATATTCCCAGATGGTCGCCATCTTAGATGTTTTGAGATTTCTTGGCGATTTTATGTTGCCGATTTTTATCTATATGTGGAACCCATGTGACGTGTGTGTTTGGCATGTTGTATTCTGGTAACACCTGAGAAGGTCATTTTTGGTTTGGATATTCTGCATGTGGTTTGATTTCGAGTTGTGTTGTTCTGTCTTTTTGTTTTTGTGTTAAATTTATTGGATTTATTTGATTGACTATGGTTTCTGTAGTCCATTTAAACGCTCTTGCTGAAGTAATTAAGAAATTTGAGGAAATTTTGATGAAAAAAGTAGGTTTATTTACAGTTTGTCAATGCATATTCATAAGCCTATTTTTGAAAATGACGGTGATGCTATGACAGTATTTCATGCTTGAGCTTTGAAGAAAGCAGATATCTGTTAAGGTATGTTGATAATTTTATGTATATTTGTTTGCCTTTCGAGATTTTTACATTTTGAGATAGCTACACAGCGAGAACTGCTGAATTTTGAGAATACTACACAGTGAGAACTGCTGAATCCAGTGATTTTTTCTTTCGGTTAATGAGCACGTAGCGCTCATACAATGATTACTGATTGCCACTTTAGCGAGTTTTGTTTATTATTTACATTTGATTTTCGTTAAGCCTAACATGCGTATAAACCGGTGTTTGGCGACATTTACTACTTGGTGGAAAAGGGGTTGTCACGCCAAGAAAAATTCCAAGATGGCGGCCCGGGGAATTTATGACATCTGTTCCAAAAAAATTTCTGGGTTGAAAACTGATTGCTTGATCTGCAGACTATATGCTGGAAATTATGGTACTTAAAGCCCCAATCACAAATCGATATATGAGTGCTACATGGCCATTAAACTGAAATGATGAAAATTATTACGATTTGTCCATAATTATTATGGATACGCAGCAAAAAATATGGCATTACAGACATCGGTTAAAAATTATAGATTATTTTTTATTAAGGTTTTTTTTTTCTCTAAGGACAGTTCAAACAGTATCTTTACAAAAGTCACAGCAATTTTCGATGACGGAAGTGCGTTAGCTACCATCAGGGGGATTCTGTTCAAAATTTTCTGAATTTTTTTTTTTTTTTAAATCTGTCATCAGCCAAAAATTTTGAATTGGAGTATTTTTATTTTTTTGGAAAATTGCAAATTTTGACAAATAATCTCCGGAACAGATGTCATAAATTCCCAGGGCTGCCATCTTAGAATTTTTCTTGCCGTGAAAACACCTTTTCCGCCAAGTAGTAAATGTCTCCAAGCACCGGTTTATACACATGCTAGGCTTAATGAAAATAAAATGTAAATAATAAGCAAAACTCGTTAAAGTGGTAATCTCTAAACGTCGTATGAGTGCTACGTGCTCATTAACCAAAAAAAAAAAAAAAAAAAACCATCACTGGATTCAGCAAATTCCTTCTGCAGCAATCACAAAAAAGCACAAAACTCGTTAAAGCAGCTGTTAGTAAATGCACGTATGTTGCTGTTCCCCAATCTCAAAAATGCACGAAATGGAGGAGAAATATACAATAAACAAATAATAGAAAACATTATTATAAAACACAGCAACAAAATATACATAAAATTATCAACATACCTTAACAGGCATCTGCTTTCTTGAAAGCTCAAGCACGAAGTACCTCCTAGCATCACCGTCATTTTTCAAAATAGGCTTATGAATACGCACTGTAAACAAACCTCCTTAATTCCTCAAAATTTCCTTATATTTTTTAATTACTTCAGCAAGAGCATTTAAATGGATTACAGAACCCATAATAAATTTAACATAAAAATAATCAACAGAAACATACAACATGATATCACAAGCAAAAACGGTCTTCTCGCAACACAATCTCAATAAAAAACGGCGTTACCAGAACACACACGTCACACAGATTCCATATCGATAAAAATCACCAAGAAATCTCAAAACATCCAAGATGGCGGCCAAGGTAATATACGGCATCTAAGCCATGGTCTCCTAAAAATATCAATTCCGTCAATCTTTTGCAGAAAAAATATCCAATTTCATCAAAGGATCGCTGAAGAAACATGAATTTTGTCAAAGGATTGAAAAAAAAAATGCAAATTTTATCAAAGGATTGTGGAAAAAACACAAATTTCGCTAAAGGATTGCAAAAAAACTGCAAATTTCATCAAAGGATTGCAGAGAAACACATTGTGTCAAAAGAAGAACAGAAAACAATTAATGCAATTTTTTTGTGGGGAGGGGAAGAGGCATCCTGTGTAAGCTGTTCTGTGTGCCTGTCAAAGAAGAAAATTAAATTTCTCGTTTAAATTTGAGATAGGAAAATCTGTATAATTTAATCCAACACTTCATAATCGTGAATGAGAAGGTTAAAATCTCAGAACATTTTATTGAGGCATTCTCTTGATATTCAATATTAATATGTATTTTCATATGATAAATATTATTTTTGTGGAATATTTCTGGGTTCATAAAAATGTCTGTAGGTAAACAGCCAAATCTCAATATAACCAGAGATATTTCAATTAAGAAAACTTCATCAGATGATCTTAACCGATTTCAACTGTAGACAGACATATATAAGTATTAATGCAGTTATTGTAAAATATCAAAATTACTTAAAGATAGCTAAACTGAATTTGAAGCAAGAGGGATTCGTAACATGCAGATTATTAAATCAGTGTAGGGGGGGGAGAGTTGGGAGGAATGGGACAGTGGGAGGAGTGGGACAGCAGCATTTATGTCCAAAATAACTGTTAGAATTTAGTTTTAGTTTGTCCACTAGATGGAGCATCTATAGCCTCATGTTTAATTCCAATTGTTACACCAGCTGTATTATTGTTTGTATTTAAAAGGGAAAATTTTATTTTCATACCTCAGAAGTAAGTACAAATTCTTATTCTTTCAATGATTTGTTTCAATTATAATATATTTAAAATAAAAATATTATAATTGTATAATAAACTTAAAGATATAGTGTTTGTAAACCAGCAGTCAAATAAAGCCTAAATGTAGCATGCTATATATGATAAGCCTTTTTAAAAAATATTCAACAGAGGGAGGAATGGGACAGCATCAATGAGGGAGGAATGGGACGTGTTCTCAAACACCTTTGAGTCCTTCCGATATACACCCATATCCCAAAGCATCACCACAAAAACTATAAAGAAAGACAGAAAAAAGGAAAGATCAAAAATCATCACTGACTTACCAGAAAAAGAAGAAATTGAAAAAATAGCTGCTGATAAAAAGCAGAAGAGATTGTGTAAAAAGAAAACTCTTAAGGTGAAAAGGAAGAAACAGAAAAAAGCGAATGAATTACCTGATGATTCCATTGATGGAAAATTTTTGTTGCATGACTCTACAGATGAAGACTTTTGATTTGATTACTACTCACAATAATGAAATTGCTGAAGAATTTGATTGGTTAACTGATGATCCAAAATTAGGATAAATGACTTTGTACTTGTTAAATTTTTGACGAAGAAGACAGTTGTTTATTATATTGGCAGAGTTGAGGATATAGACAGTGATAAGGAGTTTATCATATTCAAAAATGATGAAAAAGAAAAATTTCACTTCCCACAAGAAAATGACTTCAGTGAAGTAGAGAAAAAGGATACCATAATGAAATTGCCTCAACCACAAATAATTTGTGGTTACCAGCCGAGCCCAGTCCTGCTTTGCTTTCAGTGTTGACTTATTAAAATACAATATGAGTTAATTTAATTTTTTTCAAACAGTGTCCTATTCCTCCCTCATGTGCGTCCCATACCTCCCTCGTGTGAGGGAGGTGTGGGACAAAAATGTTAACATTTTAAAACATGCAAATAAAAGCCAGTTGTTTGTATTTCACAGTGTTTGTATTTTTTAAACATAGCTTAAGTAACATACTATTAGATTTTTATAAGCTGTACTCTTGGTAAAACATAAGTAGTGAATTAAAAAATAAATTGTGAAATCTGTCCCACTCCTCCCAACTCTCCCCTAATCTAATCCTAGGTAATTGTAATCGACTAGTTCAGTAATCATAATTACCAGGGGTGGGGGATTTCTAGAAAATCGTAGCAACCAAGGATTTACTTCACCAGACAGTAAATGCAACATACAGTTGAAATTTTTTATGACAAAATTATGCTACTCAAAAATAGTTGGTTACAATTACGATAATGCATTTTCATATTTCTTTTTCGTATAAAATTAAAAAATATAAAGAAGAGATGAAAGTTTAATATAAAATAGAACTTAGTACCCTGTTTACACCGCAGTAATTAGGAAAGTTGAAAAATACAGCTAACTACTAAAAAAAAAGTTTTCGCCATATCTTTATAGTTTGCAGTTTTCAAAGACTACCTGAAAATTTACTCGCCAGTGGCGAGTAAAATGATGCATTTCCCCACCCCTGATAATTACACAAATAATTATTAATCTGGCTGAATACTAGAACAAGCAGGACATTTCGGGACAATGAATTTGGCGAGGTGATAAATTGTTTCTTCTGGTAGTCAGAGTTGTCTGATTTTTTCCACTCTAGAAAAACCATCCCGGACAAAATATCATTTTGTCCACTTTAATAAATATAAATTCTAAATTAAAAATGCAGGATTTAATAATAATAAATATATTGATTATTTCAGCTCAAGAAACAACTTTTATAACAAAGTATCACATATATACGTATTTATATACACAATAGTATGAAATATTTTGTGTAGAAATGAAAAACTAGCTTTGTGCATCTAGAAGCTACTATCTGTAATTTTATTTTTAATTCGACAAAAATAACTTTATCAAACGCAAATTTAATAATAATAAAAGAATTATTTTATAGACTTTCCGAACAGGAAAATAGGCCAAAAAATCATTTTCCCGCTTCACTGTTACATCGATGCACCCCCCTTTCTATCTTTCATGACAGATTTTGTAGCGCTGAACTATCCAGATTTTTCAAGTATATCCGATAATCGGCACTTCCCGAGAATGCCGGTTAGTTGAGCTTTTACTGTACAATAGACTCCTTCAAATCTGAAACCCTAAAATCCGTACATAATTTCAGATGTAAACAAGATATTTTTACTTTTATATCATTTTATACACATTTAAATATATAATTCTGGTTAATATGGCTGAACTCATGTTTTCTCATGATGGAGATGTGAACTTATTTTTAAAAAAATTCAAGATACTAGTGCTGACATCAGTGGGGATAATATCTTTTACCAAATACATTTTATGATCAACATTAAACATTATGACATTAGATTAAGATTTTTTGGTTAAGTTGGGTTGAACATGAAATTCCAGAGAGCACATTACTTTACAATTTTTATATAAATTATTAGTATATCTTTTAGGGATGGGATGAATATTCGGCCACTATTCGGTATTGGGCCTTTTTGCTGAATATTCGATTGGCCGAATATTTTGAGATATCTTGCCTGAATATTGCTAAAATCTCGCCAAATAGGGAAACATATCTCGGCAAATAAATTCAGGATAAAAAAAAATTTTTGTTTCTTGCAAATTTTTTTCTTATCCAAATTGGCTACTTTCTAGCACATTCATGAAGTCATTCTCATTCTGACTAACACAAAATGTAAAGTTATTGATACTAAAAAATATACAGCCTTTCTGTATTTCCTTTAAAATTAGGGATCTTTTAGAAAATGCTGCCCAAATTAAAGATTCAATCACTTGGGGAATGTCTTCATTAGAGAATGATATATTGCAACTCAAGATGTAAAAACTCTTATAGGGGATATTCTCAAAAGGTGGGATCATTAAACGTTAACTATATGTAATTTTTAAAATTTTCAAATTTAAGGCCAATTTTTTTTAATAGTATAGTATTATAAGTCTACATAATTATACACAAACATTAAAAGACAGCAACTATTCTGGAAAATTAATTATTAAAGCATTTAATTAGCAGTTCTATAGGTTATAAATTTTGGACATTTCTGGCACGTAGGTTACAGATTTTGGGCATTGCTGACATGTTGATTACACAGTTTTGACCTTTCCATAAATAAGTTGTGCTTAATATTTAAAAAATTCTTAAGACTAACAATGTAGTAAATTTGTCCTATAATTGTATGTGTATACATATATATGTATAATTAACTTTTTGTTATCCAGTAATAATAATAATAAAATCAAATGTTAAACTCTGATATTATATTAATATATGTACTACTTTTTTAGGAGTAATATCTTAATTTTATAGGAATCACACATTATGCAAAAAACATATACAGTGAAACTTCCCTGAACGACCATTTTTTTCATGGAACGAAATTTATTTCCATAGGCTCAATACTAATTTTACCTCCATTCAGAGACCATCTCAGTTGAACTCTCTCCATAAGCGATCTATTTCTTTGAAGAAAATGAAACAAATTCCTTTTTTTCCTGGTCGCTTGAAGAAGATTTTATTAGAATAATAATTCCAGAGAGCACATTATTCATCAAACTTCTAAACTAATTTTAGATTTTTTTTTTTTATTCGGGTAACTTTTAAGTGTTTAAACCTCTTTGTACCTTTTTAGGCAATGAATTTAACTCTGATGAAAAATTAAGAATGATGGTCAATAAACTCCCCGCTCTATTCTGTCAGGAAACTCTCAAAATAATAGATAAATTAATGAAATAGTCATTATTTGTTCCTGTTTAAAAAATGGCAGGCTTAGATGCGTTATATACCCAGATGGCCACCATCTTAGATGTTTTGAGATTTCTTGGCGATTTTATGTTGCCGATCTTTATTGATATGTGGAACTCCGTGTGACGTGTGTGTTTGGCATGTCGTATTCTGGCAACCTCTGAGAAGGTCACTTTCGCTTAGGATATTCTGCATGTGGTTTGATTTCGTGTTGTATCGTTCAGTCTTTTTGTTTTATGTTAAATTTATTGGATTTGTTTGATTGACTGCTGTTTCTGTAGTCCATTTAAACGCTCTTGCTGAAGTAATTAAGAAATTTGAGGAAATTTTGATGAAAAAAGGAGGTTTGCTTACAATGTGTCAATGCATACTATTCATAAGCCTATTTTTGAAAATCACGGTGATACTATGACATCATTTCATGCTTGAGCTTTCAAGAAAGCAAATGTCTGTTAAGGCGTGTTGATAATTTTATGTATACTTGTTTGCATTTTGAGTTTTTTACATTTTAAGATGGCTAGACAGCGAGAACAGCTGAATTTTGGGAATGCTACACAGCGAGAACTGCTGAATACAGTGATATTTTTTTTTTCAGTTAATGAGCACGAAGTGCTCATACAACGATTACTGATTGCCACTTTAGCGAGTTTTGTTTATTATTTACATTTTATTTTCGTTAAGCCTAACATGTGTATAAACCGGTGTTTGGCGACATTTACTACTTGGTGGAAAAGGGATTTTCACGCCAAGAAAAATTCCAAGATGGCGGCCCCAGGAATTTATGACATCTGTTCCAAATGGCATTTATTTACTTAACTTCAAAAGAACTTTGAAACTAAAGTTATAAAAGATAAAACCAAAGCAAACATCAATGTATTCATTTTTTTAACTCTGCAGTAATTAACTTTTGTTTTGATACTTAATTTTTTATATTTTTTCCTAATGTGAACAATAAATTTTAGTAACATTAATTGTTACCTTTTTTCAATAATTAAAATCTAGATTTAAACATGACCTCCATTAAGAGACTACCTCTCGGAGCGACCAATTTTTATTGGAACGGAATGTGGTCGCTTTAGGGAGGTTTTACTGTACCTTTACACAATATTAGAAGTATGCAACATATAATTTATTCTTTTTATTTTCTCAGAAAACAAGTTACACTGCCATTTTTTTTAATGCACATATCTATAATTTCTGTATCAAAAAAAAGAAAAAAAGCCTACTCTTGCTGATACAGGGTGAGGTGGCGATGGCGATTTCAATAAAATATCTTCATATTTTAAATTTGTGCTGTCTTTTTTAGATGAATAACGAAACCTGTCAAAATCAATGTCTCCCTGAGGAGTAAAAAAAATTATAGAAAATATTTGTTCACCATTATCAATGCTGATCTTTTCAATAATACCTGGCCATAAGTTTTCGTCATAAATTACAAAGCACCCTTAACCAATGTCAATCTATTTTCAACTGTGAGGAGTCAATTATAGAAACAATCTTTTTTTTCACAAGCTTCACTGGTAATACATTTTTGATTGTTTTTACAGAGACTGCAAAAACAAGATCTATTTCTAATTTGAATAGTACCAAATTTGTTTGTCATTTGTACGGTGTGAATCTTTTGAGTACCTTTAATAATTTTCGCTGGCTGTTTTACTATACTTCGAGCACTGTTAATTTCTATTTTTTTTTTTTAAACCAAAATTACAGCATATAGTGGCTTAAGCTCTTTATTTGCCTTGCATTTTGGTGGGGGTGCAAAGATGAAGAATGAAATTCTAAGGAGAGGGGATAATTAAACCTTGAATTTAAAAAAAAATGACCTCAAATACAATAATGTAGCAAATATATATATATATATATATATTTAGATGTATTTTAGAACAATGAACTCCATTATATTTATTTATGTATTTAGAAAATTAAAATTATTAGTGTTTAGATTGTTCCACGATTTGGGCATGGTTATTAAATAATATTTTTGGGTACATTTGCTGCAAAGAAAACTTTGCGAAATACATAACAACGCGTAAGATCACTGAAGAATTACTTTTGAAATAAATGAAAGAAGTTTTATTATTAATTTTAAATCATTCTTTTAAATAAGCATGTCCGAAATTTTGTAACAATCGCAGCAACTGCCATTTTGTGTCGATCGTACACACGTAAGTTGAGCATGTTTCTAGTCAAATTTTATTATTACACGTACTAAATATGCTTTATTTATACAAAACACGGTAATTATTTACGATAAAACATTATAATAAATATCTTTTTATACGTTTCAGGACACGAATCATCTTTAAAAATAAATTTACCGGAAAAAAAAATAGGTTTTTCGATCGTTACGCGATTTTGACATTCTAGTTTCTTATTAGAGAAAAGTGCATTTATTACAAAAAAATCATACAGAAACATATACAAATCCTAAAAAAAAATTTTAAAGGATTTTAAAGTTATATAAAAGAGTTTAAAGTACTTACTTTATGTATGTTTCATGGAAATGACAGCTTTGTTACGATCGTTACTTTTGGACGTAACAAGATACTGAAAAATTCTTTCTAGAAAAGTCCTCTTATCTTCAAAAAAGCAATAAATCAGATTGCCATATCTTAACAAAATTATCAAAAAATTACCCGTTTCCTTTATGCATTCATTGTTTACCATTAGAACCACCTGGAAACAAGTTAAAACCCTTATTCTTGGGGGTACATTGGAACAGATATTATGAATGTCCAAAATTTTCATCTTTTAGCATAAAATAATAAAATTTTAAGATATTTATACAAAGCTTTTACAATGAATTATGTCATTTTCTGTCTCTGGGCAGAATTAAAAACTCGGTGTAAAAAAAAAAATTAATGTCAATGATAATTAGATTTATTTATTGAAGAGCTTAAAGTTATGATGTGTGTCCATTGCCCACCTTTTGAAAACTGCCCATAGAAAAAAAGAAAAACACTGCCTCATTCTAAAATACTTGAATATTCATTAATGACTGCAAATTCCTTGCACATATAAAAAGGCTCTTATGAAATTCATGATAACTTACTTTCTATTTTCTATAAAGTAAGAAATGTAAAAATTCATTCATGAGGTACATTAGCTAAGCTTCATTTTCAAGATGGAATATCAAATATTACTATTTCAAGTACAACAGTACTACATATCTGTAAACAGAACTGGTGTCAAACTAGATACTTACTAGATGACACAACTTGCTTTATGAAGATGGTTTTATAAATACTTAAATATAAATTCTAAATATTGAACAAATTAATGTTCTAATTCTATAGTCTTCTCTTTTAATTAATTATTTGTATGATTACTGGCTTTAATATGTAGCATTATTATGTATATATTTTTCAATTCACACCTTTCTTCATTCATGTTGTTATCAGTTTCTGCTTATGCTTTTATTGCTTGTTGAATAAGTGGAATACCTATTCTTGAATATTGCATGTGTTGGTTCTAATGTCTAAGTTGGTTCTAAGATTTTGTTAACATGTTATGTACTCTACTTAACCATATCTTTTGCTTTAATGTAATTTGTAATTTAAGGCTTGGAAACTGATTTCAGAACAGACTCATTCTTACACTTTTTTTTATCGTTAGGGGCACAAATTCTCAATGATAAAGTTTACTTGATTAAAGGTTATTTTAGAAAATATTTCCTTGTGAGTTATGAGATAGAGTAAGAATACTATTGATTTTGAATGCAAGAAGGGATGAAAGTATCATTTGATAATAAAAGTGAAGTACATTCTTTATTTTAGGTTGTAATGAAAGTTTTCTGCCAAATCACCATTACATAATACTAATTATAATATATATAATTAACTGTAATGTTATATATAACCACCATTCACAGTGTCATATGATACAATGCTACTACCTAAACTGTACACTTTATTTGGTGACATTCTGTAATTGTAGTTGACTTTTTGCAACAGAACTGGAAGTAAATGACGATTCTAATCTGGTAGCATGATAGTTCCATTTCAGACACCTTGTACTTAATGATAATGATATTTTTTACAAATTTCACAACACAGTGTTGTCTCTTTCTTTCAAATGCCAAAAATTATTTGACAAAATATGAGCAAACACATCAATGCAAACTGTTTGCACAGACCATATTAGCTGTGGAGAAAACTTTCATTACAACCTTATATTTTAATGGAAATAATTTACCATCCCGACTTACTGAAAATCAATTTGATATACTTAAGAATAAAAGGATATAATGCAATTTCATAATTTTTTGTGCTAAAATAAGTTTATCAAATTTAAAAGTACATTTAAGAGTAGTAATGATTAATGAATTCCTATTTTTAGGGTTCCGTATTTAAAAAGTAAAAAACGGAGCTATTATAAGATCACTCCTGTGTCTGTCACAGCCATTTTACTCATAAACTATAGAACTTAGAAAGTTGAAATTGGGGGAAATAATAAAGACTATTGACCCATATATTTTCAGATTATTAAACATTCATAAATATATGTAGTAAAAATGTAGAGGGGCTAATTACGTTACTTGAAAAAAAAAACTCTTTTTTTTTTTTTTTTTTACATCGTGTGTAGTATCGTGTGAAAGCTTTCGTGACGCTGAACTCAAATATACATTCCTTTTAATTTTAGCTATTATATTTTCAAAGATATCGTTGAAAATTTAGCGCAAAAATATGTTTTTCCTCATCTAATTCCGAATCTACTGAAGCTAAAATTATGAAAAAATTAGACATAGTAGATGTTAATTTAAAACCTTGAAGGAAAATTAAAGCGATTACTCTAGGTCACATAGTTTTTGAGAAAATCGCATTTTTCTGTTACTCACAAATTTCGATTTATGAGCATTCAGCAAAAGTGTTGAGCAGCGCTGGAGGTACCTATTGTAACAGAAGTATAAAGGCATTGTTAATAATGATTTTCGAAAAAAATCATCAGTAATTAGCCGAGATATTAACCCTTAAAGATACAGACGGTTTGGACATGACATAATGACAGGGGCGGCATAATCTATGTAGTACAGTCGTGGAAAAAAAAACTAATAACCCCTTACTAACTCTGCAAAAAATTAACGTAGATGAAAGTTACTGGTACCACACGATTGACAATAAAGCTTACTTTTAAGTGATGTAATAAAGTTTTCTTAGTGGGCCATCTACATATTAAAACAAACCATAACTTTTTTTTTTTCAATAGCAGTACACAATTCTGACAGCATAAATGAACTCTACACCCTTCAATTAGCCTAAAAACAAATTTTTATGCAATTCGTATGATAAGTTTATGAGAAATTCATTATTTTAAAATGAGCGTATTTTAAGGGCTATATCCAAATTGAAGTTCAGTACTTGATTGTTGACCGAGAGAGCCCCCTTCTTGATCAAGGCATCTTAAGCACCATTCAAGCAGTCATTGAAGACTCTAGATTACAGGATAGCTTAAGAAATTTCAAAATATCTAGTCACTTCTATCATAGACGGCCTCTTGAACCACCTTTTCACCGTTTTTAAAGCAGAATTTGAAAACTACTTGCAAGAAAAATGTGAAATTTTGGATTTCCATAAAGCAGGACTTAATAAATCTAAATGCATGAAAAAAATTGTAGGTTGCAATTCATAATTTTTCCGAATATTAATTTCATAATTCATATCATAAAATTATGAAAATTGCAAATTCAATGTATTTATGTTTGGGTATTTTAGTATTATTGCAACACAAAAAATTAGCACATTAGGAGTATAATTTCAACAGATATAAATAAAAATGTTAAAATGTAATTTAACATTAGAAGCACTAAATTTTGAATGTTTATAACTCAAAAGCGTATCATTCAAATGACTTGAAATTTGCTGTCTAGGCATAGTTTGAACCGAAGATTTGAAATATCTTGTTAAAATTGAGTATTGGCAATTGGCATTGAAAAAAATTATGTTTGGGTTCGTTTTAATATGTAGATGGCCCCCTAAGCAAATTTTATATATATCATTTAAAAGTAGACTTTATTTCCATATGATTGGTAGCAGTAACTTTCTTCTACTATAATTTGTTGAGGAGTTAGTAGGGGGTGTTTACTTTTTTTTTCCACGACTGTACCATCGGCTTTTAAAGCCTAGTTAACAACTTTTAATGATATATATGTCTAATGCAATGTCCAGCAGCAGTATAAAAGCAATAAACGTCAAACTCAGGGTGTAAAAAAATCATGATTTTTTTTTTTTTAATCAGATTTTTTTTATTTAAATCGGATTTTTTTTATTTAAATCGGATTTTTTTTATTTAAATCGGATTTTTTTTATTTAAATCAGATTTTTTTAAAATTTAAATTGGATTTTTCTTTTAAAACAAAGTAAATCAATGTTTTTAATAAATTTAATTACCCTATATAGAGAGAGCTGGTAAATACTTATTTTTGGTAGCATAAATTTGTAAATAAAGTATTTCTTTGTTAGGCATGCAATAAACTTAAATATTTTGCCAAAGCTTCTGAAACATAGCTGAATTGGCAGACCATATAATGATTACTTTACAAATTTTAAAACAAAGATTTTAGAAATGAAACTACAGAAAGTTAATCACACACAATAGACAATAACATTATTTATTTATTAAGATATTTGAATAGAAAAGCCAGTTTGGCAGCTTTTTCCACTCCTAATTTGTTTTGCAATTTGCTATGTACAAATCCTAAGGTTGAAAACATTCTTTCAACACCTGCAGATGCAAAAATAGAGATGCCTCTAATTTAAAATAAAACCAAATTATATCACTTTTCCTTCCAGCAGACATTTTTTTAGAGTTTTAACTAAGAACTTAAATAATATGTAAGTAATAACAGCAAAATTCTAACTAAAGTAAGTAATAATATCAAAATCTTCTACCGCAAAAGTGTAACAATGTTCAAGCGATTACCATGTGCTGCAGTAAGAAAGAAATTGTGATTGCAATAGAAATTGAAAATGTCCACCCTTTGTGCAAGTAAACTAGAAAACAGGTTTTCAGATAAAGAATCTAAACCTCTTATCACCTAAAGGGTGCAGGCGCAGAATTAAGGAACACCTTAAAAGAGACTTTGAATAGATAAGAATGGTCAAGTGAGGAAAGACTAGGGACAAAAATAGAGGAGGAATAAGACAGCATTAGTGAGATTTAAATTTTCATGAGGATTTCTAGATATTAAATAAAAAAATGATTTAAATCATGATTAAAATCATTTGATTTTAATTGTTGACACCTTGGTCAAACTGTCAAAAACAGACTAATTTAAGGGGTCTCAGGACTCTTAAAATTAGAAAAAAGGGAAGAAAAAGACCATCTTCAACATTTAATATCTTAAAATGTATATGATTTTTAAACACAATTTTTATTGAGATGAAAGATATAAGTATGTTCTTTCATTTCATGTATTTAAAAAATTGCAAGATGCAGAATTAGTATTTATAGGGGGCTCGAAACTGCCAGACATTTGTCGAGAAGAAAATTGGTATAACAGCTTACGTGCAGGATTACAAAATAAATATTGCAACTAAAATGAAAATTTTGCTGCATACTTATATACTTCAGATTATAATATTTACCCTGAAAGTAAATAAATTTGTATTTAAAGCATTTTTATATTTTTAATGCTAAGTTGTATTTAGCTAATACAACATTTTGAAAATTTCAGCAATATAATCACCTAAAAAGTGTTTTTTTTTTAACAATAAAAAGGAAATTTTAGGTTCAGTTTACACAGATTAACATGAAATATATGTTTTGAAATTTTCTGGAAAAAATATTCAGCAGTTTTTGAGGTATCCTGCGCATTATGCCCCAAAACATCATTTGAAGGAAAATGACTTCAACGTTTCGGAAACGCCGCTTCAGCTATTTAGCAGGTATAATTCTAAAAGCCGTAACTTCTGTTTTAATGGGAATTCAAGGAAACAATTATATCAAAATGGTCAGAAAAAATAGGAGTTTAACATCTAAAAAATAAAAATTTCTAAAATTTTGAAGCTTTAACAGTCCTGAGACCCATTAATTAGAATGGATCACACAAATACTATGGGATTCGCGACTATTTTGCATTGAGTAGATCTCTCAATATGCCTCAAGTGACTATAAAAGTTAATTAAAAACCTGTCTGGAAAAACACGGCACGGACCAAGGTGGCGTTGCAACTTTGCGACTGCCTTTTGAAGCACGCTTAGACAATGCCAAATTTAAACTTTGAACAATGATTTTGTTTTAGCTGCACTGTAGAAAGAAAAGTTCTTACTACGCTAAATTTAGTTTTTATGAAATGCCAAACAAAGTTTAAATATGCACTGCTTTTATTGTGAGTACTGAATTAAGTTCATCTTAAACAGATTAAGATAATATTAAAAAATGAGTTATACAGAATAGCTATATTTGATATTATTTAGGTTCCATATCCATAGCTGCCAACTTGTACGGTTTGGCCGTACAATGTACGGATTTTGTTCTAAGTGTACGGTTGTATGGATGAGCAGTACGATTGTACGGTTTTGCGCATGAAAAAAAATGGTTGCAAAAAATGGTAATTTTGTGAAAGGATCGCGGAAAAAACACAGATTTCGTCAAAGGATCGTGGAGAAAATGCCGATTTTGTGAAAGGATCATGGAGAAAACGCCGATTTCGTGAAAGGATCATGGAGAAAACGCCGATTTCGTGAAAGAATTGTGGAAAAAATGCCGATTACGTGAAATACTGTGGAAAAAATGCCAATTTCGTGAAAATACTGCGGAAAAAACACCGATTTCGTCAAAGGATCGCGGGGGGGGGGAAACGTAAATTTCGTAAAAGTATCGCGGAAAAATCTAAGATTTCGTCAAAGGATCGACGAGAAAAGCGCCTATTTGTCAAAGGATCGCAGGAAAAATGTCGATTTCATGAAAATATTGCCAAAAAAACGCCGATTTTGTCAAGGGTATGGGTGATTCTGATCTGAATTTTCCAAAAATTTAAGACATTCATTTATAAAAATTTCAAAAATTCGGTCACCAGTCCGAAGGTTCGGACATAAAAAATCGCGAATTTCGACAAACGGTTGCCGAAAAAAATAAATGTTGCCAATCGTTTTCAGGAAAAACGCAAATTTTGCAAAAGGATCGCGGAAAAAATGCAAATTTCATCCAAGAAATGCAAAAAAACCACAAATTTCTTTAAGAGATCACAAAAAAAAATGAAAATTTCGTTGAAATATCGTGAAAAAAACGGCAAATTTTGTCGAAAGATAGTGAACGAACGGCAAATTTCATCACAAGATCGCGAAAGAATGGCGAATTTCGTCAAAGGGCCACGGAAAAAACACATAGTTAGTGCCGGGAGTGGATTTCCCCGCCCCTGCTATAACTTTTCAGAAAATTTGAGGTGAATTTCAGAATTTTTTTTTTTACTCAGAATCACCCCTGGTCAAGGGAATATATTATAGAAAATATTATTATGAAATGATATTCCTTTTTTTCAATGCATATGCATTTGTGATGTACTGTTTTAAGTACGGAAGAATGCGTCATAAAAATTGTAAGGTTTTCAAAAATGACATGTTGGCACGTATGCATATCTCTTTGAACTTTCATGGTATATTCATTTACACTTTTCTAGTATACACTGTTATACCCAACCCTACATTGTATAGTTTTTTCAAAGTGTTCTTTTAGCAACAGTTTTTTTTTTAAAATAATACAATTACAAATTCATATATTTATTCTATGGAACCCTCTGTGCGCGAGTAATACTCGCACTTGACGGTTTATTTAAATTATATATAATCAAAAGTTATTTTCTTTATTGGGAAAAAATGTTGGTATTCGGTCAAATCACTATTTGCCCCATCCCTAATATCTTTATGAGGCAACTTTCATTAAATAATTCAAGAAAAAAATATTATTAGGTGAGAGTGGGATGGAATGGGACAATAGGTTTTTCTCTTTATGTGTTATTCTAAACATTTCATAAATAACACACTAAATGAAGCAATGATAGCCCAATCTTCAGTTGAAAAATGTTGCTGATCTGTATAAGCTTGCAATTGTATAAAGAAAAAGATTATTTCAAGAATCAAAAGTAAATTTGCTTCATATACTTTTTATGCTTTCTGTCTATTAATGACTTGTTTATGCATAGATGTAATAGTTTCCTTATTTATGGAACATTATACTGTATATATCCATAATTTAAACTAAGCCTAAAGGCAGCATTTTTGTTTATACCAGAAGTTTAACATAAAAGAAGGTAGTGGGGAGGAATGGGACCAATTCCTTCTTTTTAATAAGATGAATATAAATTGGTAATATGAAAATATTTTTAGAGGGTAATATATTCATTTAAACATTGATAATATATTCATTTACTTTAAAATGTAAATAAATTGAACTGATGATTTTTTAATGTCATCGGTGACTGTCAATCTTGAATTTTCATTCCAGTGATGAAGATAATGGAATTTGATATTGTAGCGGCATAGACATTATCAACCTACAATCTTTGTTAGACTGTACAGTCGGACCTCTATTTAACGAAGCCGCTAAATCCCGAAAAAAAGTTCGTTATATGGAAAATTCGTTAAATAGAAAGTCACCTTTTAAAATACTTTAAACTACATAAAACATATTTTGAGTCCATAAACACTAAATATAATTTAAAAAAATAATTAGTCACATTTTTTTTTTGTAAATTATATCTATTTGTTTTATTTATTTTACCCATCAAAAAGAAATCTGCAAGGAAAATAAGAATGAAACAAAACATCGTCTGGAAATACATTGTCTTTTCAGTTAAAAAATAATTTTACAAATCACGATTTTTTACTATGGTTGATAAGCTGGAGGAATACCAAATTTTAAAGCAGTATTCTTTTTTTTCACGCCTTTATCCACCTCATCAATAATAATTTTTTTTTCTTTGATGCTCAAGCACTTTCGCTTTGATATTTTTGAGCTGCAAGAACCAAAATTATCAACACGATTGATCATGATCAGCAATTTAGAAAATGGGAAACTATAGTTTAAGGACATGGGGCAGTTCCATTGAGGTTTAAAGGGGAGATATTGAAAGTTTGCACTTCTTGGATGGAAAACAATGAATCACAGAAATTTTACTGCTCTCGGTGAGTTAAGTGCCTGGCAAGACCTGTTCATGGTCATTGATCATCATAAAATGTGTTAAAAGAAAGAATAAGTTTGAAATGTCCAGTAATATTTTAAGAAATAGGGAAAAAAATAGATCCCAAGAAAAAGTTCGTTAAACAGAGAATGCACACTTCGCTATTTGGAGGTTATTTTACGAAGAAATTTGCAAAATATTCATGGTTCCAAGTAAAAGTTTGCAAAATAGAGGTTCGTTAAATAGAGGTCTGACTGTATATCTAGCCTACACCAGACTATTTGTGTCTTATAGCTGTCCCATACCTCCCCACTAACAAGGTAACAAGGAGGTATGGGACACATTTTGAAACTTAAAATTTCTTTAATTATAAAATTGGTTCTGTAAATTATGTTTCTATATTGTTCAAGAACATTAGAAAGTGTTTCATTTTGTACCTATTCTACAAATTTAAATTTTTGTTTTTGTGTCAAAGTTGATTTTCTTATTTTTGTAAAAAGTGTCCATTCCTCCCCATCCCGTATGCATTATTAATTATTTACTTGACCTTTACTTTTAATATTACACTGTATTTCTTAATTTTTATAATTTTACTTTATTATTTTACTTTTATTTAAATATTTTACTTTATTATTTCACTTAATTATTTAAATATTTTACTGTATTGTAAGCATTCATTGTAATTTCAAGTGCATTATTCCATTCAAATTGCTGTTTAAAAAATGTAAACAAAACAGTGACCAGAAATGTACAAAATTCTAAAATCTTCATAGACTCTGGTCCCAAGTTTTGCGAATTTGAAGGTGTCTACTGTAATATATTTTTCTTATATTGACTTATTATTCTGTTTTAAAATACTCTTGGTTTATTGCAGTTGATGAAGAATTCAGAGTTCTTGAACTTTATCCTGTTAAGTCACAACAAAAAAGATCTTCTGGCTTCAGTTTTCGTGATAAAGTAAATCTTATTTTACATCAATATTTGTATTTATTAATACATATGTATATACAGTATTGAACCATTTATCCGGAATGGTTGGGATCAGATATATTCCGGATTACTGTTTTTTCTGGATAACTTGTGCATTAAAGCAGCATCCATTTGATCAGATTAGTAGAATATACGTATGTGGCTATGGCATTGATTTTGATTTCAAATTGATTATTGGGTTACACAAATTAAGATTCAGTCGAAACCAGATCAAAAGTTAATTGGAGTGTAAAAGAAGACAATTTATGGGAATACCTTGGAAACAAAAATTCTTATGTTTCCTTTGCATAAAAATCAAAAATGTCAAATATCTAACTAAATATGCCTCAATTTCAAGTACTAGATGTTGACATCAAGTTATACTATGCATATTGTATTGTATCAGGTAATGCACATGTCAAACTGGCACTCTATGGCACTTTTTTCTGAAATCAATGAATTGGAAATATCATTCCGGATAACTGGTTCCATACTGTATATTATGTTTATGCATATTTACAGAGGTCTGTCTAGATTTTTTTTCCACCGTCCTATTTTTGTGAATTTAATTATTATTTTTGTGAATTATTTTATTATTGTGAAAAAAGTAATTTCACAAAACATCAGTTTACCCATTTATGCCCAGTCACCCAATATTGGGGAGTTTTAATTTTTCAGAAATAAACTAATATTATTTTAGACAGATTTCTTGTTCCATCTTTTTTTTTTTTTTTTTTTTTTTTTTTTTTATGATTACTTTATACTACACAATCCAGAAACAGAATATTTAGATTAGTATAAATAATGCAATAATTATTATTAGATTATATATAGTAAAAGATATTTTAGGAGATTACTAACAGAAGATTTGCACAGGAAGGTGAAACAACAAAAGATTAAAATGAACAGTGTTGAGAAATCACAAAAAAATGAGCAATTTTCTAAAGAGACCGCTGCGATTTTTCGTGGCATGTTAATGAAATTTGCCATTATTCTGCTATCCCTTGATGGAATTCACGTTTTTTTCATGGCCCTTTGACAAAATCGTGATTTTTTGCAATCCCTTGATGAAATATGTGATTTTTTACGAAATTCACATTTTTTTGCGGTCGTATGATGAAATTCACAATTTTTCTGCTATCCCTTGACGAAATTCACAATTTTTTCACAATCTTTTGATGATAGGCACATTTTTCCGTGATGTTTTGATGATAGTCGAATTTTTTTTGCAATCTTTTGATGATATTCATGTTTTTTTTGGTTATATTTTGACAATATTTGCATTTTTTCCGCTATCCTTCGACGAAATTGGCTTTTTTTGCAACTTTTTCATGCAGTTCACATATTTTTTGCAGCCCTTTGCCGGAATTCTCATTTTTTCTGCAGCTCTTTAATGAAATTACCATTTTTGGCTCGATCAGTCAATTATATTTTGCTTTTTTCGCAATCCTTCGACAAAATTCGCTTTTATTTCTTTTGCGATCCTTGACAAAATTCTCGTTTTTTCTACACCCCTTTGACGAAATTAGTATTTTTGGCAATCTTTCGATAAAATTTCGCTTTCTTTGTAATCCTTCGATGAAATTTGCATTTTTTTCGTGATACTTCGATGAAATTCTCTTTTTTTGCAATCTTTTCATGAAATTCTTGTTTTATTGCAGCCGTTTGCCAGAATACTCATTTTTTTCTGTGGTCCTTTGATGAAATTAGAATTTTTGGTGTGATCCTTTGATAAAATTTCGCTTTTTTTGTAATCCTTCGATGAAATTTGCATTGTTTTCACGATCCTTTGACGAAATTCACATTTTTTGCAATCTTTTCACGAAATTCTTGTTTTATTGCAGCCCTTTGCCAGAATTTTTGTTTTTTTGAGATCTTTTGACAAAATTCGCTTTTCTTCAGTGACCCTTTTACGAAATTGGTGTTTTTGCTGCGGCCTTTTGTCGTAATTTGCATTTCTTCTGCGGCCTTTTGATGAAATTTGGGGGTTTTTTCATGTCTCTTTGCCAAAATTCACGTGTTTTCTTCATGGTCCTTTGCTGAAATTGATCATTTTTTCTGTGAACGATTAACGAAAATGACTTTTTTTAGGCAACCACCAATTGTCCAATTTCACGATGTTTTTCTGTAATATTTTTTGTCTGAATTTTTGGACTGATGACCGATTTTTAAAAAAAAATATTTCAGAACAGAATCACCCCTGCTTTGACGTCATTTATCAGGCAATCGGCGTTCATTCCAAATGAGGATATATGTGAGAAATAGAGGGCAAGCTAGCTAGCGATTAATGAAAGAAGCTTTAGTTTGCTTACGTTCAGATGAACGATAAAATGAACAAAGAAAGCTAGATTTTTGCAGAAGTCTAGAATCACTTATCACACGGATGCAGTTCACACACTGGTTTTTTTGTGAAAGGGCCTTTTTTCTCAAATTTAATTTTGTGAAGAGTCCATTTTACTGCCATCGAATTTTGTGAAGAGTCCGTTAACGGATTCAATTTTTTTCCCTGGACAAACCCCTGATTTATTACAAATATATATGTATATATATTTGGGACTTTTGCCAGCGTATCAGTTTGCCTATGAAAAAAGGAACCTTTAATAATAAAGAACAGGTTTGATATAAGTTAGCATTGTTTTTGCTTTGTAAGATTTTCCAAAATGTGTGAAAATGGTGTTTTTGAATAGTCTATCTTCAAAGATGGGAGGGAGGAAAACCTTGATTTTTTGAAATGGTGGCATATTTAAAAAATTTTCATAGATAAGCATAAAAATCAGCAAACCATGCATCATTGTTGACCTTCTGTTTTTTTTTTTAAAGTCAAATAAACATATTTTGAACTAGAAATTTTACTTTATAAATAAATTACAGTAAACTCTCTCAAATCTGCAACCCTAAAATCTGCACATCATTGCAGATATAAACAATGAAACTTTAATTTCAGATGTAGGGACAAAATTACAGACTTTTTTATTTCTATATCATTCTATATGTATTTTAATATGTTATTTTATCTTGTTAATATGACTGAACTCAAGCTTTTTCATGAAGGAAGGATAAATTTATTTCTGAAAAAAAAAATCAAGATATTATTGATATCATTGGTAACTGCAATATTTTTACCAAATATATTTATGTATTAATCAAGCTTTTTTAGTTATTACGTCTGGCTAAACCTAAAATTAAACTTCTTTATTTTTTGATTTTGATGTGAATTAGTAGGGAACCTTTATGAGGCAAGTTTCATTCAAAATTTTAGAAAAATGTATCTCAGTCTTTATTATGCATATTTAATTATGCATTGTTAACTATTTACTTGACCTTTAATTTTAATAATTTAATCATTTTTAAAACTATCTTAATTTTTATTGTTTTAGTTTATTACTTTATTTAATCATTTTAATATTTTACTATAATGTAAACATTCATTATAATTTCGATTGCATCATTTTCATTACATTAAAATTATTGTTTGTTAAAAAAATGTAAAAAGAGCAATGACCAGAAATCTGCAAAATTCTAAAATCTGCACAACCTCTGGTTTCAAGCGGTGTGGATTTGAGGGAGTCTGCTGTTACTATATAGAAACAAAACACATTAGTCGGTATATATTTATTAATCTTTTCAAAGGCATTGATAACAGTGGCAGCTCATTAAGGGAGGCGAGCCTTATTCTGCCATATAAAACTGATTTAAAATAAACAAAAATTAAATTAAAATATGTCTAGTATAAATGAAATTTAAAATGACTGTATGGAACCCTTCATCATGATGTCACTTTAAAATTTTCTATGAAAAGCCCATAACAAATAATAGAACTCTGTATATTTCTTTTTCTGTGATGGAGGCTAGACATGTATTAGCAAAATTAGGAGAAAGGGGAAAGATGAGAGAATTATTATTATGCATCAATCAGGTCTGAAGACTTCAAGCTAACTAGCCTCCTATAGATAGAAGAAATGGTAGGGGATGAAAGTATTAGCCAAATAAGTATAGGTTCCGAAAGCACAATGGCAGATGTTGAGAGTCTTCAGGGGGGAGGGAAGGGTGATATCAGAAGTTTGGAGGTTCCAATCTGGACCAAAGTTTAGGCCATGGCTAATTTTTTCCATTGCATGTTGGGTTGACTTCTACTATTTTGCTGTAGGCCGCGCAGACTTACATTAATTCGGGCTGGGTTAATCACCAAATAATGTCAAATTAAAGTCACATGGTGACTTTTCACCACTTTTCACAGTAGTGACTTTACAGTCGGGTCTCTGTCACCATTTGACAAAGTCATGTGACTTTAATGTGACATTATTTGGTGAATTATCATAATGCAACGTGCACAATGACTTTGAAATTGAATCTCCAGATGAGAGTCACATGAGAGTCTCAATGAAACGACATTGTAAAGTCACCTGGTGACTCGTCACAAAGCAGCAGTCACAGTGACCTGTCAGTGGAGTCACATATAGTAGTCATTTGAGACTCATAAAAGAGACGTATGGAATTTCCTATTTTTTGTTTTGCCGTAGTGACTGTGACTCTTGTGACCATGTGTGACCTGAATGAAATGTTATATGGACTAGCTGTTCTGCAGAGATAGTAATTATTCAAATTATATTACTTCCTTTTGAGAATTCGCGTATTTAAAAATTAGCATTTTGTGACTTTTCCTTAATTTTTGATAACCAGTGTATGTTTTCTCAAATCACAAGCTTTGGGGTGAAAGCGCATAATCCAGGCTAGCACTCTTACTATTTTGGAAAATTTCGAAATTCCTTCAGCTAATTCAGAAACAATAGTCTTAAATTCTACATTGCTAGCAGAAACAACTGATTTTCGTTTTTCTTGTTCAATTTCATCTTCGTTAGCATTGACGACGGATTTAGGCCATTGTTCTTTTGAATTCTTTAACCATGTAGGTCCTAGCCACCATTCGGACTTCAGAAGTTGCTTAATTCCACATCCTCTGGATGGAAGATCAGCAGGATTCAGCTCACCAGAAATATGAAACCAATTTTCAGGGCCCGTGAGTTGTATTATTTTTTTCACTCGATTAGAGACAAAAACTGACCATTGTTCTTGTCATTTAATCCAACTAAGAACTGTTGAAGAATCAGTCCAAAAATACTCCTCAATGCTTTCCACTTCTAGAGCACCTTTTATGAATTTAAATAATCTTGCTCCGATAGTAGCCGCCATCAATTGCAATCTTGGAATAGTTATCTTCTTTAATGGCGTTATCCGTGATTTGGCTTGCAGTAAATTGACCTTCACTGTACCATCAGGGGACTCGGATCTTAGAAAAATACAGGCCGTATAAGCATTTTGACTCGCATCAACAAAAGTGTGCAAGCTTAAACTAGATTTTTCTGTGGCACCGCTCCATCTTGGAATTTTTATAGACTTTAAGAGATGTAGATCTTTAAACCACTTAAGAAATTTTCGTTTAGTATCTTCATTTAGTTCTGCATCCCATGGTTCCTTCGTTTTCCAAATAGATTGAAGCAAAAGTTTAGGTTGTATTAATGCAGGGGAAATAAATCCTATAGGATCGAAGACTCTGCTGATAAGGGACAAAATTTTTCGCTTAGTTATTTTTTCTGATTCATCAAGTTTTAAAAGTTCAGAATCGATTTTGAGAGTATCAGAACTCTTATCCCATATTAAGCCTAATACAGACGTTTTAGAATTTCCTAGAGGAAATGTATCGCAGTTATTGTATGAAGTACTTTCCCAACTTCTAAGATCAAACTTTGCTCTTTTCATTACTTCTGTAGATGTTCTTACAAAATTATCTAATTCTGAAGTATTGTGAACACTTGTTACACAATTATCTATGTAAAAACTGTCATGCAATTTAACAAGTACTTCTTTGGAAAGTTCTCCTTTCAATAATTGTCAGGATAAATGGTGATGAATAACTGCCATCAGAAAAAACGGGCTACTTGTAACCCCAAAACACAACGAATATGGTGGAGAACCCTTATAGAGCCATCATCATTATACCAAAAAAATCATAAAAAATCTCTGTCATTTTCGTGTAAAGAGATCTGCAGAAAAGCTCTTCTAATATCAGAAATAACACTAATTTTATAAAGACGAAATCTGGTCAAAATTAAAGGAATAGTTTCTATAAAATTAATTCCAGTCTCTAAACAATCATTCAATGAGGGGAAATTAGTTGTCTTAGCTGAAGCATCGAAAACAGGCCTTACTTTCATAGAAGACAATGAGGACGTTTCTTTTATTATGGCACGATGAGGGAGATAATGAGCAACGGATAATGATAACTCATTTTCAGGAACTTCTTCAATTACACCTTCATGAAGCCATTCTTCAAAAATTTGATGGTATTTTTCTCAATACCCGTTTTATCTAATTTCTTGGTAGTAGATTCAAGTCTTCTTAAAGCTAGATCATAATTAGTAGGTAGAAAAGAATGATCCTTCTTCCAGGGCAAATGGACTTTGTATCTTCCATCATCCTTTTGTTTAACTGTATCTTCAAAATGTATCATGACAGCTCTTTCTGAATCTTCTTTACTATTTTGTTCAGTAGAATCCCGAATACCAAGAAGTTCTAAATCCCATAATGCTGAAACAGGTACATCTTCTTGAGACAGCATACTGACTACAGTCATATTCACTTCATTCTGACGATTAAACTGAGGGATCTTGCCTATTAAAGTCCAACCCAATTTAGTTTCCATAGCCACCAAACCGGATTTTAGTTGTTCTCTTCTTCCTGTGAATAGCTTACCAGCTACATCTGCTCCTAAAAGTACCTCAATAGGTCCTGATTCTCGAGTATCACTCAAGTAGATTCCTTTATTTTTTAGTTCGCACATCCAATAACCATATTTAATCGCAGAAATATCATTACATATAACATCTTGATCTAAAGCATCCAAATTACAAACATAATTACCATCAAGACTACTTAAAATAAATTTTGTAGCATTTATGCTTAAACATTTTTGTTTTTCTACCGCCAAATAATGAATGGCAAAACTCTTCTTCTCTTTGAAAATCAAAACCCAGTTCCTTAGCAGTGGATTTCAAAATGTAAGGTTTTTGGGATCCTGTGTCTATAATTATTCTTGCCTTACGGTTTGAAATTTTCCCTTTTATATTTACAACTAGCGTTTGTAATGAAACTTCATTGGTGGAAGAAAATTTCTTATTTAGGTTATGGTTATGTGTAAAAAGTGCATCAACACTTTTTTCTTTTGCCTCATCATTGGGTGATTTTGATATTTCTTTAGATTTATTACATTCTAAATTAGGACACATAAATTTTACATGTCTTTTCGAACAATTTTGACATCTAATGTTTGATCTAGTACTACACGAAACAGCCATGTGGCCCTTAGAAAAGCACGTACGGCACAGTCCTTTACTTCTGATGATCGAAAGTTTTTCTGACATTGGCATAAAAAATGCCTTCTTGCAGAAATGCGATTCATGGTCTTTCAAACAAAATACGCATGAGACATCATTATAATTATGAGAAATCAGTTCTGCCGCGGAAAAGTTACTGCCTTTAGAATTCTGTCTTGATGTCAAATTTTTTCTTTCTGGTACAAAGTTACAAATATCTGATCTACTCAATTTTATTTTTTCCTCTGACTGTACTTCATTTTTAAGAAATAAGATTCTAGCGTCGATGCTGGATAATTTTTGTTCATTTTCAATAGTTCTCCTCTGTCTTTCGAATGATCGTAGAATATTAACCGGTAATGAACTCTCAACCAACGGATACAATATAACACCACACATTTCTGTAGTGACACCTAGCGAACCCAATGCCCTGATTTGGATCGAAAATTTATTGTATAAGCTATTCAAAGAATCAACTTTCTTTTTTGTTGCATTATTCAATACTAGTTTCAATAATTCTCTCACATAAAAATCGATTAGCAAATCGGATCTACCATATCTCTCTTCTAAACTATCAATCGCTAAAGAATAGTTATCATTTGTCACTGGGAACGACTCTACTAATTCCCTGGATTCTGAATTTATTTTCATCGACTGAATTAAATAATGGAATTTATCCACGTTAGTTAAATTTGTATTTTCAGGTATAGTTGTGAATTGGTTCCAATAGGTAAGCCAATCCTTTAAATCTCCACCAAACTTATACAGTTCAACTTCAGGGAGTCGTAAAGTTTTTACTTTATCATTTTCTGTTTCAAATTTACTAGCCGAATTATTTTCATTTCGATTTAATTTTGTCTTAAAATTATCTAATCGTCACTGTGCTTTTATTTGGATTGTTAAAGCCTTTTCTCTATATTCTTCAACTGAATCAAATTCTGCTTCAAATTCGGTATCATCCGACAAACCATCTAAATAATTCTTATGAGTAATCTCTAACGCGACAGCTTTCTGTTTAAATAAATAGAAATGAGTTTCGATTTCATCATGTTCGGCATTTGCATCATTCAATACACTTTCTAATTTATTATATGCCTTGGTAAAAGCTGAACGTTGAGTCATTTTATTTCTCTTTAAAACTTCCATTTCTACTATCTGAGTTCTGCAATATTTTTTAAATTCTAGCACATAATAATTATATAACTTCAAAATGGAAAGTTTCGTTCTTACCTTCAATCTTTTCTTAGCTGCATAAATCTGCCAGAATCTAACGAAATCGCCCACCCGGGGGCGCCAGAAATGTAGAAAATAAACTACGAATTAAAATAAAATGAGAGACTTTGCTGGAATTGACGACAGACGACGTAGCTACCTTTCATTATTTTACTTGTATAGAACACAACATTTCCAAAAGTACACACAGCTAAATATAACGCGCAAAATATATACATATTTACATTTAAAGATAATTTCGCTTCGAAACATTCACTCTGAACATTTTATACATCAAAATAAAAGCATTTGCTTTCGAGTTACATTGTTACAACTCAAAACCATCGAACATCATTCTATCAACATTCTATATCAACAAACCTGCTGTTGCCATTCACAACAAAGTAAAAGTGGCTTCGGTGGGTTTCATCTCGTGACACCGCAATTAAAAATATATCGCGGACACGAACCACGGTTTATTCAGGATTCTAGGTGAGGTCTGCACGGGCCAAAATTTCCATTCCCGAGCCCAGCCCGAGAATGCCGAAATATCCCTGTGATTTGAACAGATTTTTCTATTATTTTAAGAATTTTCTCTCTTCTGGCCGAAGAATTTTAGGAAATTTTGGGTTTAGGTTTGTGATTTTTAAGTATTTTTAGATTAAAAAGAATTTATAAATTATGTTTCTAATATGAAAAAGCACTAAGCAGCACAGCAGCCGGAACACTTGTGTAATTTAACGAGTATGCTGCTTTAGGTGCGAGCATTTCAGGTCATTGGTGAGGTTTCTGTTTGTTTGGTTTTTTGGGGGGAGGGGTGGGGGGTGAGAAATGACCAAATCGAAGTGCAAATTTTCCTGATTTAACGAAATATAATCAAGGGCAAAATTAGTTTAATTCACAGATTATTTTGAGAACGTAGAGTCCTGCGCGGATTGGGTTATACCCAACCCGCACCCAAATCCATCCTGAACCAGTTTAAAAAAATTAGATGACCCGAACTCTGCAAACTTCGACCTAAAACCGACAGACTTCAATCAGAACCCAATTCCACCCCGAAATAGAGGGGGAAAAAAGTCCATATTGTAATGCAATAATGAAAAAGTAGTCTACAATTATACCTCTAGTATCAATTATATTTTTTATATAGAAAAATCAAAGTATCTGTATATGTACTCAGTGATACTGAAATAATACAGTTTTTTATTTTAAAATATATTTCGAAGAACCTTTTGAGGAATCGGGTAGAATCGAACCCATCCGCTAGATACAATTAAAGTTAACTCGACTCGAAAAATAGAAGTCAATCCGAAAAGTATTCGCTGTAGCCAGATCCGACTCAAACCGCCAGTCGGGTTGGGTTTAGTTTGATCAACCTGTGCAGGACTTTTCCCGAAGCGCGATCTGAGCCCGACAAAAAAGTTTCATCCTCCTCATTTCGACTGAACCCGAAATACTCCAACCTCAACCCTAACTGATGAATATATAATGTTAAAATAGTCCTAATAGTCCTTTTTCCATCCAGACATGCTGCAGTTTTGCTTTCTAGTATGTAATTTAGGTATTGTGCTCTATTAATTTTTAATATCTTGTGTGAGGTGTGTCTTTTTTAGATCTCTTGGATTTTTATTATCTATTTTCTGTTATATTTGCATTATAAGGAGCTAAATTTGTCATTTTAGGCTTAATGCCGACAAAATTAGATGAAATAACGCATCTTCTATGAATGAACCCACAAGCTCCTCTGAAGAATCTATGGGTAATTCATAGTTTCTTATTTTACATTTTCTAATTCATCTTTAGAACTTTACCAATTTATTCATATATTTGTGATTTCAAATCTATTATATATGTATATATATATATATATATATATATATATATTATATAATATATATATATATTATATAATATATAATATATATATATATATATATATATATATATATATATTATATAATATATATATATATATATTATATATATATTATATATATATATATATTATATATATATATATATATTATATAATATATATATATATTATATATATATATATATATATTATATATATATATATATATTATATAATATATATATATATTATATATATATATATATTATATATATATATGTATAATACATATATATATATAATATATATATATATATATATATATATATATATATATATATATATATATATATATATATATATATATATATCCATATTCTAATCCTTCTGGTATATCAACTTTTAAGTAAAAAAATCAATGTATATGTACTCATTAATATTCAAATATATAGTTTTCAATCTTAAAATAAATTTTATAAATTCTTTTGAGAGATCGATTCATCTCGAATCAAGAATCCTAAGTGTCAACAGCCAACCCCAACCTGAAACAATTGAAGCTAAACCGACCCACAATGACAAAAGATTAGGCATTGACCCGATCTGGCCCAGACCACGAGTCGGGTCAGGTTCAGTTTTCCCAACATGATGCAGCTCTCTACTTGCCATCCAAGACGACCCCGACAAAATAATTTTTGTCCTCCGTATTCTTAACCGAACCCGAAATACTTCAAACGTAAATCCACAATCAGTAAAAATTGATCCACAATTTAATGTAGTTATAAAAAAATAGCATATGACCATATAACTTCAGTATAAATTTTATCCTTTATATTGAAAAATAAACATGTAAAGAGTCATCCATGTAGATTTTTATCTGAAGGAATTTCCCCGGAAGAAATAGTTTAGTCAATCCAACTTGGAGCTCTTTTTTTTTTTTCCAACTCGGCCGAACCCGAACGGGCCAAAATTCAAAAGTCAAAATATTTCCCCCAACGACGTTGAATTTTGACCCCCGACATGGGGGCATATGCCCCCCAGACCCTGCTCTAGCGCCACGCCTTGGCTATGCCCTGAGGAAGTATTAACAGAGGCAATAATTGGCAAAAGGTAGAGTTTTTGACAATGTAAGTGTATCTAGTAATAAAAACAATGGATGGAGTCACGAGGGTTTGGAATCATCACGGGCTCTAAGCAAAAATTTTTGGCCGAGGAACAACACAGTAATCTTTAAATAATTTGTTAAAATTGCTTACTGACTATCTTACTAAAACAGGAAATTTTTTCTGGAAAAATTCTCAAATTAGTCATTTGGAAATATGATTTTGGATAATTGGTTTCTTGTTATTGATTTCTGGATAAATGTTTCCATACTGTATTAACTTGTTGAAAAATTAAATTTATTTTTCTTTCTTTTTTCCATTGACCAGATATTTTTAAATAAAAAAAGTACCTGGGCTATTTTTTTTAAACATAATGTCCAAGTTTTTTACAACCCTGACCCAAACCTTTGTATTGGACAATCTTAATAACTCCTTATCTTTGGTACAGTTTTCTGAACCCTGCATTGGATCAGATTATCTGATTCTAGCAGGTTCGGGTAATTATTGCTGTACTGCAGTAAATATTTTATTCTCATAGTACTATTTTATCCTAAATAATGCAATAATATTCTATTTTCTGTGCTATAGGTTATGCCTCCAAGAGAAAAAATAATGAAGCCTGATCAAGATTGGCCTAGTGTCTGGCCTACAGCAAAGACATTTCGGCCTAGTGTCGTACCCTTACCAGTGTATCAAGGTTATGACCAAAAAAGGGCTCCACCTGCAAAGTATGCTAATGCAGAATTGATGAAAATACCAAATTTCTTACATCTGACACCATTAGCTATTAAAAGGCACTGTGCAGAGCTTAAAAGTAAAATGTTATTATTAAAAAAATATATATTATTAAATCCCAAATTTTGTGTGAATTATATGTTCATTTTTTTATTTCTTCAGAATTTTGTACTGATTTCCCTGCTGGTTTGGAAACAGATGAAGATTGCAATAAACATTTTCCAGTAGAAATAATCACTAGTACTTATTGTCATGCTGCACCAACTATTAGAGATGAACGCTCACGCATTGTCACATTAAAGGTATTTTATATTTATCATATTTATTTCAATGTGTTTCATCTTCTAAGTGCCTTAAATTTTAATCAGAGATAATCTTACATTGTTAACTATAATCATATGAAGACATGAGTTTCAAAACTCGCCTTTAAAAGAAAATCAAATTTTGGGAAATCACGTAAAGCCTCTAACTGCATCTATTGGTTTTCATTGTAAAACAAGATTTTACAATGCCAGAAATACAGGATAAAACTAGTTTTATCCTGTTAATAATAGTCTTTTTGCAGATTGTAGTGTTTTTTTTGGTGCAGGTTTACCAATACAATAGATTAATAGAAAAAACACGATTTTTTTAAAATTTTGGATAAGGCAAGTTTTTAAACTCATGTCCTCATATATATACTAGTGTCTCTTAGACTCAAGGAGAGGAAAAAACATTGAAAAAAATTTTTTTAGTAATTTTTGTGGGTTTCAATTACAATTAAACTTTGTAATATATTATGTTTCCAGATTATTTCATAATTTTTTAATTAAAAAGATATGCTTCATCCTTAGCATCCATGTAAACGAGAGTTTCCTGAAACATCAAAATGATTAAAAAAATTAATGCAATTAATCTTTAGTATATGGGACATTCTCACAATCTTTTGAATTTTGGGAATAAAAATCTGGTGAAATTAAACTTGCTAAAATAACATTTTAATCTGATAGACGAATGCCTTAATGATTCTAAATAAAGAAGGTTTATGTTAAACTTGAGAGTTTAATTTTCCTTACCATTTTACCTCTAAAACTTTTTATTTTCTTCTAAATTTTTACTTATAATGAATTTGCATAGTACCCACAGGACATTCAAATAAGAAATAATAACAATGTAGTATTTTTAGTACAAAATTTTGGTATAACATTGTCTTAAAGGGGTGTTAAAGAAGGGACGGTAAAGTAAAAAAAGGAGACTGTATAGGAAAAAAGGGACGAAATGGGAAAAAAAGGGACAGTAAGGATGGAACGGTAAGGAAAATTACCACCTATTTTAGACAAATCATGTTAAGACTTAGTGGTAGCTACAATGTTCATTGATTTTTAGAAACAGTTATTTACATTGGATTAAATTAAAAAAAAAAATTATTTTACCTCGAAAAGTGCAGGAATAAACCTTGGGGACGGTAAGACTACCAATAAAGCCATGGTCTTAAAATTGATATTTAAATGCTGATTTAAATTCTGCAGTAAATTCCCTGTCAAAGAATTTTAGACATTCTTTCTCTGGCATACTTCTGCATGAAAAAAAAAAATTCTGTGGCTGCATCTGAAGTGATTTTCTGTATAAGTTTAGCAAGAGGACGGTAAGGATAAAAAACCAAGGGACAGAGTTTAAAAAAATAATATCAACCATAAAAATGTGTGCAGGTTAATTTTTTGCTACATATTTATATAAAAAAATTGTCCCAGTTTTGGAAAGAAATTACATCAAATTACATTTATTGAAACAATTTTATACAGACAGCTCCAAATTTAAAAGTCAGCATCAGGGACATGGGATGGTATAGGTGTTTTCCTGGTATTTGGACCCTCAACATCGTCCAAAACTTATGTACCTCATTAATATTGTTATGCAATCATGCAATGGGATGTTCTGCAGTATATGAAATAAAAAAAACACAAGAAAATGTGCTAAAATAAAAATTATTATTCAGGGACATAAAAGTCAAAAGATTGTGAGAATGCCCCATATCGGTTTTGGTATAGCACAGAATTTTTTCAAAATATAAATATTTTTAAAAATGGCAGCATTAAAAATAGAACAAAATCAATTTGCCAAAAAAAAAATTTTCAAAATGCTTTTAAAATAGAAAATATAAATAAAATTCTATCTAGTACCATAGAAAATTTAATTCTGAATGTTTTAATTGAAATTTAAAGGAAATCAATTGAGTATATGTGTTCCTATAACTTTTGTAATAATTTGAATTTTGAAAAAAACATTTTTGGGCTGTATTCTAGACAATATAAGCTGTCAGAAAATTAAAAAAAAAACCAAATTATGTTTTGAAAGTTCCTACCTAATGTCCCTCTATCCTCCTTAAGATTGAAATGGTATGACCTTAAATTAGTCATTCTGCAAACCCATTAATTTCCCTTGGGAATCACAAATATTTATTAGATATCCATACACAGTGGTCAATCAACTGTTCTTTGCACCTATTGCTGTTCCTTATCAAGAAATTTAATAAATCTAATTGTAGCTTTTATTTGTTTGAAGAATTCACACAAAATTCCTTTCAATAAAATAGGTCTCTTCACAAAAATGTATTCCATCATAACATATTCCACATTAATTATTTTTATTTTATTAGGATTGTAATAATTTACAAACAAAACAAATTCACCTAAAAGGAAAACTTTTGCAAAAGCACTTAAATAAGTTATTATTGATAAATGCTTAGTTCGAACTTTAGTAACTAAATTTCTTCTTTCCTTATAAAATGTTATTTTTTACAAAAATATAAAAAAATTTACAAAAATAACTTACTTTTCGCAAAATGGGTCCCAAGAAACCCCCCCTACATTAACCCCTGAGAAGGCCAGTACAAACCTTAGAAATGAAGCAACAAAAAAGTGCACTTCTGTTTATCATATCATAAAATTCATTTATTAAACATGCCAAATAAAATGTTGAATTAATTATTCACACATATAAAAAAACACTTACACTTTAACCACTACTGAACACTTCTTTGCTGCAAATAGTTGATTGACCCACAGATTCCTAGGCATATATATATTATATTAGGGTACCTGGAATCTTTGAAATATCTATGTATTTCTTTAGATATTTGGAAATATTTTATCTAAAAAATTTAACTTTTTGAGACAATCTCTGACACTTGTGATACCAATTCATATTACAATGCGTCTTAAACAAAGCTATTACACATTAAACTAATTCTGCATACATCAAATTACTTATTAGTTATATCATTAAAGTTGAAAATTTAATATAAAATTTTAAACATGGATTTATCTTTATTGACATAGCTGTAATTTTTTGTATAGTCAGATTGTAATCATCAGAAATATTTAACTATTAGAAAAAAAAAAAAAATCTTTTTTAATATTGTGCATGTGAAATTATTTACTCTTTTCAAGTTCTTTTACTTTTCCCTTTTTTTTCTTAAATATAGATTCTTTGACTCATCTAACTGTATCTAAAAATATATATATAAATACATATAAATAAACTTTGCAAAGAAAAAGTAAACAATTTTCTGTGAAATGTTTGCAAAAATACACCTGTTTTATAATTTTCATAATAAAAGGCCAACTTTCAAAGTACTATATACCGTAATATAAAGTTAATCTGACCCTCTTGATCAAACATCCCCCCCCCCCATTTTGTAAACAAATTTGAAATTTTCAATAAATCCTGGGAAAGGATTTATGAGTTTTCTGTGATTCCCCCCCCCCCCCCTCAAAATTCACAGGAATAAATTTTAGAAAATCAGACTCTCCACTAAATTAAATTTCAGGAAAACGGGACGCTTTCACAAAAAAAACCTAGTGTGTCAGTGTCAACCACACCAGCATAGTAAATTTGAAATTCTGCAAAAAACTAACTTTTTTTGCTCATTTTCCCGTTCATCTGAATGTAAACAAACTAAACTCTTTTTTGTTTATCGCTAGTTGACTTTCCACTTTTTCTCTCCTATATCTGCATTTGTAATCAACACTGAATGGCTGATAAATGACTTCATAGCAGTAGTAGGTGTGGTGATCATCTTTTCTTCAGTGATTTATTTTACTTCCTAGATTGGCAAAACTTGCTTTTATTTTTCTGCATTTGTTTGCTTTGCATTTGCACGGATAAATAAATATATATTTGTCTGTAAGCATTTGCATCGCGTGTCCACCAGCACCGGGTAATTTGAGTTTTCTGTGATTTCGCAACACCATTCATTTTAATCTTTTATTGTTTCATCTTCATGTACAACTCTTCTTTTATATTTCCTAAAATATGAAGCGGCCATTCCTTCACAGGTCATTGTAGTACATAATGTTTTCTTCTTTCCTTAATTTATACAGAAATGCATATTTTGCTACGATCGGCAATTAACATTCCCATATCCTTTTAATCCCATGTAAGCGCCCCTCTGATTATTTTACAATTTTTCGTCATGTCTGGAGGGGGAGGTGGATTAACGAGATTTTACGGTGTATATATATATGAATTACTTTCATATTAACAATCTAAAACTTAAACTAAAACATAGTTTTGGTTTAGGATTAGACTGGAAAGCTATTATACCAAAACTAAATACATGGGAAATGAAAATTATGATTGTAAGAAAAAATATAATGTAATATTGTAAAATAATACCAATTTTTTAATAATGGAAGAATTGAAAATGATAATATTTATAATAATGCCAGAATTACAATAATTTGTTTCCTTAAAATGGCATTATTTATACACAATTGAGTCCAGTTATAACAAACCTGGCCAGACTATCAAAACTGGTTCAGTATATCAGAGATTCGTTATAAATGATTTATGACTTTTTATAATAGGTAATGCTCTAAATATTTTTAACTGTTTTTATACACTGGTGGATACTGTATATAAGAATCTTAATGAATGTTTTAAAAGTATTAAAATAATTTTCCAGGTTTAATTTGATTTTTTTAATACAAGCATTGAAATTTATTTCAAATGTCTACATTATATATAAATTTATACAGAAATTTTCCTTATTGTAATAGAATGATTTTACAAGGCTAAATTATAAAGTATACCTTTATGTCTAAAAAAATTCTGTCACTTTTGTTTGTCTTACTCTTTTCTACGAATCAGTCTCTCAATTTTGCTTTCTATTATCAAAGCTGAGTTTTAACACTTGGGTCAATACCATTGTTTTCAAGAAAACAAACAATGATTCTTACTGCTGCTATTGCATCACTTGTTGTTGGCATCAGATAACTTTCTGCATTATCATCATCAGATTCTTCATTGCTAGGTAGTGCAGAAATTTAAAAAATGGGGATTTTTCTATTAATTTGAAAAAAAAAAAGTGTGTTATTTTTGGAAAAGTAGACTACACTTGAGAACACTATAAGCAAGGGTTCATCATAACCATAATTCAAAAGTTTGTTATATCCATTAAAAATAGCATTATAAAATATATTAAACAAAATGGGATTTTTTGTCAAATTCACTATAACCGAGGGTTCATTACAACTGTACTCCACTGTACTTAAAAAACAGTATTATGTAGATGTGTGTTATATGTAATGTAGTTTAAATTTGCTTTGTTTACTTTCAAACTGATATTTGTTGAAACACATAAGATTTTGTTTTGTTTGTTATTTTTAAAATTAGCTCTACTGGTAATTAAAGAAATACAACTAAAAAATCGTTTCAACAGAGACATGATAACATACAGATTTCAACATACAGATAAACATGCAGACATGATACATGCAACATACAGACATGATAACATACAGATTTCAACAGAGACATGATCGTTTCAACAGAGACAAATGATGATGTTAAATTAAGCAAGGAAAGCTACTATCAAAATTATGGGACTAAAAGGCTAAACTTTTAAAAGCATAAATTGTAAGAATGTTTATTATTTTACATAATTAAAAAAAAATATTTTATTTTTGAGAAACATTTGTAAAAAATCAATTTTTCCATAAAGAAATATATTTTTTTCTGTCACTTTAAAATTTGTAGGTGCACTATAATTTACAGAACATCAAAAAGTGGAACATCTCAAAATCAGCAGTTAAATCTTCAAATTACTTAATGATGGTGGACACTACATTATTTGTAAAATTATAACTAGACATATCTTTTTTGATGTTCCAACATGCGAAGAAAGTAAAGTATGGTTCTTTGAAGATGATCCCATACTAACAATGGTGAAAAGACAATGAGCATTGAAAAAAGTAATGTATGCTATGTTCTTCAGAAGTATAAGGCTGGTCAAAGTCACAAAGGTAGAGGGGAAGAAGACAGTTACAGCTAACTGGTACATCACTAAGCAACTTCTAGAAAATTTTTAAGAAGTAAATTTAAAGGGATTCATTTTTCACCATGACAATGCATATCTCATTTAGCAAGGATTACAGTCTAATTTCTTGAGCAAGAAAACATCAAAGTGATAGAATATCCACCCTAATCTCTTATGTGTCTTATGGCTGTTTTTAATCTAAAGTATATGCATATATATACTGGTGGCCAAAACTTAAGGACCAAGAAGAAATGTACACATAAATGAGAATCTATGTGAGATTGTGAGTCAAGAAGCAAACAGTAGTATTAACAGAATGTTACACAAGATTTTGTTGCAAGGATGTATACAGCATATTACCAGAGGTTCTTTTTCTGAAATGTGAATATTGTCTGAAAACATGACTGTACAAAGAAAGCAAAATACTCACAATTAAGAATCGTTAGTGCCATATCAATAAGGGATGTGGCTACCGTGTAATGCAAGACAACTTTCAACATGGCATTGCATACTCAGAACAACATGTTTCAGTAGCTATTTAGGCAGTTTGCCCAATTCCTCTTTCACTGCATGGATGAGGGTTTCCTTGTTTGTGGAAAGAAATTGTCGAGCAGCAATACCTCTCCCCAAGACATCCCATACATTTTTAACGGGATTCAGGTCAGGGGAACACACTGGCCAGTCTATGAGATGGATATCGTCTGCCTCAAGACAATCTTGCACAGACTGTGTGTGATGACAAGGTGCGTTATCGTCTATAAAATGAAACTTTTTGCCAACAGCACCTCGAAAAAGTTGAACATGTGGAAGCAGGATGTCTTCAATGTACTGTCTCCCGATCATGGACCCTTGGTCAAGCACATAGAGGTCCGTGTGGCCATTGAACATGATACCTGCCCACACCATGATACTTGAAGTTGCATATCAATCTCTTTCTAGAATATTTTCGTGACAGTAAGCACTACCAACCTCGCACCATATCAGTTTACATTTGTAATCAGATGTTAGACTGAATCTACTCTTATCTGAGAAGAGCGCAGTAGACCAGTCGTCATCAGTCCAATTGCGATCCATATGGCACCACTGTAAACAGGCACTACATTGGAGTCTCGAGAGTGGGACACACACAACAGGTCTTCGGGCGTATAGTCCACTTTTAGGTAGATTTCGTATGAAATACTACCTATTGGGATCGTTCCTATGTTGCAATTTCTGAAAAATTTTTGCAGATCTACACCGATCATGACCCCTAGAACCCAAAACCACCCTCAGTAAAAAACTTTATATATCTATCTATCTATCTATCTATCTATCTATCTATATATATCACTTTCTTCTGGACACGATAACTTTCGTAATTCTGCACCAATCTCTTCCAAACTGATACATAAAATCAATGGCCATAAAATCTCGGCCAAGTTCGTTAATGGGCAAAATCGGACCAAGGGGATGGAAATAGGGAGGGGTTTTGTGAAAACAGAAAACCTCCCATAACTTCTTAATTTTTGTACATATCAAATCAGTTTAAAGTTTTTATTACTTCTAAAAATAGGGTCAAAAATTTATGTATCACAGATTTTTGATAAAGTTAAAGATGGGCTCAAGGGGCGCAAAAAATAGGGTTTTTGGGAGAAAAAAAATCATAACTTCGTCAATTCTCAAGATATCAAATCCAATTAATTTTATTATAAATCTCCTTAACATTATCTACAACTTTTACATTCACAAGCTTTTGATAGGACCAATTCGTACAACAAAAAAAAATTAAAAACGAAAACAGGGTTTGAAGAAGAAAAAAATCCCTAACTCCGTCAATTCAAAAGATATAAAATTCCCATGAATTTATCATATATCTTCTTAATTTTGTCTACAACATCTATATAGACAAGTTTTGGATATGACCAATTCTTACAGCAAAACAAATTAAAAATACATAGCGGTTGACGAAAAAAAATCATCTTAGTAAGGGTGTATTCAAATCCAAACTGCTTATTTTCTGACTCATTTTACAATTCATTTTTGCGCTCAAAGGCTTCCAATTGGTACGTTTTCTTACTCAGAAACTATATAAACTACCGTAATGGTCGATTGTTTGATAGAGGCAGAATATATTTTTTTAAAATGCTGTTAAAAAGGGCACTTTGAACCGAATCTACCGAAGTGGATTGTGTTGGAAAAATCATTGTCACTCAAATCCAAACTGCTTATTTTCTGACTCATTTTTAAATTCATTTTTGCTTTCAAACGCATTTAATTGGTAGATTCGCTTATTCAGAAACTATATAATGTACTGTAATGATCGATTTTTGGATAGAGGCAGAATATATTTCAAAAAATGATGTCAAAGTGGGCATTTTGAACGGAATTTCCCGAAGCGATTGTGTTAGAAACGAAAAATATTGTTCTTCTGAGAAAATAATTGTTTATATATAAAGTTTTAATTAATTGAACAAAAAATAAAAACACAGGTCGCTTATAAATCTCTTCAAAAATCACGTCAGCAAGTTTCATATTTTTTTTATATTAAAAATGAATCTGGAATTATGCCAGAAAATGTCGAGTTGTTGAGCATGGAAAAGTATTTTTTTTAATACCGCCCTAACATGATTCTTATAAAACCAGCTATTATATAAAAATGAAATAAAAACTCGTCAAAAGCGGCCAGATAAAATTGTTAAAGTGGATTTATCTCTAATCATGACTTAGTTTTTGTTTGTGAAATTAGTATATTTGACTTCGAAATCTACCTCTGCCTGTAGGCCGGGCCAGCAGGGATTTTTTTTCAAATGTCTTGTAACAGTTTCCTGCGGTATTTTAGTTCCTGTGGCAGCACAAAGTTGATTTGCTAATTGACCAGCTGTGCTGCGTAGGTTTCTTTTTGCCAAAATAGCAATATAGCGATCTTCTTGGGACGCTGTACTGCTAGGACGACCTCCTCCTGTGCACCTAGTACATATTCCACTCTTTTGGAATGCCGCCCATAGCCTTGAAACAGTGCCATGCATGACGTTAAATTCACGGGTGTCATTTTGCGTCCTCCTTCCAACTTTCCAGTTATTCTACTATGAGTAATATCATCTAAATGATACCTTGAAGACATGTTCAAAATTTCAATGTTCAAGCTTCACTCCATCTCCTTTAATTTTTACATCTAATGAAAACTCACAGCACCTGCCGATTGCCTAAAATCTCTTATCTTTGCTGTCATGTGATCGACAAAAGTGGAAGTACAAAATTTGCATAAGTTTCACAAAACAGAGTACATCCCGCATTCATGCAAATTTACATGTGCTGCTGCAGACCTATTTCTAACTGTAATCATTGAAAATAACAGTGGTCCTTAAGTTTTGTCCACCAGTATATGTGGTAATCATTTTCATTCCGAAAAAAATGAGGTTGATGTGGCTATAGCAGCATATATTTTATCTATTGCAAGGAACGGATTGCTTAAGGCATTTAATCTTGGAAAAATTTGCATACAAAAAATGCATTGTTCTTGGAGAAAGAACTATTTTGAGTACTTCTAAAAACACTCCTAATTTCACTTGCACCATTTAGCCGTACCTTAAAAATTTCAGTGTGCTTTGTATGTATATTTTATGCATAATGTACATCAGAGCTTGTAAGAAAGATATTGCGTTAATTTCTTCTGGGGATCTTCTTAAGCTACCAGATTTTAATCATCATTAGTGGTTTAGAGTAGCTTTAAAAATGAGATTTTGACTTCTCTGGTTATGAAAATAGTTATTGATTTGTAAAATTATGAGTGTAAGTTATTAACCCTAGATCTACCGGGAATTTTATTCAAGTTTTAATAAAACGTTCTACACCAGAATTTTTATTTAAAACTATTTAACTTATTTATTTACCTTATTTTTGTCTGGTTTATATACTTAGTTTATTTTAAAGAAATTTCTGGTTTGAATGAATATTTTGTATGTACCTGTCAGGTTCAATGGACCCGTCTGGTAGACGGAGGGTTAATATATTGACAATCATTAGTTTTACCCAGTGACCACTTCAATTAAGCATGTTTCATACCAAAAATTTATTTAGTAAAAGAAATGCAATAAATAGTGTGTATTTTATTAATTAAACTTTTCGTTGGAAGTATACTTTTTGATTTAGTGAGTCGAACATCTCTCATAGTGGGCCAAATCTCCCTGAAGTGGATATGTTTGATCCAGTTTGCAGAGTTAAAGGAAATAATTAAGAAATATACCTTTTAGTTCTTTTTCAAAAGTATGACACTGTAAATAGGTAGAACGTATAATAAGCTATTTATATGTTGCAAACTAAGGTGCCATTGTATGTCAAATTCGAATCATGAGCATTTTAGTAAAAAGTGAGTGAAATGTCTCCGGTCTCTGCAATATTCCTTTGCTATCTTCGAAAAAGTTTGTTTTTCTTTATTCAAAATTCTTTATGATTGAAAGGAGTCCCCTTCAATTTGTATTCAGTTTGTTTGTTAAACTGTTTGTTTTAGAATATTTTGAGAATCCTTTAAGGCTGTTCTCAAATCCAAAAGGACAACTTTCTGACATAAGTTTTAATTTATTTTTGGTTGGAAATGCATGAAATTAGTAGGTTTTGCTGTTCAGAAACTGTCGTCAAGCTGTTTTTTCCCTTTTTTTGCAAACACAATAGATCGTTCAGAAAAGAATGTCAAAGTGGACGTTTTGAACCGAATTTCCATGCAAAAGGAGAAAATCCTCTCAAGAAAGGGTGAAAAACTCGTTTGCCACATTATCAAATTCGCTTATAACTCGATAGGTAATTGATTGATCCAAAAATGGAAAAAACAGTTCGATTCCAAATCGCTTCCAGGGTCAGGCTTTCCAATTTTATATCTTTCCGTTAAAAAAGGAATTTGTAAATGTATCAAAATGTTTTGCGCTTGTTGAGCAGGGCAGTTGAGAACAGCCTTAAAAGTTTTTTTACAATAAAATATTTTATTACTGATAGAGTAGGGAGAAAATGTCTAAATCATTGTTATTAAGTATTTTCATCATGTAATCAATATTATTGCTGCTAAAAAGAATTGAAATACCGACAAAAATTATTTATGAAATACATAAATGAAAGTCCCATAATTAGCATATCAACTCCATTAGCATTTTTATATGTAAATTAAAAAGTATAATTTAGTGATAGAAAACATAGTTTTTAATTTCTGTTTAATGAGCAATAGAACACTGAATTTTCATTATCCCATTTCATGCTTAAATTTTGGCTGATGCCAGCAAATACTCTCTGTCAATAACATAATAAATAATACCAATCTTATGCTATTTCATCCATAACATAATTTCATGTTATTAAATAAAAATTATCTTAAATTTTATTGTCCTTAACTGCATCAAGCGAGAGGGAGGGAGTCACAACTTGAAAGTAGATTATGAAGGCTATTGAATTACCCTTGATCGCAGCTTGATTGAAATTGATTATCTTTTTAATATCTATGGAAGAAAAAAAAAATAACGTATTTGATGTTCTGATTGTGATCTTTTCTTCAGCTTTTGATAAAATTGGAAAATAGCCCGATTCAATCCTTTATAAAGAGTGAATTTTAAAATTCATTCAGTGACAGTCATTGTCCCCATCACAATGTAATAATAATCTTTATATCAACGTGAATGACTATATTTGCTGTAACACTAAAGTAGGAATATCTGAAAAATAAAGATTATTTGATGCATTCTGTTTATAAAGAAGATGAGGGTGACAGAGATCTTACTGGGGTTGAGTTCAACTCTGTGGAAGCAGTTGCTGCTATTTGAAAACTAATAAAAAATATTTTTAATTGTGTATGGAAATCAAGAAAATAATTTGCAAATACTTTCAGCAATCAAGAATACAAAATGTGAAATTGTTACTTTTAACAATTGCCAAGTAAAAATAATATATATATAAAAAACTTAGCTAACAATGTAACTAGTATATATTCTTTCAAATTGAAAATTTTAAATACTGTCCCTTTTTGCAAATTTCCTGTTTTTGTCTCTTTTGTTTTTACTGTATGGTCCAATGAAAAATATAAAATTGGGTTTTCCACTGTATTGAAATTAAAAGTATAATTTTTGAATAGTAATTTTCTTTTATAGAATATTGCATATTTTTGTAATACATTTATATTGGTTCTTCTTTAGATTAAATTAAGTGCCTTGAATTTGGATTACCATGGTCGAGATAAGCTGATTCGCCTAGTTGGTCCTGAGCGTTATTGCAAAAAATCGGATTGTGTGACTATTGTCGCTGATAGATGTCCCCTTAGCAAGCAAAATTATGATTATCTTATTTACCTCCTAACTGCTTTACACCATGAATCTTGGGTAAGTTTAGTTTATGTATATCAGAGTTGCTGCTTTTTGTAGCTGACAGTATTTTAAAACTGCTATTCACTCAGTGTATTAATATTTAATATATATAATAATACATAATATACACAATATAATAATAATACATAAATATTTAAAAATATTTATATTTTATAACTGTTAAATATTTTTATCTTATGTCTAAAGTGTGCTTGCTGGATTTGAGATTTTTTTTTTTTTTTTTGCATATATTTTTAGTAGATAAAATATTCATACACTAAGGTGTAAAAGTTCAAAGAAAAGTTTAATAATTTTAGAAAATTAAATCTTATTTAGATATTTTTGGGGCTTATGTGTTTTACATACGTTTTGGTGCAATTCTCATAAACATTTATAAAAACTAAAATTGCTTTCTTACTGTATTAAATTCTGCAAAGTGTTTCTGGTTGTTTTCATTGTAGTGTAATGTCTTGCATTTTCTGGATTATACCTGATCTGAACCTGAAAAGCCCACTTGTTGTCAATTTGAGATCTGACACAAACTTTTTTAACCTGCAACCTGACCTTAACTTAACACATCTCAACCTGAAGCCAAATTATTTAAACTGAAACATGACTCAAAACTTGAAGTGAAATTAAATAAATTCTATATTTTAATACAATGATGGAAAAATAGCCTACAATTATACCTCTAACATCAGTTTTAACTTTTATGAAGAAAATTTGTATATTTGTATGTATGGTAATTTACGCTTGAAAAGTGGTCATGGCAGAAAATTTGACAACAACAATAATTTATTTAAAACAATAGAAAAGATGATTGGCAGTGGAGCTGGTAGACTCAAACTAATGATTATCAAAATATAAGCTCAAATCATTACAGAAGAGAGGGGAATGTTCCTCCCAAAATACTCAATAAATTCAAGCACTTGGCTCAAATCAAACTGGCCACACTGACACTTCTGCAGGAACCGAAAGAAAACCTTTTTATTTGCTGTAAAACATTGCCTGAAATATTGCTATGGAAATGTCATTATAAATGCTTTGATATTACTATAAAGCAAATCCAACAGTCTGTTCATAAACAAAAAAATGTATTTTTTTACCATGCTGGCAGAACTCCCAGCCACAGACTGTTGTCCAAAACAGCTGATAGACAAACTTAGCTTGCAAATGACCCGGGTAGAACTTGGCGGTGTTTAAATCTAGATTAAATTTCCACTGAGGGCAAGATGCGTCTAAATCCATTGAATCTAACTTCTACTACAGAATTTATAGCAGCTGAACAACCACAGATACCAAATTATATCATTGTAATAATGGTGGCAATCAGATTCCTGGCGATTCAAACATACTTTGTGAAACTTAAAGAAATGACAGATTATATAGCTCATTCACACACAAATGCTAGAATTTATTACACCATAATCTTTTCAGTCTTAAGAAAGTACAATTTTACTTCAAATGAAAATCAAATTTCAAATTATTTTTGCTTAAAAGGCGCAAAGACCAACTTAGTGAAAAATATTCCATGCCGGGAATCGAACCCGGGTCATCAGTATAGCGCACTGACGTTCTACCGCTAAACCACATGGAACGATACCCAGCCTGGAACTTCTCACTATTACAAGTTGGCAAGGCTACAAACGCAGCACAAGATGGAATATTTTCCGTGAGCCACCAACACGGGGCAAACACAGACACTTAATTAAATCCAGCATCGATGAATCTATATTAATATTTGGAAATTTTTCCAGAGAGAAACATTCGCCTTGAATACAATATTTCAAATGAAAATCAAATTTCAAATTATTTTTGCTTAAAAGGCGCAAAGACCAACTTAGTGAAAAATATTCCATGCCGGGAATCGAACCCGGGTCATCAGTATAGCGCACTGACGTTCTACCGCTAAACCACATGGAACGATACCCAGCCTGGAACTTCTCACTATTACAAGTTGGCAAGGCTACAAACGCAGCACAAGATGGAATATTTTCCGTGAGCCACCAACACGGGGCAAACACAGACACTTAATTAAATCCAGCATCGATGAATCTATATTAATATTTGGAAATTTTTCCAGAGAGAAACATTCGCCTTGAATACAATATTTCAAATGAAAATAATTAGAATTGAATACAATATTTTCATTTGAAATATTGTATTCAAGGCGAATGTTTCTCTCTGGAAAAATTTCCAAATATTAATATAGATTCATCGATGCTGGATTTAATTGTCTGTGTTTGCCCCGTGTTGGTGGCTCACGGAAAATATTCCATCTTGTGCTGCGTTTGTAGCCTTGCCAACTTGTAATAGTGAGAAGTTCCAGGCTGGGTATCGTTCCATGTGGTTTAGCGGTAGAACGTCAGTGCGCTATACTGATGACCCGGGTTCGATTCCCGGCATGGAATATTTTTCACTAAGTTGGTCTTTGCGCCTTTTAAGCAAAAATAATTTGAAATTTGATTTTCATTTGAAATATTGTATTCAAGGCGAATGTTTCTCTCTGGAAAAATTTCCAAATATTAATATAGATTCATCGATGCTGGATTTAATTAAGTGTCTGTGTTTGCCCCGTGTTGGTGGCTCACGGAAAATATTCCATCTTGTGCTGTGTTTGTAGCCTCGCCAACTTGTAATAGTGAGAAGTTCCAGGCTGGGTATCGTTCCATGTGGTTTAGCGGTAGAACGTCAGTGCGCTATACTGATGACCCGGGTTCGATTCCCGGCATGGAATATTTTTCACTAAGTTGGTCTTTGCGCCTTTTAAGCAAAAATAATTTGAAATTTGATTTTCATTTGAAATATTGTATTCAAGGCGAATGTTTCTCTTTGGAAAAATTTCCAAATATTAGTACAATTTTACTATATAAAAAGTTACAAAAATGAAACTGAACCAGTTAAAAAAATTTCCTATCTTAAGTGGCTTATTTATGTCATCATATGTTATATTACATTATTATAAGGCTTATTTTTCTATATCTATACTAATAAAAGAACAAATTCCTCTGTGTGTGTGTGCGCGTCTGTTTGCAATGGCTAGCAAAATCTATGCATGTACGAGGCTCAACATTTTTGTGAAACTAGCCCAAAGGGTCTCATGATTCACCTGAGATTCAGAATTTTAAAATTCTAATAATTAGTTGAGAAATTAATTAAAAAATGAGAAATTAATTGAGAATGGAAAAGTATTCATAATTCAACAAAAGTGTAGACATTTATTAAACTGCGGGCAATTTATTCGAAAACTGGTGTAGGGGTTAATATAATTAAAGTGCTTCCATTGCGATAAATGTACTGGCCTTTTTTTAAGGGCCATATCATAAATTCTACTGGGCGTAAAAACTCTAAAATCACGCAGCCAGACCCAGAAGAAATTCCCCTTTCAGAAATAAAAAAAAATATTTTTATACTCCCGTAAATAGTTGAAAAGTTCATTAAAAATCCATTTAAAAAGTCTCTTATATTTCCATTCAAAGAAACATAGCTTTTCGAGAAATCTTTCATAGCAAGACCAGGTGTGCAGACAATTGGCTATGGAATAAAAACCCTAAACCAAAAATGATTTCTATACTAGGATTCTTTGGAACGCTGTCGAAATTTTAAATACACCATTTAGGGATTTTAAAGTTACGCATCTAGCCCTATCTTTAAACGCTCTTTAATAATATCTAAATTTTATGAAAATCGATCTTCAAATTCTTGTTTTATTAAAAATTTGATTTTTAAAAAGGAAAAGAAATACTTTGTTGAAATGCAAATCAAATAATCTATGTGTAGGTTAAAATTAAACTGACAAATCGATCGATTTGGAAGTTTCAGGGAGTTTATAACACATAATAAAGATTTTAAAAAGTAGGGGGCATCAAATTTTGGGGGAAAAGGGGGGGGCAATAAAATATTTAAAACCGTACAGTTTTCTACCATTTTAGATGCTGTTTTTTGATGGAGCCCTGGGATAAATACTACTATAAAAACTTCCAAAGTGTACTTACCACTATTTTCGAATAGTAATTTCAGTAAATCTCTTAAATTCTTGTTTAAGTCCGCCATTCCCTTGACTAATATATCTGTGAGTTTCAGATAGTTTATAACACATAATAAAAATTTTAAAAAGTAGGGGGCATCAAATTTCAGGGGGAGGGGGGGGCGATCAAATATTTAAAAACGTACAGTTTTCTACCATTTTAGATGCAGTTTTTTGACAGAGCCCTTGGATAAATATTACTTATTTAATATAAAAATTTCAAAAGTATACTTACCACTATTTGCAAATAGTAATTTCAGCAAATCTCTTAAATGCTTGCTTAAGTCTGCCATCCCCTTGACTAACATATCTATGGAAGGTTGTTTAATGGATTTTCATTCAGAAACAGTTTAGTTACGAATAGAGTTCCACTCCTGGTGGTGGAATGTGGAACTAAAAGATTCAGATGTAGATTATTTCACATATCATTAAACATCCCTTTTAAACAATCAGTATAAAGTAGGAAATATGTATATTGCACACCTTGGACCAGAAGTTGTGCAGATTATAGATCTTTGTATAATATAGATTAGTGTTTCCCGAACTTTTTTTCCACAGCCCAGTTGCTGTCATTACACAACTAACTAAAAATTGGTACAACCATTTTTATTGCCAACAATATTTATAGGTAAAAAAATTATACTGGCAAATAAAACCAAATTATAATGTCACACTCTTACAAAAATATAAAAGGAATGATACAAACCAATTAATGTGACTGTATTATTTAAACTCAGTCATACTGATTGATAAAGAGATCATATAAGTTTAATTTGTTTTTTCCAACTGAGTGAAAAATTGTCTAGGCTAGGAACTGAATCCAGAACCTCTGACTTTTGGCAGTTTAAGTCAGAATTCCTGCATACAACTCCTGTACTGGTCATTTTTTCAGTCAGTTAGAAAATTCAACTTGTACAACTAATATGAAGTTTGATGCTGCTTCTTGTTATCAATATTCTGCAGGTTTGGAGAAAAAGTTGTTAATTTAATTTTTAATTCTGGCTTGACATCCAGTTTGCTTATTATTTAGGAGTCACACTTATAAGTTATGACAAAATACATTAAAAATTTTATTGCTTTTCAAGATAAAGCAGGGTATACTGCTGTCGACAAGATAGGCAAAAATATAGCCCCATTCTGCTGAAAACATTTCACACGATAGTACAATTACAGACATGATATCTGAATGCAGCAATTTTAGCTAGGATTTGAACCTTTTTGATTCTCCAATTGTTCCCTACCTCTTTATGGGATAGCCATGAAGAAAAGAGTAAATATGCTGCAGATCAACCTTCATAATCCATAGAAATGTTTATTGAATATTTTATTTTCATGAGAAAGGGCCCACGAGAACCCAAAAAGAAATTGCTCTTTTCAGACCTTTTTCTATGCAGCCTGGCATTTTATTTTTATGGGCGGGTACCAGGTCACAGACTGGCATTTGTGAAATACTGATATAAATAATTTTGCACATTGCTCAATTTAACTAGTAAACATGGTCAAATACACCTGAAACCAAATCACTATATTAGCACTTTAGAACAGAACAATTTAAAAACAGAAAAAATTATAATTTAATAGCCCTTGTTATTCACAGGAATTAATAAAGTATGGATAAGCAATAAGCACTATATTTAAAATTGTTCCTTAAAAAAAAAAAAAAATATATATATATATATATGTCATTGGTAATTAATTTATTTCGGTACTTTTGATTTTTCTCTTGCTAGTTTTTCTTGAATTCAGACTGAATAATCAATATTTTTTTATCTATGGTTTGAGAAGTGTCAATCATTGCTCCAACAATTTAATTATAGATTTCTTTTTTTGCCTCTGAAAGAAATGATTTTTTTTTTTTTTTTTTTTTTTTTTTTTTTTTTTTTGCAGTGTGCATCACCATGTTATCTCATTACTCATTTGATATTTTCAAATTGTTTTCATGTAGTAATCTAGTAGTATTGATCTTTTAATTAAAACGCTTTGAATTAACGGGGTAATGTGAAATAATGTATTAAACTTGGTCTTCTAGAAAGTAGCAGTATTTCTGCGACGTGTAATGCAGGCTTTTCTTAGCTGCAAAATTCACTGTTTACATCTGAGAAGTTATATGTTTTCGATAGAATTGCATTATAAAGATCTACTGTAAAGGTATTCTAAACAAGCATGCAGATTTTCTTGCATTTTTACATAATACAATTGCTATTTTATACTGAATTAAATATGTTTAAAAAAAATATTTTAAGATACTTAGAAAATATAGAAAAAAGTAATAATAAACCTTATGTGATGGACATGAGCACTGCTAGGTAAAACTATCTACATTATCACATAATAAGAAAACCCCCAAAATAATCAAATGCCTATAAGATGTAACTAATTGAAATACTTTTACGTTAATTCAACCATAATTTTACTGTATATTTTTACGCCAGTGTTTTAATTGCTTCATATTATTACTGGAGTAATAATCTAAAATATTCTCAGGGGTTAAACTACGTTTTTTTCCTTGGGTCCCTATTTTGTAGATTTTTTTTTTTTTCTGAAAATTAAAATTTTGTAGTGTAAGATCAAATTCAGTTACTTAAATTCAAACCAGGAATTCATTAGCAATAACCTCTTTAAGTCTACCTGCTAAATTTTGTTTTCTGATAAATTTGATGTGTTTCAAAATTACACATTTTAAAAATACTACTAGCTAAAGAATTTGCTCTTGTAGAATAGAATTTTGTGAAGGGCCTGTTTTATTGAAAGGAATTCTAAATATATCCTGATTTCTGCTGTGTTTGACCATTTCTCATTATAAGTTTTAAAAGTATCTTTTGAATTATATGTTAATTACGCACTTTTTAGGAATCCAGTCTTACACATTTTCATTAATTGTTCTATCTAGGGATGCCCTGAATAGTGATTTTGGCCGAATACCGAATATTCGTCCAATAGGTAAACCAAATACCAAATATTCGGCCAGCTGAATAGTAACTATTCGGCTTTATCAAATACTTTTAAATTTCAGAGTTTGAAAGAATTAAAAAGTTAAATTTTAAAATAATTTTACATAATATTTAACACACATACTTCCATAAACAAGATCTTTTTACAAGTAAATTTTACATTTAAAAAAAATATCTATGCTTTTGTTTTTTAAGAAGAGGATAGTTTTAAAGCTTCTTTAATTGATAAAATTTTAAATTTCATGGATTCCTCTCTGAATTAAAACAAATGAATAAAATTTTCTTAGTATATTCTTAAACAAATATTTTAAAATCAAATGAAATTTTGAAGGAATTGGAAGAGAAAATTTTACAGTCAAAAACTGTTTATCTGTCAGGCAGAGACTAAAATCGTCATTATTGGTTAATTTTCTTACATGATACTTTACAAATAGCAAATAAAGAATGTAAAAGCATTCTCTTTTATTTAAATATAATTCTATTTCTAATTATTCTAAATATTTGTATTAATTGACAGTTAAAAATAGAAATTGTTTTAAGATTAAAAAAAATATTTTTTAAAAAGGTTTCTTAAGTATTAACCAAATATTCAGCATACTGAATTGTTTGATATTTGGCTCACAGAATAGTTTATTATTCGGCCTAATCGAATATTCAGTAGTATGGCTGAATACCGAATAGATACCTGAGGGATGCTGAATACGAATATTTGGTGCATCCCTCTTCTACTTATTATTTACATTTTTTATGTTTTAAAAGGAAACTCTTTTTTGTTAAATAATAGTAAAATAAATGGAGAATTTGAATACATCTTTTGGTGATAATGTTGTTTGCAAATGTATTATCTTTTCTTTGGTTCTATTATCGGTACATCACACCAAACCTGACTGTTATCAATGAATGTTAAAATGTATTCTGTATTTCACAGGTGACTGAACTATGGGAACATGAGAAAACTGAGGCAGATATGGAAAAATTTTTCTTTGAAAATAGCAGAATAGAAAAGAAAGCATGTAAAACCTTAGCTAAAGTAAAATCATCCGTTGGTTCTGAAAAAGTAAGTTTTCTTTTTTTGCAAGTTAACACATTGAGGGGTGGGGTGATATATTATATCCTACCTAATTTTAATCAAGATTTGCCCCAGAAACTTTTAATAAATTTTTCTTTTATAACTTTGGCAAAAAAAAGTTGTAAAATTGCTTTTCTTATTTTGAAATGAAATTTTTCAAAAATTCTGGTGTGAATTCAACATTACAGAAACAAAATTACTTGCTCCTGAAAGGGTTAAACTATCTATCACAGATTTTCTGACAGTTTAAAAAGATTTTATTTCAGAAAAAATCTTTCAGCAAACATTATAAATTTATGTAACTTTAGTCCGTCAGTGTTTCCAACATATTTTTAGAAGTATATTTATAAGCATAACTGCAATCACTTCGATACTAGAAAAGCTTCAGAACTTCTATACTTAAAATACATCCCTCTTTATTGAAGTGTCTAAGCTGTTGAATTTTAGCTCTAATTTGTTGAATTTACTAATATAAACTTGTGCTAAATTGAAATCTGTAAATGAAATGCAAGATTTTAATTTTATGTTAGACATAAAATATCAATTGAACTATTTAAAAAATACATTACATGAGAATGTGCTCAGAGCTATATTTGAACTTTTAGTATCTTATTATTAAATTGAGGTTTGCATGGTTTTACATCCCCCCCCCCCCCACCTCCCTCCAAAAAAATCACAAATTTTCAAAAATACTGTAACATAACATTTATTTTCTGGTTTTAAACTCAGTAATTAATATGAACTTTTTCATATAGGTATTTTCAGAGGAAGATGTTCGGGACTCAGAAGAAATTGCAAAGTTTGGGGAAAGTATAACAGCTTTGATCAATGAAGGTGAAGATGACAAGACACTATTAAATTATAAAGAAGCTGTTTTAAATGTATTAAATTTAAAAACAAGTTAATGTAGTCGTAATAGCTAGTAATATGTATGCATTAAACACATTCTATGAATACAGTGAATGTTAATTAAAATAAAAGTGATATATAATAAAATTCTACGCCAGTTTTTTGTCTGTCTTTATTTTGAAAAATTAAAAGTATTTGTAAAGAATCATTAAGTCTCCATGCCTTCTTTTCATTATGATATTCTGAAAATTAATGTAAAAAAATTACTTATTTAACAAATTTCTTTTCTTTTTTATCATTCTGTTATGTCACTTAGTAAGAACAAACTTAATGTTAAATAACCTTAAATTTATAAAAAGAACTAACTGAAACTTAAGCAAACAAAAGTAAGTATCATTGCAATAACCCCCAAACAAACAACCAAATGCATGACAAAATTTTAATAGTCATTACTATCCCAGCATCCTTAAGAAAAATAAGCACCAATTTTTCATATAATCTATTTTATTAATGTTTTGACAGCTAAAGCTTAAAGCATTACAAAAAATAAAATTGACACATTCAAAATAGATAAAACAAGATTCCAATTTAAAAATGCCACAATTGTCATTTGAAACTATCTGAAGCATTACAACTTCACAGGAATTTTATAAAAGTAATATAATAGTGACATTTAATAAAAAAGTGTGAACAAAAATAAACTATCCTTCCAGGATAAATTAAAATCCTAGATAAGCTAAGTTAATAAATCATCCTATAAAATAATGTTCATTGTTCAATCAAAATACTGAAGGAAAAAAATTGTGTGAAAATTTTATCTTATTTGTTTAAAGTTGCTGTATTACCCATTTAATTAACTGGAGATTCTCAATTCCCTTTTTTAACAACCTTAACCATCAAAAACAGAAATGTTCCATCCTTTTAATCCTCAAGGTCATCTTTTTATACCAAGACAAACAGCACATCTGTAAGAGTCTCATAACCACTATTGAATTTAGAAACAAGAGAAAGTATTTATATTTAAATACTTTCAAGTTTCAAGTATTTATATTTAAATACTTTCAAGAAAGTTTAAATTTGATGAAGAAAAAAAAAATCTTTCGCACACACAGAGGTCTGAAAAGTTGGATGAGGATTGGTTGATTGGAGTTTTATGGCACAAAGTCCCTTTAGGGACATGCTGCGCCAAGAAAAGAAAGAATTAAAAAAAATAGTTACATTTTAAAAAGTTACATTAAGAGCCTGTCATAATTCACAATGAATAAAAACAATACAGTCAAATGAAGAAAGCAATGTGATGATAAATAAAATTAAAACCAAACAATGGGATCACAATGTCATGCGAAAAGAACAAAGAAAATTTCTAAAGTTAAAATGTGTATGGTCTACAAATTAATAATAGGTGAATAAAAGTATATAATGTTGAAATACAGTCGACTCACTCAAATCCGCGTATCATTTCAAATGTAAACAAAGATACTTTCAGTTAAAATGTAGGAGAAAAAATCAAGACTTTTTTATTTTTATATAATTTTATACACATTTTAATGCATAATTCTGGTTGATTTGACTGAATTCATGCTTTATCATGAATTAAGTATAAATTTATTTCTGGAAAAAATCAAGATTGTGCTGATATCTGTGGTGATCATGATCCTTTTACCAAATACATTTCTGTATTATTATTTTTTTTTTGTTATTAAGTCTGGCTAAACATGAAATAAAACTACTATTTTATAATGTCAATGTAAATTGTTAGTGTACTTTTATGAAGCGAGTTTTACTGAATAATTGAAGAAAATGTATCTCAACCACTATTATGCATATTTGAATATGCATTATCAATTATTTACTTGATCTCTACTTTTAATATTTCAATCATTTATTAAATTTTCTTGATTTTTATAATTTTACTTAATTATTTTAATATTTTACTATATTATAAGCATTCATTATAATTTTCAATGCATTATTACATTCAAACTACTGTTTAAAAAAATGTAAACAAAGCAGTGACCAGAAATCTGCAGAATTCTAAAATCCGCATAACCCCTGGTCCCAAGCTATGCGGATTTGAGGGAGTCTACTGTACAACATAAAACCAAGTAAATTTAAACCTCAGATTATTAAAAAAATCAATTTAAAATAACTTAGGTTCATATTCTTAAAACACAGTATTTTCTTCATCAGCATCCGAGTCATTACTGTAAGTGTCAGATTCCATAGCCTCTTCCACATAGTGCTGCAGTTGTTTGGGATCCTAAATATTATTAAATGTTGGATTAAGACATGGTTTCTTGTTTTTTCTCTTCACAGTTTTTCACTGTGAAGAGTCTTGAGTTGAGGGTTTCTTTCTCTCCTGTGCACAAGATTTTTGGCTTGCTTTCTGAGCTGCAAAAACATCAGGTGCACGCAGATGAAACAGAGGTTTGCTCAGTCTCATGTTTGGTTGACTTTTTTGATTGACTTGAAGATTTTTGTGGCCGGCTAGTTAAGTATTCTAATTTAACAGGTTCTGATGATGGTGATCAAAGTTCTAATTTTGGTGTAAGTTTTCCAGTAGTGGCAGAGGAGACATCGCGGGTTTTTCTTTAAAGTGCTGTATGATAGTATCACATGTGAATTATTTGCTGGAAAACAGGATTAAGATTGTGTACTTATGTGCCTTACGGGTTTTGATTGTTGCCTAAGTAAATTAGAATAACAAACCTTAACAGAGGGGGTTCTAGATTCAACAAGTTTCTGTGCTTCAGGGTAAGAAAGATTTTGAATGATTTTAACAACAAGAATTTCATTTTCACTGATCCAGTTTAGATAAGAGCCAGAGTATACTGTATGGTCAGAGTTTTTGCAACATTTACTGTTGTGGCCAACTTCTGTACAACATGCACAGATAAGGGAACCACGACAGGTAGTAGTTGTGTTACCATAATGCTGGCATTTAAAACAACATAGGGGCTTGGGAATATAAGGTCTGACAGGACAGCTCATGTAGGCAGCTTTATTTCTATTTGGTGTAGGGCTATTGAAAGTCAGAATAATGTGCTTTGTAGGAAGCTATCCATTACTATCTATTCTGATAGATAGTAATACAGCGTGCATCTATAACATTTTAATCTTTTAAATTTTGTAGAAGTTCTTCCTTTGTAGAGATTTAAAAATCTGTTTCGGATATTACACCAGGGTTTGTATTTACACTTTGATGTACTTGAACAGAATAAAAACCCTATTGTATTGCAATTTGAGAGAAAATTTGATTGCTTGGCTGAAGAAGCCTCAACAAGCAAATCTCCAAAATGCAGTTTTTTTTTACATGAACAATCATTGCCAAAAACAGAATGAAATATTTTTGCAATAAGAAAAAGGTAAAGTTTTCTTAAAAGAACCATCAGATAGATTATCAGTGCATTTGATGATAAAGTATTCAGTAAATGAATTATGCTGTACAATTTGTTAATCTCCACATAGGAGAGAAATAGAAGAAAGTTTAGTACTTCCATCCATATTCGAAATAAATACAATTCAAACCCTGGCCATACCACTCACTACCGAACCCAACAAGGAGATGCACAACCAGGGCCCATATTTTCATAAGACAATGTCAGTCTCCACCCTTAATGAGATGACTAGTAATTGACCTCTCACTTGATCCTTAGCCAGTGACAAGTCAGCTGACCAGCCAATTGATACACACAAGACCAGAATGCACCTCCTGTCTACCTGAAGCAGAAACCAAAACAGTGTGTTGGTTTCCCTCAACTGCCAGGATCCCCTTTCCAGGGACACGGGTCGCCACGCACGGCAAACACGTAGGTGGTTTACGATTCTCCATAAGTCAATATAGACAGGATGAAATCGGCTTATGCAGAATTGCCCTCATTTCCAAAGAGGAAACCACAGCGAGAGTGAAACAAAAAAGACAAGAGACATTGGAGGAAAAATGAAACAGAGAAAGATTGCTCAGGTGCCCAGGGCTGCAAAGCCCATGCATACTTAATGAAGGTATCCCCCTGGGGAGGCTAGATAAGGATGGTCCTAGGTAGCCCCTAATGCACCTGAGGCTCAAATTTTTTATTTTTTTATAATTAGGTGAAATATTAATTAAAAACCACAATGAACACTCATCAAGACATTCTATTTTTCAAAATTCTTAGCGGCTGTTCAGAAAGATCGCTAGCAGAAAAGATCCGAAGGTTGGAAGATCTTTTTTTTTTTTTTTTTTTTTTTTTTTTTTTTTTTTTTTTTGTCACCTTCCGAAAACCTTATCGGCCAAACTGTTTGAAATATGGATAAACTGAAAACACATGTAAATGTCATACTTTAAAAGAGATTTTTAAGAATATTCAATTTCATGTTTTCCCTTCCTCCTTTTTTCAGAGGGAGGGGATGAAAATACCCACTGAATGAAAAATACTCTCTTAATCCAGATATCTTCTTCTCTACAATGGTGCAACTTCTTTAAAAAATACGAATATTAACCCTTTAAAAAATTCATTTTGGAAGTCAATTCGCAACTTCTTGAGATACTCTTGCTAAAAGTAACTAAATGTCGGTATTTTAACAAACGTTTCACACATTCTTTGGACACTCAATTTATATCGCATAATAAAACTTGTGAAACATTTGGATGGTTAGGAGTATTTAAATAAAATAAAATCAGATGCGTATTCGTTCAAAATGTGAATACGTGGGTGGCTTTTGCTCATGTTTTTACAGCTAAATTTCAGTATTATTCCATGAAAATTATATGCAGGATTGCAAAACATATTTATACCTATTAAAAATTTCATATTTTGGACAATAAGAGCTATTTTGTTTTTAATGTTAAATGACCCAATCAGAAGAAAAAGTGAAATGAAAATACAGCACTCTCTCAATACCATTAAATATCAGTATTTTTTCACCAATTTTTTTAGTCATTGGACACATATCTATACTATGAAAATTAAAGAGTTTGTCTGTTTGTGTAATGGATAGGAAAATCTACCGCATGTGGAGATCTGAAACTTTGGATGAGGATAGTCCTAATGCACCTGTGGCTCAGATTTTTCATTTTTTTTTTTTAGAATTATCTAAGATATTAATTAAACCCTACAATTAAGAAAATCAACCTGAAAAAATGTCCTGCAAGTGTATGCCAGAAAGTCAGTAGGGTCAGATTACACTTCCCCCACAATATCTACAGTCACACTGCTTACCTTCTAATTAAAAAGGTATATACACATGATGAAGTTTTAAAATAATTATAACCATCTTCTAAAGCAAACAAAAAGTTTATTAAAACTGTAGTGTATATTAGAAAACATCTGCTTGAAGAAACAACATAAGTAGGCACATCATAAATGTAATTTGCAGTTACTTAAAGTTTATAAATAGTCCACAAAAACATTGAAATTAAATTACACATATATAACATAAGCAACACTAAAAATAGGCAAACACCTGCTACCAACTAAAACGTCCCACAAAAATAGAGCTTGCTTTCTTCTGCTACTCACAGGTTGAACTGATTTTGAATGAACAACTTCCCAAATATATACACAATCAACTGTAGAAAAAATAGTAGTATGTTGCAGGGTTGGAAAAAAAACGGGTTTTTTTTATAAAAAACCAAAAAACCGGTTTATTTGGTTTAAACCAGGTTTTTTTGGTTTAAACCGGGTTTTTTAAAATATAATTTCCTATTGCATACAGATGCATATCTGTTGATAAAATAAACATTGTTGGATATTATATAAGTAATATAACTTTTGAAAATATTTAAATTAAATAGTTACAGTCAATTATATAGAAAATTGATTGATTGGTTGGTTGGTTGTATTTATGACGGCCAATTATCTGCAGGAGGGATATAGGCCCGGGGGGCGTGCCCTTCGTGGGGGTCTTTCTAAGGGAACCTAACCCGTATTAACGCTTGGAAATCCAAGGTTCGAAGAAAACTCCAAACGATTAGGCCGACGGGCGCGATTGGGATCGAACCCAGCACTTCCTGTCTACCAGCTTCGAGAGCAGAACCTCTCAGCCACTGGTGGGGCTATAGAAAATTGAAATAATTTCTAATTTAAACATTATTGGAAACAGCTATGTCTTATGCTCTTAAGTAAACTGCTCTACACAGTGAAACATTGTTACCTTGAAAATCGTATGAAGAATCCTTTGATTAATAATATAATAATCAATAAATATTTGATGGAATTTCATGAATATAATATATTATTCTGTGGCTGCTATTATTATTATTATTTTAATATCCAAATACTTCTGGTTATTTTGTTTTCTGAATGATAACTCCAAGTGTAACATTTTTGGCCATTAGATTCAGCAACTAACAGAAAAGATTGATTGGTATTATTGAAGTGCTATAACTAGCACTCAATTTTTGCAAGCTGTGTTATTCAACTTCACATCTTAAGTTATTATAGGATAATCTTCCCCAATCTGGAAAATTTTCTTTTACAACTTGACCAAAATCTTAAAGATCATTGTATTTTGTTTTTAACTGATGTAAATAATCTGCATTTTTTAAATGAAAATATTTTATGCTAAATATTGAATATTATTTATCTATCTTTTCTAATTTCACATTTTAAGATAAATCTTTAGGGTACCAGACATGTTCATCACCACATGCTAATTTTCATTCTACATACATGCATAGAAACATGACCTAGGCTCATTATGTATCATGTTGACTGCTGAGATGAAGTGTGAAAAGTAGAAATTACTTCTATTTATATTTAAAACACTTAAATTATAAAAAAGAAAAAAAATATGTTAGATTTGTTGTAAAAAAACCAAATGGTTTTTCTGACAAAAAATTCAATTGGTTTAAACCGTGGTTTAAACCATGGTTAAAACCACTTGGTTTAAACCGTGCCAACCCTAGTATGTTGCCAAAAAAAGAAACACAAGTTTTCAATAAGTATAGGTCACACTCACTAGAACAAAATGACATCACTATTTCAAAATTGCATCATGGAAAACAACCAATGAGATAAAAGCTAAACAAAAAGTTAACTTCATTACCAATCACCTAACCACATGCTGAAAAAAAAAACAAGCCTTTGCATTTGCTGTAAGTGCTAGACTATTAAATTTATATGCTATATAAAATATATTCTGTGCAGTATTTTTTGGATTTTAACATTAAAAATGAATAACTATTTAAGATATTTCTAACAATCAAATTAAACTTAAAATAGAAGCAAACTTTTATATGGTGGTGGCTACTAACATTGAGGGTTTTTTTCTTTTAAATGCTTAAACACTGCGCAGAGAAGCTGGGAAAAATAAAAATGTAACTCTAACCCTACAAAGTCTATTCCCAGTGCGGAAGTGGCTCTCTCCACTCACCCTGTTTTTTGAAATGTGCATACACCAAACCATTAAAAATATGGAGAAACGAAAGACACCAAATGACACTTAGATTCTCTAAGCTTTCAACAGAGCAAAAAATATGGAAGTTAACCCTTTCATAAGATATTGCATAAAATATGAAAGTTAACACTTTCAAAAAAAAAAAAAAAAAAAAACTGAGAAGAAGAAACCTGAATTTTATGTTTCCCCTTGCTTTTTTGAAGCCTGCATCAATGTAACTTTTTGAAATGCTAAAAAATTGATTACACCAAATTAAAGATTGTACTATTAGGTTTAAAATACTCAAATTCGTTGGAATAAACATCAATGTCAACTCTTTAAAAACATTTTGAGACCTGTTTCGGCGTCTCATACAATCTTTAAAAATCTGCAATGAAAAAAAGCAAACATGCCAAACCACATCTAAATTAATTTTCTTTAAATAGATGCCTTCAATTTAAAAAAATTAAACCTTTCAAAAATGTTTGTTTCTGTAAGTGACTTTCGCAAATACTGTTTTATTCTGCAATGTTTGAAATTCTGCATGGGCTTTAAAATTAAAATAGAAAAACAATGTGAATGCTTCAATCCATTAAAAAATATATAAATATTAACCATTTGAAAAAAGTTCATTGCTGATGCGAATTTTGCTTTTTTCTGTGATGGTTAAAGATCTATACTGTTTTCGGAAGCCAAAATGCAATAAAACCTAAGATAGGAAACAATATCTATGTTCATTTTACTTTAAAACGACACCTTCAATAAAAAAAAAAAAAAAAAAAAACTATTAACCTCTCAAAAATATTTGTTTCCGTAAGTCACTTTTGTGAATTCAGTTTTTTTTGCATACTTGAAATTCTACATTTAAAAATATAAAATCATTCAACACTTATTTTAGGTATATTTTAGGCTATTGTCACAGGCCTGGGTAATGGTGAATGAGTTAGCTATTTAATATACTATATATATATATAATCTCTGTAAATAGAGTCATCATAATTAAAATAAAGTATACATCTTAAGCTTTTTGAAAACAGAAAAGTCAGACAGCAATTCATTATCGTACAATTCGATTTACATAAAAATTGTATATTCATTGAGACAAACTGCTGCATCTGAAAGTTGTTGAATCCACTATAAAATTATACATATGAACAGAACGTAAAAATTCTCTTAGTGATAGCTGTTTTTCTAACGAAAATTCCAGCAATCCATGCAAATGTCTATACTATCCCCAAAATGGCTAGGTTCCGTATGAGACCGTCATACTGTAATTCCCAGGGTGAGCATCATCCTCAAAATTGCCTTCTCATTTCTATCCATGACTGGCTGTCTAAGTTGAGGTGACTGTGCAAATTTGTCCGGGTTTTCCTTGTGTAAGGGTTGGGTCACTTTTCTTTTGAAAGCCTTCCCTGAAGACATCTATCCCACAGTGGGATATTTACTGATACTAGCTGGCCAAAATTATTTTTGAATTTCTTTCTGTTGAATTCGATGTTTTATTTAAATAACTTCTATTGAAACTCATTTTAATAAAATGCATTATGTTTTAAATCAAAGTGTCTTCAGAGATGGTTAATTTGAATTGGAAATTGATCAATTTCAGACATTGGCCAGGTGAAATCTTTGTTTGATATTTATTGTGGTTCATTGAATTAAATTCAGTTTTAAAACATTAAGACAGTTAATAAATGAGTTAATCTAATTACTTAATAGCTATACAGTCAGTATCGGATGTATGGTCACCCATGCGGTCCTGAAAAATATGACCTTATATGCCGTGTAAGCAGGAATTTTACTTTAGACAATAAAATGTTATTAATATGTTAGTTTTATTAGTAAAATAATGTACAAAGAAGCTATGAAGATATAATTTATAAAAGGAGATGCATAAAAAAGAATTTCTTTACACTTCAATTTTCAAATTTATGAGTGTAGTATAGTAATAGATAAAACTTACTTCTTTATTGTTACTATACTACTTACTATCTTTTATGCAGGTTTCTTTGTTTATTGTCATAGTATTAAAATTTCCTTTTCTAATTGGCGAACATTTTTAAAATGTTCCTCTGTACCTTTGGAATTGGTTAAAAAACATCTGAGGATATTTAGTGCTTTGACAGCTTGTACTCACTTTGTTGGTTCAGCTTTACCTTCACTATTTTTATCTTCGCTTCTATCAATGTTTATATTTAAAACTTCTAAAACGATTTAGGATATGGAAGCTTAACTATTAGCAGCCATTGTCAATAACTGCATATATCAGTTTGTCTTGTATTGTGCAGCCGGCTTCTGTATTTTTTGTGCAAGTTCAAATAGGGACATCATCAATGCCATTATCATCGTCTTTGAATGATAATTCTTCACATCCTGGAAGCCAAGCATGCCTAAAACAATTTTCAATGGTTTTCTTTGATACCATATTCCAACACTTGTCAACGTAACACATGGCATCTAACACAGACACATGAAACTTCTCTTTTTGATCAATTGCCGCAATGAAGTCTTTTAGAAGCAGATTTCGTATATTTATCTTAAAATTTTGAATAATCCCTTATTTAAGCATTGTGCAGTTTGGAAGCAAGAAAATGAATTCCATCGAATTTAAATTGGGAATCATGCAATGGCCAATACAGTTGTCTGTGATGATAGCCACTTTTCTGTTTTGTCTGTCCAAATTTATTCAAATATCGAATTTCTTTTTCCCAAATGATTGTTGTCATCATAAGATACAGATTCGCATCATAAGATACCAGCAAAAATTTACAGTTTTTCAAACAACGAGGCTTTAGAAATTTACAAATAAATAATGGAATCAATGTCACTGAATCATCCACATTTGCTGCGAATAAAACGATCAATCTTTCTTTGTTTTTCTTTGACCCACTCTATGTGAAGAGTACAGCCGAACAGTTTTATCCGGCAAAACACGGAAAAACTGTCCGCATTCATTAAAATTAAAAACATCAGAATGTTTGTACCTATTGAGTATGGCACTTGATGCTGATTCCTTCCATTCTTTTACTTCTACACTATCATAAACATCAGCAGATTCACCACACATCTTTTTAAAAGTAAGATTGTCCCGTAAATTAAACTTTTGTGACCACCCGTTGCTGGTAGTAAAATTTGGCTTTCTTGGTTCAGTAGCAATTTCCAAAGACTTTTCTTTTAAGATAATCCATGATATTGGAGCATTCTGTGATCTTGCATATTTTATCCGAGTAAAAAGAGCTTTCTCAACAACCTCAAATGTTGAAACACATTGTCGTTTTCTCTTTTGATTCATCGCATCTTCTGCGTAACAAGATATTGAACCTAAGATGTTATTCAGTGTCGTTCTCGCTATTCTACGATTCTTCGCAAAAGCTGCTTTTGAGAGATTCGATTTTTACAATTTTCTATCAATTTCTTTTTTTCTGCAATTGTCAATTTTTTAACATTTTGCTGATATGTTGCATTCACAAACGAAATTAACAAAAGAACGAACACGTTACACTCCAGCGATAAGTAACAATGCAAAGACCTGAAAACACTTGATTTTCTTTTTCTCTACATGAAAGACAATTCTCATTCAGTCACAAGGGGTGATGGCATGTTATCCAAGAGTGGGTATCCGATGGTTGAAGGAGAAATCCCCCAGAGCCTTGGAAACTCTTCCTGACAGGGAAGAGTTCTTCTTATTGTCTGCAACAGGAGAAGACATATCAATCTTCCACCATGGAAAGCTTTGATGCAGAAAAACGAGTTACTTCCCCCTCTCCTACGTCGTCATGTTTGACTTACACCGATAACATTCCAATCAGCAGTGTCCAGTGCAGGACTTGGCTAAATATGGCGGACGTGGGAGGTGAGCAGGAATGGAATTAAATGATGTCATTTATAATTGTTCCATCTTTTGTAACCTCCTTGGCTGCCACATGAATGGGGAAATCATATTCGGCCAATGGTGTGCTGTGCCTTTTTTCCACCCCAGCGTGTATGCGCACATCTAGTCATATGGTATGCAGTATTATCACAATCTCTAAGGCAGATCATACACTGAACAGACAAGCAGATAAAAGCGTGCAACATGTGACAAATTGTAGCGTTCAAACCAGTTTCTTCTTTGTTAACAGGGTGAAATGTCTCTTGACTCATGCTTTTTTGTAGCTTGTCTGTTCAGTGTGTGATTTGCCTTTAGGCTGAGTTTAGACGCTTGTTTTGCCTTCCTTAAAAACTTGTCCAGGAAAAGCTATTAACACCCATTCTTCTCCAATCGTTTATGGTTATTCAGAAAAAGGATGGGGAGATTCAACAATGGAAAGACGATTAGAAGATTAGATCGAATTGACGGAAAGATTTCCCTCCTTCAGGATATCTGTCCATTGTCTTCTAATGCTCTTAAAGATGAAAAACATTGCGTGACCACAAAAAAGACGCCAAGAGTTGAACATAGTTGAATTATACGCCTATTCAGATCTTTACACCGTAAAAAGAGGAAGGAAAAAGCATAAAACTATAGATATTTTGCAATAAAAAGGGCGACACAAAGGGACCATATATCAGATAGTAGCCATTAGAATCTGACATATAGGCAGTGTATTTTAACACGCAATACCTATCTAGTCAATATGGACTTACGAAAAGTGACTTATAAGCGAGTGACCATATATGCGGTACTGACTGTATTTTGATAATTTTAATGGTACTTTAATAACAGTATGGAAGTTAAAGTGATAATGTTATTTTTCTATTATTTTAATAACAAATCATAGAAAAATATTTGTTTTTTAATAATCTATTAGAAATTCAGATACAAGCCAAATATTGGGCAGCTTTAATGAAAATTCCTTACAAATATAATTAACCAATTCGTTTTCTGAAAGTCCTTCATACTGGTTTTCAGAAACTAGAAACTTTTCTTCTCTTTCTTGGAAAATTAACAACTAAATGGCTTTCTGTAAAAAAAGAGCTGTTTTATTTTTTATTTTGTTATTTTACTAGTTAGGAAAGTATTTGGAGTCAACGATATTATATTAAGGATTTTACTTGGAACAGAATTTTCTTGCATAGCTAAGTCTATGGATATAGAAATGTTCGTTCATTGTAGCCATTTCTTATTATTATTGTCCAATGAACAGAAAGGCATTCAAAAAATATATAATTCTATGTTGTATATTGTATTGTTTATTTATATTAATCTCTAGATAGTAAAATCTTATGTAAAGTGTGAGAGTCATAGGACATTGTTTAAAAAGCTACATTATGTTTTGCTTTGTATCCAAAGTGAATTTGGAGAATTAGTCTTGGTCAATTTCATAACCACTAGAAATTTGCAGCTAAGTTTACATCATGAGATCTACATGCAACTTGCAACTTTAGTCCAAATTGGGCCATAAATTTAAACATTGTGCGCTTGCAAAATTTCATGTGTTCTTCAAGGTAATTTTCCTCTATAAACAAAACATTTTCAACCAAATTCACATTCTCGTTAAATTTTAAAGTTTGTTGTTGCTGAATAAAGGTGCAAAATTATATTTGCATGGCTGACTTAAATCCTGCTGACTTTGATAAAAGAAAAAAGGTACTTGAACTAAAATTAAAAAAATTAATTTAAACTTAACCCTTTAAGCCCTGACCTACACAATTGTGTAGGTGATACTAAAGTAAAAGAAAAAGGCTATTTCCTGTTTTTGTGAGATTTAAAACCAAATCTCCACATTTATATAAGTTAATTGCCTTCACGTGTTTTCATAAGACTACGAGATAAGTTTTCTAGGTGGCATCAACTGCAAGACAGAGTTAGATTTTCTACTTTTAAAAAGATTATACAGTCTGTTACAAAATTATAAGACCACTTAGAATTTCACCTTTTTCAACAAAGAAAATATTAGTTTGAATTTAAAAGTAGTTGTATGAAAAGAAATAACTCTATAATGTTTATTTAGCTCAGGGAAAAAGTGTTTGAATAATTTTTTGTTTCATGCCAAACGATTTTATGCAAACCCCCTGTTTCATAAATATAAGACCACTCTTATATTATTAATAAAGCAGACGATTTTATTTTGAACTCAGAGTTTAACTGTAACCTAAACAATCTGTAAAACTTAAAAAGAAGAATAAAATGGCGAAATTCTGAATTGTATCTGATTCTTTGAATTTGGTAGTAAAATGCCTCGTCGGAGTGAGCTGTCTGAAATAGAAGTGAGAAGACTGTGATTCTACAAAGGAAAAGGAAAGTCTGAACGTGAAATAAGTAAGATTCTTAATCGTTCTAAAACTGTGATCATAATATTTAAGTAAAGAAGAATTGTATGGAACGCATAAATGATCTGGTCATAAAAAGAAGCTATCAGATCATGATAATAGGTGGATTGTCAAACTGGCAACGAAAAAATATCAGTCGACTCGTAAAATAGCACAACAGATAACTAAAAAGGTATCACATGCAACCGTGTGGGGAAGTTTGAAATCTAATGCTGGTGTTGTTCACCGCAAATTAAAAAGTAAATCATTACTTCTGTAATGTCACAAAGAAGCTCGTCTTAAGTGGGCAAAAAATGTCATGGCCTGGAACTCTGCATGGATAAATATATTGTTTTCAGACGAAAAAAAATTAAATCTTAATGGTGCAGACAGCAATAATTACTACTGGCATGATTTAGGCAAAGATCTTGCGAATTCTTCAGTAGGCAGATTGGAGGTGGTTCCATTATGGTGTGGGGCACATTTTCATATGCAGGAAAATGCGGTCTCCAAAGAGTTGAAGAGAAAATGAACTCGGACAGTTACCAACGGATGCTATTTTGAAGTCTGATACCCTTTGGACCACTTTTAGGATGTGCAAAAGGGAAGTTTCAAGAATATAATGCTCCCAATCATTCATCGAAATCAACAAAAGAGTGGCTTAAAAGAGAAAAGATTGATGTTTTACCTTGGCCAGGTCGAAGCCCTGACCTAAACCCTATAGAAAACTTGTGGGGTTATTTGTCCTTCCAAGTGTATGAAAATAACAAACAATACCATTCAACATATGAATTAGAAATGGCCATTATGGAGAAATGCGATAACATTCCCGAATCGTTTCTTAAAAAATTAATTAATTCTATGCCAAATCGTGTGTTTGACGTTATTCAGAGAAATGGTGGAGCAACATCTTACTAAATTTGAGAAAACTGTTCTTTACCACAGGTGATCCTATAATTTTGTAACAGTTCTTTTTGATACTTTTTTGTTATATTGATGTTTTATTTTTTCCGAATTAATTTCATTTGTGTAAGTTGCGACATTTTACTAACATAAAATGTTCTTTATTTTCAATGAAATATATATATTTTTTAATTACCTAAATGGCAAAATATCTTGTGGTCTTATATTTTTGTAACAGACTGTATCATCTGACAGCGATAGACAAAAAGTATGTACTGTCGTAATTTCTTTTGAAAATGATTTTGAGTGTTTGCTTGGATTTAATTTTTCTTTTCATATACTTTATTCATGATTTCAATTGATTTTGTCCTTGATAAATTTAATTAGGCTTTACAAAAGTTGAAAAACTAATGACATAAACAATTGTGTAAGTCCGGCATTTACCATTTCCAAAATAGCTGCAATTCCTAATATTAAAAACTTTTATTTTTAAGTAATTTTTTTAAAGTTATGTTTTTATCAATTTATTTTTTATTAATTACATTTTTAAAGCAGATTAATTTTAAATTAATAGGTTTGTACTATTCATGATTTCTATTTAAAATAGATACTATTCGATAAATAATGCACATGTAACGAACTGTATGTTTCTGTTCTGAGTTATAGATGTCATATATGAGTTATATGCATGCCCCGAGATAGATTTTTAAATTTGATAAATTCATTCCATTTTGTTGACACAGCAAGTAAACCACCAGGAATGGTTGGTTGTGTTTATGACGGCCAATTATCAACACGAGTGATATAGGCCCTAAGAGGGAGTGCCCTCCGTGGTTGTGTTTCTAAGGGAACCTAACCCGTATTTACGCAAAGAAGTCCAAGGTTAGAAGAAAACCGCGGAAAACTCTGAACTAGGCCGACGGGCGCGATTGGGTACCACCAGGAATGAATAATAAATTATGGAAAGTTCAGCAAATGCTTGACAGATTCCGTAGTGTCTGCTTGAATTTACCAAGAGATCAAGGAAAATTTCCCATGATGAGCAGACGATTCCTTTTTTAGGACATACCTCAGTAAAGCAGTATGTAAAAAACAAACCACACCCTGTGGTAACAGCATCATCTGTGATAGTTTTAAATTTTGTAGTATACCAGTGGGAAAGCACAGACCTGGTCCACAAGGATCTAGGCTTAGGACCTGCTGTAGTCCTTACTCTGGTTCAGATCTAGTCATAGGCGTAACTTGGGCTCTAAGACCGGGGGGGAGGGGGGCAAAAGTCTCCGTGCACTTTCGTACAAATTTATATTCCCCTCCCCCCCCCCCCCCCCCGCCACTTATCCACACACTTAAATACGTAAAAGCTTTGATATTTAAATTTAAGGCTGTTCTCAAATCCAAAAGGGCAACTTTATGACATAAGTTTTAATTTATTTTTTTTCGGAAATGCATGAAACTAGCAGGTGTTGTTCAGAAACTATATAGTCGAACTGTTTTTTCCGTTTTTTTGTAAACGCAGTATAGATCTTTCAGAAAATACTGTCAAAGTGGACGTTTTGAACCGCGAAAGAAGAATAACTACTCAAGTAAGGGTGAAAAAGTCTTTGTCACGTGATCAAAATCGCTTATAAGTTAATAGGTAGTTTATCTATCAAAAAATGGAAAACACAGTTCGATTCCAAATCGCTCCCATACACATGCAATTTTATATCTTTCCGTTAAAAAATGAATTTGTAAATGTGTCAAAATGTTTTGCGCTTGTTGAGCAGAGCAGTTGAGAACAGCCTTAAGCAAAATTTTCAGTGGTCAACCATACAAGAAAACATAGTGAGAGATCATAAATTGCACATTTTATATATTTAAAGGAATATTTAAAAATATTGAGCACACGCCCATTATATCTCTTATGTCTGATGCAATGTTCAATTCGAAAAAAAAACCAAACAAATTTAATAAAAATTTGTCAAAACCATGGACTTTTGAAGTTTTTTTTTTTTAAAGGTTGTGATGTTTAGGAAGGTTCTTTAAAGCCTTCATTTAGTGTGTTGACAAATGATAAAAGTTTATTTAAAAAATTCTTAACTTGCGTTCTGATTGGAAAGACTAAAATTTTTGTGTTGAATTTTAGAGTACATGGTATAAGTTTAGTTTAAGAATTTAAAAATTTATATTGCCCATAAATTTAGAAACTTTTGAACTCTTTCTATTCACAACGTTTCAAGTGAAGAAAAACAAGAACGAAAGCTCGTGCATCGGTTATAGATTATAAAACATTTTCCAAAATTATTTGAAAGAAATTTCCCTTTTTTATACAATAAAGTGAGATATGGAATTAAACAATTTTAAATACACAGAACCATTTTCAAGAGTTGCTGTTCATAGCAGTTAATGTATATGACCTATGGAGCTTTAGACATACCATATAGTGAAACTAAATAGTAAATCAGTTGGAAAACGCCCAAAACAAGCAAAAAGTTTTTTTAGGAATTGCCATTTATAGAAAACATTGTATCGATATCCTTTTGTGCAGCCAGTATGAATGATACAGTAAAATTTGCTTGAGTTGAAAGTGCATGTTCAGGAAATGCTTCCATAAATGTTACTACGAATTTTTGGGAGTAAACCTGTATCTATATGCTTTATAAACTTCAAATAAAACTAAAATTTAATTCAGCTGGTAAATGAACACAACTAAACAGACACTTACAGCAATTAACATCCATAGGCGGCAATATATTTAATTTCTTTTACGCAGCCATATGAATTTATTTACTTTCTAGAAGCATCTTTTGGTAAATAAATTATAGTGCAGCTGGAAAATGTCTTACACGGTTTAAAACACACTTTAGGAATTTACACCCATAAGCTGAAATGCTTAGGATTCCTTTCGTTCAGATCTGTCTATGTTCTATAGAATTTAAAGTCATCACGTAATGACTGAAAATTTTTTTAAGTTTTAAAACGCATGCCGCAGCTGAAAACGCACTTTTAGCAATCATTTTTTACAGTCAACCCTGTAAATGAACTACATATATATATATATAACCATTAAATAAACATTACCGACCACCAACAAAAACTGTGATATTATGAATGAAATGACAATAACAAACACAGTACCCCCCCCCCCCCCAACTCTCATAACATGGATTCCAAAAACATAGTATATACCAGCTGTAAAGTACAAAGTAAAGTCCCTTGTACTATCTTACGAGTATTAATATGAAAGTAAAAAAAAGAAAAATATGGATACCGATAAAAATTGAAAAGCTTATATATTGAATTACGTTATCAAGAGTACAGAATTCAAATATATAAGAAAATAGTAGTTTTCTGTGAGAAAAAAAGTTCAAAGCTGAAAAATTCCCCCCCCCCCCCCCCCTGTACCCAAACGACTACATGACCAAAAGAATAGATGCAAAATGAAAACAGAATAATATTAAATGCCATGAAATGTAAAAAAAAGGCAATACAACCTTATTAAATAATTAATTTATATCAATGAAATATAGTAAAAACACACAGCTTACCAATACAACCCCATTTTTATTTAATCCAGATACACAACTGTACATGTTATCCATTACCGCTATAACTTTAAGGTTATTTTTGCAGTTAAGTTAACTCAGATAAAAATACCTAATGGTTGCAGTTAATCCATATATATATATGTTGTTTACTTCATACTTTATAGAAAGCCTATTATGTTCACCCCAGTGACACATATAAATTTCAACATGTTTGGTACATCATAACATCACTAAAATGTATCGTAAACTGCGATAGTCTGCCTCAATAGCATTACCTAATCGTTTAAATCCAAGTATATTTACGGGAGTAAGAGCGCGGACAAACTCCGAAAAGACGGCTGGGCAAACAGAAGTCATATACAGTAGAAGATCTTTATAACGCAAACCTAAAAACGCAAGGTTATGCGTTACATAGAATTTTGCGTTATATGGATCAAATTTCACACATCATTAAATTTATCTTGTAAATATGACCAAATATGCCTGAAACATATCAAAACACATTAGAGTATCTTTATACTGCATTCCTTGTCACCAGGAGTTATTCAAATTATAAATTTTTGCATTATATAGATATTCCATTTTGTTTAATTGACTTTATAAATATTGCCCAACAATACATGGACCAAATCATTCATTATATTACTCATTCTCAAAAATGTTTATTATAATAATAGCAATTTTTTTCATTAAAAAGTTCTTAATTAAGGAGATAAAGTTGAACTAATGTATCACATTTAGTTTCTAGAGAGTAGCAATTTTTTCCAATGTAGGAATTCAGGCGCTTCTTAACTGCAAAATTCATTGTTTACGCCTGAAAAGTTGTGTGTTATATGGAGAATTAATTGCATTATATAGAATTGCCTTATAAAGATCCTCTACTGTATATACTTTCTGACTATGTTGGAAAGGGTTAAAAATTATGGATTATATTTCTTTTTTAAGCTTTTTATTATCAAGTATTACGTGATGGCTCTTGAAAAACAATATAATAAGTTTTACTAACAAGATTAGTTAATTTTTTTTTTTTAATAAGTCAGTTTAAATTGGTTTCCAGAAAAAAGTTACATCGTAAGATTTAACTTTAGACAGTTTCAAATCTTATTTGCAATATTACTTTCGATACTGAGGCTTTTCACATTATGACAATTAAAATAATTTTCTTTTTTGATTTAAAAGTTCTATAATCTATCACTATGACTGGCATAAAACAATTCTACCGTGCATAGAACATTTTGAAATTAGGCACAAAAAATTTCTGGACAAAAAAAAATCTTATTTTATAAGCATAATGCATAACAAATTAATTTTGACAAAAGCTCCATGCAACTTTTAAATGATTCAAAATCAATGATTATTTTAAGGTGGTTTTCAAAAAAGTATTTTTCCCACTCAACAACGCGAAAATATCTGGCACATTTTGTAATATAAAAGCATATCTTGCAGGTGTAGATTATTAAAGGGCAGTTTTCAAAAGGTGAGCTCTGGACACACATCATAACTTTAAGCTTTTCAATAAATAAATTTAATTAACATTGACTTTAATTTTTTTTTTTTTTTTTTTTTTTTTTTTTTGCACAGAGTTTTCAATTCTGTTAAGAGACAGAAAATGACATAATTTATTGTAAAAGCTTTGTATAAATATCTTAAAATTTTATTATTTTATGCTACAGAGGCCAATTTTATACATTCATAACGTTAACTATACTAATGTACCACCAAGAAAAAGAGTTTTAACTTGTTTCCAGGGGGTTCTAATGGTAAACAACAAATGCATAAAGGAAACGGATAACTGTTTGATAATTTCGTTAACATATGGCAAACTGATTTATTCACTGTTAAAAATTTGCAGCATTCTGTCCAGTTATTTGACCATTTTTAGAACAAGATAAAGTAAAAAAACTAAAACCCAACTACGACAAAAAACTACGCTGAAAAAGTATAAAAGTACCCCATGAATACAGGTAAAGTCACAAGCAAATGCTAGTAATATATAGATATATTCAAAATGTATACCCGACTACGGCAAAGCCAAAGGAGGGTTATGATTTTGACAGGCTATGTATGTATGTATGTATGTATGTATGTATGTATGTATGTATGTATGTTCATCTGTTCCCTCGTAACTTCTAAACCACTAATCAGAATTCGACAAATGACATATCATTAGAAGCGTCTTAATTGTCCGCTGGTTATAGGCTATATAGATTTTCACCAAATTCAATGTGGCGCCTTCTAGCGGACAAAATATACAGAGTAAAAAAATAAAGTTAAGCTAGATATGCCGTGTTTGGTATCATTTTAAAGCGCTTCACTTCAAAACCATAGAGGGTTTGTTTATAAGTGCCTTGGATCATAATAAGTTGCTTAAAAATCCACATGACAGTCAATCGTTAGCAGAATTAGATAGATTAAGAAATCTTCCTAGGTCATCTTAATACATGAAACCTTCAATCTACATTACACATTTACACATTACACTAACGACCTCATCCACTAATCGGTCCATTACCCATTTGCTGCCATCGACGGATATGTGCGTCACTACTACCAAATACTGGAAGCGTCATACGTCAAAAAATAAAGTTAAGATAAATATGCCGTGTTTGGTATCATTCAAAAGCGCTTTACTTGTACATTTTGAATATATCTATATATTACTAGCATTTGCTTATGATTTTGACAGGCTATGTATGTATGTATGTATGTATGTATGTATGTATGTTCATCTGTTCCCTCGTAACTTCTAAACCACTAATCAGAATTCGACAAATGACATATCATTAGAAGCGTCTTAATTGTCCGCTGGTTATAGGCTATATAGATTTTCACCAAATTCAATGTGGCGCCTTCTAGCGGACAAAATATACAGAGTAAAAAAATAAAGTTAAGCTAGATATGCCGTGTTTGGTATCATTTTAAAGCGCTTCACTTCAAAACCATAGAGGGTTTGTTTATAAGTGCCTTGGATCATAATAAGTTGCTTAAAAATCCACATGACAGTCAATCGTTAGCAGAATTAGATAGATTAAGAAATCTTCCTAGGTCATCTTAATACATGAAACCTTCAATCTACATTACACATTTACACATTACACTAACGACCTCATCCACTAATCGGTCCATTACCCATTTGCTGCCATCGACGGATATGTGCGTCACTACTACCAAATACTGGAAGCGTCATACGTCAAAAAATAAAGTTAAGATAAATATGCCGTGTTTGGTATCATTCAAAAGCGCTTTACTTGTACATTTTGAATATATCTATATATTACTAGCATTTGCTTGTGACTTTACCTGTATTCATGGGGTACTTTTATACTTTTTCAGCGTAGTTTTTTGTCGTAGTTGGGTTTTAGTTTTTTTACTTTATCTTGTTGCAATCTCTGTAAGAACAATCAATAATGCATTACCAGTGATGCTGGTGAAAAAAGATTGTTTCTATAATTGACTCCCCACAGTTGAAAATAGATAGATATTGTTGACTGGTGCTTTGTAATTTATGATGAAAACTTATGGACAGATATTATTGAAAAGATCAGCATTGATAATGGTGAACAAATATTTTCTATAATTTTTTTGACTCCTCAGAGAGACATTGATTTTAACAGGTTTCGTTATCCATCTTAAAAATACAGCACAAAATTTAAAATATGAAGATATTTAGTTGAAATCACCATCTCCACCTCAACCTGTGACAGCAAGAGGAGACTTTTCTTTTGATAAAAAAATTATAGATATGTGCATTAAGAAATGGCAGTGTAACTTGTTTTTTGAGAAAATAAAAAGAATAAATTATATGTTGGATACTTCTAATATTGTGTACAGGTATGTTTTTTGCATAATGTGCATAATAACTATAAAATTAAAATGTTACTTCTAAAAAAGTAGTAAATATTTTAATATCAAAGTTTAACATTTGATTTTATTATTATTATTACTGGATAACAAAAAGTAAATTATACATATAATTGTATTCGTAATTGTAAAATTGTATTTGTTATAATTGTATACACATACAATTATAAAACAAATTTACTACAATCTCAGTCTTAAGAACTTTTTAAACACTAAGCACAACTTATTTATGGAAAGGTCAAAACTGTGTAATCAACATGTCAGCAATGTCCAAAATCTGTAACCTACGTGCCAGAAATGTCCAAAATTTGTAACCTACAGATCTACTAACTAAATGCTTTAATAATTATTTTTCCGGACTATTTGCTGTCTTTTAATGCTTGTGTATAATTTAGTAGACTTATATACTATACTCTAAAAAAAAAATTGGCCTTAAATTTGAAAATTTTAAAAATTACCTATAGTTAACATTTAATGATCCCACATTTTGATAATCTCCCTAAAGTGGTTTGTAATCACAGATTTTTAATTTTCCGATAAATTAATTAAATGTTGAGTTATAAGCACCTATTGTCTCAAGACGGCCACTGTTTCCTTTTCTGAGCTGTCGCGTCCTAAAATTCGGTTCAAAACCCCCACTTGACAACATTTTCTGAATAAATAAATAAAAAAAAAAAAAAAAAAAAAAAAAGGAAACAGTTTAATTACATTAGTTTCTTAGTAAAAATACCGTTCAGTTTGATATAGGGTTCATGCTCATCATGGGATTCAGGCGAAAATCAGGGGGATAAATTTTGGGTTGTAAAAATCAGGGGAATCTCAGGGGATAATGCAAAAAATTCCCCAAACCTGGGATACCTTGGCAAAATGACTGGCTATTCTTGGAAATTGAGGGCTATTGCTGCTGTTTATATGCTTTATATCTGTCGACACCCATTCAGTCGCTAGACACACCTTCTAACATCGTGAGGTTTGACAACAGCTCACGCGGAACCAGTGATGTGGGAAGGGTAAATACTCATCGGGTAGGTATTTATTTTTTGGGTATATACCTGGGTATTTATCCAAGGCCTGGGTAAATACCCAAAAACTGGGTATTTTCATATTTCGCAGTAAAATATCATAATCTTGAAAAATTTCTTGAAATCATAGGTTAGATTGTTTCAAATTTGACAGCAACATTCAATTTAATTAAAGAAAAATACCCACATGTTGTCCAATTGAGTGGTCTTGCAAATATTATCCATTCAGTATTTTCTGATATTTTAAGATACCAGTCTAAGCATATTTTTTAAACAAATGTAACTGATATAGTGAGAACCATCAAATGAAGTAAACATTTGCATGCTATGTTCAATCGAAATCAAGGTGAAAAATGTAAAAAAAAAAAAAAAAAAAAAGAAAAAGAAGAAAGAAAGAAAATGATTCCTTGAAACTGCAAGGTACTATAGGGGAAGTTATTTGCACGGTCTTAAACCTTTAATGCTCAAGCTGTTTTAAAGTTTGTTTTTAACTGAGATTGTTTTTCTAAATATTTTTTTAAGATAAAAAGCTTCTAAATTTTTGTCCCATAATAACTAAGAAATACACTTCTTAAATACAAAATAAAAAAGATAATAGAACGCGTTTCAAAAAACTTTCTTCATCAATAAATAAATAAAAAAAAAAACGTCCTACGAACCAGTTCAAAAGCAGATGGAAGTTTTCTTTCCGTTACTGTAGTTATAGTATGTAATTTAATTAATTGAATAGAATTAATTGAATCCTTTCAATCAAATGAATATCAGATTAATTTAATATATGAAAAACTGAATGCAATAATTTATTATCTATGTAACTGCTTCCTGCATTGCAAAGATAAGGGAAAAAAACTGATTCAGGGAAAAAAAACATTAGTTTTCTCCATCTTGTAAGAAATATTTTAAATCTAGTGATGCAAGGAGGTACAGCTGGACAAAAAAAAAAAAAAAAAAAAAAAAAAAAAAGAAACATTTTAACGTCCAAATCGCCAAAGAAAAAATCAGAAATAGGCATCGACTGCAAATCACACCTTTTTCAAATTATGTTTACAAAAAATATATATTATGTAAGATTAAGGATCATCTTCATACTAAAATTGTACCAAAATCTGAAATTTTCAATGCCAGCACATAGTTTTGAAATCATATTTGGCTTTTTCTGTAAATTTCCTTAGAATACCAAATGGGAAACCATTCAGTCAAACAGCTTAGTAATTATGAAGATTTAAAATTTGGTACTCCTAATGTTAAATTCATTTGTAATTGCTGCAAAACAGATTACAATGCAGGTAGTTTTTTAAGCATAACTCAAGAACCAGTTGGTGAAATGGGCTTAATATTATCATAATTGAAACTTCCAAAAATCCATTTCTATTAAAAAATTCCTTAGTTACGTTTCATTTGTTTGTTTTTTTAATTAATTAATTATTTTTTAACCCGGGAGAACTCGCTAGTGAGAATGCCCAATTGCTTTTCTTTTACTTTACATTCATATAATATCAACTTTTTTTGGTTGGCTTAGTACTTTTATTCACAAAATAGGTAAAATAATTGAAAAACATTTTGAAATTTTAATTAAAATGAAAAATGATTTAAATAAGAGTCTTAAAAAAGTACGACTGTGAGAGAAAATCTCATGCAGCGAGTTCTCCCGGGTTAAAAATATGAATTGTAACCTATGAATATTTTAATATGTCTTTAAATATATGAATTATAAAATTATAGCTTATTCTGCAAAGTAGGCCTGGAATTACGCTTAAAAAACTACTCTCATTGCATTCTGTTTTGCAATGATTAAAAAGGAATTTAACATTAGGAGTCCCAAATTTTAACTCTTCATAATTCCTATACTACTTGACTAAATGCTTTATGTTTGGTTTCCTAAAGCAAGATTTAAGGACAAAGTCATATATGTTGTCAAAATTATTGTGTTTGTATTGAAATTCTCAGAGCTTCGTACAATTTCAGTATGAAGAAAAACCTTAAGATTTTTTTATATATAGCATGAAATAATATATAATTTCTTGTTGAATGTCTATTTTAATTGTTTTCCGGAAAAATGTGGCGAGTAAAACGCATGGTGTCATTTTTTCCGTTGGCCGGCGGCACCTTAAAACCACCAGATATTCAGATATACATTATATTTATTTATGAAACTGGTAATAATATGAAATCATAGAATTTGTCTTAGACGGGTGTAGTTATTTGCAGAAGAAAAAAGCGTACCAGTGAAAGAAAAGTCTTGTAAAGAAAAATTCGAAAATGTGATTCCTTTATTGGAGCCCTACCACCGTAATATCGCTCATCCGCAAGAAAAGTGACACATCTCGACAAAAGTAAATTTCACAGGAGAGGCAAAAGAAAATGTGCATGATTTTATCGTAATATGAAATTATAGCACTTATCTCTGCATGCAGGAATAAAAACTTGCATAAAACAATTAAGGATGAAGACTCATGAGGAGGTTTGGAGGGTTAGGTCATTTTACCTTCCCAAATAATCCACCCCTCTTCTGTGGTCACAAATGGACATAAGGTTAGTTGAGGTAACTGGGCCATGATTTTACAATGTGACTCTGGTGCTTCTGATAATTCAACTTCAAAAAGCTAATGTTCATTTGAATTAAAGTCTGAACTTCTGTAAATGTGTTCAGTTAGGTTCCCTCTATCAGACAGAAATGCTCAAAATTACATTTTAATATTTAAAAATATAAAAATGTGCATATTTCATCTTTCTTTTCTCATGGGTCCAGTTGCCCCAAAAAATGGGGTAACTAGACCAGGGGGGTCTATGTTCCACACGCGTTTATATTTTTTCATGTCGGATATAGGGTCCTGTTTGAAAATGTGTAAACAACATAAAAAAATTTAAACCAGGCAGATCATGTAAATTATATGTCAATAAACAGCGTTGTAAGGGAAACCTTTGCTGTCAATATGTCTAAAAAAAAGCACTAAAAGTGAAAATATTAGATTTATTTATACCAAAAACATAAAACTTATGTAAGTACTTATATACTTTAGTATAGATAATAAGTATAAAAGTCACATGGGTATTTCAAGGAAAAAAATAGCAAAGTAAACCTATGAAAAAACGGCTACGTAAATACTTTATCTTTATCCAGTAGATCCATTATATAGGGAATATTTTATTGTTCCTACCCTTAAAGAAAGGTGCGATGCAGATATTATTTTCAAAATAGTGGTAGGAACGATAAAATTTTCCCTATAGAATGCGACTCCTGGTTATAGTACAATTTCAAGGTCTGGCTATCTCACTTTCAGAGGCAAGGTACTTGCATTCGTAAAATGTTGAAATAATTTACTGACACCGATATTTACAAGAGAATCTATCTGAAAACAAGTAAAAGTGTATTTTCACGCACTTAATAAAAGTGAAATTTTCATTATAAAATTCAAGTGCCAATGTGGCAATTAGGAATTAAAATTAAGTGATGTCATAACGGCATCACCGCCTCTCAAGGGGTCAAGAAATTTGGTTTGATACCACTCAATATGCTTTTTTTTTAATTTCATTACGTAATTTTAATAAGGTATTCTATCATTTTCTTTATTGCGAGCAAAAAACAATGGAGAAATTTACTTCCCGTAGTAAGAGAAACACAAAAAAATTATTTATAACTATTGGGGTAACTAGATCCAGCATGGTCCAGTTACCCCGGATACGTGTCCCAGTTACCCCATTCTTGAAAAATTTATGGTGTAACTGGGACACCGGGCTTACATTTGAAACATGAAGTAAATATGTATTAGATACCTAATAATATTAATGTAGTTATATGTCTAATCTTTTGAAAAAAAGATTGTTTAATAAAAGTACTTACAGTATTTTAATAAAAAGCCGAGGAAGTTCAACCATATTGACGTTGTTTTTAAAAAAAGAAACGTAAATTTTTGACAACCTATCACAGCAAAGTGAGAGTTATGATTGAATTGATACACGTTGTTTTAGGAAGTAGAGATTAAGGGGCATTCTTCACAAAAGCTGAAACTTAAAATATACCAACAGTTTTTTTATAAAATAGCCTATGGCCCAGTTACCTCGTGGGTCCAGTTACTCCAACTAAACTTATATCGTAATAAAGTGATTTTCCTTATAACTACACTTATAAAACTGTTTGTGATGTAAGACGTGCCTATGACAGACCTGTTAGGGGAATAAAACGCAAAATGAATTTTTGCGAGATGTGTCACTTTTTTTGCGGGCGAGCGATATATTACCATGTTAGTAATTAGAGTAACCTAAATACACTAACTGCAGTGGTATTGCACATAGAAAGTGCACCTGTTACACACGTTTAATTAAAATTATATTTTTAATAAAATTCTTCTGCATAAGTACTTTTCTTCACGTTCTTCATTTTAATTTTTAAAAAGACATTAAAATTCAATATTTAAATGTAAAATGTTGACTATCTTTAAAATTTAAGAGTTTTAGGAAGTCTAAAGCTCTACATTTTTCATTCTTTTTTCAATAACCCATCGCAACTAATAGTATTGTAAGTTTTCTTCACAGCTATATTTAATTGAAGAACAAATACCCAGGTAAATACCCAAAATAGGTATTTACCTGGGTATTTACTCTTAAAAATAAATACCTGGGTATTTTACATCCCTGCGCGGAACTTAAGAAAAATAAAGGATATTTTTAGGGTTCCGTACTTTAAAAACGGAACCATTATAAGATCACTCCTGTGTCTGTCTGTCAAAGCCCTTTTACTCGTAAACTAATCAATGTGGAAAGTTCAAATTCGGGGAAGTAATAAAGACTATTGACCCACATATTTACAGATTAATAAATATTCATAAAGATATTTAGGAAAAATGTAAAGGGGCTAATTAAGTTACTTGAAAAAAAAAATCTTTTCTTTGTATATCGTATGGGGTATCGTGTGAAAGCTTTCGTAACGCTGAAATCAAAAATATATTACATTTAATTTTAGGTATTATATTTTCAAAGTTATGGTGGAAAATGTAGTGCAAAAATATGTTCCCCCCCATCTAACTCCGAATCTATAGAAACTAAAATTATGAAAAAATTAGGGGCAGTAGACATTGATTTAAACCTTCCAGGAAAATTATAGCGATTACCCTAGGTTACATAGTTTTTGAGAAAATCGCATTTTTCCGTTACACTCGAATTTCGATTTACGGGCTTCAGCAAAAGCATTGAGCAGAGCTGGAGGCACCTATCGTAGCAGAAGTATAAAAAGATTGTTGATCATGAATTTCGGAAAAAATCGTCGGTAATTAGCCGAGATATTAACCCTTAAAGACACGGGCGGTTTGGACATACATAATGACAGGGACGGCGTTGACTCTGACGTTTTATCTGCGAGGACTCAGAGACCAGATGCCCTAACGAAATAAACATCGTTAATTGGACCCTCCAGATGCCTGCTATAACTTCGCCTGTCAGTTTCACCAAAAAACCAGATGGTACATGTAAACAGTTTTAATCATGTAAATATCTGGAGAAAAAGTGCTGCGTAGAAATGTTATAAACTGAACTTGTTGACTGAGATGAGTCAAGACCTCACGTGGGGTATCTAGGAGATAAACTGATCTCAGAAAACAAGGCCCCGTAGAGAGGACAGTATCTGCTATGACACGACCCCAGACGGTCGAGTTCTCGGTCCTGCCGAAAGGAGCGTCTCGCTCCGAAAAAGATTAACTTTTTGCCGTGTAAATATTACGTGTGCTTGTTATGTGTGTGTCCCGTGACGTCTAATAAAACTCTGAAAAAAAACGAACGCCAAGTTCTTTTAATTTCTAATTAAGAATCTTTCTTAAGTGAGTTCTTATACGACGGTACAGTTGGTGTCAGAAGTGGGATGCGAGTTGTTCGAAAAAAGTTTGGGCACACACGCACACACAAAAAATTAGCTAGTTTTTAGTATAAGCCTGCACTTTAGGCCTGCACTTGTTACCCACGGAAGGAAGGATTAAGTGAAGATCATTCTTTCAAGAAGTAGAGAGCCGTCCTGATACTGGAAAAGAAAAATAAAGGAAAGTCCCCGTGTGTTGGAAGAAGAGAAAAACCGTGAAATTTTCCGTGCGGGAAAAGAGGAGGAGGCCAGGTTTCGGTTTGGGAAGAGAGGAAGACAGTTCGGACTTTCACCCCGGTCGGCTGAGAGAATCGGACATCGTCCAGAAGAGAAGGGTGTTGCTTCTCACCCCCCCTGCTGAAGGAAGGAAGAAGATCGTCATCGGAGGAAGGTGCTTTTGGTGATGAAAGGATTGGGGAAGAGTGGAAAAAAAAGAAGATAATTCTGTGATTTTAGGGTGCCAAGGCCTGAAACAAAACTGTGATGGTAGAAGTGGATCTTCAGTGTTCCGTGCCTCTGGATATATGTGTTAGTGGACCTTAAGGTCAGAAAGAAAGTGTGTTCAGTGAGCCACCCGGCTGAAGAAAAAAAGTGGATTACCGGTTAGTGTCTGAGCCTTCATTGGGGTAAGTCACAATTTTGAATTTGGAATTAATGTTTAGTGATTTTTAATTATTTAAAATTGCTGATTTTGTTGGGAAAATTCAAAAACGGGAATGACAAAAATTGAACAGGTACTAGTCATGGAAGTGAGTCAGTATTTACATATTGCTGTGTTATTGAAAGAAATTTTATGATTGATTGTGATTATTGTTAATATAGTATATATTTTTTTGTTGTTGTATTAGTGTAGAGAAGTACCTTTTTATAGAGAAATTTTTTTGAAAAAAAAAGGGTTAGATATGGCTTTCCTGGGTAAAGGAAAAAAGGAACATATAAAAAAGTTAGTGGATGAATTGGAACTTGCCAGGACCGGAAACGAAACTCGGATTCAGTTAACGCACTTGGTGCTGGAATCTGAGGAGTCTGAAGAAGAAATAGTACGGGCTATGTATGAGACTATATTAGAGACAGCTAAGGAGGAATTAGAACGGGAAGAAAGTCAGCGCGCACGGTTACAAGCTATCGAGAGGGAGGACATGTTGAGTAAACAGACATGGGAGCGTGATCAAACCATTAGGAAGGAAAATTTGGAGCAAGAGAAAGAATTAAAGGAATTAGAATTGAAAAATAAATTCGAGTTAGAAAAACTAAAAATCGAGAAAGGAATTGCCCCGTCTTCAGTAAATGCAAATAATATACATTCGCGTTCCCCTGAACAGAACTTAAAAAAATTAATCCCGGATTTTAATCCAGAAAAAACAGATATTAGCTTGTATTTGGTTCTGTTTGAACGCCAAGCAAAACGGGTTGGGATACCGAAGGAAAATTGGGTCTCTCATTTAATTGGGCTTCTGCCAGTAGACATTATTTCCATTATTGCCAGACAACCCGAGACAAAGTCAGAAGATTACGATAACGTAAAAGGTATATTGTTAAAAAAATTTAAATTAAACCCAGAGAGTTTTCGGCAGAAATTTGTTAGCCACCAGAAGTCGCAATCTTTAAATTGGCAGGATTTCTGTTTCGAAATCCGAAATTATTTAAATGAATGGCTAGCAGGTTTAGGAATAACTTCTTTAGACGAACTAAAAGACCTTTTGGTCACCGATCAGATTAAACGGCGTGCGACGTTTGAAATGCGTGAACACTTCATTGACAAATGGCCACAGCTTAAGACCGAAGCAGCGATAGTGGAATTATTGGATGGATATGAGAGTATAAGGGCCTCTACTCCGAAGGCCAAGGATACCAGAGATGTTAGGGTGGAAAAAACGCGCCCGTTTTTTCAAGAAAGGTCTCGAGAAACTAGACCACGGTTCTCCCCCTCTTCGAATGCAAATGCCGTGCATAGACCAGTAAACCGAGATAGAGCCTTTGAAAAAAGAGCGAATTTGAAATGTTTTAATTGCGGGTCCGAAACGCACCTGCGTTCATCGTGCCCGAAGTTGCAGAAAAAACCTCCGTCAGGCTCCGTAAATAATTTGCAAGATGTACGAAAGGACGATTTATTGGACTCGTATACATTTCCTGGGATTGTTAACAACCGAAAGATAGGAATATTAAGAGATTCCGGAGCGACGCTTGATTTAATTTGTAGGAAATTTGTAGATCCGCAGGATTTTTGTGGAGAGAAAATCTGGATCCAACAACCACTTAGTTTGGAGTTAGTTTGTCTACCGTTAGCGCGGGTAGAGATAGAGGGAGATTTCGGGAAAATTTGTACGAAAGCCGCTGTTTGCGGAAATCATTTAAACCAAAACCGATATATTTTAGGAAATAAAACTGCCGCGATGATAAGAGAGAAAACGGGTTATGAATTTTTGCCAACTGGACAGGTAAATGCAGTCCAGACGCGTGCGACTACTAGACGTTTAAAGGAAGAGAAAAGGGAGCTCGAACGGGTAGCTCAAGATGTGGAGACACCCAAGGAATCGAACGTAGCGAATCAGGAAGAATCGGGACTGCGGGATTCAACGGAAGGTGAGGACCCCATTGAAATTCCGGCGTTAGAAGTTGAAGCACCGGAGTTGGACTTGTTAAAAATCGATAAAGAAGGGTTTTTGAAAGCGCAGCACGAATGTGCAGAGTTAAAGGAATTGTTTAGCCGAGTGGGGGCGGACAAAACAGAAGGTACGACGAAAACTTATTCAGTTGTTAACGGGTTACTAGTTAGAAATCGCGAGGATCGTTTTGGAAACGTTACCAGATTGCTAGTTATTCGAAAAGGGTTAAGACAGAAAATAAAAGCATTGTGTCATGAAGGCACGTCGGTACATTTAGGTGGGACGAAGTCAAAGGATAAATTAATTAGATATTTTTATTGGCCTAACTGTTATAAAGAAATGGATGAATATGTGCGCAGTTGCGATGTTTGTCAAAGAGCGGGTCGAGCGAACGAGAAAAAGAAAGCCCCGTTAAAACTTGTCCCAATAATTCAGGAAGTTTTCAGTAAAATATATATCGACGCATGTGGACCCTTACCACTGACCACGGATGGACACCGGTATATTTTAACGGCAGTATGCATGGCGTCCAAATACCCGGAGGCGGTTCCGCTGGTGGACCTCTCCTCTATTAGAGTGACTGAGGCGCTGCTGAATATTTTCAGTCGCATCGGATTCCCCAGCCAACTCCAATGCGATCAGGGAAAGTCCTTTACCTCAGCTTTAACGACCGAATTTCTTAATAAATTTGGCATTAAGATTGCTCATAGTTCTGTTTATCATCCCCAGAGTAATCCCGTGGAACGGTATAATAGGACCTTAAAACGACTTTTGAGGGCTCTGTGTATTGAATTAGGCGCCGATTGGGATAAACATTTGCCTGCGATTCTATTGGCTCTTCGAAACGTAGTTCATGAAAGCACAGGTTACTCACCAGCCGAGTTGGTGTATGGAAAAAATCTTCGAACACCCGAGACCTTGATAATGGAACGATGGTCCGACCCTCCACCTGAAAATGATGTAGTGACCGAATATGTTTTTAAATTAATTAATCGGTTGAAACGATGTCGCGAGGTAGCTGTTTCGCACATGGAAGAAATGCAAGGTAAACGAAAGGTTTGGTATGACAAAAACGCGGTAAAACGAGAATTCAAGGAGGGAGATTTAGTGTTGGTTTTAGCCATGACGAGACCAAATAAACTGTCCGTGCAATGGATAGGTCCGGAAAAAATCAAGAATAAAATATCTGAGACTAATTATGTGGTAGAACTGCCAGGAAGTAGGAATAAAACCCAAATTTATCATGTTAATATGCTGAAACCATATTATACGCGACCCGAACATGTAAATTTGTTGTGCTCCAAAGACAATTCAAATTTAATAGAAGATCAGGATTTAGATATTCCGTATTTAGAGAATAATCCTACGATTTTTGACTTTCAGGAAATAGTTCGGCTTAGTGAGTTAGAAAAAAACCTAAACGAAGCACAAATTAGCCAATTAAGGGAGCTTTTAAATAAATATGCCGCGTGCTTTTCAAACGACCCTGGTACAACAGATTTGGTGGAGCATGATATAACTTTAATTAGCGATAAGCCCGTACGATCAAAACCTTATCGGATGTCGCAAAGACAAACTGAAATCGTAAAAATGGAGATTCAAAAGATGTTAAGATTGGGGGTTATTGAAGTTGCCGAGTCGGATTACACGTCGCCTTTAATTTTAGTAGAGGTTCCGGGTAAGGATCCTCGTCCATGTGTGGATTTCAGGCGTCTCAATGAGATAATTAGGACAGAGTATTTCCCCATCCCCAATATCGAAGAAAGAGTTGAGAAAGTCTCATCTGCTAAATACATAACCGTCCTAGATTTAGCGAAAGGTTATTGGCAGATTCCCTTAAGCCCCAGAGCTCAACGGTATACAGCATTCTGTACAACTTTTGGTACTTTTAGGTGTTTGAAAATGGCTTTTGGATTAAAAAATGCGCCATTTTTCTTTAGCAAAATGATGGCAGAACTATTAAGAGAGATGGAAGAATTTGCAGTTCCTTATTTAGATGACGTCGCTGTATTTTCGAACACCTGGGAAGACCACTTAAAACATGTCGCATTAGTTCTAGATAAAATTCATAAGGCAAATCTTAAAATAAAGCCCTGTAAGTGTAAATTTGCCAGAGTAGTGTAAAATATTTAGGCCATATTGTAGGAAATGGTTCCCGCACTCCAGCAGAAGTCAAGATTGAATGCGTAGAAAAATTCCCTACTCCCGAAACAAAAACGCAGATTCGTGCATTTCTAGGACTAGCCGGATACTACCAGAGATACATAAGGAAATTTTTCCATAATAGCAGCCCCCTTGACTGACGCGCTAAAAGGGAAAACCCGTCGAGGAAAACTCGAGTGGACTCCCGCGTGCGAGAGCGCTTTTCGGTCTCTGAAAGCGAAACTAACCGAACGGCCTTTCTTGCATGCGCCGAATTTTCATCGTGAATTCCTTATTCAGGTCGATGCATCGTTACGCGGTGCCGGAGCTGTGTTGAGCCAGGTAAATGAGAAGGGACAGGAACACCCGATTTTGTATTTGAGTCGGAAATTCTCTCCGGTAGAACAACGCTATAGCACCACCGAGCGGGAGTGCGCCAGTATTGTTTTCGCCGTAAAACGATTACATTACTATCTAGATGGAAGAAAATTTAGGATTATAACGGATCATAATCCTCTGCGCTTCTTACAAACTCATGCGAGTTCCAACCCAAGGCTTATGCGTCGGAGCCTCGCGTTACAACCGTACGATTTTACAATCGAACATCGAGCAGGAAAAAAACACCAAAACGCTGATAGTCTAAGCAGAGTAGCGTTTGAAGACTAGAAATTTTGTTGAAAAAAAATGTTTAAGAGTGTGTTTTGTTATTGTGATAAAATTCTTTTAAGTAACTTATTGTATGTAAAAGGTTTAAAAGTGTTTGGTTTTATTAGTGTATTAGAATTCATTCTTAAGAAATTTATCTATATATATATTATTATTATTGGTTTTCTATGTGAACACGAGAGAGCGAACTTTTTGTAATTACCTGTGATGTTTAAAAACTTTATCTATTCTGATTATATTAACAGAAAATTATAAATGAAGGTTCTGGTTTATTATAAAATTGTCGAAGTGCTTATTATAAATCTTAGTATTATTATATAACGTATAATGGTGTGCAATTGCAATGTGTTTATTGTTACTGTATTTATTATGTTTGTTGTGTGTTATGCTGAATCCCTTCAATGGTAACGAAGTACTTCTGATAAATGTTTTGATTTTAAAATTTAAAATTTTATTAATTTTGGAGTAGATAGCATTGTTAGGGATAGCATTAACTCCGAATTTCACTATGATTGTGCACCCGAGTGTGGAAATTTTTCCCTTAAGGAAAAATTTATATGGGGCATGGAGGGACTGTGACGTTTTATCTGCGAGGACTCAGAGACCAGATGCCCTAACGAAATAAACATCGTTAATTGGACCCTCCAGATGCCTGCTATAACTTCGCCTGTCAGTTTCACCAAAAAACCAGATGGTACATGTAAACAGTTTTAATCATGTAAATATCTGGAGAAAAAGTGCTGCGTAGAAATGTTATAAACTGAACTTGTTGACTGAGATGAGTCAAGACCTCACGTGGGGTATCTAGGAGATAAACTGATCTCAGAAAAACAAGGCCCCGTAGAGAGGACAGTATCTGCTGTGACACGACCCCAGACGGTCGAGTTCTCGGTCCTGCCGAAAGGAGCGTCTCGCTCTGGAAAAAGATTAACTTTTTGCCGTGTAAATATTACGTGTGCTTGTTATGTGTGTGTCCCGTGACGTCTAATAAAATTCTGAAAAAAAAAAACGAACGCCAAGTTCTTTTAATTTCTAATTAAGAATCTTTCTTAAGTGAGTTCTTATACGACGGTACAGCGTACTCTATGCTCCATCGGTTTTTAAAGCCTAGATAACAAATTTTAAGGATATATTTATGTAATGCAATGACCAGTAGCAGTATAAAAGCAATAAACGTCAAATTGTTAAAAACATACTGATTTAATGTGAATTAATCACATAAATACACTGGCGGAAAAAAATCCCAACACCAAGAAAGAAGTTGTGTTAGATAAACGAAATTTGGTAGGCGTGTTTATACATATGAAAGATGACATCGATTGAAATTTCGTGCTTCGCGCATAAGTGTGGCGCTAGTAGCGCCACTCAGAACTTGCAGGTCAGGTTTACTTTAAATGCGTGCTGTAAAGTTCGTAGGCGTTATTTAGCTTCGAAATGTGGCGTATTGAGTTGATGTTAACTAAGAATGTATTTAACGAGACGAAGAAGCCACTGTCAACAGCTCACCGAGTTGGAACGAGGTCGCATATACGGGCTACGAGAAGTTGGATTTTCTTTCCGCGATATTGCAGAAAGACTTGGCTGGAATTTATCCACTGTGCATGATTGTTGGAAGCAGTGGTCAAGGGATGGTACTACCTCAAGAAGACCAGGTTCCAGGCGGCCACGTGGCACTCCTGAGAGGGAAGATCGCCGTATTCGGCGTACGACTGTGCGCATCGTACTTCATCTGCGGCAGAAATTCGAGCTGCAGTTGTTACCACAGTGACACAACGAACTGTTAGAAATCGGTTACTTCAAGGACAGCTCCGAGCCATGCGTCCTGTAGCGTGCATTCTACTGACTCCAAGCCATTGCCGTTTGCGACGCCCTTGGTGTCAGGCCAGAGCTCATTGGAGGACGGAGTGGAGATCTGTTGTGTTTTCTGATGAAAAAGAAACACAACAGATCTCCACTCCGCCCACCAATGAGCTCTGGCTTGACACGAATGGCGTCGCAACCGGCAATGGTTTCGAGTCAGTAGAATGCACGCTACAGGGCGCCTGGTCGGAGCTGTCCTTGAAGTAATCGATTTCTAACAGTTCGTTGTGTCACTGTGGTACCAACTGCAGCTCGAATTTCTGCCGCAGACGCAGTACGATGCGCCACAGTCGTACGCCGTATACGGAGATCTTTCCTCTCAGGAGTGCCACGTGGCCGCCTGGAACCTGGTCTTCTTGAGGTAGTACCATCCCTTGACCACTGCTTCCAACAATCATGCACAGTGTATAAATTCCAGCCAAGTCTTTCTGCAATATCGTGGAAAGAAAATCCAGCTTTTCGTAGCCCGAATATGCGACCTCGTTCCAACTCGGTGAGCTGTTGACAGTGGCTTCTTCGTCTCGTTAAAGACATTCTTGGCTAACATCAACTCAATACGCCACATTTCGAAGCTAAATAACGCCTACGAACTTTACAGCACGCATTTAAAGTAAACCTGATCTGCAAGTTCTGAGTGGCGCTACTAGCGCCACACTTATGCGCGAAGCACGAAATTTCAATCGATGTCATCTTTCATATGTATAAACACGCCTACCAAATTTCGTTTATCTAACACAAGTCTTTCTTGGTGTTGGGATTTTTTTTTCCGCCAGTGTACTATGGGATTCGCGACTAGTTTCCATTGAGTGGCTCTCTCAATGCACCTACTATGTCTTTAAAGGTTAACTAAAAACATATATGGAATAACAAATATACAGAATAGCTATATTTGCTATTATTTAGGTTCCATATATCTTTGAACTTTCATGGTATATCCATTTATACTTTTCTAGTATACAGGGGGCAAAGGAAAGTCCCTTTAACCTGAAAATACTTGTGAACGGAGAGAGCTACAGCTATGCAAGTGAGGTAACGGTATAGTAAAGCGACTAAGCCCGATTTAATGAAAACGACAGCAGCGCCCGCTAGTGGCAAAATTTGGAAGGTAGCCACTGCAAATCGAAAACGAAAAGAGATAGAGCAAAATTCCCAGTTAGAAAGTTTTAGAGCATCAATTAATTAACATAATACGACATTTGGTTTACATGGATAAGATAAATATTCGCCAGTTTACCCAAAAATGTCCAAAATCAATGCACTCCATTTTGGGTAAACGTTTGAATGGAATAGTCAGAAGTACGAAGAAATAAGCACAATTTATGCTATAAATACGTACTTATTGTAATACATTTTGATAACATAACACACACAAAAAAAGACAAACTGTCTCACAGTGATAAAATGTTAATATTCACTATGTTCGAAAAGTTCCCCATTGCTCACGATACACGTTTTTATTCGTGAGAGTAATTCTGCATGCACATTTCTCAGCATGGAACGTCTATTGCAAGCCTCTTCAATACGACGACATAGATTTCACCCTTTCAAGGGCGGTGGCTATACGGTCTAGCCACCTAATTTTAATTCCAAAACTGACTAATGGCACCAAGAATATTTTAATAAAATTTTGCTTTTGTAATGAAAGTGCCAATTAGCGGGGTTTTTGTTTTCAGAGTAATTCGTTTGAATATTCTGGTGTCAGTCAATTATTTCATCAGTTTACGAACAGAATTCTTCTGGCCCTGAAAGGGTTATTCTAAAATTTTAAATGCATTAGAAATTGAATCTTTACAGACATTACAGCACAGTGCAACGTCACAATCTGCAATTGTGCTCTGCTACATTTCCGGAATGTGAATAGGCAAAGTAGAACCGTCGCTCTTCGATTTCGGACATTTTTGGGTATGCAGGCGACGATTTATCTTATCCGTATGAACCAAATGTCGTTTCGTACTAATTAATTGATGCTCTAAAACAGTGGTTCCCAAACTTTTTGACGCGCGGAGCCCTTTTTAGAATGAATTTCTATGACGGAGCCCCTGAAGCCTACCGTACCCTATGTTACAAGGTAATGTTTTTTAGGTGCATTGCTACTGAGCAGAGGAAGAGGGAATGGATAGAAATCTAAACAATTGTGCATTGTATCAGAAATAAAATTATATTTTGAAACTTTTACCGTAATACTGAATTTATTTTCTATTGCCATCAATACAGATGGAATTGTCAAAAGATTACATACTGAAAATAACTTCAAAACTCAAGAAATTGTAACACTTGCCTTATAATAAATTTTACATTATTAGAGTGAAGAACAAAAACGCATAAACGTTTAATGATATTGGGTTGTTTTGCACAAATATCTGAATTTGGGTCCAGTTGATACTAATTCCAGGCAAATGTTTGGTTCTGCATTTAAAAGACTTCTGCATTTCGTTTTGGTGGCTTCGTTAGTCGAAAATTTTGCTTCACAGCTCTATGTCGTTGAGAAAGGAAGCAAAACTAATTCTGCTTTCTTAGTCAAAGTTTTAAATTCATCTGACAAATAAAATAAAAATTCTGATAGGTTTTGGTTTTAAAGTAACATTATGAACACTGAATATACCAGGAATTTCACTCAAGTTTTATAAAAATATTTCGACTAGAATTTTTATTTAAAACTGTTTAACATTAAATTTAATTTATTTCTGCTTGATTTATATATTTTTTATTTTATGAACAATTTTTGGTTGAAAACGAAACGAAATATTTCATTTGGTACCACCAAATAACGGGTTGTTGGTATATCCAGTGTTAACTTGCTATGAGATGCCAAATAAACGAGAACTTCGTGTTTCAAAGAGTTTAAGCTGGGTGTTTTTTCTTCTTTTTTTATAACGTTGAACACATTCAGTACACATTTAAAGTCGTCCGAAGCCTTTTCTCTTCGGTTGTTTAAAAATATTGTTTAAACGAGCGTTTCAAAGAAGTGGGATGCCCTGAATATTTAATTGTATTTTTTTTTAATCTGGTGTTGTTTGCATTCTTTTTTAACAAAAGTGACGTAATCGATACTACCGTTTCCTTCAGAATTCGATCAATGTACGTTTCATCTTAAAAGAAGACACGTTTGGTAAATGCATCAGAAATTGAAACAAATTTTCATTGTAATGATAAATACATTTATTTCATTTTGCTGCACACATCGATCAAATGTGAAATTAGCATTCACAATCTTCATTACGTAAAAGTTTTGCCTGTTTAGAGTTATGATTCTTCTAGTATCACCTCTGCAGTTCCAAGAATCGTGTAAACGCTCTTCCTCGAAATGATCTTAATTCGGTCTGCAGTGATAGGGGAGGATGCTGTCTTCCAATAACTTCACACATAAGTTTTAAAAGTTTCCTTTTAAGAGTTCGTGATCTTATATAGTTTATTATTTTAATGACACATTCAATCTTATCATAAGTTCAGAAGACACATTGTCAAGGATAGTGTGTATCTTTAAAGAGCGCAATAGATGATGCTACAGTACTTTGCCATCTCTTTAATTTTTGCAATGGCTCCAGCATTGTGATTGTGACCCGTCATTGCTTTCGCTTCATCAGTGTATTCATGCTCATATGTGTTTTTCCTATGCATTCATCCCAATACATTTCGCCTTTTAGGTTGTAGTGATCTACAAACAATATGATCCTGATAGCTTTGTGAAACCGCTTTCAGACTAGCGTTAAGGCACTTAATTTTAATCACGTTAATGTTCTCAAACACCGAAGTGATAGAGAAGTCAAGTCTAGTTCCGGGTGCCCAATCAAAAAAGTAAGTTAATACTTTTAACTGTCCTAGTTTGAAAGGGATATTACTATAAGTAACTGAAAAATACTAACAAAACTGCTAATCCAGTGAAGTCAGTAGATTCATGCATTTGTATTGCAAACTTTGTATATCTGAAGAGGTTGTCACGTGTTCTTTTACGTCACCAGTCATATAGTTAATGTTTTTATGGAGTTATTTGACAAGGGAATATTTAACACTAAATTAATACCCTTTCATAAAGGAAATTCCTGACAATGTGATTTTTACACGGTTTATCAATGATCTCTGCAATAATTTTCACGAACTCAAGCGACTCGTTGAACTATGAGGAAGGCGCCAATGTGTCATCGGTGCCGACTTTAACAAGGGCGATGGGGTCAAACCAGGCAAACTTCCATCAATAACTTTAGAACATTAGTTTTGTCCTAAGTAATCACAGTGATTAAATAAGACGAAAGGAAAATTTTTAATTAGTGGGAGAAGTATATCGTTTTGCCTATTTGGCCCTCATGAAGTCTGCGCCTGGACATTCATATTTCTTTTAAGGCTGTTCTCAAATGCTCTGCTCAACAAGCGCAAAACGTTTTGACACATTTACAAATTCATTTTTTAAAGGAAAGATATAAAATTGGAAGGTCTAACTATGGCAGCGATTTGGAATCGAACTGTGTTTTCCATATTTTGATAAATAAATTACCTATTGAGTAATAAGGGATTTTGATCACCCGACAAAGACTTTTTCACCCTTCCTTAAGTGGTTATTCTTCTTTCGCGTGGAAATTCGGTTCAAAACTCCCACATCGACAATATTTTCTAAAAGATCTATTGCGTTTGCAAAAAACCGAAAAACACAGTTCTGTTACATAGTTTTTGAACAACAACATCTGTTAGTTTCATACATTTCCGAACAAAAATAAATTAAAACTTATGTCTTAAAGTTTCCCTTTTGGATTTGAGAACAGTATTAACAATTGTTGTGATAGTTTCTTTTGAAGCATGCATACATTACTATTGCACTTCATATTGAAAAAAAAATCAGGGGTTTTATGTTTTAAAACAGAATGGTTTCTTTCAAATGATGACGCAGTTGAGCATGAAACGTGGAGTTACTGGATAACAATTCAGCTCAGGTAACACTAAGAGGAGTTCAAAATTCAAATATCCAAATTATCCTTCAGAAATCAATATCTCGCTTTCTTCCATTAAATCTATGTTTGTGTCTCATTTATCGCATTTTTTTTATCGAAAAACTTAAAAATAGAGTGCAAGTAGAAATTAATTTCGGCACCGGTAATTTTTAGAGAAAATAAAATTTAATACATTAGATGTGTTCAAGTAGTTGTAGATAGCTATGCAGAAATATTATTGGAAAAATAAAATCTATCCACGTTTTTTTTTTTTTTTTTTTTAAACCTTCCTTGTGTTGGTTTTGTCAAATTTTCGTTATTTTTCTAAAGTGCGGCGGAGCCCCTGGAAAGTTCACGCGGAGCCCCAAGTGCTCCGCGGAGCACACTTTGGGAACCTCTGCTCTAAAACATTCTAACTGGAGAATTTGCTCTACCTCTTTTCGTTTTCGATTTGCAATGGCTATCTTCCAAATTTCGCCACTATGGGTGCGGCTGTCGTTTGCATTAGGTCGGGCGTAGTCGCTTTACTGTACCGTTACCTCATTTGTATAGCTGTAGCTCTCTTCGTTCGCAAGTATTTTCAGGTTAAAGGGACTTTCCTTTGCACCCTGTATATTATACAGCTATACCAAACCCTACGTTTTATAGTTTTTACTAAGTCTTAGTATTCTTTTAGCAACGGTATTTTTTAATAATACACTTACTAATTCATATATTATTGTACGGAACCCTCTGTGCGCGAGTAATACTCGCACTTGACCATTTATTTAAATGATATTGGTACTTATTGCCTTCATATTATTCATACTGCTTTTCAAAGAGGTAATAAAATCATGAAGTGGAAATTAAATTAAATACTTGCAGCAAGCTACCAAGTTTTTATGGACAGCTCTACAAGACATACAGACTTCATCTCTGTTTTACACATATTAATGTTTTTAGGTAGATTTCGTATGAAATACAGTCAATCAGGGTAACTTTGAACCACGGGGTGTAACTTTGCACCACCTCCTATTTTTCAATATTTTTGACTCTAAAAGACTAAATAAACTCCAGAACTGTACTCTGTTGGCAAGGTTCTAAACTGGAATTTCTACTCTTTATTTTAGAAAATAAATTAGCAACATTATGCGCAATTAATTGCATCAACTAACTATTTTTGAGAAGTACTGTTTTCAAGTTAATTTTGAATGCTGTTTTGAAGTTGTTTTAATCCAATTAAATTTTCATAGTAAGTAACAATATACTCATTTATCAGACATATTATTATCTAAATGTTGTAAATGTGATAATATTTTGTGATTATTTATTTATTAATAGTTAATACAATGTAAAATAAGAAGGCACTAGCATTTTACCGCATTTTCAGGGTAACTTTGAGCCGGCTCAAAGTTACACTGATGCTTATAATTTACTGATTATAGGTGCTACTGTCGAAAATTTCCCATATTTGCACGTATATTTTATATAAATGCCGAAAATGTGCATTAGATATGACATGTAAATATTTTTACAAATATGTGTAAAATATATAAAATTCCTTTAGAGGCGTGATTAGGGGCGGAGCTACTCAAATTTGACATTTCATACGTTCGACGTTTTTTATTCTTGTTTGAATAATAGTACTTGTATGTATTAGTCTAACTACGGATATATTAGAGTTAAAAAATTGAAAATTGTTTTTCACTGCATTTTTATGTTTTATATGAACAATAAACAGGTTTTTTTTTTAATTTCTAAATGTTCATGGTTCTCTTCTTCCACTTTTCGTATGCCTGATATTTGTTGTAATATCATAAATTATACAAATCTTGTGATGTTGGGAAATGTAAATTAGCAGTCTTTACATATCTGAAAACATTTTTTGGTGTTTAAAGTTGTCCTGACTACAATACTTTTTTTATAATTAATTATTTTATATAAAAATTTATCATATGGTGCAAAGTTACCCTAAATGGCTGGGTAACTTTGAACCAGGCTAAAACCCCATTTTTTATTGCTTTTATCCTTATTATTCCTTAATTTTTTATAGTCAAACAATAATTTGGGATCATTTCTGCTCTTTTATGCCCCTAGTTGCGACAATATTCTTCAAATAAGAGTGTGGCATATGAAACTAGAGAAAATGCGGATCAAAGTTACCCTGATTGACTGTACTACCTATTGGGATCGTTCCTATGTTGGAATTTCTGAAAGATTTTTGCAGATCTACACCGATCATGACCCCTAGAACCCAAAACCACCCTCAGTAAAAAACTTTATATATATATATATATCACTTTCTTCTGGACACGATAACTTTCGTAATTTTGCACCAATCTCTTCCAAACTGATACATAAAATCAATGGGCGTAAAATCTCGGTCAAGTTCGTTAATGGGCAAAATCGGACCAAGGGGATGGAAATGGGGAGGTGTTTTGTGAAAACAGAAAACCCCCCATAACTTCTTAATTTTTGTACATATCAAATCAGTTTAAAGTTTTTATTACTTCTAAAAATAGGGCCAAAAATTTATGTATCACAGATTTTTGATAGAGTTAAAAATGCGCTCAAGGGGCGCAAAAAATAGGGTTTTTGGGAGAAAAAAAATTCATAACTTCGTCAATTCTCAAGATATCAAATCCAATTAATTTTATTATAAATCTCCTTAACATTATCTACAACTTTTACATTCACAAGCTTTTGATAGGACCAATTCGTACTGCAAAAAAGAATTAAAAACGAAAGCAAAAAGGGGGTTTGAAGAAGAAAAAATTCCATAACTTCGTCAATTCTCAAGATATCAAATCCAATTAATTTTATTATAAATCTCTTTAACATTATCTACAACTTTTATATTCACAAGTTTTTGATAGGACCAATTCGTACCGCAAAAAAAAATTAAAAACGAAAACAAAAAGGGGGTTTGAAGAAGAAAAAAATCCATAACTCCGGCAATTCAAAAGATATAAAATTCCCATGAATTTATCATATATCTTCTTAATATTGCCTACAAAATCTATATCGACAAGTTTTGGATAGAACCAATTCTTACAGAAAAACAAATTAAAAATACATAGCGATTGAAGAAAAAAATCATCTTAGTAAGGGTGTATTCAAATCCAAATTGCTTATTTCCTGACTTATTTTACAATTCATTTTTGCTCTTAAAGGCTTCCAATTGGTACGTTTTCTTACTCAGAAGCAATATAATGTACCGTAATGGTCGATTTTATGATAGAGGCAGAATATATTTTTAAAAATGCTGTTAAAAAGGGCATTTTGAACCGAATTTACCGAAGCGGATTGTGTTGGAAAAATCATTGTATTAAGGATGCACTCAAATCCAAACTGCTTATTTTCTGACTCATTTTTAAATTCATTTTTGCTGTCAAACGCATTTAATTATTAGATTCGCTTATTCAGAAACTGTATAATGTACCGTAATGATCGATTTTTTGATGGAGGCAGAATATATTTCAAAACATGATGTCAAAGTGGGCATTTTGAACGGAATTTTCCGAAGCGATAGTGTTAGAAACGAAAAATATTGTCCTTCTGAGAAAATAATTGTTTATATATCAAGTTTTAATTAATTGAACAAAAAATAAAAACACAGGTCGCTTATAAATCTCTTCAAAAATCACGTCAGCAAGTTTCATATTTTTTTTTAAATTAAAAATGAATCTGGAATTATGCCAGAAAATTTCGAGTTTTTGAGCATGGAAAAGTATTTTTTTGAATACCGCAATAACATGATTCTGATAAAACCAGCTATTATATAAAAATGAAATAAAAAATCGTCAAAAGCGGCCAGATAAAATTGTTAAAGTGGATTTATCTCTAATCATGATTTAGTTTTTGTTTGTAAAATTAGTACAGTTGACTTCGAAATCTACCTCTGCCTGTAGGCCGGGCCGGGAGGGATTTTTTCCTTTAAAGTTATGTTCATATTGTTTGTATAGGTGATGTATACACTTTATTTTTGAGATTATCTGGTTTTTATTTTATTTTGAGGAGATGAGAATGTCATGATACTGGTTTAAAAAATATCATTAATTGCTGACATGGAAAAATTATACATCGAGAATCAGGGGATTCTCAGGGGATTTTTTCTTGGAAAATGAGTATGAACCCTGTGATACGTTTGCAAAGGAATATAAATTAAAAAGTCCTTCCGGCCAGTGCCGTGAGGAAGAGGTAGCTTTCATAATCCTTATTTAAAAAAAGCCAACTTATATCATGCAAACACACGAAGCTCAATTTAGTGGAAACCGAATATAGGAGATTCAATACTAATTTTTATCAATATAATGAATGAGAATTTCGCGAAATTAGTCAGCTTTATCCAAGCTGCTTTTCTTTAAAGTAACTTAGATTTGGCTGCCAAATTCGGCATTTTCTTAAAGTGCCTGTCATTTTAAGACAACATGGTGGATGAGGCTAAGCAGTGAACTTGGTCGAGACCTTAGTAATTGCTGTGCACATGCTCACTCATATCGGAATCGGTTAATATATAGGAGTGCTGTCGCATGCAAAAAATCAGATTTTTCAAAATGTCACCCACAATAGAAATTGAAACTTCTATATCTGAGCCATTTTTTAAGGTAAAGACAAACAAAAAATGCTCCTGAATCCTTATATCAAGATCAAATACTTAAGAAAGAAACCTTTTTCAATTTCTAATTTTTTTGCACCTCACTTTAAATATATATATATATTTTAATTTAATGGCCGCCATTTTGAAACAAGATGGCTGATGAATCTGGCCAGCGAACTTGGTCGAGGTGTTGATGTATACTATCCACATGCCTTCTTACATCGAAATAGGCGAATACATGTGTTATCGCGTGACAAATACAAGATCGTTTCAAAATGTTAGCCGTGCTAGAAATTCAAAGTGCTATAAATCAACCATTTTTTAAGATATCAACAAAAGAACAAATTTTCAGAAACAAAAACTGCTCCGGAATCTTTGTATCAAGGCCAAACACATAAAAAAATCTTTTTCATTTTCCAATTTTTTAATACCTCATTTTGAATTTTAAATTTAATTTTTTAGGTAGCTTTCATTACAAAAAGCTACCTATTGCAGCCGTTCGGAGGAAAGCGATTTCAAAAAATTTTGGTATATTTTCATCGATCATGACCCCCAGACCCCGAAACCACCCTCCGTTCAAAATTGATATATATATATATCAGTGGCGTGGCGTGAAAATTTTCGGTGGTCATCGCAATTATTTAAGTTTGTGGTGAAAAATTATTAACTCTAAAATTCAATGGTTGAATGTTCAATAAAGAAACTTTAAATATTACCTTCACTTATACATGAACTCCAAATGTTCTGCGAAAACTGGATCGTAGAGTTTTAAAAGCTTTAAAAGCTATTTGACCTTTATACAAAGACTCCGGAGCAATTTTTGTTTCGTCTATATCTTAAAAAATGGCTGAGTTATAGCATTTTGAATTTCTAGCGTGGCTGACATTTTGAAACGTCCTGAATTTTGTCACGCGATAAAAGGCGTATTTATGAACCGATTTGGATGTAACTTCGTTTATACATAGTACATACCAATGTCTCGACCGAGTTCGTTGGCCAGCATCATCCGCCATCTTGTTTAAAAATGGCGGCCATTTAAATTTTTAAGAAAAATTTAAATTTGAAATGTGGTACCAAAAAATTGAAAATTGAAAAAATATTTTTTTTATGTGTTTGACCTTGATAAAAAGATTCAGGAGCAGTTTTTGTTTCGTTTATATCTTAAAAAATGGCTGAGTTATAGCATTTTGAATTTCTAGCATGGCTGACATTTTGAAGTGTCCTGATTTTTGTCACGTGATAACAGATGTATTTATGAATCGATTTGGATGTAATTCGGTGTGTACATAGTACACACCAATGTCTCGACCGAGTTCGTTGGCCAGCTTCATCCGCCATATTGTTTCAAAATGGCGGCCATTTAAAAAAATTTTAAAAATTTAAAATTTAAAATGAGATACCAAAAAATTAGAAAATGAAAAAGATTTTCTTCGTATGTGTTTGACCTTAATACAGAAATTCCGGAACAGGTTTTGTTTCGTCTATATCTAAAAAAATGGCTGAGTTATAGCATTTTGAATTTCTATTGTGGCTGACATTTTAAAACGACCTGATTTTTGTCACGCGATAACAGGCGTATTTATGAACCGATTTGGATGTAACTTGATCTGTACAAAGTACATACCAATGTCTCGACCGAGTTCGTTGGCCAGCTTCATTCGCCATCTTGTTTCAAAAGGGTTGCCATTTAAAAAAAGTAATTTAAAATTTAAAATAAAGTATTAAAAAATTGGAAAATGAGAAAAAATTTTTTTTGTGTGTTTGGCCTTGATACAAAGATTCTGGAGCAGTTTTTGTTTCTGAAAATTTGTTCTTTTGTTTATATCTTAAAAGATATTGAATTATAGCACTTTAAATTTCTAGCATGGCTAACACTTTGAAACGATCTTGTATTTGTCACGCGATAACACACGTATTCGCCTATTTCGATGGAAGAAGGCATGTGGATAGTATACATCAATATCTCAATCAAGTTCGCTGGCCAGCTTCATCAGCCGTCTTGTTTCAAAATGGCGGCCATTAAATTTAAAAAAAATTATATTTAAAGTGAGGTGCAAAAAAAAAAAAAAAATAGAAATTGAAAAAGGTTTCTTTCATAAGTATTTGACCTTGATATAAGCATTCACGAGCATTTTTTGTTTGTCTTTATCTTAAAAAATGGCTCAGATATAGCAGTTTCAATTTCTAATGTGGGTGACATTTTGAAAAACTTATTTTTTGCCTGCGACAGCACTCGTATATATCAACCGATTCCGATGTGAGTGAGCATGTGCACAGCCATTACTAAGGTCTCGACCAAGTTCACTGATTAGCCTCATCCACCATGTTGTCTTAAAATGGCAGGAACTTTAAGAAATCGCCGAATTTGGCAGCCAAATATAAGTTAGTTTAAATAAAAGCAGCTTGGATAAAGCTGACTAATTTCGCGAAATTCTCATTCATAATGATTTAGTATTGATAAAAATTAATATTGAATCTCCTATATTCGGTTTCCACTAAATTGAGCTTCGTGTGTTTGAATAATATAAGTTGGCTTTTTTAAAATAAGGAAAATGAAAGCTACCTCTTCCTCCCGGCACTGGCCGGAAGGACTTTTTTAAATGGCAACCCTTTTGAAACAAGATGGCGAATGAAGCTGGCCAACGAACTCAGTCGAGACATTGGTATGTACTATGTACAGACCAAGTTACATCCAAATAGGTTCATAAATACGCCTGTTATCGCGTGACAAAAATCAGGTCATTTTAAAATGTCAGCCACAAGAGAAATTCAAAATGCTATTACTCAGCCATTTTTTTTTAGATATAGACGAAAGAAAAACTGTTCCGGAATCTTTGTATTAAGGTCAAACACATACAAAAAAATCTTTTTCATTTTCCAATTTTTTGGTATCTCATTTAAATTTTTTTATTTTTTAATTTTTTTAAATGGCCGCCATTTTGAAACAAAATGGCGGATGAAGTTGGCCAACGAACTCGTTCGAGATATTTGTATGTACTATGTACACACCAAGGTACATCCAAGTCGGTTCATAAATACGCCTGTTATTACGTGAGAAAAAACAGGACGTTTCAAAATGTCAGCCACGCTAGAAATTCAAAATGCTATAACTCAGCCATTTCTTAAGATATAGACGAAACAAAAACTGCTCCCGAATCTTTTTATCAAGGTCAAACACATAAGAAGAAAATATTTTTTCAGTTTTCAATTTTTGGTACCACATTTCAAATTTAAATTTTTCTTAAAAATTTAAATGGCCGCCATTTTTAAACAAGATGGCGGCTGAAGCTGGCCAACGAACCCGGTTGAGACATTGGTATGTACTATGTATAAACGAAGTTACATCCAAATCGGTTCATAAATACGCCTTTTATCGCGTGACAAAATTCAGGACGTTTCAAAATGTCAGCCACGCTAGAAATTCAAAATGCTATAACTCAGCCATTTTTTAAGATATAGACGAAACAAAAACTGCTCCGGAATCTTTGTATAAAGGTCAAATACATAAGAAAAAAATATTTTTCTATTTTCATTTTTTTGGTACTACATTTCAAATTTTAAATTTTTAAAAAAATTTTAAATGCCCGCCATTTTGAAACAAAATGGCGGATGAAGCTGGGCAACGAACTCGGTCGAGAGATTGGTATGTACTATGTACACACCGAATTACATCCAAATCGGTTCATAAATACGCCTTTTATCGCGTGACAAATTTCAGGACGTTTCAAAATGTCAGCCACGCTAGAAATTCAAAATGCTATAACTCAGCCATTTTTTAAGATATAGACGAAACAAAAACTGCTCCGGAATCTTTGTATAAAGGTCAAATACATAAGAAAAAAATATTTTTCCATTTTTAATTTTTTGGTACCACATTTCAAGTTTTAAATTTTTTTTAAAATTTTAAATGGCCGCCATTTTGAAACAAAACTTCGGATGAAGCTGGCCAACGAACTCGGTCGAGACATTGGTATGTACTATGTACACACCGAATTACATCGAAATCGGTTCATAATTACGGGAGTTACAGTGTGACATAGGTCATATATATATATATATATATATATATATATATATTATATATATATATATATATATATATATATATAAATGTATATATATATATATATATATATATATATATATATATCAATTTTGAACGGAGGGTGGTTTCGGGGTCTGGGGGTCATGATCGATGAAAATATACCAAAATTTTTTGAAATCGCTTTCCTCCGAACGGCTGCAGTAGGTAGCTTTTTTGTAAAGAAAGCTACCTAAAATGCTTTCAGAAGCTTCAGAAAGAAGCCAGTTTGGATTTGAGTCTTAATCCACGCGCCTAAAAGTATATAATACAACATTGACTGTAGTTTTGTAAAATTTATTATTATCTACTGCATTTTTGGTTAATAAGTTTGTTCCATGTTTTGATAAATAAAAGTGCAATTTTCACTTTCAGAACTCATTTAGCATTATTAGGTATTAACAATAGTCTAATTTTTATGACAAATTAATGCTAAAAGTTTCTTTTAATGTAACAAAAATGTATTCGTTGTATATCAACTATATTACTTAAAATTATAGATATATTTTCGCAACTTAGGCGACCTTTCATGATAGTTCGAGCATCTGATATTTAAAACTATGATAATTATTCCTTGTTTTTCATACGGATACCTATTTATTAAAAAAATAAAAAAATTAAATAAACATTACCTGAGAAATTTGAAAGGGTTTGAAGGAAAAGTAAACTAGTAATGTTTAATTAGTTATTTGAATCGATTTAAATCCCACTGATACTGGTTTAAGATGAATCCAGATAATTTATCAATACAAAAATTTAAACCAAACACTGATTTTAATTTATTTTATTGGAAATGCTTTTAATTTTACACCTTTTCAAAATGGATTACCCTTAAAGACCCAAATAAAAATATCCCAGTTTTATTTCATATTTTTTTACTTTTAAAATGTTAAATTCACATTTTTATATAATTTATTGCATTTTGCTGAAAGTATAAAGAAAAAAACGTCATTCCTGGTGCTTCTTTCCAGATTTCTATAAAGCATTTTTGTTCTTTTTTTTGTTCTTTTTTTTTCTTCTTTTTTTTTTTTGGCTATATTTTTCAATTGTACTGAAAAATATATACGAAACATATTTATATTAAACAATTAAATTTAAAAAATCAATAAACCCGACTGCGTAAAAAACGAACTAATTAATTATTTCTCATCAATGTGAAACTATTTTTTTTTTTCAATTCCTACTATTAGCTCACACTCTCGCTATATATATCTTGTTGAAAATTTCAGTCGTTAATAAAATACTTATTATTCATCCAATCAAGCTCAAATAATATTTTTAAAATTTGTAGTGAATGACACTTGATGTTAATCCAGTTTTTTTCAAATATTAATTCATTTAAATTAATTAATTTTCAATAATAGAGAGAGCCCTCTTCTCGATCAAGGCATTTTAAGACGGAGAGAGCCCTCTTCTTGATCAAGGCATTTTAAGCGCCACCCATGAGGAAAGAAGAATGGGAGGAAAAAAAAATTATCTTATTGACCCAATAGTCCAGGTAATAGAGACCGTATAGGGGCTCTACCTAGCAAAATTCATGGTAGTTCTGGAAAAAGGCTTACTATATGTTTTTTGGGTCGCTGAATCCGAATTTTTAACTTCCCACCAAAATTTCCCCCGGCACCCCCCCCCCCCCCCAATTTTGGTGAAATGCACCCCTCCCCCCCCCAAAAAAAAGGTTTTATTAAAAAAATCATTTTTTTATTGTTTTAGGGAAAAGGTATCTAGAAATTCAGAAAGTAGACAAAATTTGCAACAAATTAGATACATGACATCATGACTTAGAGTTAAGGGGTTGGGGGATCTGCCTCGGAACATGCGCTCGGTGCTGCGTGAACTAAGTTGCGCAATTTCACTTAACCACTCACACGTTTACATTCGCCCTCCCATCTCCCCTCCGAACTTTCTCTATAAGGTTTACTTTAAGTTTTTAAGGTCGCTGAATCCGAATTTTTAACTTCCCCTCAAAATCCCCCCCCCCCCCGAACCCCTTCAAATAGTTGTTTTTAACTTAAATTTCTTATTGTTTTAGGGGAAAAGCATTACGAAGTTCAGAAACTAGACAAAATTTGCAACAAATAGGATATATGACATTATGACGTAAGATGAATGGGGAGGGGGAGGGCTGCCTCTGAACATGCACTCCGGCGCTACGTGCACTAAGTTATGAAGTCCAGGCAATAGGGGATTTTACCTGGCAAAACTAATACTAGTTCTGGATTTCGACTCACTTTATGGTTTTTGGGTCGCTGAATCCGAATTTGTAACTTTCCACCCAAATTTCACCCGGCAACTCCCCAAAAAATTGATTTTTTGAAAAAATTTGGTTTTATGAGAAAAGCGCGCGGGGAATGTTCCGAGGCAACCCCCTCTCTCCCCGTTTATCCTACGTCATAATGTCATATATCCTATTTGTTACAAATTTTGTCTAGTTTCTGAATTTCGTAATGCTTTTCCATTAAAACAATAAGAAATTTAAGTTAAAAACAACTATTTGGAGGGGGGGGGGTTGGGGGTAAGTAAACTACTGTCAATGTTGCATTATATACATTTAGGCGCGTGGATTCAGGCTCAAATTTGGATTCAGCGACCCAAAAAACTTAAAGTAGACCTCATAGAGAAAGTTCGGGTGGGGGGGAGATGGGAGGGCGAATGTAAACGTGTGAGTGGTTAAGTGGAATTGCGCAACTTAGTCCACGCAGCACCGCGGCGCATGTTCCGCGGCAGATCCCCCCCCTTCCCTTCATCCTAAGTCATAATGTCATATATCTGATTTGTTGCAAATTTTGTCTACTTTCTGAATTTCTAGATACTTTTACCCTAAAACAAAAAAAAAAATTGATTTTTTTAATAAAAACCTTTTTTTGGGGGGGGGGGAGGGCGGGCATTTTACCAAAATTTGGGAAGGTTGCCGGGGGAAATTTTGGTGGGAAGTTATAAATTCGGATTTAGCGACCCAGAAAACATAAAGTAAGTCGATTTCCAGAACTACTATTAATTTTGCCAGGTAAAATTCCCTATTGCCTGGACTATAAGTAGGAATTGACTTAAAATATTTTTTTTATATTACTTATCTATTTTTTTTATTTACTTGTATTGATGACTTTTAAGTTGTGTTTAATTGTTAGTTCCAATCTGTAAACACTCAGGGCCGGCCCAAGGACATTTTGGCGCCTGTGAGAGCATCCATCGGGGCGCCCTTCCCCCCCCCTTCCCCCTCCACACACACATCCAAGAAAAATTGCTTAACATATGGTCTTAACTTTTTTAAACATTCGTACTTTTTATACATACTATCACTAATTATTTAAGATATTAATTTAAAGTGTTTCAAAAACAGATAAAAGATTCTAAATTTAATCCCATCTTTGAATTTGTATTTGGTAAATTGTAAAATCAGGGAAATTTCAATTTTGCTGTAATTATCAGTCTTAATGTATCATAATAATAATAAAATAATCAGTCTTAAAATAACTTTACGATACAAAAGTAAAACACAAGACCACGGCACATGGTATTGAACGAAAATAATAATGATAAGTATTAATAAAAATAAAAAACTTTTTTAGAAGAATGCTGTTTGGAATACTACAAAATAAAGAAGCGGAACTACTAGTAAATAGCAACTATGAAAGATGAAAACTGCAATCTTGTTTCGTTATTTAGTACATAAAAAGTACGAACAAATTTCATATTTAAATATCGATTTTCGCAGACGGCTCACTTTTCATGGTGAAAACTTTCGAAAGAATGGAAAACCCAGTTTTCTCTTCAGCTAATTCCGGAAGCATAAATATCCTTATTCTTTCTTTTCCTTTTTTGAATGGTTCTCAATCTCTGTGATTATCCAAAAAAGAAAAAAAAAGAACTTACTAAAATTTATTTTTTAAGTAATCTAAATATATTAAACATTAAGAACAAACTATGAGAATAAGAGTTATATTTATAATAATAAGGAATACGGTTTACAAAAAAAAAAGAACAGTTTCCTGGATTTCGTTGAACTGATGCCCACGCTAGAATTAAACAAACCATCCCAAAGAAAATCTTTAAGTATTCCGAATTTACATTTTAGCGCCGCACTGAAATTGGATAATGAAAGTATCATTATAAAATCATAGGTGTAGGACATCATAAAAAAATCAACATATCGGGCACTAAAGGAAAAAAAAGTTATTTAACGATAATGTATTAAATGAAAGATTTTTTTTCAAGACGATTACAAAATAAAATTTATAAGCAGATAAATTATAAAAAAAAAAAAAAAAAAAAAAAAAAAAAAAAAAAAAAAAAAAAAAAAATTCCCTGCGGCCCGGCCTACAGGCAGAGGTAGATTTCGAAGTCAAATGTACTAATTTCACAAACAAAAACTAAATCATGATTAGAGATAAATCCACTTTAACAATTTTATCTGGCCGCTTTTGACGAGTTTTTATTTCATTTTTATATAATAGCTGGTTTTATCAGAATCATGTTAGGGCAGTATTAAAAAAAAATACTTTTCCATGCTCAACAACTCGAAATTTTCTGGCATAATTCCAGATTCATTTTTAATAAAAAAAAAATATGAAACTTGCTGACGTGATTTTTGAAGAGATTTATAAGCGACCTGTGTTTTTATTTTTTGTCCAATTAATTAAAACTTGATATATAAACAATTATTTTCTCAGAAGGACAATATTTTTCGTTTCTAACACTATCGCTTCGGAAAATTCCGTTCAAAATTCCCACTTTGACATCATTTTTTGAAATATATTCTGCCTCTATCAAAAAATCGATCATTACGGTACATTATATAGTTTCTGAATAAGCGAATCTATCAATTAAATGCGTTTGAAAGCAAAAATGAATTTAAAAATGAGTAAGAAAATAAGCAGTTTGGATTTGAGTGCATCCTTAATACAATGATTTTTCCAACACAATCCGCTTCGGTAAATTCGGTTCAAAATGCCTTTTTTAACAGCATTTTTAAAAATATATTTTGCCTCTATAAAAAAATCGACCATTACGGTACATTATATTGCTTCTGAGTAAGAAAACGTACCAATTGGAAGCCTTTGAGAGCAAAAATGAATTGCAAAATGAGTCAGAAAATAAGCAATTTGGATTTGAATACACCCTTACTAAGATGATTTTTTTTCAACCGCTATGTATTTTTAATTTGTTTTTGCTGTAAGAATTGGTCCTATCCAAAACTTGTCTATATAGATTTTGTAGACAATATTAAGAAGATATATGATAAATTCGTGGGAATTTTATATCTTTTGATTTGCCGGAGTTATGGATTTTTTTCTTCTTCAAACCTCCTTTTTGTTTTAGTTTTTAATTTTTTTGCGGTACGAATTGGTCCTATCAAAAACTTGTGAATATAAAAGTTGTAGATAATGTTAAGGAGATTTATAATAAAATTAATTGGATTTGATATCTTGAGAATTGACGAAGTTATGGATTTTTTTCTTCTTCAAACCCCCTTTTTGTTTTCGTTTTTAATTTTTTTTGCGGTACGAAATGGTCCTATCAAAAACTTGTGAATATAAAAGTTGTAAATAATGTTAAGGAGATTTATAATAAAATTAATTGGATTTGATATCTTGAGAATTGACGAAGCTATGAATTTTTTTCTCCCAAAAACCCTATTTTTTGCGCCCCTTGAACCCATTTTTAACTTTATCAAAAATCTGTGATACATAAATTTTTGGCCCTATTTTTAGAAGTAATAAAAACTTTAAACTGATTTGATATGTACAAAAATTAAGAAGTTATGGAGGGTTTCCTGTTTTCAGAAAACCCCTCCCCATTTCCATCCCCTTGGTCCGATTTTGCCCATTAACGAACTTGATCGAGATTTTATGCCCATTGATTTTATGTATCAGTTTGGAAGAGATTTGTGCAAAATTACGAAAAGTTATCGTGTCCAGAAGAAAGTGATATACATATATATATACATACATACATATATACATATATATATATATATATATATATATATATATATATATATATATATATATATATATATATATAAAGTTTTTTACCGAGCGTGGTTTTGGGTTCTAGGGGTCATGATCGGTGTAGATCTGCAAAAATCTTTCAGAAATTCCAACATAGGAACGATCCCAATAGGTAGTATTTCATACGAAATCTACCTAAAAAAATAGGCTCCAGTTTCACAATTCTGCATTGTCAAGCTTATGTTAATTTATTCATCGAGCTCTTTGCTCCTGCTAATGAGAAACCAAGGTAAAGTTATCTTACTATCAATTTCTATTTATTAGATTTACAAATAATAAAGTGCATGTCATGGCCGCTGGTGGGAGGGAGGGGTGGGGGTGGGGGTGAGCAAGGAAGGATCTTTGCTCCACCCTTTTGAAAAAAAATTCGTCATCGTAGATGATTTAAAAAAAAAGGGGGGGGGGTAAAATTTACTTTTTTTTCTTAACACTAGAACTAACGTGAGCCATCATTTTGACTGATATCATATGAATAAGTTTCGGCTCAAACCAGAAATTTGATTATGAAATAAGTTAAAAAGATACAAAGAAGAAAAACGTTAAATAATAAAGTTAAACTGTTTTAAATCAAAATTCTGGTGTGAAATATTTTTATAAAACTTGACTCGAGAAAAATTGCGCTTGGGCATAAGTCTGTATATAGAGTAGGTGGGGGTAAAGATACGCAAGGGGCAAAGATATGCACTGGCTGATTTAATATGAAGAAACATTTCTACAATCATGACTGCTAGGTGGTAGTTTTGTCGCAAGTGTAGTAGTTGTGTGTCCATACCTTGTGAAAGAAGTGGCACTCCGTGCCAAGAAAATTGGGTAAGTTTAAATTTTTGAATTTTGATCTAATATTTTTAAAATTTCACTTTATTGTTTAGCTAACAATACTTCGAATTTTTACAAATCCAAAAATTCAGTGGAGAACAGAAACTCTAATAGCTTCTAAATGCAGTATAGTTTACCTCGATCGCATTTGTTTAAACTTGTAGGTAGCCGGTTAAGTAAAATATTGCAGAATGGGGTAAAAGTACGCATCCGTCTTGGGGCAAAGATACGCACAAGTTTAAGATTCGGGGCTTTGTCCTATCGTTTTAGCTAGATGCAAAATTTTCCCCAATTACGACGTGGAAAGTTTTATTTTTTATATAGTATAAAATATAATAGCTACTTAACTAATATAAGCTAGTTAACTACCTTTTCCTTTTATAGTTTTTTTTCAGTTTAGAACGTAGGTATCTACCTACCTACAGTGAGCAAAAAAAGTATTTGCACGCAGACGATTTTTTGCATAAGTAACCATAGAAGGCAAATTTGATACTATTCTCTTAATTATTCATTTATTTAAATAAGAAGAAAATAAAAATAACTACCCATTTTCTTAAAGTTTCAAACAGATCGCCTTGCTAGATTTCCTAATTTTAACAAAATCCGGTTATGTTAGTTCCACATTCCACCACCACTCTATTCTTAACAAAAGCTCCTTTACACAACCTATCAGTAGATATGTTACTCGAGGAGGTGGCGGTCTTCAGCAAGAATGTAAGATATTTGTTGAAGTTACTATTCGGAAATAGTGGTAACTTAACTTTTGTCGCATTTATATGTACTAAGTAGCATGTATCTGAGGACTCCGTCAAAAAACTGCACCTGAAACTGTATGAAACGCAATGGTAAAAAAAAAAGAAATATTTCGCCCCTCCTCTCCCCCCACCCACATGCCCGAAAATTCACGCGCCATTTTTATAAACTTTTTTTAATGTGTTATAAACTATCTTAAAGTTTCAAGCAGATCTCTTTGTCAGATTTCCTACTATAAATGAAATCGTGGTCTCTTAGTTCCACTTTACACCACCGGGGAGCGCACTGTATTTTTAACAAAACTGTACCTGAACGTAACTCCATTACGCAACCTATCAGTAGATATGTTACTCGAGAGGGTGGAGGTCTTAAGCAAGAAATTAAGATATTTTTGAAATAACTATTCGGAAATAGTGGTAACAAACTTTTGGCATTTTTATATTTAGTAAGACTCATTTATCTCAGGATTCCGTCAAAAAACCGCACCGGAAATGGTAAGAAACGCAAAAGTTAAAAAAAAAGAAATCTATCGCCCCTCCTCCTCTCCCCACCTTCCCGAAATTTCACGCGCCATACTTATATAAACTTTTTCTAATGTGTTATGAACTATCTTGAAGTTACAAACAGATCGCCTTGTTAGATTCCCTACTTTAAATGAAATCGCGGTCTTAGTTCTACATTCCACCACCAGGGAGCGCACTGTATTCTTAGCAAAAGCGTATATGAACGAAACCTCTTCACGCAACCTACTCATAGATACATGGATTGGGGGGGGGGGGGGGGGGCGGTCTTAACCAAGAATTTAAGATATTTGCTGAAATTACTTTTCGAAAATAGTGGTATCAAGACTTCTGAAATTTTTATCTCGAATAAGTAACATTTATGCTGTATTTTTACAAATCGCACGCCGTTCTGAAGAATACTAGAATAAAACGTAACATGACAACCGTTTAAAATAAGCATATAAAAGAAATAAACCAATTAGTGAAATTAGCGCCCCCCCCACTCATAAATTAAGGGTGCAAAAAGTTCTGTACGAACATCCGACATGAGTTCCCACTGCCTGCGGCACTGTATAGTAGGCGGGCGATAAATTCGGAACATTTTTCTGTATTTGAAACATAAAAGAGAGCAATTAAAAAATGCGTTTAAAAATGTCTTTAAAAAAAAACACTTCTGAAAAAAAAAATCATTATCAATATCAAAAATGAGAATTTAAATTCTATTAAAATTGTTGCTACCCGCTACAGCAGCAGAAAGCATTAGAATGCAAGGACTTATTGTTGCCAATTTCTAATTTCTAGTAGTAAAAGAGCCAGTAAGGAGTATTCTAATCGTTTATTTAACATTTAAAAAACACATTCCTTGCTATCTAAATAAATCATCATCAAACAGGCACCTCCAATTTTTCGTAAACCAAACAAAATCGTCGATTTTTTAGCAGATATTATCGCTCAGCCAATCAAAGTAGAAAAAAAAAAAAAAAAAAAAAAAAAAAAAAAAAAAAAACCCAGAAAACTGTGTGGCAAACGAAATGTCTGCCAGGTTGTCAAGTTGGTTGCTAGGTTGTGACGTCATTTGAAACTAATCCCTTCTCTTAAACGCTCATTATTATTAAATATGTTTTCAAAGCATGTGTTTCACCTTCATGCTAAAATTTAATGTTTAGTTGAAAAAAACAGTCACTCTTGAAACATTAAGCACTCAAATTGGTTTATTTAATTATATCCCGGTTTACTTAATTATTTCTGCGAAAGCTTTATACAACCAACCAACCGAAAGCAAGCGGAAACAAAGAAATGTATTTTTGATGAGCGATGCTTTATGAACCAACCAACCGAGAGTAATCTGAGGGAAAAAAGGTGTACTTTTGATGAGAGTGATGTCCGAATATTAATTAATTACTCAGCTAATAATTAGAATATTAAAATTCTGAGGATATGGTGCATTAGAAGAGGCCTTGGACTCTTTAAAAAAAATTTTGAACCTCGTACGTGCCGTAGATTTTGCTAGCCATCGCACACAGTCAGACAGACAGACGGAGCGATTTGTTCTTTTATTAGTATAGACTAGTATACCCGCCCGGCGTTGCCCGGGGTCCGTAAATAATAACCTTAAACAAAATTCAAGTTTGTATGATTTTATATCTTTTGAAATTCTTTTAAATGAACCTAAATTCGGAGGCCCCATTGCCTTCCGCATCGTCTAGTGCGTTCCCAAAAAACTTCTTTGCGAACGAACCTGTAACCTGGGTCCACGATACATAAGGCAGCATGTACCGGAAGTGCGCCGCACGTGCCGGAGACAATCGAAAACCAAGTTGAGTAAGCCAAACCTCGTAGTAATCAAGTGCATAGAATCGAAAAAAAAAAGAATGCATCAGGAATACTAGAAAATGTTGATTACTGAAGTCTAAGATAAAATTTCATAATACAGAAAATAGTTGTAATTGTAATCTAAGTTGAATGAACCAAATTCCGTTGAAATTAGGTCCTTAGATTTGGAGGAAAGAATGCGCCCCCAAGCGGTGGAAGATGACCTCTCCCCTTGTAAATTTCATGAATTACTTTTAACATTAACACGATATTTAATAAACTGATGAAATCCATTTTCTAAAGTTATCTTTAAATTAACGCGATTTTTAATGTACGGCTGTTGTGAGTAAACGTAAGTTGATGCTAAAAAAGGAGATTAATGTTCGAAAAAAGTGGTAACTGAGGTATAAAAAAAGACCGCGCCCTGGGGGCCAGAGTGGTGCAAAAACTTCAAGGGGGGCCAGGGACATAACTGACATGTAGTTGGGAATAAAGATATTGTTAGTAGCTTTTAAAGTAATCGGAAGTTGCTACAACTATTTTAAAGAAAATTGCAAGCAATTCGGAAATTTTTTAAAGAAGCTGCACCAAGGGCCCCAAGAAGGCGATTAATATTCAAAATTGGTGGTAGCTGAAGCCTGAGAAATTTTTTTTTGTCTCCCATATAGTGTCTGGAAGTCCTAAGAAGTTGTTAGAAAAAAAAAAAAGCTTCTGAATTGGACCATTTTTAAAGGAGCTGTAAAAGGGGGCCCAAATGCGGCCAATTGATAATTAAAACCAGGGCCCTAACATGAAACATGTTAAAATGTCTTAGTACTTAGCGCTTTAGATCTTCAATTAGTTAAAATTAAGCATAGGGAATAATATGAATTATTCGTTAAAATAATATTTTAAAGAAATGCACAAAAGGGGGGTAAATGTTTGAAAAAGGGCCATGGGGCCTCAATAAAAATGTGAGGGTATTGGTCTGGGAAGAAGACTCTAAGACTCAACTTTAAAATTATGCACTGAGAAGCTCATAATAATATTCTTAAATAAACCGGAAATTTGTATCGCAGTTCGGTACAGAATGGGGCAGGGGAGGAGATAGGGACTTTGCAAATTACCAGGGCCCGACTCATGTTCAGTTGGAAAGTTGCGTAAAGTCAGTGGTTAAGGTTTTGAATTTTTATTTATCTGACTTTTAAACTCTTTTATTCAAAATTAATTGGTGAACTCAATTAAAATTTAATTATGTTTTTAATATTTTAAATTTTTATTTAAAATCTTTAGACGAAAAAGTAATTACAAATGTATCCGATACTGTAACACTGAAAGAGAAATAATAAAACTGCAAGCAAATATGCTATATAAATTTTTAAAAAAGGTACTATCCAGCAAATTTATTTTCTAATAGAGTAAAGCCTGTTTATAACGGAATCGTCGGAACATTTTTTCACTATAACCCTTTAAGACCCGATGTATTTGTAAACAAAGCTAGTCATGCCTGTCGAAAGTAAAACATGGACGGCAACTGCTACCTGTTGATAAAAAATTATACTTTATCTACAAACCAGAACGATCGTTCGATTCGCGATTTTATTATATATGATTCAGAAGCAAAAATTTAAATGAATGTCTAAAACGCACGATCATGCGGGTTGGGTCTTAAACGGTTAGATACTCTTCAAAGAAAAATAAAATCCTTAAAGTAGAAAAAAAATCTACTAATTCAAATTTCAACTTTACCCTATCTAGTTTCGAACCTTGGTCTGTTCGTACAGAAAACCAAGGGGTTAAGCCACTACCCCGCAACTGCTACGTAAAGTTTAGTAAATTAACGTTCCATATCGGAGCGTAAATAGTTTCTGCCTTTATTTTTTTTCCGCGTCGCGCCGGTTTCATTAGCATAATAAAATAAATGGTTATTATTGTCCGAATTCTCTGAAATTTTAATGGATCGTAAATATTACTAAAACCAAGCCCTTTTTAAAATTTCATAGAAAAATATGCATATTTTAGAGGATAAACATTTAACCGAAATGTAAATCATCTTTATGAGGCTGAAAGTGACCTGCATTTGGCGGTGTATTTGAAAGGGTTAAAATTCAAATTTTTAAAAACCAATTACACCATGGTTTTGAAGAAGGATTCCGCTTTATAATCATATATTTGACTTGTCAGTACCTTTAAAATTGCATCCTGGGGAGGTGTTGTAATAAGGGAGAAAAACGTTTTTCAGAAAAACAATCCTTTTTTAAATTTTTTTTTTCAAGGGGTTAATTGCGATATATTTTTTAATTGATCGCAGCATTTGAGACGTAAGAGTGTAATCTTTCAGAACATGTCTTCCGTTTTAAACTTTACTAAGCTGTTTGGACGATGTTAGTTAATAAATAATGACAAAATACTCCCGAAATATTTTTTTTACGTTCTTCATTTGCGTATCAGCGCATGCGTCAGAGATATTCCCTTTCGAAATGGATTTTTAATCAAAGTGAGTGACGGTTGATAATTAATTACTCAGCTGTTAATTAAAATTTTAAAATTCTGAAGGTATGGTGCATCATAAGACACTTTGGGCTAGCCTCAAAAAAATTTTGAGCCTCGTACGTTCCGTAGATTTTGCTAGCCATCGCACACAGACAGACAGACAGAGTGATTTGTTCTTTTATTAGTATAGATTGCGAGATCATTTATCTAATAGTGCTCTGAAATTAGGAATTCCTAATTCATATTACTTCCAACAGGATAACGATCCGAAACACACCGCATATATTACGAGGTTATGGTTGCTTTATAATGTAAAAAATCAATTGAAAACGCCACCACAATCACCAGACATCAATCCAATTGAAAATTTATGGCATATTTTGGATGTGAAAATAAGGAAAAAGAAAATTTCTAACAAATCAGAACTTAAGCAAGCTCTTAGGGAAGAATGGCTACAAATCAGCGGTGAAACATGTTACAAATTAATAGGATCCATGCCCAGACGATTACAAGCTGTAATTGAAGCAAAGGGCATGCATACTAAATATTAGCATTGTTTTTAACTTATAAATAATTCCTCTAGTTCTATTTTTATTGCTAGTGTGCAAATATTTTTTTGGCAGTACAAATGCTACTTTTTTATGTTTTCATATTTTAAATATAATTATTGAGTCAGATATTAAATATGTTTATTTGTTTTGTAAAAGTGTTGGTATTTTTAATTCTTAGTTGCTTTTTATTTATTTACACATATGCTACAACAAATTTACCTGGTGTGCAAATACATTTTTGGCTCACTGTACTTTTAAAAATCAATATTCTTGTTTCATAAAACGATTTGTTTTAAGTATTAGCCCTTAACTCCTGTTAACAGCCTCACAGATTGCTGCTATATTCAGTTTTCATAGCTTAACTTGTAATTTTCAATTTAACTATTGATGTTAGTTTAACTTTGACTCGTTTGGAAACTTAGTAGTATCGCTAAAGACTTCTAAATGAGAATAATTTTTATTATAATAGGCCTTTACATAAAGTTTAGCGCAAAAACAGTATCTTATGAGTCAGTCAACCCTTTTATTCATTTTATGATCTAGGGGTCTTTGGAACCGTTCACAGTATTTATGCAACAATTTTTGTCACAGTAGTTAGAGGTTAATTGCTATTTGCGATCTCACAGACCGCTGTTTTTTTCCCTTTTTTTCATGGTTTAACTTACAATTTTCAGTTTAACTATAAATACTAGTGAAATTTACTAATGCTTTTGCATAACTCATTCGTTTTATTGGAAATGGGGCAAAAACCCACATCCACAGTAATGGGGCAAAAATACGCACTGCGTATCTTTGCCCCACCACTGCGTACTTTTGCCCCAACCGACGCGACGAGGCAAAGATACGCAGAGCAATGTTTTTTAAAAATTGCAATTTCTCACAGAATTATAATTTGACAGAATGTTGGTTGATGGTGGCACTTGCCTAAGGTTCTGATCTAACATTTTAATCACTCATTACATCAGTTTAGACCAATGTGTCCGTTAAAAATAAAAATGTATGGAAAGTGAGTATCTTTACCCCCACCTACTCTATAAAAAGTCTTCGAACAATATTATCCCAAATAAACCCCAAAGCAGATTTCGTTTTTCGTTCTTCCAGTATCCAGGTGCAAATTATTTCACAAAATAATGAAGAATCTCTGTAATACTGAATAGAATTCCCTTTCGGTTTAGACAAACTTTGACTCAACATCAAATACATAATCTGATTAAAAAAAATCTTTTGTTTTTTAATTTTAGTTAAATTCCCAGCAATTTTTTATTAGCTCACAAGCTGTCAAAGCCTGAGAGCTAATGTGCCCGCCGGCTCTGTATGTACGGAACGCGATAACTCTTGATAGAAACATCCGATTTGCTTCAATTTTTTTTCTAGGTTCATTCTGATAAGGCGCTTCTCTGATTAGTTTTTGGAGTTCATTGGCTAAGTATAAAGGGGAACGGGGGGCTAACCCCGCCTCCTTAACTTAGATAAATGGGTTTTTCATGCAGAATTATCAGATTATTTTCAAATTTAGTATAGCGGTTAATTCTGATAAGAAGCTTCCCTGATTAGATTTGAAGCTTCATTGTTTAAGTCAAAAGGGAGGAACGGAGGAATAATTGCCTCCTTAATTTAGATAAATGGGTTTTTCTGTCCGATTTCCTTCAAATTTTGTATACCGGTTTATTCTGATAAGGCGCTTCATTGATTAGATTTGGAAGTTCATTGGTTAAATATAAAGGAGGGCTAATACCCCCTTAATTTTGATATATGGGTTTTTCGATCCGATTTGCTTCAAATTTGGTATACCGGTTTATTTCGATAAGGCGCTTCCCTGATGACATTTGGTGATGATGATTGGTTAACTATAAAGAGGGGAAACGAGAGGGGTGGCTAATCCCTCCCCCTTAATTTATTTTTTGAGGGGCATTATTCTTTGAAATAAGAGATATACAATTAGTGTAAATACCATCAGTTTAATTGGGCACTATTCTTTTTTATTTTTAAATTAACAATATTTGCTTAAATTTCAGTTATTTTAATTTCAGTATTACGAAATATTTATTGTGTAATGGCCCAAAGACTATTCCACTAATAAATAATCCTTAATGATGAATGAAACAGCGCATCATTATAACGCAATTATATATTTTTATAACGTTATTTTTTACTGACTTTTCTCTCAGTGTTCCTTTCAGACCCCGTTTCGGAAAACTGAGGCAATGCATAAATTCAAAGAATATGGCATGAGCGCCGGCTGAACGAAATCCCTGAAGTGGGAAGATTTTGGAACAAATGTGTGCCTGTAGCAAAATTAGAAATAGTTTAATCTCTTTCCGTCAATTGATATCCGACCGCCCCCCCCCCCCTCCCCGTTTAAGATGATAAATATTGGAATAATTAAACACTAAAAGAATTTTTGTTCGAAAATTTTCTCGATAAGGGGGGGGGGGTTGCGCCGGAGAGGCACTACTTTCCACGTTACGTGCCTGAAAGAAACACTGGTTCCGATCCAGCTTAGCTATAGAAAATGTAAAAGAAAAAAAAACAGAATATAAAGTAATTTTTATCGGTGCTCTTATAGGCGCCCTTTCATCTGTTTGGTGCCCCGTGCGGTGGCACACTTCACACACGCTTTAGGCCGGCCCTGTAAACACTGCTTTGATGAGGTCTATAGATGTCTATGATAGTTAGAGTTGCAGTAAAGCTAAAGATCCTTCATACACAACTTCTAGGTTGTATAATATTTTAACGGAGCTTCTGACTGTAAAATAGTCAATGAAACATCTTCTTCATTTTGAAAGGCCTATGCAATGATATGCCACTCAATAGGGTGCGTAAATTGTTTTCGTCTCTACCGCCATTTTGTATTTTACGGCCGCCATTTTGAATTTATATAAACAAAACCTAGCCTATAACCATCGGGCCGTTAAGACAAATTGATAGAGACCTCATTCATTAAAATCCATCCAGCCGTTGGGATGTTTCGAGGGTATAAAGAAATCCACATACACAGATACGCGTGAAACACATAACTCTTCTTTTCAGTCGGGTAAAAATGTTTTTATGTTTACGAATTTCGAAATGACACAAATGCATACATAAAACTGAATAAGATGGCAGATTTTTCTATGCCTTTGAAACTAACTGCTCTATGACTACCTCATTGCAATTTTCCTGCTCAATATATAAAACATCTAAAGCATCTAAGTGACTACGTTTCTCTTCGTTGAAAGATTTGATGTGTTCAGGCGCTTCTTCTCATGTTTTATAATATATGTCTGTCGTCTAGAGGTTAAAGGTCGGCGGTGGACGTCGTTGGCATGTTTCCGGCTCTTTCTATTGCTGAGAATCTTCTCTCTTTTGTTGACGACCACAGAACATTTGGAAAAGAAGAGGTCCGGAGGAAGGAATTAAGTCTGTCGTCGAGGATTTTTGAAAAAAGCATATTAACGCACCTTTTAATTAAACAAGGATTTGTTCTATAAGCGGAAAGTGTGCTTTACATTTCTGTTTTCGATATATTTCCCAGTGAAACTCGATGAAGTTTTATGAGCTCCGTGATTTCTGTGACTGATACCACGAAATAGGGGACTATAGATGGCAGTATCCGGGAGTTGTATTCCAATTACCCCAAGGTTACTTTATCCTAAAGAAAATGACAATGGTCAAAGTCAAGAGATTTATTCCACACGTGCAGATAAACAGTTCTATAATGTGAAAGAGGAAAATAGGTTTCGCTTTTCAGAAACTGAAGAGCAGGGGAAATATTTTTACTTGAACTTTGCCTGCTCCATTAAAGATTTTGTTGACATAAGACAAAAATTATACTGCTATGAACATTAATACTGGGTTATTTTGAATTATCCAATATTAATTCTAGTTCGCATGCAAGATAGCACGTAAATAGTTAAATAACAAAAAAGAAATAAAATTAAATTACAAAACTGTGCCTTAACCATTAAACAATGCAAAAAAACTGGAGGGGCAAAAGGTAAGTCTTGCCCCTGCTCCTGGAAAACTGCGGGAGCATATGCCCCTCCCTTTGCCCCCACCAGATTACGCCCATGGATCTAGTTTTATGTACTTCGATCGGTATTTCATCACAATACCGTTGCTGAAAGAACTATAAAAAAAAGAAATTTGAAGGAACAGGCACAATCCAGAAAGAGTGAAGGTCACCCCATTTGTCAACGTCTCTTAAGAGGGCTGAGAGCATTGAGCACGTCTCAGAAAATGGAATTGTAGTGGTTGAGTGGAAAGACAATAAGAAAGTTGTTACTGGCGTCTACGTGTACAAGATGTAACACTCTGCAGACCGTCAAGCTGTGGTCTAAGGAAGAAAAATTGAAAGTCGATGTCTCTTGTCCAGCCAGCGTTATGAGCTACAACGCATCAATGGGAGGTGTGGAGATTTGCGTTCAGCAAATGGAGGCATATCAAATCTAGTTTAAAACGAGGAAGTAGATCTTGAAAACAAGGGTTCATTTCCTTGACCTGGCTATAGTAAATTCATGGTTTCTCTACAAACGAGATGCCAAAGCAAACAAGTTACCACGTAAAAAAAACCACTTGATTTACTAACGTTTCGATTATGTTCGGCTGAGAACCTGTTGGATGTGCCATTACCAAAAAAGAAAAAATCAAGGGCTGTCCTCAGCGACTGCGAATAAGAAGATATTGAATATGATGTTGATGACTCATGCAAGATCCAAATTCTACAATCCGCCCATAAAGATACCATTTGAAAGTAAGAGGTTAGATGCAACTAATCACTGACTTTCTTTCGACGATCTTAAAAATACCAGGAGTTATCTGTTTCAAAACTGTTCCAGCCGACCAAGAGTGAGATGCGAGAAATGTGATGTTTGTTTATGTCTGTCCAAAAACAAAAGTTGTTTCGAGCATTTTCATTGTGTCTGATGAAAATTATCTTAATAAACAACTACTTTTTTTGCTTAAACTTTTATTTTTATATATTTGCACACGTAATCCCAAACTACACAATTGTGTAGATTTAGACAAAAAACGGCTGCATTAAGGCCGAACTTACACAATTGTGTGGGTCCTTCCTTGGCATAACCTGACATCGGGTATTTTTTTAAATATATTTTTTTTTTCAATCAAATACGATCTTATAGCCTAGGGAAAATCACCCAAACTTTCAATTTCTACCAAAAAAAAACTCCCGGTCTCAAAGGGTTAATAAGGTAAAAACCATTCTAAAAACTAGGGACACAGATAGACGCAGACAAATTAAATGTATCGAAAAAGTAATGATCTAAATTATTTAATTGGTTCAAAAATTGAGCTTTATCTTGCTTTTTCATGTAATTTTTTTTTTACAATTTTTCATTTTCAAAAAAAAAAAAAAAGTTATATGAAAAAGCAAGATAAAGCAATAGCTGTTTATTTTGAAAATTAAAAATTGTAAAAAAAAAATAGATTTTTTTTGTGACATTAAATATGGAGTAACTGCTGATACGTGCAAAATTTATGTACATAAATCCGATAAAACAAAAGTCCGTATTTTGTTTGGAAGTGTATATAATCTATCACTATTTTTTATTCCGCTTCAAATAACAGATTTAACAACTATACTCAAATTGATTGATTCATTCCCAACTAAGAGACACCAACTTTGCACTAGTCTATGGACCATATAATTATATTTATATCAAAAACCAACAGCAGAGTACAACGTCCCAACTATTAAGCTATATGGGGCAAAAAATAAATTACACTAAGATAAACTTTAAAAAATCGACTTTTGGCCAGCTAGAATCGGTAAATATCCTATCGTGCGCCCAATAGTAGTATGGCCAAAACTGGCTGAGGCTTAGCAACCCCTCTCCCTCCTTTATCCAAGACTCACCAGGTACAACAGTTACCATGGTAGTACATAGGGGGGAGTGGGGATGAAAGGGACATTTTGTCTTTACAAGCTTATAAAATAATGACATTAAAAGATATTATCATGATTGCGCCTCTTCTAAGCTCTTTGCCTCTTCTAAAACCTTTGCTTTAATACTAGTAAAACCTATTATCGTCAAATACAGTAATTTAAAATTTGTACCCATTTTTATAAATTGGGAGAAATGTCCCTTTTAGCCCCATTGTAGGGGATGAAAGGGACACTGTGTGGGGTTGAAAGGGACACACATAAATAAAACAATTTTATAAAATATTTTTCTTTTTATTTGCGATTATATTATTCAGAAATAAAAGATAATAATACAAAAATAAAAATAAAATATATTGCAACATATGATAAAACAAAAACAAGAAAAATAACTTGTTTAGGTCTACGTGACAAAAAACAACTTTAAATCAAAAATTTTAAGAATAATTTAGCTCTACCTGTCTCACCACAAGTTACGGATTTAGGTAACTTCATCACAATTGTGACAGAGATCCCTCACATATCCTTTTTTTTTTGTTAAAAATTAAGTTAATTCATTTATTTTGGGCTTTTGATGCATGTCGTTTTTTCACTTCGTTAGGTAAAATTTATTATTTAACTCGACGCTTAAAATCCATTTCGAATCTTATCTGTTCGTTTTTTTCTTTCTTTCATTAACCTAATGCAGTAAGTTTCACTTCATTTATTTATTATCGCTTTCTCAATAACATCTGCGGCCGTTAAAAATAAAAGATAAACAGAAGAATTAGATTAGGGGTGCACAACCTGTGGCCCGCGGGCCACCAAGAATACCACTATTTTTATGCAGAATAATTTTCCTAATTAATTGACTGAAACTTTGCTATTAAGTAATTCAAATGTTACTTTTAATTTTTTTGTGGTGACAAACAATTTTCTGGCAAAAAGGTTGTGCAGCACTAAATTAGATGCACCTGCTGTTGATTTCAATGAATGTTATTATTATTATTTTTTTTTTTTTGCATCGCCCACGCGAGATATATTTATCTCTCATTCTTTTTAGTAAAAGTGACCGTTGAAATAATATATTAATAATGTAAAATGAATGTTTATTGATGCGGTCTTTAAATCACTTTTCCTGTTCGGTAATTTTTTTTGTCAGTTGTGTTAAAACATATCTTTCTCAGTATTTCGCAATTTTAAGTACCAATTATTTAACTTATTCATTTGTTTTCTAAATTTATAGCGGCTTTATGGCGTCAGGGATATATACATATGTAGAACCGTTTTTCTGGCAACCTTTCTGCATCACGCGATTTTATTGTTTTTTTGTTGGGATGCTAGATTCTGGGCTAATCATTTTGGTGTGTAAATATGACTCTTTGTCTGCTTTCCGTGCACTAATTCTAATGCTGAAAATTTGGCGATGTTGTAGCGCTAAGTCTTATACGTTTCTTATGAAATCACACCGGCTTCGAACTTCTGCTCTCATCATGTAAGCACGTAAAAAGACCTTGTGGTCTATGGATTTCTTCTCTCTGCCATTTAATAATTCTATGTATTTTACCTTTTATTACCATAGTTAAAAATGTTTTAATAAAGTTTTCTAGTTCCTGTATTTTGTACGGTTGGAGTTTTTCTTATGCACTTTACGAACCAATCAATTAACTGAACCACCCCACTTCTACACCATAACAATATCATTGATATTCGCGTCATTAATATCAATAATATCAATAAATACAAAGTGGTTTAAATCCTTTTTTTCTGAAAAAAATGCACTTTGAATTCATTCCGAATGCTTTTCAGGAGTTTGTGGATAAAGTGCGACAGGAATGTTACCATAATTATTCTATTACCTTTTGAAAATTTTATTGCCTTAATATTTATATTGCTTTCATGATTATCAAATAAGAAAAGAGTAGAATCAGTTTTGGAACAACTAGAATATTAAGCTAAAGCACAATTGCTTAAAAAAAAATTGCGGTCGACCACCAACATTGATGAGCAAGTCCAAGTCTTTGGGATGGGGAGCTCCGAGCATGAATTCTTTGTAATTCTTCCTTGGTAAAACGAATACTGTTGAACAGAGTTAGCTGATGCAGAAACAAAGGTGTGACAAGTTTACCACGTTCAGCTGATGTTACGTCAGAAAATTGCTTTCACCATGTTTTGATACTACATTCGGTGGCTTGTGCTCTGTCATTAAAACTGTTGCATCACAGTTATATATTATATTCCGTGTGAATTTTTAATGATTCATAACTAACTAAAGGCGTTTAAAAAATATCAACATTAGATTTGTTGAAACGTGTACTTCTTGTTAAATTAATGAGTAAAGGTTTTCTTAAGAGAAAGTAATGAATTTTGTTGATTAAAATCTTGGAACCAATCATTTCCAGCTTGCTTGTTTGTTTCCCAAGACAAGACGATATTTCGAGAATTCAAAGAAATTGAATACTCATATGCACAATTGTTAAACTATAGATCATATTAGATGCTTAGAGCAAATTTGAAGCTAACTCTTTTTATTGACCTTCACTAAAAACTTTTTATTACCAAATGGGTGTGCTGAAATTCATCTGCTTGTGCATTCTTAAATTTTAGAACAATTCTTTCTAAACAGGACTTTTCAATGCCATAGGCTTTAGCTGTTTACCTTACAGACAATCCTTTTTCCTCTACTTCAGATACACCACCCATCATTTCTTCTTCAATAATTCGATTTTTCTCAATTTTCCTTTTATATTTTCGAAGCATGTTGACTTTTGACGATTTTTGGAAAAGGAAAAAATACCTAAATATGTAGGTATATGTTATTGTAATATTTGCATATTTTTGTTCTACATAATAATGCATTCATTCTTTCTACATACAAAAATAAAAACCATAACTTAAATTTTTCGAAACTTAAATAATATTTTGTTAAAATAATTATAAACAACGAGGGGTTGAAAGAAACATGTCCCTTTCAACCCCTCAGTTACTGTCCCTTTCAACCCCATACCTACATAGCGAAATTAAAAATGTATTCATGCATGCCAATATTTGAACTAACAAAATATACCGGTATTCACATAAACTGCATACTTTACAGTGCTAAACAAAATAAATATTATAATGCTAAACACAATATTAATATTTTAGAGAAAAAAAGAAAAGCTAGATCAAAATTTACTTTTTTATATCAAAAACAGGTTTTGCTTTCACCACCTACAACGCTACAATTGCTGACGTTAGTTATAAGGATTATTAAGACAACAAGTATCGCCATCGATTGAGCCAAAGTTGAAAATTTCTACATTTTATTTTCTTCCTGAAATTCTGAGTGTCCCTTTTATCCCTTGTCCCTTTCATCCCCAGTCTCCCCTACTTTAAAAATTTACTTCATTCATATGGACCATATTCTCCCTTTGTTTTTGAGGCTACAAAAATTCGTCTATTTGGGAATACCATTCATAATCTCTTCCAGATTGGATGATTTAAGGGGACCGGGAAAGCCCTATCTCCGCCATGTTAAATTCACCAACTTTATGTACCTTTTTCTCAGAAATGGTGAAAGGTAGATGTCTAGATTTTTTTAGAGTAGTTAGAATAACATGTTTTACGTATTTTAACAGACCATTTTCTTTCTAAGTGAAACTTAAAATTATTTATTAATTATTTATTGAAAGTCATTTTTAAATTAGCCTTTTTATTAAGATTTCACTGCCTAAAATAAATAATTCTCAACAAATCATTAAATCCCTGTGTTAAAGTATACAATATATCATAATATAAGTATTAAATAAAAATCTGAGTTCTTACGTTTAATAGATATTGAAAAACAGGAACATAAATATGAAAAATCTGAGTTCTTACGTTTAATAGATATTGAAAAAAAGGAACATAAACATGAAAAATACAAGTTTTCAGAAAAAGTCAATTAAAGATTTAGATGGCCATTAAGCTGTGAAGTACTCTTAGAAAGAATGATTAATTTCAACGCTTAGTTTTTTATATATAAACATGCGTGACACATCGTTGGAAAGATAAAAGTTTAAACTATTTAATCATATAAAAAAGTAAAAATCGATTTTTTAGCTGAATTTTGTTTTCCCGGTTCCCTTAAGTTTCTTAACTTTAAGTGACTTAAATGGACGTTCTCAAATACTGTAGCAATGCATGGAGAAATCAAGCCTAGTTGCAGGTCGCCCGCTTCAAAAACGTAAATAAAGTTACTTAAATGCCATAGTCTGAACGGGGTATAACCGCGCCATTGAAAAGCATTGTGTTTAGAAGATTTATGCTTATATTTTATTTTTATTGAGTTTTAGACCTTTTCAGGGACAGGTATGGGTTATACATGAATTATTTTCTCTATTTTAAAGCAATCGCATGCATATTTTCCATTTTATTTATAAAATGAAAATTTAAAATTTTATATATACGTATAAACGGTATATAATATAAATAAGCATAATAAGTATATACGGATTTTAATTAATATGTATATAAGTGTTTATCAAAAATAATTTATGCAAAATAAATCTGCAGCATTTTACGCATGCATTTACCTGTATTTATGCTGCAGTGAATCATGCAATAACGTAAACAAACGCGCTAGCCGCTATTTTTACGCCACGTGATTCCCACTGTGACGTCACATGAATATTGTTCATATTTCACTTGGTGGCATAGTGCCAGGGAAGCTTAGGCAAATTTCCCACCACTTTTTCCAAGTAGAATATTTTGTATTAGACAGAAATTCTAAATTTTTTGTATATAGCAAATATTACTTTTCAGAAAAAGTTGTGGAAAGTTTGCCTGTGTCCTTTTTCTGATACTATGCCTTGGTTAACAAAGATAGGTATTTATGTCATCTTTCCAAAGTTTGAGAGTATCGTTAGTACGTTTACAAAGTCTCAAATCCGGGCTTAAGAAATTCGGAATTATCCAAAATCCAGACCTTATTTTAACGTTTTTTCCCCTACCCATTTCATCGGCGACAGGTATGGGGAAACAGTGCTTTTACCCCCGAGTTATCGCTTGGGCAAACGGTGAAGTGGTTAAATCTCAGCGAAACGAAAAAAAAAAAAAAAAACAGCTAGAATTTCAGAAATCGCAAAAGACAAAATTTACCGTTATTCTAAAACATTGTAACCAGAATTTTTTTACGAATAACAAAAAAAATTGCTGCGGAACGCAAAAAAACTGAAGAATCGCTAAAAATTCAAGAATCGCGGAGGACAAAATTTACTATATTAGGCTGATTGTTTGAAACAGAAATCCTCTCACGAACGTCAAAAACTTTCCGTGAAACACGAAAAAAATCCAAAAATCGCATAAAAAAATTCAAAAATCGCTGTGCGAATTCACAAACTTTATTTAAACGAGCTCAACATTTACAATATTGGGCTGTTGGAAAGAATGCCTATGCTGAAATTTTTAATTCAATCTGTCGGTAGCAGCGTGTCTTTGAGATAAGACAAGTTACGCTTTTTTAAAGATGAAAAATAATGAGTTATGTACGCTGCTGAAACCAGCGAGGCCCCCAACCCTAGGTTCGTTTGGGAAGATTTTCGTCTAAAAAAAAAAAAAACCAACAATTCAAGGTCAATTTCAGTTCAGAACGGAGCGGGCGTATCCGTCAGTGTGTATGCTGCCGAAGACAGTGGGACCCCAAAGAACCCTCCCCCCCCTCCCGCAAGGTTCGTTTGGAAAAGCCACCCAGCAAAACGGGCGATGCTTATCTTTAGTAAATACATATTTAGTTAAATGTATTTTTTATTTTTAATCTTATCAGACTCTGAAAGGGTAAAATAATCATTACTGGTCAAAATAGATTTAAAATATAAGCTTTAAAAAAATGCATACCGAATTTGGGGTCCTTCCAAAATCAATGACCCCAAGGTCCACGGCGCATTTGCCCCATACTTTAATCCGGCCCTGTTTATGTAAATCAGTGAATAATAAAAAGGATAACTTTTATTTAACATTTGAGCCTTGGCACTTAAATCGATAAAATAATTTTCGACGCTTCCAAACTTGTTCGAAACCCGAAAGGAAAGCAAATCAATCCTTTTTTAAAACACTTATGGAAAAATTTATAGTTTCACCTCTAATATCAATTTTATCTTTTATGTTGAGCAACAAGTTTATATGTACTCATTCATATTCAAGTATGTGATTATCTTACGTGAAAATGTTCTGGAATTTATTTTGTAAAAATCAGATTAACTCGAACCCGAAGCAATTAGAATCAACCTGATCCACTATCAAAACAATTAGCTCCAATCTGAAACGCAGGTCGGGTCGGGATAGTGTAAAATCAGATTACCTAACAGCTAAAATTATTGCACACCTATTTTCCATGGATGTGAAGAAAATGCCGATGAGCTTTGAAGAATTCTGTTCCATTCTTTAAGAAGTAGAATCTCCAAATCTAATAAAGGCAGCAGAGGCATAGGTGTACATGCAAATCCGTTGTCTTAGTCTAGTGTGTTTCAGACACATGTTCGATCGGTCTCAACCCTTTCCGGCGCGGAGTAAGTCTGTTTGTGAAATGATGGATTGACGCCAGAATTTACAAACAAATTTATTAGAAAATAAAAACTTTCTTATTTTCCGGTAGTTTATAAAAGGAAAACTTAAATTAAATATTCTTGGTGCCATTTGTCAGTTTTGGAATTAAAATGAGATGTCTTTTATAGTGGACACCGCCCGCTGAAGAGTTAAATTAGAATTGCATGCTCACATAGCGAACTTTAGGAGGAATGTCATTGTCGTGAATTAGATAAGGTAATACTGTGCTGATAAAAAGTTTAGGGCCACCAACAAAAACAATAAAACTCTTACTTTATTGAAAATCCTATATCATTTCAAAATTATACATATAAAATTATACAAATTTTGTAATTTTTTTAAAATTTTCAATAGTATGTTTTAAATAATAAGCAAAAATTAATTTCTTGATAATACAATTTGGCGGAAAAAGTTAAGGACCAGTATATATAAAATTTAATGTAAATGATTTGTGCATTAAATTTTAGTCCTTTGTTTGTTTCCCCTGAACACTGATGGCTTTACAAAAGTCACTTTGAGAAGCATTTGGCCAGGTTTTTACATGTGGAAATGGGTATTTGTTTCCCTATTTCCAAAATGGCTGTTTTCAGTTCAACTGTCGAATTTAACTGCTTTCTGTTAGCATAAACCTGATGAGCGAAGATTCCCCATATGTTTTATATGTGATTTATATAGGACGTTTCGCTGGAATGTGTAAAGTTTTGATGTTGTTTGCAGATAACCAATTTGAAGTGGACACAGACTTGCGAACAGAAGCGTTATCTTGAAGCAATGCTAAATTCTGATCCATACGTTCGTCTTTAAGTGGAACAAAATTATTACCAAGAATATCTCGATAGTCAAATGAGTTCATCTTTGTCTTGGCAAAATCCAAACTTGTTTTCCTTTTGCATTAAAGCCTGAACAAATCAGGATTGAGCCACCAACTTGTATACGTTTTGAAAGCAGATATGGCTCACTTGGTAATTCATGTCAGTAATATCTTAAATCATCTGTACCATCAAAAGTGAAAATTTTTTCATTAGTAAAAACCAATTTGCGCCATAAATTGAATTTTAAGACATTGGAAGATGCGAGTTTTAGTCTTGCATCAATGTGGTGCTTTTGTAGTTTTGGCTTGGTTTTTAATTCAGCATAATTCTAGCATTCAGCACTTTTTAACCCAATTCTAACAGTTCTGGACGCTATTGAGAGTTCCCGAGGAGATTTTATAGTAGACGAATGAGCACAATCTTGAGCCACCACTATAATAACGTTTCGTTTATACCGGGTTGAGAGTTTGGATAGACATTCGCTTCTTTTATTCCTAACATAATTTTATTGGATCATAAATAACATTGTGCTCAAGAGTTTTAAATTTATTTATTTTTAGGATAATTTGCCTTTCAGTTAGCGTGCAAGCCTAAAAAGGTTTTATTTTACCATTTTCTTCTTCAGTCAATGATTTCCCGCGAACCACATTCAAAGCAGCAGTTGCATATCCCAAAATTTCAAATCTAGCGACTACTATCCTATAAACATCATCACAGATCAGTCCCGCATAAAATACTACAGCCATGATGTCATGTCATTATGCTAGATTTAAAAGAAGATACTGGTTCTAAACTTATTTCCATTTGTTAATATTACAAGATTTTAACACTTGTAGAAAAAAATACTTTTTAACTTTTACAACTGAATTAAATTCACATACTATATATGATATTTGTGCGCCTAAATTCAAGATATTTAGCTCTTTTTGGAATTTTATTATAAACAACAAAAGTGGTGGTTTTAAACTTTTTTCCAGCACTGTATTATGGCTGTAATGTAAGGGTACAGCTATACTCCACAAAGCCAGTTCATATCATCTCCATATCTGTCGGTCGTCAAATTGCCATTCTTTATATTATAATATGCAAACTCTTACATCTATCAGTACTAATTCCAGTTCAGATCATCAATCAACTTTACTTGTATTTGATCTCAGATTATCTGGAGTATTACTTTTACTTTATTCCAGACTGAATCGAGACTCGTCAGCGAAAATCAGCTGACTGAAATCACTGTGCGTCCAATCTCAATGTTCAACACCCCATCTTATTTGGGCTGCATCGCGTGTGAGATCAAAAGAATCGTGCCATTGGTAGGCCATTACGCTTCTCTGTGTTAGTCTGACTTCCAGTCTCTTGACTATACATGAATCCATGGTAAATCCTGTTATAAAATGTTTAAATTAACTTTTCTAATTTTTTTTTCAACCGTTGCATTTTATGAGCGAAACGATGAAAACAAGAAATTTCTGTGAAACAAAGATTATAGCATTTATATCATCATTCTAGCGAGGCTAACGAAAAAGACAGGCTACTGCGGCGCATTCCGCGTGTCTTTTTTTACAGACCCCTAGAGTGACGTGATGCTTTTTTCGTGCACCTGCATTGGTGCATTCAAACCTCACGTGACTCCAGCGGTCTGTAAAAAAAAGATACGTGGAATGTACCGCGGTAGCCTGTTTTTTTCGTTAGCCTCGCATTCTAGTACCTGACGTCACGAACGCTGATTTGTCTTTGAAGATTTCTTCTCCTGATTTTTTTCTACACTCTATTACTATTTCGATTTACTTAATTATCAATAGATTTATCAACTAATTTCTTCAAAACGATGCGTCAATAAGTGAAAAAAAAGTAATTCATCTCATGAAATATTTTCCCCACTTATTCTACTTCATTATTTTCTTTGTAAAAAACTTAGCACTTGCTATTGTTCTATGCTATGCCTCAATAATATTCATTGATAAGTTTCAAATTTGTGAATCAAATAAAAATTGCTTGTCTTCTTCTGACGACTCATATTAATATGAATTTGTCAGCGCAAGATTGTAGCTGTTAAACAAATTCTTTTGAAACATCGTGTCGTATACTTTCTGGACTTATTACAAAGTTTTGCTTTGTAGGTAAACAATTATTACAGTGTTGGGTTATAGTGTTGTTATATTAATCGTATTAAGGAACGACTCCTTTAACTATGAAGTACATAACTACTAAGCTTTCGTTTTTATAAATCAAATAAACTTACTTTGAACCAGAAATATTACTTAATAAACGAAATCAAATAAATATCATATAGAAATAAGAAACAATTTATTAACTGAATTTTCTGATTTATTTGACTTGCAAAATATCAGAAGGTTTTGAGCTGTGAAGATATCTCACTCTAAGTCAAACTTGAATTGTCGTTCATGTCTTTCTTAATGATGACTATAATGTAATGATATTTTCGATAAACGATTTTCAATTATAACGATAAAAGTTCAATAGAATTATTTTACATCCTTTGAAATGCCATGACATGCTGAAATTTCACTATAATTTGATCCGTGACACCCTATGCACTATCAGATACCTTCTGAATTTTGAAGTGTTTAACCCTTTAACTCGGTGTTGTTTGCACTTCTTAGTGGTCATTTCATAGCTGCCAACACTTCGATTTTTTTTCAGGTCAAATGTGCTTTGAACTAGAAAATTTATTTAATAAATTTCGCCTTGTTTCTATCTACTACTTATTTTATTTTATTTATCAAGTAACATTTCTTGTTTAAAGTAAGTTTATTTGACCTGAACGGAAAACGAAAGGTTAGTAATTATGTACCTTATATTTTTCAGCAAATAAGTAGATTGCGACATTTTTTTAATATTTAAATTATTTGCCGTGACATACATATTTTCACCCTTCACCTTCACAGTTCTGATCATCAGTTCAGATACACCCTGTATATACATTATACATACAGGGTGACAATTATTTAACTATATGAAATAAAACGTAAATTATTCAAAAACTACTGAGTACAGAAACTTTATTCAACATGTAAACGTCACTACAGATATTCGGATTTAGGTTATGACATGTTCAATATGGCTGCCATCATTGCCTATGATGTGGCGCAGACGAATAGTGAAATTCTGCATGACCCGCTGAAGTGTTGGAACATCGATGCTGTCGATGACCTCCCGAATGGAAGTTTTCAGCTCAGCAATGTCTTTGGGGTTATTTCTGTACACATTGTCTTTAATGTTGCCCCACAAAAATGAGTCACATGTGTTAAGATCCGGAGAATATGGCAGCCAAGCGAGTCCCATTCCAGTGGCCTCTGGGTAGCCCAGAGCCAGAATGCGGTCCCCAAAGTGCTCCTCCAGGACATCAAAAACTTTCTTTGTCCGATGGGGTCGAACTCCGTCTTGCATGAACCACATCTTGTCGAAATCAGGGTCACTTTGGAGAAGGTGGATGAAACCATTTTCCAAAACATTCACGTATCGTTCAGTAGTCACCGTGCCGTCAACGAATATCGGACCAATTATTCCGTGACTGGACATTGGACACCACACTGTCACCCGTTGAGGGTGGAGAGACTCCTCGATTGCGAAATGCGGATTCTCAGTGCCCCAAACGCGCCGAAATGGCCGACAACAATAAGTTGCGTACGCATGCGCATACTAATTCCCATCATGTCCTGCGGCCAACCACGAAGTTTGAACTTCGTCGTGCAAACGGTTAAGAAGTTATGACGGTTTAATTTCATATAGTTAAATAATTGCCACCCTGTAGATGATGTAATTAATTTGGTCCCTCCCTATCCCGTCGAAGAAACTGCGCCATCTATCTGACACAGTGTTCAATTCAGGAGGCGGCCCGTGAGGGACATCCCCCCCCCGGAAGATTTGAGATTTAGTGTTTTCGATGGTTGAAAAGTGAAATTCCCCCCTCCCCCTTCGGAACTCTATAATGTCACCGCCGGAGCCACACCCCCAGGGGATACCTTTTTAAGTATTCACAGGCTTCGCAACCCCGGGAACCTGAGCCATCTTTCGATTTTGGTTGCAGATATTTTTTAGAATGACACTTTCATTTTCAGAACCGGTTTTGAAAATGAAAGTAACTTTATTAAAAGTATCTGCGACCAAAATCAAAAAAGTTACCAAGGTGCGCTGTAGAGACGGACCTCGGCTATCCAATGCAAAAAAAATATTTAAAAATGTCGAAATGCAAACGAGATATTAGAAAAATCCCTCCCCATAGGATTAGCATTAGCTCGTGAGTGTCTTCGCCGGCAGGGACAGGATCCTTAAGGGTGGAGACTGGCATAGGAGTGTCTTGTGACCGTATAGGCCCTGGTTAGCACTGTTGTATGGATGTGCTTCCCCTTATTGGACTTGTTAGTGGGTGGCGCGGCCGGGGTCTGAATTGTATTTTTTTCAAGTATGGATGGAAAAACTTCACTTCCGTCTATATCGCTCCCATGTGGAGAGCAACAAACTATACAGAAAGATTCATTCACACGTTTTTTCATAATTAAACGTACTGACAGTATTTCAGATAGTTCATTTAAAAGAATTTTACCGTTTCTTATTGGTAAAACATTCCAGTCAGTTTTTGGAGATAGCTATTCTCTGAAAAAAATGCAGTCTGGAGATTTGTTGTTGGAGGTCTCTTCAGCCAAGCACTCGCAACTTCTCTTGAATTGCACAACAATAGGCTCCTTTTCTGTTTTTGTCCAAGCACATAAAACTAAATACAACCCATGGTGTCATATCTGAACCAGAACTTCTATTCTCTACAAAGGAAGAACTTCTAGGAAACTTAAAAGATCAAAATGTCATAGATGCACGTCGTATCACAATCCGTTGAAATGGGCAAGTGCTTCCTACAAAGCACATTATTCTCATTTTCAATAGCCCGAATATACCAACCAGAATTAAAGCAGCCTACTTAAGCTGTCCTTTCCGACCTTATATCCCTAACCCCCTCCGTTGCTTTAAATGCCAGCGATATGGCTATACAAACACTGCCTGTCGTGGCCCTGTTACCTGTGCACGTTGTGAGAAGCCGGCCACGACAGTAAATCTTGCAGTAATTCTGAACGCTGTGTAAATTGTAAGATTGACCATACAGCCTACTCTCGCTCTTGTCCAAATTGGATTCGTGAAAAAGAAATCCTCTCTGTTAAAATTACCCAAAAAACTTTCGTACCCAGAAGCTCTCAAACTTGTCGAATCCAGAACTCCATCTGACGGAGTTTTTTACTCCAGTTTACTTAAGCAGCAATCAAAATCTGTAAGGCACATTAGCACCCAGACTGAAACTTAATTTCCCCCAAGTAATTCACCTATGACACCATCTTCCAGCACTTCAAAGAAAAAAAACCCGTGATGTCTTCTCTGCTACTACTGGAAAACTTGCACCAAAAATAGAACTTTGGTCTCCATCTTCTGAACCTGTTAAAATAGAGTACCTAACTAGTCAATTGCAGAAATCTTCAAGTCAAATAAAAAAGTCAACCAAACATAAGACTTAAAAAACCCCTATTTCATCTGCACTTAATTCGCAAAACCCTGATACTAGTCAAACTGTGAAACCGAGCCAAAAAACTTGCGTACAGAGAGATAGAAAGGCAATTCGGGGCTCTTCCCAGCGGCATACTGTGAAGAAAAAAGCAGGAAATCATCTCTTAGTCCATTTTTTAATATAAAGGATCCGAAACAGCTGCAAAATTATGTTGAAGAGGCTATGGAGTCGGAATCTTATGACTCGAGTGCAGATGACAATAATACTGTCTTTGAAGAGTTTGTGCCTAAATAATTATGCATTGTTTTTAAATTCTGTTATTTTTAAACTCATCTTGTATTCAACATCTTATACTTTATTCATTTTTTAACAATTATTACTTTACTTTACAACTTTTACAGATGATTTTAATTATAACAATTTTGTGTCTTTTAACTATTGTCTTTTGGCTTTTAAAATGATTTTAATTATCTATATCATTATTGCTTCTATTTAATTAAGTTGTTTTTACCATCCTATTAATTATTTTTACCCTAATTTTTTGTTTTGTTTTCGACTTTGCCTTGGCGCAGCATGTCTCTAAAGGGATTTTGTGCCATTAAAATTCGTTCAACCAACCAGCCGCCGGAGCCACAGAAATCCTTCCCGGATAAAAGTGTCTGAATTCAACACTGATCGGGCAAATTCTGGCGCCGCCCCTGGTCAAGAGAGACAGTTATACCCAGATAGCATGAACATTTGCAGCAAGTTTGATTTTTTCTGACTTTATCTTGCCGTGACAGATTTGAATTGAGAAATTCGCAGCAAATTTCCCGCAAGGTATACCATACCCCACTTGCATGTGTAGTTTGTTGTGAAACTGATGCATGGCTCGCAGCGTTCCTAAAATTTTCGCACTTCTTACCACAATTTTTAAATGATAATATTTATTGTAGAATTCTATTGTAGATGCTAAAGGAATCTGACACGAAGGTTTTTGATTTAAAATATCGGTAGCAAAGTATGAAAATTTTAGGAATGCTGCGAGCCCTGCTGATGGCAAGACTGTCTTCAATTCACGAAAGTGACGAAAGCAAAAAAATCCCTCTATTGAGACAATAAGCACATACACAGAAATTGCAGAAATTTTATTCATTTGGCACCGCTTTTTGTAAACGATATACTTATCAAATACCAAAACAGGCTCGTATTGAAAAGTACAAATATTACCCTAACTTTTTATGGTGGGTGATGAAAACGATGCATGCACCTTATGACGGTATGTTCGCATCAATAGACCTGAACAGGTCTATGGACCCGAAGGGGTTAAGCTTATCGTGTAACAGTTGTTAACAGATAGCGGGGCGTGGAAGGATTACTACTCTGCATTTGCAGTATTTTTGATTACTTGTTTGCCGTTAATTTGCAATAAATTTGATTCAACATGAATTTAACTTGTACGACAAGTTAGCTGCAAGTTCAAAGTGTGGTGACTTTGGCGTTTGCATTAGCTTGCTGCAGTCTTGTTATGAACTCCCAGTCTTGTCATGCTGAGCTTTCTGCAACTTTGCAGGTTTTCAAAGCAATACTGCTGCAGATTTTCTGCAAATTAAAAATGCTATCTTGGTAGTATAGAGTCTATAAGATATAATGTAGCAACCGGCTATTGCTAAGTGCTAAAAAATTGAATGTCATAAATGTTAAACAATGCTGAAAGATAAATGTCGATTGCAGCGGCATCAAGTAGCTTTTCACCGGCCGAAACGATTTATCAATCGAATCTTTATACAGTATTTAATTTTGAACTACCAGAGGTCGCTCCGATCGCCATTTATCGACCAACGTTTATGGGATTAAATTTTTTAGCAATTTTTGGCTGGTCGATTGCCACACTATATCTTCGAGGTGCTCTAGCATTAATATTTCAACCAAACATCTGATATGGACTTGCATTCCTAAATTATTGCTTTTAGTGAAATTTTAATATTTAGTGCATCACAAACCTACACTAGTTTTTCATTGTTACTGAAACATACATTAAAAGATTTCATTTAATGTAACTTCTATTTATACCTTAAGGATGTGACACATTTTGAAATTTTAATCGCAGTAGCCGGTCTGTTTTATAAGTAACCCAAAGCTGACTATTGATAAATATTGACAAACCCTTTTTCTACATAACGATGTATTGCAACAATCTTAATTTTTAATATTAATTGAGAAATTTAGGTTTAAAGATGCCACAAAGTTGCCCCATCGGGTGGGGTTACTTTGTGATAGATGTTTTTTTTGCCTTGAAATATAAAAGAAAGAATTCGTGAATTATTTCTATTCTGAAAACTATGTTGTAAACAATTTAAGCTGCGAAAATGATATTTACATATCATTGATTTGTCCCATTGATCCACCTCCGCTTCGTTGCAAAGAATCGAATAGCATTTTGCAGTTTCCTTAAATGCATCACACTTTTAATCATAATGACGCTTTCATAATAATTCATATACATATTTTCTCTTAAAATAAAGCAGATCTCCTATTTAATTCGATATTTCGAATTTCAAAAATAAAAAATAGTGTGTTAGAATTTTTTGGAAGTCATACAGAACAAAAGAACTGCACAATATAATGACTATTAACTATTAAGAAGAAAAGATAACGAGGCAGACAATGAAATTATATAAAATGAGGAAACATTCAACAAGAAATACAATTCTGTTTTACGTTTTAGGAAATAACAGTCTACAAAATATACGAAATGAAAAAAAATGTTGAATTATATTTTTCGTTTTCCAATCGAGCCAAAAGCAGATAAAGCTCCAAATTGGTTTTACCAAAACCCCTAATCCCGTATTGCACACGGTTTTTTCTAACATCCGTGCCCTTGAAGAGGAATGAATGGTTGCGGAATAAAATCCCTCTTTTCTGTCGATCAGGACAATTCTGAGAATGTGCCGTATCCCGTCTGAAACGTATTCAGAACTTTGCCTAATGCAAAAAATTAAGAGACGACTCCGAGGCCTTTCTGGAACATTGCGGTTCTGTCTTTGTTCTTTTCTTTCCGGTACCAAATGTCTCCCCTTTGCTTTCGCTAGAAGCAGTAGCCACGTCGCTAACTAGACGTCGTAACTACGTTGCTTCCTCTGGGTTTTTGGACATCAGTAGCACTAATGCTTCAGTCCGGCAGGACATTCAACTTTTTGGGTCTCTAGTAACCTGACTTTTTGTTATTTATCCCCTCTTCTTGTCCAAGAACACATTTCCCACGTGTTCTGTCATCGATCCCAAGTTTTCTTCGAGGACTGTTTTTGGAAACCGTTCTAAAACTTTGTTTCTACTTGGTGAATAGATTCCGATCGTCCGAAATCCCGATTTTAGCGTGTTCTTGATAAGAGCTCTTTTAGAACACGCGGAAATGCGTCCTTTTGTACGTTTGTGAATCTACTACCAGAGGTAGTTTTTTTCCCCAACTTGACAACATTCCTCTTCGGTGGGATTTTAACACGTTCACGCCGGCGCGGTGGGTCACACTCGACTGTCTCAGAGCTGGCAAGTCTCCGACCTTTTGGATACCAGTATTTTAACACAGAAAATGGTGTTTTATTTAATTAGAACAATTGGGCGATTTAAAGGAACAACCTTTTGTCTAAAATAATAGTGGTGTGCAAAAAGCCGGAGACTTGACAACTCTGAGACAGTCGAGTGTGACCCACCGCGCCGGCGTGAAGGTGTTAAAGAATGGAAAAGGGCCACATCAAGGAGCATCATGCAAGAGATAGTCGAATTTGGAGGAAATGCGTAAATAACAACTTAATGTTATTTTACTCACAAAGACATAGCAATTCTAGACCTATATGCGAGCGTAACTTGTCCCCAATGATTGCCTTTGGATTATCTTGCCTTCTCATAGTGTTTCAAGACTATCTTAATAATGAAAATAAAAAATATATATTTAATTTTTAAACGGTAACCTTTACGAGAGAGTCGATGTGTCATAAAGTAGCCCAATCAAGTGTCTATATTTTGATTACGTTGTTATATCCCAGATAAATATCGCTTGAAAAATATTATATTGCTCCACAGTTTAACCGACATATAACCCAGATAGCAAGAACATTAGCAGCAAGTTTGGTTTTTTCTGACATTATCTTACCATGACAAATTTGAATTGAGAAATTCGTAGCAAATTTTCCGCAAGGTATACCATCCCCTACTTGCATGAATAGTTTGTTGTGAAACATATGGCAAGACTGTCTTTAATTCACGAAAGTGACGAGAGCAAAAAATCCCTCTGTTGACAGAATAGACGATCAGCATATACGCAAAAATTGCGAAATTTTATTCGGTTCGCACCGCTTTTTCTAAACGCTATACTTGTCAAATACCAAAAAAGGCTCGTATTAAGAAGTACAAACGTTACCACAACTTGTTAATGGTGATGAAAACGGTGCATGTTCCTTCTGACGGTATGTTTGCATCCAGTGTTGCCAGATGGGCTACTGTTTTTTAATTCAGATTCTTGATTGGCACCACTTCTTTGAAATGGTAAAATGCGACTTACTTAATGACATATTAATTAAGGCGAAAACAAAGGGAATTTTTTCGTTTAAAAAAAGTGGTGCCAGTCAAGAAATCTGAATTAAAAAAAATAGCCCACTGGCAACACTGTTCGCATCAACAGACTTGATCAGGTCTATGGACCCCTACGAAGGGGTTAAACTTATAGTCTGGCAGTTGTAAACAGATAGTGGGGCGTGGAAAGATTACTACATTGCAGTATTTTTGATTACTTGTTTGCCGTTAATTTGCAATAAAATTGATACAGCATGAATTTAACTTGCACAACAAGTTAGCAGCAAGTTCAAAGCCTGGTGACTTCGGCGTTTGCGTTATCTTGCTGCAGTGTTGTTATGAACTTTCAGTCTTGTCATGCTGAGCTTGCTGCAACTTTACAGGTTTTCAAAGCAAGACTGCTGCAAATTTTCTGAAAATTAAAAATGCTATCTGGGAAAGTGGACCAGGAGTACTACAGAAATAGCAATTTTAATTTTCAGAAAATTTGCAGCAGTCTTGCTTTGCAAACCTGCAAAGTTGCAGCAAGTTCAGCATGACAAGACTGAAAGTTCATACCAAGACTGCAACAAGATAACGCAAACGCCGAAGTCACCATACTTTGAATTTGCACCTAACTTGTCGTGCTAGCTAAATTCTTGCTGTATCAAACTTATTGCAAATTAACGGCAAACAAGTAGAAAATTTAGGTATGTCATGACTAAAGTACTGCAAATCCTTTGCAAGCTAGTAGAAAATTTAGCTTTGTCTTGCGAAAAATACTGCAAATTTATTGCAAAGTAGTAATCTTGTCATGCCATACTATCTGTTTACAACTGTCACACTATAGTGTAACTGACCTGAAGAGGTTAAACTTACATATAAGTTTAACCCTTTCAAGTCTATTGACGCATACTCACCGTCAGGTGGTGCACGCATCGTTTATATCACCACTGACAAATAAAGCAATATTTGTACTGTTAAATGCCAGTCTTTTTTGTATTTGAAAAGTATAGCGTTTTAAAAAAGTGGTGCCAACCGAACAAAATTTGTGTAAGCGATGCAGTCTCGAAAGCGTTAAAAATCATAGACTCGAATAGGGTTAAAGGCAAAAACAAATAAATAAATAAATAAATCTTGCCTTTGAGTAGCATCCAATTTCTAGAATTTCTGTGCGCATGTGCGGTTTGTCTATTCTCTCAATAGAGGGATTTTTTCTTTCGTGAATTAAAGACAGTCTTGCATCAGTTTCACAACAAACTACTCATGCAAGTGGGTGAAGGTATATCTTGCGGGAGATTTGCTGCGAATTTGTCATGGCAAGATAACATCAGAAAAAAAAAATCAAACTTGCTGCTAATGTGCCTGCTATCTAGGTAGGAGGTGGCACTGCTGTTTGCTTTCCTGCCATCGCGGACAGGGCGTGAATTCAAAATACGAAAACTAGACCATGTGTCACAAAGTAATTTTACAGCAAGTCTGACGGTATTATTCCAGATAATCCATTTTTTCTTTAAGGGGACAAGGGAACTTCAAACTCATTTTTTTACTTATATTTTAAATTGCACTTTAAATACTATTCATGGGCACACTATATTAATTATGGCATACATTTACCACACAAGAAATAAAAAAAAATTTGCAGAAAAATGAATTTTCCTAAAAAGCGTTATGAAGAACTTTTCAAAATGCCCCATGCGCATTCGATATCAATCAAAATACCCAATATTTTTTATGCCAGTTTGGTTTACACATACAAATTAAACTGTGCATGGAATTATAAATATTGGAATATAAAGGTAAAAAAAATAAAATTTTAAGCATTTTTTCATCATATTTCTGCATTTAACTACCTTCAACTTTTCCAATTATATTTAGTTAAAAAAACTATGCACAGTTTTATTTGTATATGTAAACCAAACTGGCATAGAATATATTGGAGATTTTAATTGACATGGAATGCGCATGCGGCATTTTGAAAAACTCTTCATAAAGCTTAAATATTCAGGAAAATTCCTTATTTTTCTCTCCCTCCCCCCATTTTTTTTTGCATTTCTTACCGGATAAATATATGCATAATTCATATAGTATGCCCTTGAATAGTATTTAACGTTCAATTTAAAAAAAAATAAAAATATGAGTTTTGAAGGTCCCTTGTCCCCTTAATCCATTGAACAAACTACATGATATCATCAGTCATATTCCAAATATTGTAAATATGGAAGGTAAAAATTCTGATGAACTAAATATATACAGAAAAGAATGTAGCGTGTCTTAAGTGTCCTAAGATAAAGAGATTTTTTTTATGTATCTATAGCTTTACAAAATGTAAAACTTTTGATGATTAAATGAATATTTAAAGCGTTATGAAGAACTTTTCAAAATGCCCCATGCGCATTCGATATCAATCAAAATCCCCAATATTTTTTATGCCAGTTTGGTTTACACATACAAATTAAACTGTGCATGGAATTTTATATATTTGAATATAAAGGTAAAAAAAAAATATTTTCTAAATTTTATGAAATTTTCATTTTTTTATCATATTTCTGCACTTGACTATCTTTAACTTTTCCAATTATATTTAGTTAAAGAAAATATGCACAGTTTTATTTGTATATGTAAACCAAGCTGCCATAAAAAATATTGGAGATTTTAATTGACATGGAATGCGCATGGGGCATTTTGAAAAAATCATCATAAAGTTTAAATATTCAGGAAAATTCCTTATTAGGCACAGATGTCATATACATTGGCGGGATTCATTTCTGACGTCAATTTGGCGAAAACGTCAACAGTATAAACAACAACATCCGGGTTACCATATCAAGCAAAATAACGAGACTTTGGCACTAGTTAAGTACCCGTTGCGTATATAATATTGGCGTCAGAAAAAAAACGCGCCAATATCTATACAACAATATCAACCATACAACAATACAGGGCTCCCAAATGGTCCGCCAACTGAATACCAATATTTTTTTAGAAAAATTTTCTTTTTAGATTTTTCTTACAAACCGCCCCGGAACCACCTTTGAAAGTTAATTCTAGCGCAAACCTACCATAAAATCTTTTGTTAAAATTTATTGGTATTCAGTTGGCGGACCATTTGGGAGCCCTGCAATATCAACAATAACGCGCCAGTATATGACATCTGTGCCCCTTATTTTTCACCCCAACCCCATTTTTTTTTTGTTTCATTTCTTGCCGGATAAATATATGCATAATTTATATAGTATTGAATAGTATTTAAAGTGCAAATAATAAAAATAATGAAAAAAATGAGTTTTGAAGGTCCCTTGTTCCCTTAATCCATCGGACAAACTTCATGATACCATCAGTCATGTTCCAAGTATTGTAAATATGGAAGTTGAAAAGTCTGATGAACTAAATACATATACAGAAAAAAATGTAGCGTGTATTAACCCTTAATTGCATGAATTATTCTTTTAGAACTGTGTTTTTTATTTTTATATTAATGATTAGACACCAGAAATCTTAAGATAGATTTTTAACTTTATTTAGTAGCATATTTTTGTAATTTTTAGAGGATTAATATTTCTATATAAATATAGTGGTTGTAAGAACTTAATTTATGTATTAAAAATTATATAAAAAGGTGATGGAAATTTACATCACTATGCAATTAAGGGTTAAGTGACTTATAGACAGAGTTGCCAAATCTTCGTCTTTATGCATACTATTATTATCTTACAGAAAATGCTGTTCTTTGAAACCGCCCAAATGTTTCAATTAAATAAAATAACATTTTCTGTATTAAAATACTGGTATTCAAAAAGCCGGAGACTTTGCAGTCCTGCCTAAGATAAAGAGTTTTTTGTTTATGTATCTATAGATTTACTAAATATAATAATTTTCTCAGTAGACTATCGACCCTGTAAGACCTCTGCTTTCTATTTCAAATCCAGAGGAGAGACTATTGGTGATGCAAAACTCATGGGAAGTTATTTGTGCATTTATGTCACAGAAAATTACAAAATTTTGTTTTTAAATACTATTGGGTCGATCGGAAAGTCGTGTCGTGTTGGGAAAATCAATTTGTACCGGAAAACTCTACAATTTAACTATTAGAGATTGATTCCGATATCTAATGTCTAATAATTATCGGGCAGAATTTTCCGGTGCGAATTGATTTTCCAAACATGACACGACTTTCCGATCGACCCAGTATTTTCAAGACCTCAGTTACGAGGAATAACAGAAATCGTTACATCACAAAATTTGGTATTATTACTAACATAAAATTCGTATGATCAAGTGGCATGCTAGAAATAAGATACATTAACTATTGCTTTTACAAGATTTTAATGATTTATTCTTTTATAAAGTACAATTAGAAATCAGTAGTTAATAAATTGGCAATTTATGTTGCTTCAAAACATCATTAAGGGCTTTCTTGCCTTCATTTTCCAATGCACTGATTATTGTTCCTCTTGAACTTTGTGCAGCCTTATTCGCAATAATTTTTAGTAGCCAGTTAAGCAAAAATGATCCTCCACTGATTTTACTAACTCCGTATTTTCCTAAATTGGTCACACTGAGTGAATTAACTCTGGCATTTCCGTCAATACTTGTAATATCAATCTTTACGGATACAATATCTACAGTAACAAGAGCATCACCTGGAAAACAGATGAAAAGAACTTCTTAAAAAACATACAAACAAAAAATACATACAGATGCAAGTAGGATGAAAATGTCATTCATAGTATTAAGAACTCAAATCTGCAAAAAAATGTTGATCATCTTGAGAAAAATAATTATTCTTTGATTTGAAAATCAGTCCACATTTCAAAGATTAATTTATAGGAAACAAACACAATATAAATGGTTGGAAATTGAAACTGAGGTGATTATGTTTATAATTTACCAATATTTGCAAACTTTTAAAAACATAATAAAAGGGGTACATCGATCATTATATTGAGGGCTAGCATTGCCAGTATAAAAGTTTTTGGAAATTTTGAATCAAACAGATACTGATGTAGTAACAGCAAGGAAAACGGAAAAAGTTATACTTTGTAGGGAAAAATAGGTGAATCATGCATGGAAAGCCTATTATGAGGTTGCATGATAAACAACCCGAAGTAAATTGTGCATATTTTACTTCTTTTCGTCTTTCGCATACAAACCTAATAAGAAGTTAAATATTTCCGTGTTAAATATTATAACAGAGTAATAAAGTAGTGTTGTTTTCTTTTAGAATATTCAGTTTGAAAATACGCCTTTCACAATTTTTTCTTTGTGCTGCTCTTGGATCTGAATAAAAATTTAACCAAAAACTTTTTTTTTTATAGTTTATTTTGCAAGTAAGGTGTTCGGAATTTAAATTATCAGAAACAAGAACATAAAATCATGCATGAGGCATAGATTATGAAACATTTTCAGGCGCTATCAGAATATTATAAAGAAATTTCATTTTTTATTACATGCAATGAAATGAGACAGACTTATGACCCGAGTGACCCACTTCATAATTTCAAGTGACCCACTTGAATTTCAGAAAGAAAGTATAATATATAAAAAGAAATTATAAAACATAAATATACACTTGACGAATACATAAAAAAATAAATTGGAAAAAAAATAACAATAGTATTTTTATTTGATTACAAAATTGCATTAACGAACATGCATAATAAATGCAGTGACTGGACGAACGAAGGCAGTGTCCAATGGCTGTCTTTGACGCGCTCACCCCGCTTTCGCCTTTTGTCCAATCAAAAGTCAGCTTGAGCTACTATGTTAATTTGGCAGTTAGTCTCCTCTTTAGAGACAAAATAAGATGATTATGATCTTTACACGATATCAACATGTTGGTTCCTATGAAGTTTTCAACTCAAAATTCAACTTCAAAATTGTCTTTGGAATTTTGTCCGTATTTGGTTCAACTTATAAATCTGAGCAAATATTTTAACATATGAAATTTATTTCAAGTAAGAACAGGAGTAATTTTAACTACCAAAAATTCAGTAACTGTTTGGCACAATAATCCAGTCTTGAATGAATTGATTTCAGAAATTCAGCATCAGGAGAGCAATTGATATCGAAGAGAAGAGTAAAATTCATTCAGTTATGTTTCTTTTTATTATAATTATAATTTTTATGTTTCAAGTTTAAAAATGAAAGTACCAGTGACCCGAAACGTCTTTTTAATACACACATATTAGTTGATTGTGACCCGCAGCCAAAAAAAATTGCCGACCCCTGTAGCTACAACTTCCATAATATTTAGAAAACCTGTTGTAGTACACCTCAGTGATCCTTTTAAATTTTATTATGTTTGAAGTATTATAATACCATTTAAATGCCCCGCAAACGATTTTCCCCATAGATCATAATAAAGTGGAATTATTTTGTGCGTCCCTGTAAGCGAACTATAAGTGCTACTTATTCTATACTGCTGGAAATACAATTTGAAAAAAACCTCAGTGAATCATACAAATAGCATTATGTTTGATATATCGTTAGCATCAATAAAATGAATTGCAATCGATTTCCCCTATATGACAATATGTAACGGAATTATTTGTGTATCCCTGTAAATGACCTATTAATAGTGTAGGCCGGGGCTAATTGGCCTAGTCGCCATATTTTTAAAACTTTCCGTTAGATGGCATTGTCAGTCCAGCCAAGTATGCGTTGCTTCGCTTTACTCCTCCAACATCAGTGCCATTGAAGTTGGAGCGTCCATTAAAGAACCATCGAGAATTTTCAAAATTTTTCTAAGGTGAGTAAATTTCCTCTCTTATAAATAATCGTTTTTTTTATTTGTTTGTAGATTACCTTTTAGATTTTGATATATAGTATTCAGAAAAATAATTCTTCGTTGTTATTGTAGGGCATGTTAATTTATTGAAATGCTTTCAGAATAATTCCTTACAGTCATGAAAAATAAAAAATCTCTGCCGGCTCGGCCTACAGGCACAGGTAGATTTCGAAGTTCAGTGCTAATTTCAACAATAAAAACTAAATCACGATTAAAGATAAACCCACTTTAACAATTTTATCTGACCACTTTTGACGAGTTTTTATTTCATTTTTATATAAGAGCTGGTTTTATCAGAATCATGTTAAGGCGGAATTCATAAAAATACTTTTCCATGCTCAACAACTCGAAATTTTCTGGCATGTTTTCAGATCCATTTTTAAAAGAAAAAATATGAAACTTGCTGACGTGATTTTTGAAGAGATTTATAAGCGGACTGCGTTTTTTTTTTTTTTTAGATCAATTAATTAAAACTTGATTTATAAAGAATTATTTTCTCAGTAGGATAATATTTTACGTTTCCAACACAATTGCCTCGAGAAAACCGGTTCAAAATGCCCACTTTGACATCGTTTTTTGAAATATAATCTGCGTCTATCAAAAAATCGACTTTTGACGTACATTATATAGTTTCTGAATAATAGAATCTGCCAATTGGATGCGTTTGAGAGCAAAAATGAATTTAAAAATGAGTCAGAAAATAAGCAGTATGGATTTGAATACATCCTTTAATACGACGATTTTTTTCTTCAACCGCTACGTATTTTTGAATTGTTTTTGCTGTAAGAATTGGTCCTATCAAAAACTCGTCAATATAAATATTGTACGATAAGAAGATATATAATAAATTCATGCGGACTTTATATCTTGTGAATTGACGAACTTAGAGATTTTTTTCTACTTCAACACCCCCTTTGTGTTTTCGTTTTTAATTTTTTTTGCGGTACGAATTGGTTCTATCAAAAACTTGTATATAAAAGTTGTAGAGAATATGAAGAAGATTTATAATAAATTTAATTGGATTTGATATCTTGAGAATTGACGAAGTTATGATTTTTTTTCTCCCTAAAACCCTATTTTTTGCGTCTCTTGAGACCATTTTTAATTTTATCAAAAATCTGTGATGCATAAACTTTTGGCCCTATGTTTAGAAGTAATAAAAATTTTAAACTGATTTGATATATACAAAAATTACGAAGTTATGGGGCTTTTTCGGTTTTCACAAACCCCCTCCCTATTTCTAGTTCCTTGGTCTGATTTTGCCCATTAACGAACTTGACCGAGATTTTATGCCCCTTGATTTTATGTATCAGTTTGGAAGAGATTCGTGCAGAATTACGGAAGTTATCGTGTCCATAAAAAAGTGATATATATATATGTAAGAATGAAAATGATATCGAGTTAAGCAATTAATTCTATTTATATCTATAATTTTTTTTTTTTTTTTTTTTTTTTTTTTTTTTTTTTTAACTTTAGTCTTTTTTTTTTTTTGAATTTACAATTTTGCATTTTTATAATTTTATGGTATGTTTTAGTTTTAACGTTGTATAGCAGATTTTCTTTAGGCTATATTGTGTTTTCGTTCGCAGGAAATAAAAATTAAGATTTGGTAAAATTTTGAACATTTCTTAAACTTCTACACTATCAGAACATTAAACGGTGACGCGGGTTAACTTATTCCATAATCGGGGCAGACTGGCCCAAGCGACTTGATGTCAATTTGAGCTTCTAAATTAATACTTAAAGTTAATATTTTTAAATTTTACTATTGTGAGGTCTTCCTGAAAATACATTGATAGTGGTACAATAGAACGAAATTTAAAATGTTGAATTGTATTTTTTTTTTAATTATTAGAAGAAAAAGCGGACCAACTAGCCCCGGTCTAACACCCCCTCCCCCCTATCAGATACTTTATTTTCAAAACGGAAGTAATAGTAAGTATAGTAAACTTCAATAAAATATAAAAATTACATGGCAATCCCAGTATGTTTACGACAATTAGAGAACGGCCGGTCAAACCGAGTTCACAAACAGGTTTCATTTATGCTGAAAAGTGCTAAAAACTGTTTAATAACTACACTGGTCAGCAAATTTGAACTTTTGCTCCGTCCTAAAACAGAAATTAGTTGTTTTTTTATGTGTTTTTTTGTGCTGATTCCGAATCTAGTTTTAGATTTACTCCAGCACGTCAAGTTTGAGAGATATTTGCATATTTCAATTTATGCAAATTTAGTAAATTTTATACAATTATTTGCAAATTTAAGGTATAAAGCAATATCAGACAGGGTTTTTTGTTTTATGTTATGATTAATACCTAATTTACTTCACAAAAACGTTGTTTCTGAGATCATACTGACATGTGACTGTGAAATATTGTACCTAATTTGCATATTTTTCATGTTTTTCTAATTATGTTTCTTGACGTTCAAATATTTCTGCCGCACGAGCACGCTAATATGTTTCTAAACCAGTTTTTTGAGCTGATTTCAAATCTTGTATCTGTTTCCTTCTATCACGTATAGTTTTTAAAAAAAGTAAAATTTTAATTTTTGGCAAAAAAAAAAAAAAAAAAAAAAAAAGGCCAGAAATAGCTTTTTATGATACTTTGTATGATAAACTTCAACTAGTTAGGATAGACTCTACTACTTATTTTTTTTTTCGATTATATAAATTTTAGTTTATGTGTCTGATATGAATCTGACCCTGTTCACATTCTTGTCAATGAATTACACACCCCTAAAAAGCATCTTATATGAAACCGTGCAAAAGTAGAAATTCATCTTACTCAAAAACTAGACATGACGAAAAAAACAGACTGCAGATTTGAAATCAGCATAAAAATCTATAGTCTAGAAAAACATTACGCCAATTCTGTGGCAACTATTTTAAAGTTGATAGTGATGTAAAGATTACACCATTGAAAAATATGCAAGTTTGGCTTAATAACTGATAAATAAATGTTAAGAATATGCAAATCGTGACATTTATCTGAAGCAAATAGTCAAGTAGTTCAATTAGAAAACGTTATTAGATGTGACATATATTGTATATAAAATTTGCATAAAATAGCACAAAAGCTTAAATTTGCATAAATTTAAATATGCAAATTTCTCAAAACCTGGACCACCTAGAGATAAACGGAAAGCATATTCAGAATCAGCGCCTAAAACTGATCTAGAATCAACTAATTTTAGCTCTAGGACAAAACCACTGTTGTCCAGTGCTATTATAAATAATTTTTCAATGCTTATAGATGTCACATGAGGTTGGTTTTGTAATCTACAAAGTTTCGTAATAATTGTAAAATATTTAAAAAGTCAACATTATTGGTTCTTATTAATCACCCCTTTTTAAATTTATTTTAAGCGCAAAATATGTTTTCCATCCTTTTAAAAATAATCCATGCACGAAAGAGTTATAACATAAGGATATAACTTCTTCGCATCTGTTTTCAATCGTGCTTATTTTTTTAGCTATCCTAATCAGCCTAATCATAGGTTACTAAACCGTCTGTTACGCGCTGTTTACATTTACCTAGAAATCTTGCTAACTTGACATGTTTTCCCCACCGGGAGCTGAACAATACAGAATCACATTTGAAACTGAATTGCCACAGTAAAATCTTTTAACGATATCTTAGTTTTATCCCATGAAAAAAAGTAACAAAAAAAAAAAAAAAAAAAAAAAAAAGCACAATTATTTGCTAATAAAGGGTCAAGGGGAAAACGATAAACGAGGATTTTCGACTTTGTGGGAAATTTGAGATGACGATGTCACTTCAATTATTTTGGGAGCTTACTATCATTTTGCAATCTGGAATAGAAGCAAAAATGAAGGTAGTCCTTTGAAAAACATTGTTGAATACATAGCTGCTAACTTTTAAACTTATTTCCTACCACTATTTTTGATCAGAAACATTTGCCTTATTTAATTCTATGGTTTTGATGATTAAATAACATGAACTCTTCTGTTAAAAAATAGTGGTAGGAAAAAAGCGTAAAACTTGGCAGCTATGTGAATATAAGTATGTTATTCAAATGTTATTAAAAGTTACTTTAAATGTTTTACTATTCTTACCGTTTATCCAGAAAAAAAGCGCTTTCGCACTGTAATCCATGTTAATTCTGAGATTCCTTACAGCAATTTCAGCTACTAGATTCAATGTTTCATTTGTTCCGGAGAGAGAACAGTCACCTTGTCGATACAGGTTCGAAAGTCCTCTGATCTTAATATTTTTCAATTTAAATTTGCTCTCGTTAACTCCTCCAGGAACATCTAAAGGATCTAAATGTTTGGTTATTTCAGGTTCCTTTCTTAAGTTTTCGAGCACTTGATCGAGGTAGTCATTAGCGTTTCCAACATCTTGATCATCTAAAATTATATAATACTATATAAAAATACTCTAGGTATTTAAATTAACCCTTTCACCACTGCAACAACATGCAGGGTGTCCCTGGACCCATGATTCAAACTGTAAGGGTTTATGGAGGACACTGTAATAATCATTTATTGTATAGAAATGTATGAGAGCAAGTGATGCGTTGAGGCACAAACACAGGAAAAATATATTAAAGGACTGTTTATTAACAGCGTCATTGACAAGTGCTATGTTTACAATAAGCATTCAAAATTGCATCAACCAACAGTAATACATGACCCACGATTAATTGCGTCGATTGAGCGATTGGCGTACCGATTAAAAGATGCCAGGTTTGTCCCGCACACGCGCATCAGCAACATAAACGTGCAACTCCAATCCATCGCGCCCCAAAAGTGGCATCCAGGTAATTGCACAAAATAATGCTGAAATGGACTGGCATTCCATCATGCTAAAACAACAGTCGCTTAAGAATAGCGATCGGAACATGGCGATCTTGAAATAGTTCTGGTAAAACTTCTTCCAGATAAATACGATAACAACTGCATCCTTGGCGTGCTGGACCAGTTCCTTGGCCACCCCGATCGTCCGATTTATCGACCCTCGATTACTTCTTATGGGGACACCCGAAGAGCTTTGTTTATGCAATTCCAGTTAACTCTGTTGACGATCTCGTCGCTTGAATACCCGTTGCTGCTGCCTGCTGCACGTGTGCGTGAAATACCTGGCATCTTTGAATCTGTATGCCAATCGCTCATCGATGCTGCTAGGTATGTATTACTGTTGGTTGACGCATTTTTAACACTTATTGTAAACATAGTACTTGTCAATGACGTTGTCAATAAACATTCCTTTCATGTCTCTTTCCTGTGTTTCAACGCTTCACTTGCGCCCATACATTCCTGTGCAATAAATGATTATTACAGTGTCCGCTATCAACACTTACAGTTCGGCCCATGACTTCAGTAACACCCTGCATATGTCCCAACTGGATAACATATTCTGTGGTAAAAAGATTAAATATAAAAGTCACGTTAGAAGTTTTAAATTACTCAATTAAACACACATATACACACAAAAAAGAAATCTTACCCAGAGCTGAAATTGTAGTGCAGCTTAGAATTCCCAAAATAAAGAAATGCACAAAAGTAAGAATCATTCTGTCGCTTGTGAATATACCTGTGAAATAAATTAAAGAAGTATTATTTTTTAATCGAATTTTTTAATCCCAGTAATTATTGGAAGACATTTAAAAAATTTTTGTAACGTTCACTTATAAGGTTGAATGTGTTTTTTAACCACCAAAGCAGTTTTAACCCTTCGAAGGGCGGTGGGATGTCAAATGTCCCACTTAATTTTAATCAGTAAATGCTGCAATGGCACCAGAATTTTGGAATACAATTTTGCTTTTGTAACATACTTGAAGAAAAACTGCTACTTATTTTCAAGTAAATTTGTTCGTAAATCCTGGTTTCATTCAATCATTCATCATTTTAGAAACAGAAGTATTTTCCCCGGAAAGAGTTAAATGATTGCTTAAGAAGAGCTTCTAATTTCTTTCTTGGTGATGTATTAATAAGTATTTTATGCCTGTATAAGTTAAAGTTTTGAAAAAAAAAATTAATGCGTTTATCGTTGTTGTGAGTGGAATGATTAAGGTTAGTTGGAGGCAACTGGGCCATGATTTTACAATGTGACTCTGGAGCTTCTGACTTAAAGTCTGAACTTCTGTAAATGTGTTCAGTTAGGTTCCCTCTATCAGACAGAAATGCTCAAAATTACATTTTAAAATTTAACAATATAAAAATATGCATATTTCTTCTTTCTTTCCTCGTGGATCCAGTTGCCCCATAAAAATGGGGTAAGTGGACCAGGAGGGTCTATGTTCCACACGCGTTTATTTTTTTTTCATGTGGGATATCAGGTGCTGTTGGAAAAAGTGTAAACAACTTAAAAAAATTCAAACCAGGCAGATCATGTAAATTAAATGTCAATAAAGAGCGTTGTAAGGAAAACCTTTGCTGTCAATGTGTCTAAAAAAAGCACTAAAAGTGAAAATATTAGATTTATTTATACCAAAAACATAAAAATTAAGTGAGTACTTATGTATTTTAGTATAGATAATAAGTATAAAAGTCACATGGGTATTTTAAGGAAAAAAAATAGCAAGGTAAATCTACGAACAAACGGCTACGTAAGTACTTATGTACTTTATCTGTATCCAGGGGTTGCATTATATAGGGAAAATTTTATTGTTCCTACCAGAACCCTTAATGAGTTACCTTCATCACCATTTTGCTTAACATATTCTTAAGAAAGGTGCATTGAAGATATTATTTTCAAAATAGTGGTAGGAATAACAAAAGTTTCCCCATAGAGTACGACTTCTGTATCGTACAATTTCAAGGTTTGGCTATCTCGCTTTCAGGGTAAAGGTATTTGCATTCGTAAAATGTTGAAATAATTTTTTGACAGCAGTATTTACAAGAGAATCTATTTGAAAAGAAGTAAAAGTATATGTTCGCGTACTTAATAAAGGTGAAATTTTCATTTTAAAATTCCGGTGCCAATGTGGCAATCAGGAATTAAAATTATGTGATGCCATAACGGCATCACCGCTTCTCAATGTGTCAAGAAATTTGGTTTGATATCACCCAATATGCCTTTTTTAAAATTTTATTACGTAATTTTAATAAGGTATTCTATAATTCTCTTTATTTTGAGCAAAAAACAATGGAGAAATTTACTTCCCGTTGTAAGAGAAACTCAAAAAAATTATTTATAACTATTGGGGTAACTGGATCCAGCATGGTCCAGTTACCCCGGATACATGTCCCAGTTACCCCATTCTTGAAAAATTTATGGGGTAACTGGGACACTGGGCTTACATTTGAAACATGAAGTAAATATGTATAGAAACCTAATAATATTAAAGTAGTTATATGCCTAATCTTTAAAAAAAAAGATTGTTTAATAAAAGTACTTACAGTATTTTAATAAAAAGCCGAGGCAGTTCAATCAAACTGACGTTGTTTTTAAAAAAGATCCGTAAATTTTCGACAACCTATCACAGCAAAGAGAGAGTTATGATTGAGTTGACACATGTTGTTTTAGGAAGTAGAGGTTAAGGTGCATTGTTCACAAAAGCTAAAACTTAAAATACATCAATGGTTTTTTATAAAATAGCCTATGGCCCAGTTACCTCGTGGGTCCAGTTACCTCAACTAACCTTATAAATTAATAGGGTTATACAGGATATTTCATAATTAAGGAAGAATATTTTAAGAGTGGCAAGATTCCTGAAAGAAACTAACTCCTCTGTTCGTTCTCTCTTTTTCCTTTTTTTTTTTTTTTTTTTTTAAGGGTGTTAGATTTACAATAAAAGTATCCTTATCATGGAGAGCAACCTTGATTCCCCGCCCCCCTCTTTCTTTTTAGCGACAAAGGGGCTGTTATTTTCGTTTGTTGGAAAAGCATTGATACAAAAAATTGCATGATTAAAGGAAGTTTTCTCAATTTAAATGGGTAGGGTGTATTAGGTTTTAGTCGGATCAGAATTTAAAACAAAAATATACGATCAATGATTTATAAATTTTAAGAAAATATATGATTTATTTTAAGATTTATCACACTTTTCTTGCAATTGCATCATAATGTTTTCTTTTATATGTTTATTTTAAGAGGGGCTGGTCACTCAGCTTCGGGATCAGTGTTGCCAGTGTTCTACCTTTTTTTAAATTCAGGTTTCTTGATTGGCACCACTTTTTTGAAACAGTAAAATTACCTCTGTTTTCGCCTTAATTAATATGTCATTAGATAAGGCGCATTTTACCATTTCAAAAAAGTGGTGCCAATCAAGAATCTGAATTTTAAAAAAGTAGCCCATCTGGCAACGCTGTTCGGGATTCTCCTCCGTAATTTTAAGTCTATGGACTTTTGATGTATTCATATATTTAAAATATCTTCTCGGGAAATTCATATTTTTAACATTTTTTTTTGTGAACTCTTCTTAAAGGATGTCTCTTTTTTTCTTAGTTTTTAAAATATTTCTAAAATCTATGCTGAATTTAATATTTTATGTGTTAAAAGTGGGTGAACTGTGAGTAAGATTTTAACACTTCATATAAAATTAAGTCTATACTTTAGAAATATTTTGAGAGCTAAGAAAAAAAGAGACATCTTTTAGAAAGTGTACGCAAAAAATAGAAGTTAAAAATATTAATTTCCCGAGAAGATATTTTAAATATACGAATGCATCAAATGCCCATAGACTTTACATTAGTGAGGAGAAAACGGAAGCTGAGTCACTAGCCCCCTTAATATATAAGTTACATGCCATTCCATAGAACGGAAAAGAAACCTGGTTGAAAAGGGGGCAGGAATGCACTCAAATAAAAAAAAGGGGGAGAAGAGAAATTACAAAGAGAGCTAATGATCACCTGTCAATATAAAATGTTAAAAATCTGCTCATCTTCAGATTTTATTTACGCAGCAGCAGGAGAAAACTATAATTAAAATAAAAGCATTTATTAATCTTAGGCATTCTGGTGCATAAATAAAATTTGCTAATAAAGGAGTTTTTAAACCAAAAAAAAAAAAAAAAAAAAAAAATCAGTGATTGAAACTTAAAAGTCACTCACCGATTGTGGCGAAGTACGCATTTATTTTACACAATCGTGTAACTGGGTGTACATTTTTTTAAACATTTTCCAACATCGTTGAAAAGTGTTTATGACTTCCGTTTGTCTGATAGTCTGTCTGTTTGTCTTTCTGTCCATGCTATAACTCGAGTAAATTCAAATTGCCATGACTGATAGATATGTTATTGTTTTTTACTATAGCATGTTCTCTATTGAAAACAAAGCGTGTAGCATTTATAGTTTGTTTTCAGGGGCACTCAAAAAAGTCCATTACATTAGGGTCAATGGGGAAACAAGTGAGTAAATGTGATCGCAGATCGTACAGAGGGTTTCGTTTAATATATCTTTTATAAATCAAAATTGTTAATTTATAATTATTAAATCCTTACATAAATGGCAGCACCGTTACATTTAATTTTAAAATAATTAGAAAAATATTTTTAAATCAAATTAAAGATATTCAAGAAAAATTATTTAAATAAAATTAAAAAATCCGAATATTTTTAAATTCAACAATTTCAAAAAATAGCGCAGGTATAAATAAAATATAAAATTTTTAAAAGCAAAAAATTATTTAAAACATATTAAAAATGCTCAAATAATTCAGATAATAATTCATAAAAAATCCATATTAATTCTTTGACTTTCCAAACACTCACTAGATGGCGCCTTTATTAAAATTCGAAATAAAAAAGGAAAAAAACCTTTCAATTCCTGAATACTTCTTCTAATCTAATGATAAGATAAAAAGAAGTTACCCTACTATTTCAAATAATGGTCAGTAGATGGCAGAAGTAAAAAAAAAAATGTTGGTTCTAGTTTGAAATTCCAGATTTTCTGTGTCTGAAAAAAAAAAAGATATTTTAAAAATTACCGCTGCGCAAAAAAATAAAATAAGCCTTTGAAATGGCGAAAAAAAAAAGGAAGTTTCTTTTAATTAAATCCATCTGAAAATGAAGTATAATAATAAAAATCAAAATTTTAAAGTTCCTCCTGACAGATACGAAACCACGATCTATTACGTGGGAGACATTTGCGTTACCACGGCGCCATCAGTGCTCGGCGATATTTGCTAAATGTAAGATTATGTTTTGAAATCGAAAAAGAACGAATTCGCTTAATTAAAATAATATAAGGATTTTTCAAAATTTTATGATTTTGGCAAGGTCAGGGGTATTCAATTCTATGAAAAAAAGAAAAAAAGAATTCAATTCTGTTTCTTAAATAGTTCCCGTATACGAGCCTGTGAGGGACGGACAGACAGTGAAGCGAGACTATAAGGATTTCGTGAGATGAACGAAACTCTAAAAACGTTTGCAGTGCATTATGATGCTACAAAATTCAAACATATTCAAATTGATATACATCACTGAAGTTCCAGATGCTTTCTGTAGAATATTGTGTGCATAGCATTTATCGTACATTTACAGGAGACACACAAAAGAATTCGGCAACAGTAGTGACTTTGATCGCTAATTTTTGGAAGTTTTTAAAAGATTACTGCTATGTGACTTTTTAATATTTTTGCATTATTTCAATTTTTACAGATGTGCTATAATCTTCTCTGAAAGGCTAGGGAATGATTTTTTTAAAATTTATATTAGTCTTATTAAGGCTCCTTTGTTTTATGTGTATTTTAATATTTTTTCATTTTTAGGGTTCCGTACTTACAAAGTAAAAACGGAACGATTATAAGATCACTCCTTTGTTTGTTTGTCTGTCACAGCCATTTTACTCATAAACTATAGAACGCGGAAAGTTAAAATTGGGGGAAGTAATAAAGAATATTGACCCATATATTTTCAGATTATTAAACATTCATAAATATAGTTAGTAAAAATGTAGAGGGTCTAATTAAGCTACTTGAAGAAAAAAAAAACTCTTTTCTTTGTACATCGTGTGTGGTATCGTGTGAAAGCTTTCGTGATGCTGAACTCAAATATACACTCCTTTTAATTTTAGCGATTATATTTTCAAAGATATCGTTGAAAATTTAGCGCAAAAATATGTCCCCCCCCCCCCCATCTAATTCCGAATCTACTGAAGCTAAAATTATGAAAAAAATTAGAGGTAGTAGACGTTAATTTAAACCTTGAAGGAAAATTATAGCAATTACCCTAGGTCACATAGTTTTTGAGAAAATCGCATTTTTCCGTTACTCACAAATTTCGATTTACGGGCATTCAGCAAAAGTGTTGAGCCGCGCTGGCGGTATCTATCGTAGCAGAAGTATAAAAGCATTGTTGATAATGATTTTCGAAAAAAAATCGTCAGTAATTAGCCGAGATATTAACCCTTAAAGATGAATTCCTGACACACACTCTCTTTGGTCCCTCGGTTTATCCCCAACAAGACAACCATGATATCCAGTTTACGGCACAAGAAGACAGACGCTTCACAAAGGCAGAAATAAAAACAGCATTATACACACTCAACGACAAGAAAGCCCCAGGGCCGGATTCAATAGACTTCCGTATTCTAAAACTCAGTCACAAACAACTCCCATACATATTCACGCGCTGGGCTAACCTCTGCCAAGCCATGAGATACTTTCCTTTAGTACTCAGGCAGGGAGAGGTGGTTTACTTTCTGAAGCAAGGCAAGTCCCCTACCGAACCCAAGTCATAGAGACCCATCTGCCTACTACCCACTCTAGGAAAGCTCATGGAGAAACTCTTGGTTATCTGGCTGACGCATTTCCTAGAGTCCAACAATCTCCTCCACCCCAGACAATTCGGGTTCCGTGAGGGCCATTCATGCGAAATCGCACTACACGCCATTATGACTGCCTGTACTGAAAGCATAGCCCAGGGCAATGCAACATCACTCGTCTCACTAGACATACAAGGTGCATCCGATAATGTTGAATGGCGCGACATACTCATTCAGCTACAAGCTCTCAACTGTCCGGGGAGCATAGCTGGTCTCATTGGCTCCTACCTCTCACAGAGGAGCGTCCTGATAAATTGGGGCGCTGGCACATCTACCCACCGATTGCAGAAGGGTTGCCCCCAGGGCTCGTGCCTTGGCCCAATCCTCTGGCTGTTGATAGCAAATGTGCTTCTAACAGAACTAAGTCGGCTGGGATTTATATTATTTGCCTTCGCCGACGATTTTAGTTTCATTTTCTCCGGTCGTTACAGACGTCATCTGGAGGAACAGTTTGCCGAAGCTCTTCCTATTTTCTGTCGGCTCCTGGATTCAATGCACCTCACACTCTCACCACAAAAGTCTCAGCACTAGTATTCACCAAACCACACAGATATGATCCTAAACTCCCTCCAGTGATGAGGATCAATAATGTCTCCATTCGACACGTACAATCCATAAAACTCCTAGGCATAACCATTGACGCAAATCTTAACTGGATCCCACACATTAACGACCTAAAACTTAAATTGACAGCATATCATAACAATTCATTAAGACTAACATCTAAATTGGGAGGGGTAGACAACAAAACACTAAAGATCTGGTACCTAACAATAATCGAAAGAATAATACTTCACGGGGCCTGTATCTGGGGGGGGGGGGGGTAAATTATCATCCTTAGCAAAACCTAAACTAAGCTCAATGCAACGCACTTTTCTCCTACAAATATCAAGGGGCTACCGCACAATCTCCACAGATGCACTACATATAGTCACAGGTATTCCACCCACCACACTTCAACTAGAATACGAACACGCATAATCCTCAATCCTACAGCTAAAACGTGACACAGTAATAGATTCTCTTTTTCCAAACACAACATTAAAATACAAAGTCAGGAGCTGGCAGTTTCACCCCGCTGAGGAGACTTCTCACTTTCAAGTAAACACAACGCGCAATAGCTACACACCTGCCCTTAGCACCACACTCTTCACTGATGGATCAGGCACAGAGACCGGCGTGGGCGCAGCCTTCTGCGCCACGGAAGGCACGGTGGTGGTCCATCAGTGGTCTGCAAGGCTAGGTGATAATAACTCCGTATTCCAAGCGGAGCTGTTCGCAATACTAAACGCATTAGAGTGGGCGGAATCCCACCCGAGCAATAGTATTACCATCTACAGCGACTGCCTCTCTGGCCTGCAGGCAATACAGGCACACAGGACAAAACCTCCTGTAGTACTGCAAATAAAATTAAAACTAAAAAATCTCCTACATCGTATCTCGCTAGGTCACGTCTCGGCTTACAAAGGTATCTTTGGAAATGAACTAGCAGACGACCTAGCGAAGAAGGCCACACAGAAAGAAACAATAGACACACACCTCCCAGTGCCCCAGTCATACGTCAAAAGGGTCCTTAGAGCAAGGATACTGATGCGATGGCAGGAACACTGGGATACCTCATTCAAGGGCAGGCACACATATAAGCTAATTCCTAAAGTTTCTCTCACACTTTATAACTTAACACACTACACCACCAGCTTCTTAACAGGACATGGACCTTTCATGGCATGTCTGGACCGCTTCAAGATAAGATCCACTGCCACTTGCGAATGCAGTGAACTTGGCACTATAAATCACCCGTATTATAGTTGTAGTCTCACGCAACGCTGGTACTTGAGGCGTCCAAACATACTTCCAGTCAATTGGCTCCAGTCAATTGTTCTTTCACGCACCCTCCTACTCAACAAATTAAAACACATTCACAATTTCCTTACTTACCTAACAAACTTAACGTAAGTCCTGGTTCTACTTATCCAGTCTCACTGTCACTACATCAAGCTTCAAGCAGCACCAGCATCCAGCCCTCTTTGGAGGTTTGAGCATTCTCCTATCCATCGTGTAGTTTCCTACGGACACATGAGCTCGTGCTTCACACCATTATATCTGGTGTTACATCTCCAATGGATGCTTGAGTGTCTGCTCGTGCCATCTTACTAACCTAACCCAGAACCTACCCTCTCATGGACGCTTGAGTAATTGCTGGTGCCATGCAAATCATTATTTTCTCTTCCTGTCGCCCCTTGTCGCGAGAGGGGTCTATCCCCTGGCGGTCAGGAGCAGTGATGTATTTTTATTTTTATTATTATTATTATTCAATGTTCTGTACTCACGCCCTTTGTCGCGAGTAGGAGTTTTCCTGGCGGGCTGATGCATTTGCCCTTTTTTTTTTAAATTTCCATATTGCTTTATCAAATAAATTCTGGGTTCTGTGGTCGGTGGTACGAGGCCGCCCTTGGCGGGTGAGCGTCGCCCCGTGCGCTTCTTATGTATGTGCGTCTGCATTCGGCCGGACATGGCTGGACTGACGAGCCCCAACGTGTCGGGGAACATACCGGGAGAGACGTTAAGCTCTAAGGGGCAGGTCTAGCCGGCCCTGAGCAGTCTCTCTTAGGCTGCCTAACCCTTAAAGATACGGTCGGTTTGGACATACATAATGACAGGGGCGGCGTACTCTATGTACCATCGGCTTTTAAAGCCCAGTTAACAACTTTTATGATATAGATGTCTAATGCAATGTCCAGTAGCAGTATAAAAGCAATAAACGCCAAACTGTTAAAAACAGACTAATTTAAGGGATCTCAGGACTCTTAAAATTAGAAAAAAAGAAAAAAAAAAGACCATATTCAACATTTAATGTCTTAAAATGTATCTGATTTTTAAACACAATTTTTATTGAGATGAAAGATATAAGTATGTTCTTTCATTTCATGTATTTAAAAAATTGCAAGATGCAGAATTAGTATTTATAGGGTGCTCGAAACTGTCAGACATTTGTCGAGCAGAAAATTAGTATAACAACTTACGCGCAGGATTACAAAATAAATATTGCAACTAGAATGAAAATTTTGGTGCCTACTTATATACTTCAGATTATAATATTTACCCTGAAAGTAAATAAATTTGTATTTAAAGCATTTTTTTTTATTTTTAATGCAAAGTTGTATTTAGCTAATACAAAATCTTGAAAATTTCAACAATATAATCACCTAAAAAATATTTTTTTGAACAATAAAAAGGAAATTTTAGGTTCAGTTTACACAAAGTAACATGAAATATATGTTTAGAAAATTTCATGAAAAAAATATTCAGCAGTTTTTGAGGTATCCTGCGCGTTATGCATAGCTGCCAACTTTTACGCTTTTTTGTTACCAGTAAAATTTAGTATAGATCTTCGCCTTGTTTAATCGTGAGATTTCGACGATTAAATAAGGGAATATTCACTATAAAATTTTAGTGGTAGGAAGAAAGCGTAAAGGTTGGCAGCTATGGCGTTATGCCCAAAAACATCATTCCAAGAAAAATGACTTCAAAGTTTCGGAAACGCCACTTCAGTTATTGAGCGGGTATAATTCTAAAAGCCATAACTTCTGTTCTAATGGGAATTAAAGTAAACAATTACATCCATATGCTCAGAAAAGATAATAGTTTAACAGCTAAAACATAAAAATTTCTAAAATTTTGAAGCTTTAACAGTCCTGAGACCCCTTAATTAGAATGGATCACTCAAATACTATGGGACTCGCGACTATTTTGCATTGAGTAGATCTCATAATACGCCTAGAGTGACTTTAAAAGTTAATTAAAAACCTACCTGGAAAAGCGCGGCACGGACCAAGGCGCGTTGCAGCTTTGCGACCGCCTTTCGGAGCGCGCTTAGACAATGCCAAACTTAAACTTTGAACAATGGTTTTGTTTTAGCTACACTGAGGAAAGAAAAGTTCTTACTACGCTGAATTTAGTTTTATGAAATGCCAAACAAAGTTTAAATATGCACTGCTTTTATTGTCTGTACCGAATTAAGCTCATCTTAAACAGATTAGGATAATATTAAAAAATGAGTTATACAGAATAGCTATATTTGATATTATTTATGTTCCATATCTCTTTGAACTTTCACGGTATATCCATTTACACTTTTTTAGTATGTTCAGTTATACCCAACCCTACGTTGTATAGTTTTTTACAAAGTTTTAGTATTCTTTTAGCAACGGTTTTTTTTAAAATAATACAATTACAAATTCATATATTTATTCTACGGAACCCTCTGTGCGCGAGTAATACTCACACTTGACGGTTTATTGCTATTATAATTAGCTACATTTTGATTGTTGTCTTTTTTTGAAAAATCAGTTGCTGGTTAGTAACGTTAACAATAACAACAACAATAACAATAACAACAATAATATTAATAATAATTATAATAGAAATTTTTTTTTCGAAATTGAGTAACTATTGCATTTTTTATTTTTATGGTTTGCCGAACTATCGAATTATTAAGGTTAGTTATCACCAAAACAGTTTTTAAAATTATTGAAATCGCTTCAGCAGGTCTTAAGAAAAAAAAGAACAAGAAGTGGGAAAAACGTAAGTCTATGCGAGAAAGCATCAAACATCCTGACTGAATCACAGTTTCTTGTGTTATTTGCATGACCGATAAATCGATTAATTTTTACCTATATAATTCAAGTGGAGTTAACTTGAGAGAGGGGAATACCCGGTTACATATTGCACATTATTTGAAAGCTTTTCATTTTCAACTGCATTTGCTTCCTTACAGGGTTGGCACAACCATCTGCCCAGGGCCATGCGCCACTTGGGGTCATGTTAAGGCTCCCGAATTTCTTTATATAATTCGAAATAACGTTTAATTTGTATAAAATAATAATATTTTAAATCTAGATTTGCTTTTAAATGTTTCCTCGTGAGAAGAAATTTAGTACAGTTAAACTTGGATAATCCGAAGTTTAAGGCACCAGAGAAAAGTTCGAAATATCCAAAAATTCGAATTATATATATTCTCTCAAAAAGAAGACATAAATAAAAAAGATTAACTCCACGACGAAAGATTTAACACATAAACTCTATATAAGAATAAAGTTGCATTTTTTTTTCATTAAACCAAACACTTTTTACTAGCATAATTATTCATCACTTTTAAGAAGAGTCAGATATTTCTCATTGTTTCTTTGAATGCAATCACCCCACCAGTGGCCGAGAGGTTCTGCTCTCGAAGTTGGTAGAGGGGAGGTGCTGGGTTCGAACCCAATCGCTCCCGTCGGCCTAATCGTTCGGAGTTTTCGTGGTTTTCTTCGAACCATGGATTTCCACGTGTAAATACGGGTTAGGTTCCCTTAGAAAGACCCTCATGGAGGGCAACCCCCACTTAGGGCCTATATCCCTCGTGTTGATAATTGGCCATCATAAACACAACCAACCAAGAACCAACCTTTGAATGCAATCTTTGAGTCATAGCATATTATTCGAACTTATCAATTGATACAAAAATAGAATATTCTACATTAGACTGATCTTAAAAAAATGTCTTGACGTTCATGTATATGCACCATAGCTTCTGAAGAACTAGATAGGGACTTTTCTTGTATTTCCTTGTTCTCTTCATCCCCAGATAGCCCGTCCTTAGCTTGGTTGTTCTCCGCCAATTGAGGGTTGAGCAATAATGTCTGCATTAGTTGCCTCGCCACACTCAGCCACATTTTGGACCACGCTGACATAGCCCTCATACGCAGGGCCCAACTTAGGCTATGTGGGGGCCCCGGGGCAAGAATCATTCTGGGGGGGGCCCTTCTATCTATCTATAATTTATTTTTTGTGAATAATGTGGAAGTGGCTAGTTCCTTCATACATTTTGTACTATATGCATCACTTTTGTACCCGGTACTGCACACATTTGTACACAGAGTGTCGCAAAATGATGGTCATAACTTTAAGAAAAAATACTAGTAGGATAATAGCAGGGAAAAATGATAAATTGGTATCGATAGATCGAGTATTTCTTTGCCAACTTTTTTCGTTTCTTATCTATGTACGTTATAAGATGCATAAAAGAAAATGCCCCAAATTAGTCATAATTAATTGTTTTAACTTGCCACGTTTCGAGAAAACGTTATTAAAGAATTTCTTTTGAAAACAATAGAATAAATACTAAGTTGTCAGAATAAAATTGTCATTAGTTTTCTGATGATATAGTTTGTTTTTTGCATGTGTGGAGAGGGTACTGGAATCAGAGAGGGGAAGGGGGACCGCACTCCCTTCCTAAATGTTTCAAAATACATGAATTTTGGTCACTTTTGGCTAATTTTAATCATTTGGGACCAAATAGTGAAAATCTTGACTACTCTCATGGGGGCCCCTCGAAAGGGGGGCCCGGGCAGCTGCCCCGTATGCCCCTGCATAAGTCGGACCCTGCTCATAAGAGACTGATGGATCAAATTTTACATCTTCCCAATTATCGACAGCCAGCTGAGGATCAATTTCATCAAAGTTTTCCGCTACATTTACTCCTTCCATTTTTTTTCTTTACAAATCCCGCCGTATGAAAGCATTTCATAATCGTTCTCACACTGACCTTGTTGTCCCATGCCTGCCCATTCGTGAAGTATGAAGAATGTTGAGATTCTTAATGTCAAAATTTTCGATGAGGATTCCTTCAACCAACAGACACCTGTAGAAATGTTTAAGGTTCTTGATGATTCCTTGGTCCAGTCTTGGGATTTTTCCAAGCAGGGTTTTGTTTGGGTGAGAAAATTCCTTCGAAATCCCCGCACAGTGACATTGTAAACCATCGCCTTTCTTTTCCTTAGAAAGACCGCTAAAATAAACTTTTAAAGTATTTTGCATCTTAGCTGAAAAAGTCTCAGGAACAATTTTTACCGCAAAATTTTAAAGGCAATCGAGCGAAAAATTCGAATTATCCAAAGTAAAATTCGAAATATCCACGATGTTTTAACATTGTCTTAATACAGAATTCTAGAAACCGGGCAAAAAATTCGAATTTTCCAGAAATTCAAATTAAACAATTTCGAACTATCCAAGTTTCACTGTATTAACCTTAATCCTTATAGGAAAAGTTAATATAATTGTCAGGGAATGAACAGATTTGATATTCCCGAAAATAGCCGTGAGCACAAAAAATAAATATTTAAAATATTGTAAAGGATAGAAGATTTTGCGAAATAAAAAATAATTTCGCATATTAAATGAGAAAATAGTGGTATTTTTAGGTAGTGGTATTATATTATTATTCTATAATATGTATAATTTTAAAATAAATTTTATTACCCCAATATTACAGTATATGTTTATATAATGGGCCAGATCAACTCCTTTTCCCGGACCCCGCGCGACATTTGCGCCAACGCTCAAAGTATTAATAAAATCCAGGGATTGTTGTAGAGTCTTGCGAAGGTCGAGGTATACCAACTCTAACCGGAAAATTCTTTTTCAAGTCAACCCGAACCCGACACATTCACACAAAAATTTCAACATGAAACCCGACTCATTCCAACCAGAACCTTAAATACTTAAACCCAGCACCGACGCGAACCCGAAATGGAAGAAAATTAATCCATAGTTTAATAAAATTATGTAAAAATGTTGTAAAATTGTATCTCAAATATTAAATAGACATTTTATGTTGAAAAACGAACATGTATTATGTCGTGTTATAAACATACGCCTGTTTGCTGGGAAGATAAATTAACCTTTTGCATCACCGTGTTACATATCTGCAACTTACCAAAAAATCAATTTTACTTATAGAGCGAGACTTAAGAGAGGATTTTACTTATTGCTGCTATCTCCCAACACAGCTGTTAATATAAATTGTTCACTAACAGGGATGACCGAGCTTAGCTCGGCCAAAATTAGCCTTTTGTTCAATTCGATATTTTATTCTCACTGTATCATTCTTGCTGTTTCGATACAATTGGCATGATCCTGAGACATAGTGACCCAAAATGACCAACCGAATTTTTTCGAACGTGCGCCCTAACCATGCTGTTCTCGTACCCGAAAACGATAGAATACAAAATTTAGTCAAAATCGTTAAAGCCGTTTTATAAATAAAATTACTTTGACTCACGGTAACCCAAAAGGGACCCACTAATCTAAATTTATCGAACATGTGACCTATCCCAATAGTCTTCTCGTGCTGGGAAACGATGAAATAAAATTTTTTGCCAAAATCGTTTGAGCCATTTTTAGATAGAATTAGCCTGACCCACAGTGACTCTAAAAAGACCCACTAATTCAATTTTCTCGAACATGTGACTTAGCCCATAAGTTTTCTCATGCCCAGAAACGATATAATACAAAATTTTGTCAAAATGTTTTGAGTCGTTTTTTAAATACAATTAGCTTGGTCCACAGTGACCCAAAAATGACCCAGTAATCGATTTTTTTCGAACATGTGACTTAGTTCACACGTCTTCTCATGCCCAGAAACGATATAATACAAAATTTTGTCAAAATGTTTTGAGCCGTTTTTTAGATACAATTAGTTTGACTCACAGTGACCCAAAAATGACCCAGTAATCGATTTTTCTCGAACATGTGACTTAGCCCACGCGTCTTTTCATGCCCAGAAACGATATAATACAAAATTTTGTCAAAATGTTTTGAGCCTTTTTTTAGATACAATTAGATTGACCCACAGTGACCCAAAATGACCCAGTAATCGATTTTTCTCGAACATGTGACTTAGCCCACACGTCTTTTCATGCCCAGAAACGGTATAATGCAAAATTTTGTCAAAATTGTTTGAGTCGTTTTTTAGATGCAATTAGCTTGACCCACTGTGGCCCCAAAATGACCCACAAATCGAATTTTCTCGAACATGCGACTTAGCCCAATGGTCATCTCATGCCCAGAAGCCGTATATTAAAAAAAATTGTCAAAATGTTTTGAGGCTTTGTTTAGATTCAATTAGCTTAACACCTGACCCATTGTGGCCCAAAATGACCCACTAATCGAATTTTCTTGAACATGCGACCTAGCCCAATGGTATTCTCGTGCCCGAAAACGATAGAAAGCAAAATTTCGTCAAAATCGTTAGAGCCGTTTTCTAGATAAACTTAGCTTGACCCACAGTGACCCACTAATTGAATTTTCTCTAACATGTGACTTAGCCCATTGGTCTTCTCGTAATTCAAAAGAGTAGATAACAAAATTTAGTCAAACTCGTTAGAGCCGTTTTTAAGATAAAATTTACACACACACACACACAATTTTTGCTCGTATTATAATATAAGATAGAATTGTTCATAGGACAGACGGCGATACCGAGTTCATTTTTCATGCCAAAGTTTTATTTATCATTTGAGCAGTTTTGCATTGCTATTGTTAAAATGAACTTCGTAAATTTTGTAAAATGAAAAAGGCTGGAGACGTCCAAAAATAATTTTTTTACAAAGGTAATTTCGCATATTTAAAAATTTTGTATTAGAAAATTAACGATATTTATGAGCACTATGTAATTTTCTGTTTATTGACGTTGTGAAAACAGTACCTTTTAGTGAATATTTTTTTATTTTTATGTTCTAAATTTTTAAAATTATATTTTACATGCTTAAAACGATGTATTCTAACATGTGAGTAAATATTTTTCAAATCGGAGTTGTTGAGTCACAAAGGGTTAATCATATGACTAACAAATAAATGACATTAGATTTTTTGCCGCCAGTCTGAAAACTATAGGCCAGGCTTAGTAATAATAAGACGAAAATTGTATATCAACCGTGGCAAATGAGGTGCATTCGTATTATAACTAGTTTTATAAATATTCAGATCTTGGCTCAATAGCTGTTGCACTCTTATGTAAAAGTGCATGAATACAAAATGTATTATGATTATATATATATCAGATTCAGTAATATGGAAACAATATAACTCCATCTTAAATAGGACGTAATCACCATGGCAACTTAGAATCATTACCTATCACCGGATATCATTGAATTAATTACGTATGATATGATTTAATAGAATGAAATGTTTTTTTATTAATATCTTTTTAAGTTTTGATTCCATTTTCATAAAATTTGAAATGATTTACAAAATTCTGCAACGACCCTATGTATATTAAATTTCAAACCATCTATCTAATTTAAAGTTCATTCTTAAACTTGTTGACGGTAATCTATCCGAATTTTTTTGTGTTATCTTCTAATATAAGTCTGTATAAGATGGTAAGCGTCGAAAATCATAGTAACATATTCATCGGATTTAAGTCAGTATGTAAAATTTAAATTTGATCGGACATTTGAAAGTGAGTTAAAGTTCGAGTACAAATTTTAAACTGGAAAGACGATCGTTGCAAGTTAAATAAAACCTTATGAAAATAACATAATTTTTGTTAAAGGAAATCATAGCCTCAAATCCCTACAAAATAAAACATATGTTAAAATACAATTATTTTAACTAATCTGAAACTTAACTAATAAAAGTTAACTCAATCGTAATAGTTGTACGATTTCTTTCAAAGCGCAGATACCTTGAGTTGGGTTGGGTTGGGTTGATTTTTGACGGCCAATTATCTACTCGAGGGATGTAGGCCCAAGGGGGAGCGCCCTCCGTTGGGGTCTTTCTAAGGGAACCTAACCCGTATTTACGCAAGGTTTCCCAAGGTTCGAAGAAAACCACGAAAACTCCGAACGATTAGGCCGACGGGCGCGATTAGGTTTGAATCCAGCACCTCCCATCTACCAGCTTCGAGAGCAGAACCTCTCAGCCACTGGTGGGGCCGCAGATACCTTGAAATAAGTTTAAGTACTTTATATACGACCCCTGAAAGCATGGCCTAAATCATCTGTTTTGAGATGCAAAAAATTGGTATAAGTCATGTATTTCAAAGTTTCATAACTCGGTCAATTTTAATAATAGATGAATGGGACTTTTCTGTCTTACTTGTTAGTGTCGCAGTAAATTTTTACTAAGTATCACTTATAGGACCGAGGGAACGTATAAAAATTTTAATTTCGTAATTTTTTAATAAATGTTTTCTTAGCCCATATCGCTTTAAAAATAATTCTTTACCTTATTTAAACCATTTTTGTAATTGGAAGTATGCATCTAGGACTAACGGTTGCGAAATTAAAGGTCGGTCAGGTTATACGTGGACACACTGTATATAAGTAAGTGCAATGCTGTATAAACATATCACATTTCCTTTAAATACCTTGAATATTTAGAGAATCATATGAAACAATATATGCTTGTCCAGGATCCCAGCTCATTTTTCAACAATTTATATCTTACTAAATGACCATTCAAAATTGATGAAAATTTCTATACGTTTTTCAGAATTTGCAATTTAACACTAGAATTGCCATTAGGGGTCATTTTGACCCCTACCAAATTGATAATAGTCTATTCGAACCAGAAATTTCTTCATAAGATATGATAAACTTAAGCAGCACAAAAATAGGCTAATTAAATAAGCTAAATAGTTTTAAATAAAAATTGTGGTGTGAGACGCTTTTTATAAAACGTGTGTAAAATAGCCAGCGGTTCTAGTGTTAAACATACAATAAAATTATGGTGCTATAATATAACCTTTAACTCCTTCAAGGGCGGTGGTTCATTTTTGGACCACCTAATTTTAATTCCTAAATTCTACATTGGCTCCAGAATATTGGTATGGAAATTTCCCTTTATTAAGTACGTAAACAAATACCGGTGAAGGATAATATTATATATTTAGGATTTCAACTAGATGGTAAATTTAACTGGATCGGCCATTTTGAAAGAATAAGAGAAAAGATCCGCAACTTTACATCAAATGTTCGCAAGACGAAGTGTAGAGATAAGGGACTGCACGCTAATTTTCGGAAAACTTGGTATAATCAAGTAACTGAAAAACAAATCTGCTATGGCTTCGAAATCTGGTTCCCAGATCTACACGTTCATGCATTAAGAAAATTATCTTCATGTCAATGCCTTTTACTATTATCTATTATTTCAACGTACAAAACGGTATCTACTGATGCTTTATGTACTCTGTCAGGAATTCCACCAATCCATATTAAACTTAAACATGAATTTAGAAAATATGAAACTATGTTTAGTAATGCAAGCATACAAGTTGGGGATTGCATTATTAACTCTACTAATATTATGAGAAATCTTGCAACAAGTGATTTTCCAAGTTATAATGATATAAATAATCAGAATTTTACAGATAAATCCGATTTATAGTTTGTTGATCTGGGACTTCCAGTGATATATACGGACGGTTCTAAAATGGAATCTGGCGTTGGTGCAGCATTCACGACGTTTCATGGTGGATCCTTTATTTATGACTTTAAAATATCATTGGACAAGCACAACTCAATATATGAAGCGGAATTATCTGCGTTAAAGTATGCAATAGATTGGTCATTACATTCTGACTTTCAAAAAATTTGGGTATTTACGGATAGTAAGGCTTCATTTCTTGTTCTTCAGAGAACTTTCCCATCTAATACCTTGGTTAAAGATATTTTCGAATTATTAATCAGCGATCCCTTAAAAATAGTTACAATAGGCTGGACTAAAGTCCAAGTTGGGAATGTCGGAAATGAGAAAGCAGACGAATTGGCAAAGCAAGCAACTATTGAAGAAAATGCGGACATTGTGGCTGCTTTGGACTTTCCTATTTCTCTTATTAAACGGGTAACTCGGGAAAATACTTGTTCTGAATGGCAAAGATACTGGAATTCAAGCGTTAAAGGAAGGGATACATATGGCGTTATCAGGAAGGTAAACTTTAACTACATTTGCTCAAACCAGGTGGTACAGTACTTTATAACTGGACATGGCAGCTTTCAATCTTTTTTAAGTAAAATTGGGAAAAGAAGTTCAACAAAATGTGACTGCGGTAAGGAAGGCAATGTTACTCATTATTTATTTGGAAGGTGTCCATTAGTTCCTTGTTTCTTTCATTTTGATACCTCTGCTAGCGTCAGATACAACATTAGAAGAATTTTATTTGATAATCACAACTATAGGAAATTATGTGATATTTATAATGCTTTGAATGCTAATTACTCATTCATAAGGTATAAATTTTGAGTCTTCTATCTAATTTAACTATATTTAACATTTTGGCTTATATTTGAAGTCTCTGTTATTGTGGGCTATTAAGCAACTAGACTATGTGAATTAAGATCTCACAAGGTACGAGTTGGTTCAAATATTTTACTTATCTGTTCTAATGCTGGTGCATTATTATCTGTTTCATTGCCTGTTGATTAATGTTCAGAAATGAAGAAGTATACTGGATGTATCGAATAGTGTTACATTATCATATTTTCATAATTTCCATTTCTACTTTGCGTTCAAGAGTACTTCTTGCATATGGCTATATTAACATTTATTTTATTTACTATAAGCCATCTCATGGGATATAAACATTGTGTTTTATTTGCATTTATATCAGTATATTAATATTCGCACTTATGATATTAACATTGTATCGCAAAAGTTGTCATTTAGAGTGGTGGACTGACCATTAGTTTGTGTGTACTGTGTGTGACACTACATAGTTTGATTGTCCATTGTCACTTCATATTATATTCTTCAAGTTATAATCTATGTTTTATTTTGTGCAACTACCAGAATCACCTGATGAACTCAGTATTGGTTGATTTTCTATTATCAGCAATTGAGAAGCTGTTTGGCTTGGAACTTTTTTTTGATTGGTTATGAAGAGCGAGGATTGGAGCTGAACTATATAGTGGAACAATTTAGGACTTGCTCTAAAGAATTACATTTAATCTTGCAGACTTTTAATTGCATCATTCTTCATTATATTTGGTTACAGTAACCCATAAACCTGTGCTTTTGTAGTATCATTGTTTAGTATTTTGGTCTACTTATTATTTGAGGGTTACCCATAAATCCCCATATTTTGTTATTATTTTTAATTTTCTTATTTTGGTTGTGGGTTACCCATAAACCCTTTTTCTTGTACTGTGTATTTTCAGTTGTATGCTAACTTAAACATACATTTGTGTTGACATAGCGAGTTGCTATGAGCATATAGGTTATGCGATTTGTTATTTTACTTAGTTATATAATTGCCCACTGGTTTCTGCGGTAAGGTGGAACTGGGTGGAGGAGGGATTTACCTGCCAGGACATTTGTCCATTAGCCTTACGGTTGGCGTCCTGGCTAGGTGTCTAAATGTCTAAAAGTACGTAAACAAAAGCTTTTGCTTACTTTATGAAAAATTTGTTTTTAAATTCTGGTGTCGATCACTCATTGCAGCATTTTACGAATAAAAGTACCTTGCCCCTGAAAGGGTTAAAAGTTAAGTTCAATTTTAAAATGTAGATAATCTCTTATGATAAATTAAATTGTATCCAATTGTGATGATCTTTGTAGAAATTTAAATAGTACTATTATTTCTTTGATTTATTAGAATTGAATTTATAACTATAATTGTGAATTTTTTTGTAAAATACTTTCAATAAATTTTCTCTAAAGCAATTTTTTAACAAAAATATGTTATTTATGTATGCTTTAAATTTGTTTTAGCTCCTTCAACTTAAGAATGTCATTTTTTAAAGTAAAGTTTTAAAGGGTTAAACATTCTCTTTCTCAGCTAAAAATACTTGGAGTTTTGTGTTTATATCCTCTGAATACTGTGCTAGTTAGTTGCTACATGTTGTCCGCTCTTTTTTCTTTTACGCCACTTTAGCTTTACCAATATCTTTGTTTTTATTTATTTTTTAACACTGAGTAGAGGTGTTTCTACGATCATGGGACAAACTGTAAAGGAAGGTAAAGTACACATAGGAAGGCAATTTTGGTACAGCAATGGGAGGCCGGAAATGAAAAGTTATGGCGAAAAACAGGAAATGCGGAGGAAATGAAAATGAGCTTTTTATTGACATAACAATTACAGTAATAGTGCAAATGTACCACTGGCAGCGTCTAGCAAGTGATTGGCGTACCTTTTCGCAGATTCCAAGTGCTCACGAACATTTGCAGCAACGACTGAAAGTCTTGCAATGAGGTCCTCATCAGAGTCAACTGGTGTCTCATAGATGAGACATCTGGAACCTTCAAAAGGGTACACCAATCACTTGCTAGACGCTGCCAGGTCTGTATCGATGTTGGTGGTAGCCCATTTGAGCACTTTCTATAATTGTTATGTCAATAAAACACTTGTTTTCATTTCCTCCGCATTTCTTGTTTTTCCCCAAAATTTTCTATTTCAGACCCCACATTGCTATACTAAAATTGCTTCTTTATGTGTTTTTTACCGTCCGTTAAAGTTTGTCCCCTGATCATAGAAACACCCTGCATATTATTTATGATCAAACAGTTTGAATCAGTAAGAATTTACACTTTCTTCCTGCTTCTTTTTTAATTCATTTTGATTAAACTTTATGAATTATAATTATACTTTGAATTGCTTTTGGCTTTTCGTAATTAGAGAGGTTAAGTAATTAGAGTCTTGCATCGGGTCGGGTAACCCGATTTTACCCAAATACCCCGCGGTTTGGTGTTGGTTGGGTTTACTAATTGCGTTGGATTAGAATTGGTTTCGGGATGAGTTTTGATACTTACGGAACAGGTTCGAGTTACATCGTTTATTCAAAAGAAATTCTAGAATATTGTTTCAAATGAAACACTATATATTTTAATATGAATAAGTCTTCACATGTTTATTTTTTAACATATAAGGTAAAATTTATATTAGAGATATGACTGTAGACGATTATATCTTCATTATTGTATTACTTTGTAGATTAATTTTCTTTGATTTCGAGATTCGGGTCGAGTTTAGAGTTGACTTTAACCCTTTATGTCCCAAATTATAAATTCATGATAATTTCACTTTCTAATACATTTTTCGTGAATTTTTGAAACTACATTAAACTATTTATACAATCATTTAATATATTTTAGAAGGATTTTGCCAATTAAAATTAATTAATTAAATTTGAATTTTTAAGGATTTTGTGCAATATTTATAACCCCACTAAAATCTTTTATTTGAAATCTTTTTTTTTTCAGTATTTTGTAAAAAATTCACAAATATAATGTTTTTACATAAGGAATATAGAAATATTTCCGAACTGAAACTTTCCCTCCCACCCCAATCTTTCAACGCCAAGAAAGCTGAAAAGATACAAAGGCAAAAGAAATCACCCTTTTAAAAATATTTTTGTTTTGTGCAACCAATAATGCTTTTGGAAAAAGTTAAAGTGAAGTATCTACAACTCATTTTCAACTGATTTATTACTAATCGACGTATTAACCCGTTCAGGACCGGCATCTTTTACACGAATTTTATTCATTTGGCACCATTTTTTTGCTAATTATTTGACTTAACTTTATAAATCGCGAAAATATCGTAATTAAATAAAATCAATTTTACTTTTCTTTTTTACTGGTATCAAACTCAAGCGTTTTAAGTACTTTTTGAGGGTGCATATATGCATCCATGGCCCCGAATGGGTTAACCCCTTCAAGGCCGGTGGTTCATTTTTGGACCACCTAATTTTAATCCCTAGATGGGACGTTGACACCAGAATTTTGGTTTGAAAATTTTCGTTTTATTAAGTACATGAAGGAAAGCTTTTACTTATTTTCAAATAAATTTGTTTGTAAATTCCGGTGTCATTCATTCATTTCAGTATTTTACTAATATAAGTGCCTTGCCCCTGAAAGGGTTAAATGAATTTTATAACAAGTTATTTTAATGGTACTTTAAAGTTCCGTCGGGGCATAAAGGATTAAGAAGAATTTTTGATGTTGACCTCTAGAAGGAATATCATTTATCATCAACTACCTAAAGAAACATGGATTTACATAAGCTATTTGATTGCTGGGAAAACACTTTTCACATTTTTTATGTATCACATAATTAAAAAAAAAACGTTAATAAAAAATGATAAAATACTACTAAACTGATAAAGGACTTACTTGTTAATCAGAAAGTAACTGTGAGTGGTAAGATTTGCTGATTAAGTTTAAATTATGCCTATGAAAAATTTACGTATTTATAGAGTCAAAATGTTACCGTTTTTTAGCAGTTAAGGTCGCGATAGATAACTGAAGTCATATCTGTCGTGTTGATAAAAAAAAATATATCTGTTGAATACAATACTATCTGATAATCAACATGAAACTGATTTTATTTTAGAAGCAATAATAATCTGATCTTTTGCTAATAGTTTCATGACTATTGTTTATTGCATATTTTAAAGTGCTTTCACTATCACGTTAAACAACCAAAATGAAACTAACACTCGAAATTATCGTCTCATTAAATACTTCTCTTTTTTTAAAAGCCATATTCCCTCTTTATTTTATTTATGACATTATTTTGGTAATCTATATTTTATTTCCCAAGAGTAACAAACAGCTGTTTTCTTTTAATTTCGTTTATAATATTATCAAAACAATGTTATTTATTTTCACTTTCCGCAGAGAAATTTTCACACACACATACATCCACACGCACACACTCACACGTATACCCTGGTACGGCATAAAGCATTTGATCAACTATCTTACTTAATTATTACTGAAGAAGCGCTATTTTTTTATTACGGACTTTTCCGTCCTCATCAGACATATGTTGTCTAATTAACACTAGAAACATATTCTTATAAGTAGTACAATTCGTCGATGTCATAACGACAGTGGTAAATCTTGCATCACCCCTTTTGCTTTTATCGCTCATATGTTCACTTTTAAATACCGCATAATTTCAATTTTTATTGAATATTGCATCTAACATTAGTTTTACTTAAAATATGCGAAATGTAATTTTCATTATTAATTACTTTAGATTTTTACAGTACCAATAAATTATCAAAAGGATTTGAATATGGCCAAGTAACTGGTTTTAAATGTACTCGAATGCTTCTTCTTATTGATGGTTTGGTCAAAAAATATTTTTAGACTATGTGAGAAGTAATAGACGAAATTTTAAAGAAGAAAGAAACATTTCTTTCATTCACTGTTATGACAAACGTGTAAGAGTAAACAATGCATAGGGTAGGGGGGGGGGTAAAGACACGCTCGGGGCAACAACACGAACTGGCAAATTTAATATGATAGCAACATTTTTTTTAACCAGTAGACGGGAGTTATGTTTCAATCGCACCAGTTAAGTGTTAATAACTTGCAACTAAAGTAGCACTCTATGCAGAGAAAGCGAGGTAAGTTTCAATTTTTCATTTTTAATGTAATATTTAAAAAAATTAAGTGATTGTTAATCTGATATTACTGCAAATGTCTACGAATCCAAAAATTCAGTGAAGAACGGAAACTTTTTAGCTTCGAAATGCCGTGAAGTTTACTTGGATTGCATTTGTTTAAAAAAACCTGCATACGTCTTGGGGCAAAGATACGCACAAGGAGTTTTGCCCCATCGTTTTACCTAGGTTCTAGTCTTCCCCAAATTACGTTGTGAGAAGCTAAATATTTTTTCTAAGTTGTATGAGGTAGATAGACATATGATTAACGTAATCTACTTAACTACTTTTTCTTTTCAAGTTAAGCCTTTTTTTAATAATAGAACTTAAGTATCTGTCTAACTACTTTTTACAGTCATTCTTTTTGTTCCATGAAACGCTTTTGTTTTAACGCTGCTAAGGAGCAGGACATAAATAATAAATAGTCCTCAATTATCTAAATCCGGCAGTTTTGTTGTTGTCAAATTATACATGGCAACATTGACTGCTCTCGGCTCTACGTAGTCATAATTATTTCGGGCACTTTTGGGTTATAACAACGCTACAATTACAATTTTCCAAGATCACCGCAAAGCTTATATATTTATCATATATACGCATATACTGTATACTCCAAACGGTCATATATATGCTATATATGTCATATACATATTATTTACGTCTTATATGTCATATATACATCATAATAAATCAACATATACATATAACAAAATATAATCAACAAATTCATCCACCCAACTGCATACATATTTAATTTACAAATAAAATCCCGGTAGAATGGAAAAGAACGGATATATTTATTCTAATCTTTCCTTGTATTATCGATGGACATTTAAAAAGTTCAAAAAACTGTGTATTAATTTTGCGCTTATTAAAAATGATTAAGCCTTAATCAAGAAATTTTACCATCTTTCCTTTATATGTATTTATAATTTTAAAATGCAGTGTGTGATAATAAATATGAACACCAATACTTCTTTTACTTTTTCTGATTATATCAATTGCTGCAAATTAAAAATAGAGAAACTGATAAGAAATGTTTCAGTTCGTTAATAACCGTTTAATTTATTTTAATGAATCACTACTTTTTTAAGCCATGAGCGTAATTAATCAGTTGAGTATTTTAGGCCTAGTTAAAATTGTACCAAGAAAAGTTGAATAACTGCTTAATTCCGTTATGTAGTATTTAAATCTGTAGTTTTCGCCTAATGCTAATTTTGATACTTAAAATTTACTAGCAGGAATGACCGAGCTAAGCTCGGTCAAAATTAGCTTTGTGTTTATATCGATATATTATTCCCACTGAATCATTCTTGCTGTTTTAGATGCAATTAGCTTGACCCTGAGCCATAGTGACCCAAAATGACCCTCTAATCGAATTTTTTCGAACATGCGACCTAATACAATCCTCTTCTCGAGTCTGAAAACGATGGAATACAAAATTTAGTGAACATCGTTAGTCGTTTTCTATATAAAATAAGCTTGACCCACGTCGATTCAAAAATGACCCACTAACCGAAATTTATCGAACATGTGACCTATTCCAATGGTCTTTTTGCACTGTGAAACGGTATAATAAAAAAAAATGTCAAAATCGTTTGAGCCTTTTTGAGATACAATTAGCTTGACCCCGACCCATTATCACAAAAATGACCCACTAATAGAACTTTCTTGCGCATGCGACCTAGCCCAAAGGTTTTATCTTGTCCAGAAACGGTGTAATACAAAGTTTTGTCAAAATCGTTTGAGCAGTTTTTTAGATATAGCAAGCTTGATCCTGATCCATTAGGACCAAATGACCCACTGATTAAATTTTCTTGAACATGCGACCCTGCACAATCGTCTTATCATACCCGGAAACGATATTATACAAAATTTTGTCAAAATGTTTTGTACCGCTTTTTAAGTACAATTATCTTGACCCTGACCCATTGTGACCCAAAATGACCCACTAATCGAATTTTCATGAACATGCGACCCAGCCCAATGGTCTAATCGAGCCCGAAAACGATAGAATACAAAATTTAGTCAAGATCGTTTAAGCCGTTTTTTAGATACAATTAGCTTGACCCTGACCCATTGTGACCCAAAATGACCCACTAATCGAATTTTCTCGAATATGTGACTTAGCCCAATTCTCTTCTCATGCCCAGAAACGATAGAATACAAAATTTAGTCGAGATCGTTTAAGCCGTTTCATAAATTCAATTAGCTTGACCGTGACCCATTGTGACCCAAAATGACCCACTAATCGAATTTTCTTGAACATGTGACTTAGCCCAATTCTCTTCTCATGCCCAGAAAGGGTATAACACAAAATTTGGTCCAAATGTTTTGAGCATTTTTTTAGATTCAATTAGCTTGACCCTGACCCATTGTGACCCAAAATTACCCACTAATCGAATTTTTTCGAACATGTGACTTAGTCCAATGGTCATTTCATGTCCAGAAACAGAATATTACAAAATTTTGTGAAAATGTCTTGACCCGTGTTTTAGACTCAATTAACTTGACCCTGACACATTCTGACCCACTAATCGAATTTTCTCGAACATGTGACTTAGCTCAATGGTCATCTCATGCCCTTAAACGGTACATTACAAAATTTTGTGAAAATGTCTTGAGCTGTTTTTTAGATATAATTAGCTTGGCCCTGGCACATAATGACCCATTATGACCCGCTAATCGAATTTTCTCGAACACGTGACCCATCCCAATAGCCTTTTCGTGCCCGAAAACGATAGATTACAAAATTTCGTCAAAATCGTTAGAACCGTTATCTAGATAAACTTAGCTTGACCTACAGTGACCCAAAAACGACCCACTAATCGAATTTTTTCGAACATGTGACTTAGCCCAATGGTCTTCTCGTAATCCAAAATTGTAGAATATTGAGTTTAGTGAAAATCATTAGAGCCGTTTTTTAGATAAAATATAACTTGACCCACAGTGACCCCAAAATTGTCCACTAATCGAATTTTCTCGAACATGTGACCTAGCCCAATAGTCTTCTCGTACCCGAAAATGGTTGGATACAAAATTTAGTCAAAATCGATTGAGCCGTTCTTTAGATATAATTAGCTTGACCTGACCCATTATGACCCAAAATGACCCACTAATCGAATTTTTTCGAACACGTGACCCATCCCAATGGTCTTTTCGTGCCCGAAAACGGTTGGGTGCAAAATTTAATCAAAATCGTTAGAGCCGTTTTCAAGATAAAATTCACATACACACACACACGCAATTTTTGCTTGTATTATAGTATAAGATTTATATATCTCATAAAACGTAAGCAAAATAAATGATCTTTCGGAATTCGAAAAAATCAGATAATGCATGGAGTTAAAGATATAGATTAAAATGAAATCACACATGATATTAGTAGACAAATCTATTATATTTTCGTTATTGGAGTTTGCTATATGATATCCATATTTTTTATTTTCCATTTCCGAACAAATAAGTGTAAGAAAAGTATTGTAATCATAATGTATGTGGGTGTGAATAAACACGATAGCTTCCAAACGGTACTTCAGATTCAGCTCCCATTCGGCTAATATGTTATAGATAACTGTCATAAGAACTGTATAGATTTTCGTACAAATCGGCCGACGGATAAGTTATTTAACCCTTTAAGTATTGCTCACGTTAATATGACGGGCTGATGTATCTCAGCCCTAGTTTTCTAATTCTCGTGCTAGTTTTCTAATTATCGTACTAGAGTTCTCTAACTCTCGTGTCGGTGATATTGACGGGCTGAATATTTAAAAGCGTTACACTACCCGAAACAAATTCTGAAACCAGACAAAATTAGCTCGCGTTTCCATATGAAGTCTAAGAAATAGGCTTGACTTGTGCGAGCTATATTTGCGTAAATTATGGATTCTGATGAATTAAGCATTTTTGATGATAATTGGAATACAGTAGAGCGCCGATTATCCGAACAAGTCGGGACCGACCCTAATTCAAATAAGCAAAAGTTCGGATAAATAGACAGACAATTTAAGGGATGTTCCTGACTATACTAAAACCTCCACACCTTTATTCAGGCTTAGGACTGCCAGCACCAGTTAGTGCTGGCGTGTTTAAAAAGTGTTTTAATTTTTTTTGCCTCTAAATTTTATTTTATTTTTTTACTTTTTTATCATTTAAAATTTTCTTTTTCTTTTTTATCTTTTGAACTCCAGATATTATAATTTAAACGAAAAAGCTATCGATTGTTGCTTGCTTCAAAGAAGACGTTCTTTTCAATGCTGCCATATCTCGAATTATTCTTAAATACGTTAGTTAAATAGGATCAGCGTTCTTCTGCCGTTCAGGCCATTTGATATCTGTTTCCAAACATTCAAAGGCTTCGTTATGTGACGAACCTGGGCCATTTTCACAGCATTAGTTTTCATTTTCTTCAATTTCTTTTTCGTTGTTACTGCACCCAGCGATACTCTAATCGGGGATTCGATTTCGCATGATAAATCTGAAGAGGAAAAAAGGAGAGAAACGGGTGTTTGGATAATTGGAAATTTGGTTAATTTTTTTTTTCAGAGAAATAGGCTGTTCGGATACTTGGAAGTTCGGTTAAAATTTTTTTTGAGAAAATTAGGGTGTTCTGGGGCTTGGAAGTTCGGTTAAAAAATTTTTTTTAGAAAAATAAGCTGTTCGGATAATTCGAATTTCCACTAATTGGAGTTCCGATAATCGGCGTTCTACTGTATTAGTGAATCCGGCAGTGATTATGAAGAAAGTAAATATTATGATGGTTTATTTCAGATGATGAGCCTGATGACCCCACTGATAGAGGGCTACTGTTACTTGGCCGTGCACGGCATTAATTTGTATGGTGTAAAAGAAACATTAAGACACAACATTCCCGCACGATGGCTTTTATGGAAATGTGAATATGTTCTATAACAAGTTTTTTTCCGCCTGAAATATATAACTAATTGCATATTTTATTTAGAAATCTTATAATTATTCAATTTCTCCAATAACAGAAAGTTACTTTTTTGATGGTTTTTATAAATATTAAGCGATCCTTAAGGAGTTAAACCCTTTTCAAACCAATTTTCGGCCGATTCTACAAGGGACATCACTAAATAATTACGAAAGAGTATAAGTGATAAATATTGTGGCGATGCATTCAAGGATTAGTGGCTCAGAGGTAATGTTTTAAATTTCGGAACGTGAACTCAAGCTTTCAAATACAGCTGATTCCATCGTGTCAGAAATTTATTTGAATCCATGGCATTCTATGAAATTTTTGAAAAGTAGTGTGAAGTGAAGTCACTTGAGCCTTTTTTTTGTTACAAACTGAGAAGTGGCTAAATGTATAAGAAGTGTTCATTTCGTTAATAATCATTTATTTTGTTTTAATTAAGCGCTATTCAATTTAAACAAGCGAGTAATTAATGATTTTGTACACACAAAGCATTTCTTTTTCATGTGAAAAAGAAAGAGAATGAAAACTAAAGTTATCTTGCAAAACAAAGCATTTAATCATCTCAGTTGTTTAAATGAAAGCACAATTTAAGACAACACTGAACGTGAACTCTTATCGAAAAAATAGTATTGAAAGTGTTGTACAAAGATTAAAATATAAAATAAATAAGAACCCCCCCCCCCCCCCCCCAAAAAAAAAAAAAAATGGCAAAAATAATAACATTTCAAGACAGGTTAAAAAAAGCAACAACAACATTGGTTTAGCAACTTGACCAATTTCTTTTGAAATTTATTGTCCAAAGGGAACTCTTCACTCACTTGGAAAAACCCGCTTGGTAATGTTAAACCTATGGGCAGGTTGTTTTCGAATTTCTCGTTTAAATTTGAATATTTTTAAACGATTTTTTTTGTACAGAATAGAAGAGGTCGATCTCTAATATGGCTATTTTTTACTTTTTCGATTTCGGTTGCAGATTTTTTTAATAATGGTACTTTCACTTTCGGAACCGGTTTCGAAAGTGAAAGTACCTTTACTTAAAAAATCTGCAACCAAAATCGAAAAAGTACAAAGTGGCTCTATTAGAGATCGATCTCAACTATGGGTCATTCCACACAAAATGAGCAAAAATTTAAAAAAAGTCGTGGTTACATAGTAACCGATTTTAATAAAATTTGATACAGATTCAATTCATATTCAAATAGAGTTCTGCAAAATGTTTCGACAAAAAAAAAAAAAAATAAATAAAAAAAAAAAATAAAATAAAAAAATTGGAAGTTCTGGACATTTAAAAAACTTGTGACATAGAATGGCATGTGTACAATCGTTCAAAGTTGCAAGTTTGGAGTTCCGTATCTTGAAAACTATTTAACATAAATTAAATCTTTTTGTAATATTGTAATCTCTGGAAAATTATCTTCATATTTATTTAGTAATAATAATTTGGTAACGTCATGATTAATCTTAAATTTGTTGTAAAAACTGAAAATTTGTCAATTTTGAGAAAATTAAAAACGTTATAAAAATTAAAGGAAATCAAAAACATCTGTGGAATTCATGCCTGATGTAGTGTTACATATTAAGATCGAATTGCTAAAGTTTTTAAGTTGCCATGTATTTCCTTCACCTTTAAAAAAATTTAGAAACTTTTAAAGAAATGACAAAATCGCAATTTTTTCTCTTATTGATAGGTAAAAAAAAAAATGAAGGAAAGCTCAGACATTCCAGTTATTGCACAGACATAAAGATCAGTAAGTCCATGATATGCTAAAAAAAAAATTCAAGATTGCCTTTTGATTCCTAACGTCACAAAATTTGGTTAAAAAAAGTAATATTTGTTGCATTCCAACAGCTTTCTTCTTTGAATACGCGCGCGTTTTTTTTACAATATTGCACGATTTCAAAGGGAAAAAGATGCAGTGCTGCCATCTATGGATTTAGAGGATAAATATATAATTTTTTTTGTTCAACGTAATATTTCTTTTTTTTTTTACTGTAGTTTAAAATAAATACATTAATATCCAAAAATAAACTGAAAGCAAGAATAAAAGTTTCTACATTTAAAATATACACTTTTATCTATAATATGAAATAATTTAAAAGTTTAATAAAGCTTTCCTTCACTTAAAAAGAAGTGATAGAAATATTTCATTTTACCCTCAACATTTTTTACTATTTATTTTTTTTCTCATTAAGGAATAAAAAGGCAAGAATGAAACTTTCGATATTTAAAATATATACTTTTAGCTATAACGCCAAAAAAAGGTTAAATTGTCAAAGCTGCCCTTCATGCTTAAATAAGCGATAGAAATATTGAATTTTTACCTCAAAATTTTTGAAAAATATTTTTTTCCTCTTTACGGAATGAAAGTACAATTACTTACTTACGCCAATCTGTTAATTATTATTCATTCCTAATTATAAATAATTTTTAATATAGTCTTTCCATTCCCAAGGCTAATAATCAGATTTGAAATTTTAAGTATGTAGACAATACCTCGATTTTGCATTCACTTTTAGTGTAAATTTTAATACTTAAATAAACAATCCTGAAATCTATTATTTTACATTTACTCATAAATAGATATGATCTGCTTATATACTGATTTTCATTAAAATCTCTGACATGTCTGACACAGCTGATTTGCTCATTTTGCATGGAATGACCCCTATGCTATGCAAAAAAAAAAATCGTTTAAAAATATTCAAATTTAAACGATAAAGTCGGAAACAACCGGCCCATAGGTTTAACATTACCGAGCGGGTGTTTTCAAGTGAGTGAAGAGTCTCCTTAAGGGCCTATTTGCGATGACTGAAGTTTGATCGTAGTTTAAGACGCCTGTAATTAATTTAGACTATTACTTCTTTTTACATTTATTTATTTACGTTTTAGAGAAATAAAAAAATATTCGTTAAATTATAAAATATAATAACAAAAGTTTTAATATTATATGACAAACTTAATCTTGCAAAACCAGTTTTGCCACGCTTTTAAAGTCCATATTTTCGAGTCGTCATTTCTTCTTTATACTGTTTATTACGTATAGTTTACCTATAATATCTGAAAAACAAACAATTTGTTTTTCAAGTTATAATAAACAAGTAAGAAAAATCATGCGTTAAGCATAGATTATGAAACACTTTCCAACACTTCCTGAATGCTTTAACAAAACTTCGTTATTTAGGGAAATAAGGTAAGTAGACATTTTAGAAAACGCATAAAACGTTTGAAAAACTGATTTCAGAAGTTACCATCCATAGCAAATATGTATTCCAATTCTTTTGACCAGCTCTGTAGTTGATCTGTAGGTTGATATGTATGCTATATAATGGGGAAATTTAGTTTAGCAAGAAAACGAATAACAGGTTGAATTTTCTCTTTCAGCAATTTATACTAATAGATGGAAACATACTTGTGTACTTTTGTACAACCCTGTAGTTAACCTAGTACCTTTATTACAGGCCGCTATTTAGCTAAAGTTTAATTCAAAGTAAAACACTCTTAAAACTACTGGAATTACATTTCCAGAAATTATCATTTATAGACGGCCATGTATCCAATTCTTTGCGTGACCCTGTATATAATTTTATCTATGTTCTACAAACATTTCTTAGTAAACAAAATGCAGTTCAGCGTAAAAATGCATAACCCATTTAAAAACCACCTTTAAGCAATTTACAATCATACCCAGTAACCATTACGAATTCTTTTGTGTAGCCCTGTATATGAATTACAGCATTTATACACACCATATACAATGCATAAATATAGTGAAACATAAAAGCGCATAACATAATTAAAATTGCATTTCCAGCAATCACCGCTACCGTTCAGTACTTCGTATACAATATAGTATCTGAAATCTTTTGTGTGTCCCATTAAATGCTATGCACTTCGTATTATAGATGAAGTAAGTTATAGTAAACCTCAGCGACGTATATTAATTTCATTATACATGAAATAATTTAACATAATTAAAATACGCCGGAAAAAATTCCTCCACCCGTATATCATTATGTAACGGAATTATTTTGTGTGGCCCTGTAAATGAATAATATTTATTCTTTGCACCGCATATTCTACGGGATGCATATTTTAGTGCACTTGATAAATGCATATCAATTTTATTATGTTTGAAAGCATGTAACATCATTAAAAATCATTTTAAACGATTTTTTCCCATAGGCCATAATGTAACGGAAAACTTTTGACTGTCCCTGTAAATGAACTAAACATGCTACAAACTTCATTTGAAATAGGGTTCGTGCTATGGTAGAGGTCACTAACATCCAAAAATTTCAGAACGATCCGAGTATATTTACGGGAGTTAGAGCGCGTACAGACGGACAGACAAACCGAATGCATAAACACTATTCAACTTTGTTGGAAAGTGTTAAAAATATGATAAATTTTCATGGATTTAGAATTTTAGTTTACACACACATATATATATATCGGGTGTCCTAAAATGAACTGACTCGGCGGCAGATATTTTAAAAAATTCTTACAGTAGGGTTATGTAAGATGTCATGATTTTTTAATTGCGATTCCCGGTTTTAGTTCCAAATAGCAACGACAGATGTCGCTGCAAGCAATAGGCGCTGAATCGTGGCTAAAACCGAAATCACCCAGTATTGATGCGAATAAAGAAGGTTAACCATATGGAGTGGGCCTCATTCGTCTATACAATCTTGTTCTTAGGACTGAACTCATTCGGCATGACATTCGCGTCGGAGCAACAGTAGAGAAAACTTTGGTTTCCATGGAAACGACTTCTTCGAAATCGAAATGAGCAACAACAACGTTCCAGTTACCGTCCAAATCTTATTACATTCCAATAAAGTTTAGAATTTTTTAAAACTGGGTGTCTTCTTTATCGATAAAATTTAATGTTGTGGCGTAGGGTCCGGTGGGGGAACGTCTGATATGTAGCCATCGAGTGTTTAACATTCAATTTTGCTACTCAGTGTTCTGGCCGAAACCCAATGCCACTAATACATATTTTATATATTTTTTTAATGCTCGGATGCATTTGAAATGTAACCTACTGCCGACGAGGCTGCAGCCTGCTTTTCGTAAGTTTTTTTCTATATTTTTGTATATTTTCTTGTTGAATTTTTTTACTTTTTAAATAGTTATATTCCTTTTTTCTTGCACTATTGGTGCTAGTTCTGGTGGGCTAGTTCAGGCCAAATATATTCTTTTGCTGGTTTATATATATATATGTTACCGGCCAAACTTGATTTTAGGCCAAACTAGATTGGCCTAGGCTAAACTAGTTTATCCTAACGCCCATAGGATAAACTAGTTTTTCCTAGGCCAAACTAGTTTATCCTGACACCCTTAGGATAAACTAAATTTTCCTAGGACAAACTAGTTTGGCCTAACGCTCATAGGACAAACTAGTTTAGCCTGCTGTTTACTGGTCTGAACTAGTTTATCCTAGGCCGATTTAGTTTATCCTAGGACAATTCAATTTGGCATGATTTTATTGATCCCAAAGACCGCCCGGCGCTAACCTTCTAGTTTATCCTATGGTAATGCAATTTGACGTGCTTTTATTGATCCCAACTTTTTTCCGGCACCAACCTTGTGCAAAGTAGTATTGCCGTCACCTCTGTGTAATATATTTTATTCGATGGGGAGTGGGATACTGTCCCCTATCTTTCCCCATTTCACCGCCGCCAGTAGATATAAAATATGTTCCATATGACAAATTGTGTGCTGGAGGACCAAAGAATGGGAGGAGAGGTTATCATAAAATTTAGGCGAGGAAGAGTTTAGAGTATTGATTAATCATGTATAGTATAACCTTGAAAATCCGGCATCGTCGGGACCGGGACATCGACGGATTTTTGAAAATTCCAGATTTCTGAAAGCATTTCAAATGTACTTCTGATATTCTTAATGGTGCATTTATTCATAATTAATTCAAAGTCAAGTGATATTTATGAAAAAAAATATATATATATATTTTTTTTTTTTTAAACAGAAAACTTTTTTGTAATCGGTGCAAATTGGATATAATAATCCGTTTGAAAACTAGCCGGATGTGGCAATCCTAAAAACTTTCTTCTATCTCATACATGTTAATATTTCCTGAAAAACAAAGCGTATCAGTGCTATCGGTTAGGTGATTTACACCAAAATCTAATCAGCAACAACTTATGTCAAGTTGCAGCTGAATCTGAAGTGTGATGAAAATCCGTGCATTAGTTTTTGAGGTAAAACTATTGCGGAAATCGTAAAAAAAATCTATATAGCAGCGCCACCTGTTGGCCGATTTACATTAGAAACTAAACAGCACTAATTTATATCAGGGACTAATTGAATCTGAAGTTTGGTGAAAATTCGTATATTAGTTCTTGAGATAATCTATTGCGATAATCATGAATAATGCCGCATAGCAGCTCCACCTGTTGGGCGTTTTACACTAAACAGTTATCACCACCAAATTATATGAGGGACTAACGGAATCTGAAGTTTTATAACAAATCCGTACATTAGTTCTTGAGATATAGCTATTGCGGAAATCGTGAAAAATACAACATACCGCACCACCTGTTCGGCGATTTACACCAAAAACTAATCAACACCAGTTTATATCAGGAACTAACTAAATCAAGTTTTATTAAATTCCGTTCATTATTTCTTGAGATAGAGGACCAACAAAATTTGTGTCACACCCAGACAGACTGACTCAGATACAGACATTTTGTAGAAACATGTTTTTCTGGTTCTCTGACCCCTAAAACACGTAAATCCGTCGAAAACCGGAATTCGAAAATGTTCATGAATCCAAGACTTTCTTCTTGTGTAGACTGAAGAAAGTAAAAACATTCACAAAGAGCATTTGCGACGACGGACCTGTTAAAAAAGGAACTAAGCTATAACGAAGTTTTTTTTTTTCTCTCCTGTGTGATTCCGTCTTAGAAGGTTTTCCTACATAAAATTTTTCAGATTTTGAAGTCTCCAAGTCCTGTGAAAAAAATTAATGGTATTAATACAGTAGAGCGCCGATTATCCGAATAAGTCGACCCCGACACTAGTTCGGATAAATAGACAGACAATTTGAGGGATGTTCCTGACTATACTAAATCTTTCACGCTTTAGCCAGGCTTAGGAGTGGCAGCGCCAGTTAGTGCTGGCGTGATTAAAAATTGTTTTTTTCTTTTTTAGGGTTTCGTTCATCTGACGAAACACTATTCGTCTCACTCCTTTGTCTGTCTGTCTGTCCGTCACAGAGCCCGTTCTCAGAAACTATACATGTTAGAGGTTTGAATTTTGAGTACTTATAGCTGAACACCTCACATCAAACAACAAATCATAAAATTTTGAAAAAGTTGGTAATTAACTGAATTACGGGCTAATTAACTTCTAAAATTAACCAATCCACGTTTTTAACGCAGATTCAAATGAACTTTCTCCAAATCATCCGTGTTTCTCCCAAGGGTTGCCAGTAAAATCAACCGATGCATGGTTACCACGGAGGAAATTAAGCCGAAAAATGAAGTGGGCATTTTAAATCGAAATCGCATATCAGAAAATATTGGTCCGAGAAATTTGTAAATGGAATAGACAGACGCAGAAAAAAATCTACTTTCATTTGGTATAAAGTTCACATTTCTGCGATGTGTATAAGTTAAAATATCCACTAAAAATCGATCGATAAAAATTTATTTTCTTTAATTAGAAAGACAAGGAAAAAAGATTTCAATTCAAAAGATTTCAAAGCAGGTAGACATGAGGACGCTGCGGTTTTTCTTAATAGCATATTTTAATACGGAATTTTAACTTTTTAAATATCAAATTTTTTGATTAAATTTTATGGCATCCCGATGTCAAATTTCTCGCTGATTTTATTGATACCTATTTCTAAGTCCTATCTTAATTACAAGCTGAAATATTAATTATTTAATTAATCGGTTTAACTCGCAGATGTCGGTAACTCCCACATGTGTATTTTAAACAATTCTTTCTAAGTGAGTCGCTAATTATGTTGGAGACATGAAATTTCGGTTACTTATAGCTGGACACTTCACATCAAACAACAAGTGATAAAATTTTGGAAAAAGTCGTACATTTAACCCTTTGGGCTCCCACATGTGTATTTTAAACAATTCTTTCTAAGTGAGCCCCTAATTATGTTGGAGACATGAAATTTTCGGTACTTATAGCTGAACACCTCACATCATACGACAAATCATAAAATTTTGAAAAAGTAGTACATTTAACCCTTTGGGCTCCCACATGTGTATTTTAAACAATTCTTTCTAAGTGAGCCCCTAATTATGTTGGAGGCGTGAAATTTTGCATACTTATAGCTGGACACCTCACATCAAACAACAAGTGATAAAATTTTGAAAAAGTCGTACATTTAACCCTTTGGGGTCTCGCATGTGTATTTTAAACAATTCTTTCTAAGGTGAGCTCCTAATTAGTTTGGAGGCGTGAAATTCCGCATACTTATAGCTGAACACCACACATCATACGACAAATGATAAAATTTTGAAAAAGTCGTACATTTAACCCTTTGGGCTCCTGCATGTGTATTTTAAACAATTATTTTTAAGTGAGCCTCTAATTAAGTTGGAAGCGTGAAATTTTGCATTCTTATAGCTGAACACCTCACATCAAACGACAAATCATAAAATTTTGAAAATGTCGTACGTTTAACCCTTTGGGCTCCCACATGTGTATTTTAAACAATTCTTTCTATGTGAGCCCCTATTTAGGTTGGAGGCGTGAAATTTTGCATACTTATAGCTCAACATCCCAGATTACACGTCAAATAATAAATTTTGAAAAAGTTTTATGTTTAACCCTTTCAACTCCAGCTCGTGTATTTTAAGCAATTCTTTCTAACTGAGCCCCTAATTAAATTGGAGATTTTAAATTTTGCATACTTATAGCAGAACACCTGAGGCCAAGCGACAAATCATAAAATCTTGAAAATGTCTTATGTTTAACCCTTTGAGCTACCACATATGTATTTGAAGCCATTCTTTCTAAGAGAGCCCCTAATTAAGTTGAAGACATGAAATTTTGCATACGTATAGCTGAATACCTCAGACCACACAACAAATCATAAAATCTTCAAAAAGTCTTATATTATTTACCTCTCCGGGCTCTAGCTTGTGTATTTTAAGTAATTTTTCTAACATCCGCCCTTTTAACCAGGGGAGAAATTTTCCAACTTTTGCCGACACCCCTTTGACCCTTCTTTCATATTGTGCACCATAGCCTTACATATTTTAGTTCCATTTTTTACCGCCAGGTGCGCCTACTGATCTCAGGTGCTATGGGCCCAATCCCCTCGACTAATATATCTGCGGATAGTATGTAAAACTGGATTTCGTTCGGATAGATGTTTGTTTAGAATCGAGTGCGCCCCCTGGTTGAGAAATGTGGAAGTAATAGATTTTTCAAAAAGATAAAATGTTTTGAAAGGAATATTAAACGAAACCCTCTGTGTGATCTGTGATCACACTTACCCACTTGTTTTTTTTAGTTTTTTGTATATTTAATTTTTTTTTTTTTTGCATTTTATCATTTAAAATTTTCTTTTTCGCTTTTTCTCTTTTTCTGAACGTCAGAGATTTATTTTAATCAAAAATAAATTGGAAGTTCGGTTAAAAATTTTTTTGAGAGATATAGGCTGTTCGGATAATTCGAAGTTCGGTTAACTGGAGTTCCGATAATCGGTACTCTACTGTAATTATTCCGATATTTATATACAAATAGAAGATTCATTACAAAATCAATATTGTTTACAATAGAATGATTAATATCATTATACCACATTTTATGGCTTTGAGATTTAAAAATTTTAAAAATTCTATACAATAAAATCTTCTAAGACGGAATTGCATGGGAACGGAAAAAAATCCGTCATAGGCAGGTTCCCCTATTAGAAGGTTCATCGTTTGTTGTAAATGCATTATATTCTTTTTACAAGTACTAAATATCCTCATTTTACATTGACCAATATATGTTTTTGTTAAACACGGGATTCCGTCATAGGCAGGTTTTTTTCTCAGATTTTACCATACTTTAATTTTATTACATAAAAATGCATCTAGTTATCTAAAAAAATAATAAATAATAATAAATATATAAATTTTAATTTTGGAATAATAGCGATTTAAAGATACGTTCGTTAAAAAAAAAGTTGAGCGGGCCAAATGTTACTGATATTTTTACTGAACAGACCAGAGATCCTACCGGTCCAAATGATTTTCATATGAGCTGGGTTGGAAATTGGCCTAAAAATTTCTGCCTATGCAGACCTCAAGAAGAATGCAGTCCAGTCCTGACTTAAGGCGGAAAACAAATGAGTTCCGGTCCATCTCGGTCCGAACCTCTCAAAAAAGATAATCCCCAAAACAAGCTCGGGACGGAAAATTGGGCGGGCCCGTAAAGATCCTTAAATCGAATAACCGAAAAGACTAGCTCACAAATTTTGTAAATTTGGACGCTAAACTTCTATTATATTGACAAATAAAAATAAAAATAAATTAAAAAACGAGTTTTTAGTGAACTTTGCTCACTTCCATAGATGTGTTTGAGTTGGACGTATTCGTTTGAAAATATTTGAATTGAGCGTGAATCTGACTCATTTTTGAGAAATTGAATTTGAGTTTAAATCAGTCTTTTTTTTTTTTCTTATGAGCGCGCTTGACACTGATTGGCATAAATTAAAGCACGTCAAATTGAATTGACCTAGCATAAACTAAATTGGCCTAGGATAAACTAGATCGACCTAGGATAACCTAATTCAAACCAATGAATAGCAGGCTAAACTAGTTTATCCTACGAGCGTTAGGCCAAACTAGTTTGGCCTAGGAAAAACTAGTTTATCCTATGGGCGTCAGGATAAACTAGTTTGGCCTAGGACAAACTAGTTTATCCTATGGGCGTTCGGATAAACTAGTTTGGCCTAGAAAAAACTAGTTTATCCGATGCGCGTTAGGATAAACTAGATTGGCCTAAAATCGCGTTTGGCCGGTAACATATATATATATATACAGGGTGTTTCATAAAAGATGGGCAAAACTTTAAGACGTGATAGTACACATCCAAACAAACAACTTTCATCAAAGAATACATTGTCGGAATTAAAACGCAAAGTTGCTAGAGGGTGCCGAAAGTGATATTGTTATATGAGGCAGAAACACACAAAGAATGATTAACTGACAAAAGAAGTTTAATCACATTAGATTACAATAAGTGTTCAAACCAGTGACCGGCAGGGTCTATGCATGTGGTACAACGACTAAGAAAGGAATGGCGAACTTTCTGAAAAACAACAAGCATATCGCGCACTTCCCCTGCAGCGGCCGAAAGTCTGGCGACGAGGTCTTCTGCAGATTCAATTGGGGTCTCATATATGGGTGGGACTTGTGAATGCTTAAGTCATTTGGTAGGCCTCCCCACCTAGCTGGCCCTTGGGGTCGCATACATTAGAGCCTTCTGCTGTGCACAAAAAAAGAAATTGAGAAATGAAAGATCTCGCGAGTGCGGTGGCCAAGCTGCAGGACCACATCGCCCAATACAACGGTTGGGAAATGTTATATCTAGATAGTTTCACAAGCCTCATACATAATGGGCTAGTGCTCCATCTTACTGGAACCACATTACCCGCCGGATGTATCCAGGAACCGCTTTCAACATGTCTGGGTTTCAGATTATTCTTGCCCAAACATTGATAGAAAATCGTCGCTGATGAGCATGTGAATAAGTGGCATGGGGATTTAAATCCGCCCATACAAGTTGATTCTGAGTGTTGAATGCACCTTCAATTGTGAAGATACTTTCATCCGTAAATAGCACAGTTGCCCCAAACTCTGGATTTACCGCGTTCTGCTGCAGAAACTAGCAGGCGAATTCCACACGACGAGGATAATCCCTTTGAGTCAGTTCCTGCAATCGTTGAACATGATAAGGATGCAAACGTTCATCCTTCAGTACACTGCATGTTGTAGAGTGTGTTACATGTAATTGCCTAGCCACTGCTCGTGTACTTGTATTTGGTATCTGGCCACCAGCTTTCTCCACAACTAACGTTCCGTCCGTCTTTGCACGACCTGCATCCGACCGGGAAGCTTGAAAGGATCCCATCTCACGCATCTGTCGGTGCAAGCTCTTAAATGTTTTACGGTCGGGCAACCGCCTGTAAGGGAAATCGCTCTCCGTATAATCGTTGATCATCTGAGCCATTTCCATTTGCCGTTCCGTAGATAAAATGCATATTAGCCTTTCTCTATTAGTGAAGTGCAAAATCTTCCGATACGTTCCCCCCCGCGATTGGCAGTTGTGCACTCGGATCAGCTGCTTTTATGTATTAATCAAGGCGAAATTTTGCATAAAGATTCTTCTTCCCCAATCACATTTGCATCCGATTAGTGTCATTCTTCTTCCTCTAACTCGTAACGGGAATGGAGCTTTAACGTTGGCATGAGCCAAGATTCCAAATGCGCCAGCACCTTTGCATTTTATTTCCGACCATGCATTCTGTGATGAAAGTTGTTTGTTTGGAGGTGTACTATCACCTCTTAAAGTTTTGCCCAATCTTCCATGAAACACCTTGTATATATATATATATATATATATATATTGTACATCCAGTTTATTATCAGACTTATACTTATATCATTATGAACATACTTTTACTAATAATAATCTACATTTATATCGTTATATTGATGACATAATTTTAATTGAAACTGATCAATCTGTAATTACTCAATTTCCAGTAGATTATCCCACTAATTTGGAATTAACGGAAAACCTTTTATCTAACAATACAATTAACTTCTTAGATCTTAAAATTACAATAAAAGACAACAAAACAATCACAGATTTATATGACAAACGTAACGAATTTAAATTCAACGTTAATACATTTACAAATTTTAAATCTTGTCTACATCATTCTGTATTTCGAAATATAATACTTAATCATTTATATAGAATAAAATGTTTATGTTCTTCTCCTCTAATTAACAATAATATTAAAAAACTAATTTATGATGCATTAAATCATGGTTTTCCAAAAAATTCATATATTCATTAATATACAATTAGTACTTTATTTACATGATCTTTTAAAACAAATTAACACATGCGTAAACAAAATTACAAAAAATATATAAAATAAAAAAAATATCTATAAAAAATTAAAAATTGTAAAATAATATATAAAAAAATTATTATAGGTTGGATGGGTGGGTAGATGTTAGAGTACGGAGGAGGGTGGTGTTGTCTGGATAATACGCAATGGTTAATTTATTTTTTAAAAAATGGGGCTTTTGTATTATCACTATTTTTAATACGTATTTTATAAGGATGTTGATTTGATATTTTATATGTAATTGGTGACTTTCATTAATATTATATTTAGCTTAATTAAAGTTTAATCTAATTTACAATCATTTGTTATTAAATTTTAATTTACTCAGGACAATATCATATTAATTACTAATAGTATGCCATTTTTATAGTGATAAATATAAATATAAGTGTATTTAATATAACTAAAGTTATAATGTATGTATTAAAATTCGGTAATTATTTTTATTATTATTCCTCTATTCTTTTTAATATTGATCTATTTTCACTTTGTGTTATAAAATTTATTATCGGATTAATGTGTTTGAATGTCCCACATTCATACTTTTTGGATTTTTATGGTTGTATGAAAATAATCCACACACTTTATTTGAGAGTTTTAGGTAATAGGAATTTAAGTATCTGATAATCTTCTATACTTCCATATGTTTTTTACTTCCTGTTCATTTTATTATTATCTTATATATAATAGTTATTATTAACGATTTTTATATTATTTTCAATATATATTTATATTGATTATTATTGAATTTATTTTATAGCATATAGCTATATGCTATATATTATCAATGTTATAGAATTATTTAAATTCTTAGTGTAGTTTAAATGAGTAAGATAATAGAATATTTTGAATGCTTTAAAAAAAAATATTAACAATAGTTTTTTTTTAAAAATATATAGTGTGGTTTATATTAGGTTTATAATTATCTATATATAAGGATTTGTTTGGTTTTGCTGTTGATAAATTTTTACATTCAAAGGCTTTCAATTGTTCATCTTGTGACATTTGAATAATAAAAATACTACTAGATGGCAGCACCAAAATTTGTCTTTTGACGATAAGTTATAAATTTTGTCTTTTGCAGCTCCTTTTCAGTTGTAATTTCCTACACCAGGTGGATTTTTTAGCTAAATTTTGACGATATTGTTAAATAGTAATTAAGTAATTTAAAAGTGCATTTTAGTTATTTTAAATAATGTAATTACTTTCTATTTATTTTATTTTATATTATATTAATTGTATTTATCATGGTATTTCAAAATGTATTAACTGCATCCTTTGGTATCAATTACTGTGATTTCTTAACTGTTTTATTCACCTTAATCTTTACGATATTATGGTAGCCATGTGCGTAGCCATGTGCGAGTGGATATATTGGAAAACTGAAATATTAATCGGTATGTTGTGTAATATTTCTATTTTATATGCTATAAATATTTAAATTGGTTTTATTGATTTTTCCATTTCATATTATTTCATTCTATTCTGTTTTCATTTTTAATCTATTCACTTGATTATAATGGTTGTTCGGGCACAGAGAAAAATAATTTTTAGCTTTAGATTTTTTTTTCTCACAGAAAACTACCATTTTGCTTATATCATTGAATTCTGTGCCCTTGAAAACGTAATTCAATATATAAGCTTTTCCATTATTTGTCGGTGTCCACTTTCTTCTTTTTTCTTCCATAATAATTCTTATAATAAATTATTTGGCACTTTATTTTTTTTTTTTTAATACTTGCAGCTTTAATTCATAATATTACGGTTTTTGATGGTGGTAGGTTATGTTTAATTAATGGTTATATATATATATATATATATATATATATACAGGGTGTTCCAAAATTTGACCGACAAATTGAGAGGGGTAATAGAAGGCATGAAGAGGATGAAAAATTACCATAGAACATGGGGTCGCAATCAAGTATTTAATCAAAAATACAGGGTCTTCTACCCTAATTGATTTTGGGTTGGCGTAATAACTTTCAGAAAAATAAAGCATATTATAATAAAACTTTTAATAAACATTCTCACCTTTGTTGTAAATGTGATAGTATAAAAAATGTGGGAGAAATTTCCATTATACGCGCAATCAGTATGTACTTGACGCTGCGCATTTTGGAATGCGATTACCAATTCATAAAGTATTATCGATTGCTTGAGCATCCTGTTTTTCCAGAACTTTTCGTGATGTTATCACATTTCACACAAAACAAAGTGCATATTGTTGCATTTTCATTGCAATGTCTTTACTTTTCTCAAAATTATTACAGTCAACCCAAGTTCAGTTAGGGTGAAACACCTTGTATTTGCGACTAAATAAGAGGTTTGAGATCCCATGTTCTATGGTAAGTTTTCATCCTCTTGATGCCTACTAACACCCCTCTTAATTTGTCGATCGAATTTTGGAACACCCTGTATATATATTGAAGGTTTTTCGGGGGGACATCCCGTTAAAAACTTTAATTTTAATTTCTATAAACAATCAAATCGTGTTCAGGGCATTCTAAAACGTATCAATTCCTTCGAAAACCAGAATTCGAAATTTTTCATGAATCCAATACTTTCTTTTTGTAAAAAAAGAAGAAAATAAAAAGTCGTATAAAGAAAAATACATTTAAAGTTTTTGATCAGGCCTTTTGTTAATGTGAACCCGTTTAACGTGTTTTCATGATTTAAATATTAGGTGGGACAAAAAGGATTTGGGAGTATTTTCTAGATACTTTAATGATTGAATATATATATATATATACGGGAGACTAGGGAGGGTTGACCATACGGGAGGCTTGACCCACCCATCAGTTTTCATACTTAAAAGAATTTCAGAGTTTTATCAATAGGTGTTAACCAAAGCTACTGGAATGCTCAAACAGCAGTATTTGTTTCATACAGATAATCGAAATAGGTGTTTTCAACCTAAAAGTTGTGTTTTTTAGAAATATTTTGTAAGCTTTTTTCAGATCAAATATATCATAGAAATTTAAGTAAGTAGGTTTTAAGTAATGTAGAAATATCGAGCTTTCATTCCAGGCTTAAAGATTGTGCAATAAGTTAGGCTTAACATAACAATATTCTTTAGAAATTTTTCAATGCTATTCTTTAGAAAAGGGCTATGTGGGGAGGCTTGACCCAGTCAATTTGAGGGAGGGTTGACCAGACGCTCAAGGCTCGCTTAATTACGTGGTTTTGGAAATCGTTTTATAAAACACGATGCATAATGACAGGTTAATAGTTATGTATAAAAAAGAATGTCAATTTATTCTGTAAAGCTACAGTAAAATGGGGTGATGGAAAAGAAAATATTTAAAACTGACTAAAGAAAGATGTGAAAAATTGCTATAAGATCCACTGCAAGAAAAAAATTGATGAAATATAAATGAGAAAGTTCATAGGAATTTTTTTCCATTTAAATATTACTTACAATAGGCAAATAGAAACAGTGGAAAAGACTAGAAAGGACTAGAAAGTATGAAAGTAGCAGTCGTAAACCTTTCAGGGGCAGTGATATGCTTATGAAACATTTAATTTTAATTCCCAAACGCCACAATGGCACCAGAATTTTGCTAAAATCTTTTCCATTTAATATGTTTGTGAAATATAGCCTTTTCTTATTTCCAAATAAATTTGTTCGTAAATTCCGGTGTCAGTCATTTGTTTCAACATTTTAGTACTGAAAGTACTCTGCCCCTAAAATGGATAAAATATGTTACTGATAGGTTAAGTGCTCATGCAGCTACAATAGAACATAGCATTGATCGAAAAACTTTAGGAAGGCATGTAGACAAATTTCACTAGGATGAATACTGTGAGATGAAGCCAAACTATGTGATAACGAGAGTTGTCAGGTCGAATGTCACAAAACGTAGGACAGGGAAACAAAACAAAAGCGGGACAGTCGCTCCTAAATTCGGACATAATAATAACACGTGAAACCCTATGAAAACGGAACCTGTCTCTAACGGAATATTGTCTTAAATGTTAAAATTTCATTTTCCCCACTGTACAATTATACCTACTCAGACAGAATCCTGTTTGAAACAAATTTTTTCCCCTCTGACTTGCGATTGCGTCTAAACAAGCTTGTTTAAGCATCATATTTTCAAAAATATTTTTTTATAATAATTAAAGCATGTAGCATAAAGTTATTTTGCTTTTTTTAAAACTGATTTTACTTTTCTCTTCAAAATATTTCGATATAAAACAAAGTGGGTCAACCATGTGGGGAGCCTTGACCCATTATTTTATCATGATTAAATCAATCATTTTTCAAATTTCTTATATATTGTACATATGTAGAAATTTTATTTTGATAACTGATTGTATGACGAATAAAATGATATATAAAACTTTATTCTACGTTCAATATTTAAAAAATAAAAAAGCATTTTGTAAAATGTAGGTCAACCCTCTCTAGTCTCTCCTATATATTATCGTGAAAGATGGAAATCTGGAGAATGTTGACTTTCACCGATCAATGTCAACATTCACATGGTCGCTTAGTGTATGTCCGAAATATTTTCTAAATATCCTTATTTATTTCTTACACCGGCAAATGTCGGCATTCACCATGCACTAATGGTGACTGTTAAATATGTCGGAGATTAGCATTTTCTTCTCTGTATTTAAGGCACGATACATCAAAGGTGACGTAACATTTTCATCTCTCTTGCTGATAGGAGCGACCAATCACGGTGAGGAGAGGGGTTCGTCAATCTGTAGAGGAGTTTTCACTGCGGGAATAACCTCGGAGAATTTAAATGCCGTGGCAGACTTAAAAGGCAGCCGGGATTGCTTTTTTTTTGGACATTTAGCTTTAGATTCTAGCGTGAGAAGAAGAAGGGATGCTCAATATTACTTGCCTTCTTAACCCTAGAACTACCGGAAATTTTACTCAAGTTTTATAAAAACATTCTACACCAGAATTTTTACTTAAAACTATTTAATTTGTTTATTTAACTTATTATTGTCTGATTTATACATTTAGTTTGTTTTGAAGAAATTTCTGGTTTGAATAAATATTTTGAATGTACATGTCGGGTCCATTGGACCCTTCTGGTAGACAGAGGGTTAATAATGATAGCAGTTGTATTTGGATAAATGTTAAGCATTTAAGATATTAGTTTTAAGTTTAGCCAATAAAGTATTTTGCATTTATACCGCAGTAAACTTTTCTTTTATAAATTATACTTTATTATTAAAACACATAGCTATATATGTCAAAATAGCGAGAAAGCTTAAGTAACAGCACATGTAAAAAAAAGTGTTCAACTTAAAACAAACAGTACATTCTAAATGAGAAAATAAAATAATACCAATAAAAAAACTTAATTAATTATGTGACTGAAATCTTATTTATTGCAACAACTTAAAATTTTATGGCACTATGAATTGCACAAGAGTCCCTTGCTTTTACAGCTGCATTTATTTGTGGAACACTTCCTTTTGCCACGACAGCTTGTATAGCATTGCCTTCGACTTGTCGAATTGGCTGCAGTTGCTTCTCTCAACGACATTTCTTGGGAAGAAATCTCATCTACGGAAAGTAACTTTTCGTTACAAATTACAAACTGATTACGGGTATAAAGCTGCTTGAGGATACCATATTTATTTGCTAGTTTATAAAAGTCGGTGTCTTCTACTTCAGCAACAACTGCCAACACATTTTGGCCATCTGCATGACCACAGACTACATCAGAGACTTGTATTCATACGGTATCACACATTTGAGCAGGAGGAAATTGTTTTTTTGAGATTCGTAATATTTTCGTTGGTTAAAGTAGAAGATTCCATTTCGCGGCCGCTCTTTTTATAGAAATAAACTCGTATTGTTCACCCAGGGCTTGATATGAAGGTGTGGTAGGTTGCAGGCCCTCTTAAATATTTTTCTTTGGAATATGGTTTTCGGTATGGCCACTGCTCAGATTTTCTTCAAAAGTATTAAGAGTTTCTTCAAGCTGTTCTTCGGTTTCAAAAGCATTAGCAATTTCTTCGAGTTATTCTTCGGTTTCAATATTTACGATTGGTTCGTTAGGCAAAAAAGATGATGCTATGCCTCTTTTTGTTTTACGCCAAACATGGCTTCATAAAGACTTTGGTGTATTCCTTCGTGATATGTAATGTTATTGGAAAATTGCCTTTCAACTGAGCCTTGTGTTTGACTAAGACTTTCGATGAACTATCTTAACATCTTTCCACATAGCGTATAGTTCGAATATGACTTGATTACTGAATTCCCTAGCATTATCTGAAACATAGCTGGAGCATCAAATGTTAAAAATATTGAAGGAACGTGACTACTGCGGAGGAACGTACGCTACTTCTTCAGCTGTCTTAGTTTTCAAAGGTCGTATCTGGAAAAACTTAGTTAAATGATCTTAATACACCATTATGAACTTATATTCGCAATCCCTGTGTCACTGCAGGTCTATCACATAAACTTGACGTATTGAGTTTAATTCAGAACTGATCATTGGTTTCTAAACAATACCTTTCTTAGGTACACTATGTTTTGTTTGCATAAATACAACATTATAACATCATATGTAATATTTTTGTATTTAACTTGCAAATCTTTAAGCATATGGGTTCTTTCTCCGTGGGCTGTTCTGATGTGAGTTTCAAATAGTATATTGAATAATTCATCATTGGTAGCATAATACTGTATACTCGTTTCTCCTGGTTTTAACAGTACAATTAACTTCTCTTCATCATTAATTTTTAAAACGTCAAAACGTTTTAATAGTCTGTAATCCAAAGGTGTGCTGCACTTACTAGGGAAGGTTCCCAACTGCCAGATCGGGATTTTGTCGAGAGTGGTGTCGTTGAAAAGCTCTTACCATGGGGATCTAGGAAATGTATACTACTACCCGTCCGAATGCAACTGGTGAAGAGTTATAGGCCGATGTATTTCTGTCATTTATTGATTTCTCTAGGTTGCTAGCTATGCAGGAAAGACACCCTGTGTGGTAGAAAAGAGAGTTGACGGATTAGAGAGAAGACAGTTTATGTTTGGTGGAAAAAGTAACTTCACGGATGGTAGTGCATTTCTGAATAGAAATTGCTGAAGCACGAATTTTTCCAACACCAACTACACACAATGAAAGGGGGTGTTCCGCATTTGTCACAGGTGTTATTAGTTAAGTTAAAACATGCCTGATTAACTGATCGAAAGACGGGATCTGCGTCTCTAATTAAAGCCTTTTGAAAGGCATACCGACGTATATCATCGAAAGTGGGCGAGGAGAATTGGTTATAGGTCAACTTATGCAACTTTATTATGCTTTCTCTAGTGCTCATGTCGACATCTCCACAAACACTCTGATTAGTTTTTGAATATTCCACTATTCTCTTTATTAAGTATTTGTGTTAATGAAAGAAATAAACGTCTAACGGCTGAAAAAATTTTGTCGTGCTCGGTGGGAGAAAAACAGGCTCCACATTGAGTCCAAATTTCTCAATTCATAAACGTAGATTCGTTTGGCCACTCCAACTATCCAGCACCATGATTATTTCCTGATCACGAATCGATTCTTTTAGTTTATACTAGAAGTATGCCGCAGTTATTTGTTTTGTGCGCTTTCCTGACTTGGAGCATGTAATGAGCAAATTTGAGGATGATATTCGTTGAACCATTTTCATAATTTTGGCACCAAATTCCACCTGATATTACTGTGTTACAAGTAGTAAAGGTCCCATAAATTTTCTCATTAGAAAAGTAACTTCACGGATGGTAGTGCATTTCTGAATAGAAATGGATGAAGCACGAGTGTTTCCAACACCAGATACACACAATGAAAGGGGTGTTTCGCAGTTTTCACAGGTGTTATTAGTTAAGTTAAAGTATGCCCGTTTAACTGATCGAAAAACGGGATCCGTGTCTCTAATTAAAGCCTTTTGAAAGGCATACCGACGCATGTCACCAAAGGTGGGCGAAGAGTTAGTTTCTGATGTTCTTTAAAACATACTCCAAGTCAGTGCAGTCCAATTAGTTATATATGATTGTGAAAATGTGGTCACAATCTTCTGTTTTTTACTAGATGGAACATGGAGCCTTCACCAACTTCACACTAGCAACAGCAGATTACATAACTGTACTGTAAGCTGTCTTTTCTACCACACAGAGTGTCTTTCCTGCATAACTAGAGACCTGGAGAAATCAATAAATGACAGAAATACATCGGCCTATAACTCTTCACCATTTGCATTCGGGCGGGTAGTTGTGCACATATCCTTCATCCCCATGGTAAGAGCTTTCCAACGACACCACTCTCGACAAAATTTCGATCAGGCAGTTGGGGACCTTCCCTAGTTAGTGTAGCAGAAATCACCAGAAAGTATTTTAGAGTACTTTTCTTGAGAAAAATAAAAACAATTGTATTCTCGTTTACTCGCAATTAATGCATTCAACTTTTCAAAAAAAAAAAAATTACGATTAACTGCGGTATTCATTCAATATAAATTAGGGTATCGAATAAAAAATAAAATTTAAGAAAACGTTGCTCGCACCATGAAACCTTGCATAAGATTGACAAAGTTGACTGACTTGCAGCAGAACAAAGAATTTGGCGATAGATTGTCGCCTCTCTGTTGACCTCGGCTTCTCTTTTGGAGCTCCACCAGAGCATATCTGTGCTTTCGACATATACCGGTGATGGTTCGAATGTACAAGAATATAATTAAATATTTTATCTTTCACCGACGTATTTGGTATATGTTGACATTCACCCGTGAAAGTCGATATTCTCTCTCCCCCCATACATATATTTATATATATATTGAAGTTTTTCCGGGAAGACCTCCCGTTAAAAACGTTATTTTCTTTTTTTCGTTTGAAATTTATTTTCAAGGTGATTTTTTGTCTTACTGGTAAACGAATCTCTTGGGAACTGTTTAAATAAATCAATTTAGTTTGAAATTTATTTTCCAAGAAAGTAATTTTTATTTATTTTAAATGCGTCCATTCCAAACTGCTTAAATTATTCAATTTTGCTTTAAATTCATTTTCATAAGGTTTTTGAGAATGAGAAAAATAACATCTTTATATGTAGATTATGTGAATAATACATTTTGTAAAGAAAATATTTTACATTATTGGGAATTAATTTAAATATATAATATATATTTTAAAAAATGCTTCATTTATAAAATCCGTAGGTTCATCCCAATAATTATCTACAATTTTCTAAAAGATTATTATGATTTTTTTTTTTTTTAAATAGAAAATTAATCTCTTGGAAATTGCATAAGTAATAAGTTACACATTTTTTATATTTATGTGACTGAAATTTAAGTTTTTTTTTCACTTGAAATCGGCTAGCTTAATACCTCAAGTTATTTTAGTGCTTTGTTCATTATCTATTTCGTTTAGACTGTCGAAATGCCATATGGGCTCGTAATGATTTTGGATTTCTATTATAAAATTCTATTTCAGAAAGGATTAAACTGAAGCATAAAAAAATCTTTAAATAATGCGATTTCTGTCTAATTGGATTTTAAAGTAAGAAACTGAGAGTCTTTAAATTTTCTTATACGATTTTACTATATTGTATTTAAAGTGCTATCTTTTTAACTTAACATTATGAAATAATTAAAAAGATAATTATCAAGCAAATTATTTTTCATTCGTGAAAATGAGTCCGCTGGGAGTTAAAATGTAAAATGGGATTTCGTTTAAAAATGTAATTTCGTTGAAAACATATTTTTATAACTTTCTTGAATTAAAAAAAATAATAAGTTATTAGATAAAAGAAAGAACTTTCAGTAAATTAATTTAAACTAAGTTAAATTAAAATCGCTTTATTTACAAAACTGTCCAGTATTCAATTTAAAGGTATCTGTTTTTAAAAGTAGGATTTAAAAAAAGCTTTCAGAGATTTTTTTCTTGGAAACATAAAACGATTTGGAAGATTTGGAGAATCCGTAATGAAATGTATTCAAAGAGGAGTGTCAAAGAGCAACCACGAAATACCACTATTTTTTAAACAGTAACCACATTTTGCCACTCATGTGTTAAAACTTTAAGTTAGTATCTGAAAGAAAAAAGTAAATTAATGTATTGAAAGTCTTTTTAATTTTTTACATTATTATGCTTTCTTCTATACAGGGTGATTCAGAACTACATGTCAAAAATGTAAAGGCAGGTAGAGCAGGCCTAAATAAGCAGATTTCGTATAGGAATGTGGGTGCGGAAATGCAGCCTTATGGCAGTAGAGGGCGCTGTTGAGTTCGGTGGATGAAATCGCTTCGCTGACTTGAATCGTCATTTCCCTCAGAGATTTCGAGCAACATTCATGATTACACCAGCACGGAGCTTGCCGACATGCCCTTTTACGTATGGGGTTGCACAAGGAAATGGCTCACACACACTGCACGTCTAACAACTCTCGAGGCTGTTGAAGGACTATCCTCTACTGTGCGTAATGCTAATTCTTTCACAGCAAGAATTCTGCGATTTTTTCCAGTGCCCGTATCACGCCTCGAAGCATAAAACGATCTACTCGCGCACAACTCCCCATGAAAACGCTCAAATGTTCGGCGATCCAGCAGATTCCTACCCAGGAATCGTTCCATGTACATCTTCTGAGCAGCGGCTGCGTTTCCTTGCGTCACCCCATACATGAAATGCATGTCAGCATGCTTCGCATTCGTGTAACAACGCATGTTGCTCGAAATCCATGCGGAGAATGATTATTTAGGCCAGCGAAATGCTTTTATCCACTGAACTCAACAGCGCCCTTTACTGCCTCAACGCTGCATTTCCGCACCCACATTCCTATAGGAAATCTGTTTGTTTAGGTCTCCTCTACCTGCCTTTACATTTTTGACATATAGTTTTGAACCACCCTGTACAAAAATAACATTTAATCTATATATATTGTAACTTATTTTTGAAGAAGATTATTTCAATTTCAAGTAAATGCGTCACTTAAGAGCAAATGAAATTATAAAGTTTCTTTTTAAATTTATTTTTCAAGAAGATCATCTTTTTTTTTGTTGTTGTTAAATGAGATATTTGGAACTATTTAAATCTTCATATAATTTGTAGAAATGGCCTATGCCTTTAAAAATACCAATTGATTTATAATTATTGATTTTTTTTTCTATATAAGGCGTTGAAATAACAGAGTGAAAAAGTGTACAGGCCTGGATTCGAACAAGGGTCACTGGCACTGCGCGTCAATGCTCTACCACTGAGCTACGCGGACGTAGCAGTAGTTGGGTTCATGAAGCTATTCCATCTTGTGGATTTAGCCTTGCCAATCTATGAGAGTGAAGAGCGACAGGCAAGATATCGTATCATCCAGGTAGTTCAGTGGTATAGCCAATGCCGTGCAATGCCAATGAACCTGGTTCAAATCCAGGCCGGGACACTGTTTCATTCTGATGCTTTCACATCTTATATAGTAGAAATTTAGCATTTATAAATAAATTATTCATTTTGATTTGAAATTTGTTTTCCAAGAAGTCGATTTGCCTTTTTTGGTAAACGTGTCACTTGGGAGCTATTAAAAGTTTTCAGTTTCGTTTTAAATAATTTTTCCAAGAAGGTTATTCGCATTTGTGTTAAATGAGTCCTGTTGGTCTCTGGGAAATGTTTAAATTATTTATATTCGTTTAAAAGCAATTTATCAAGAAAAAAAAATTAATTTTCAGGTAAGTGAGTTCCTTGGGAATGATACAAAATATTGATTTCCATTTGAAATTTATTTTCAAAAAAAGTTTTTTAGCATTTCTGGTAAATGAGGCTGTTTGGAGTAGTTCGACTTACATATTTTCATTTGAAAATTATTTTAGAAGAAGATTATGTGACTTTCTGGAAAATGAGTCCCTTAGGAATTGTTTAAGTGATTAATTTTCAATTTATATATTTTGTTTCAAGAGGAAGATTTGCCTTTTCGGCATATGAGTTCCTTGTGGACCGTTTAAATTATTTGGGTCTCCTAAATAAGTCCTTTAGGAATTGTTTAAGGGATTATTTTTCAATTCATATATATTTTTTAAGAGGAAGATTTTCCTTTCCGACAAATGAGTTCCTTGTGGACCATTTGAATTATTTGAGTCCCTAAATGAGACCCTTGGGAATTGTTTATCTATATATATATAACGCTAACGTACGTGGCACAGAAATCGCGATTATTTGTTATTGTTTAATGGCAACGCCCGAGAAACGCATCTGATTGGTTATTGTGTAAGAGTCCTTGGCAGGATTTAGGGTGATCGGGTTTGTTGTTGTTTACGTTTTGCGTTTTCGGTGCAATATCTTTCGCTGCAATTATGTAGCTTCAAAATATCATTTGAAATGCCCGTAAAAAATCTCGGTGAATGCTTGAAAGTGAAGAAGAAGCCGAATTCGAGTCGAATCGAAATAGATTCGAAATCCAAATAGAATTGTCGAGAACGCCGTTAAGCGATCGGCAAAATAGGCTTAATAACTGTAGCATGCACGAGTTGCTACTGAAATCCAAATTACTAATTTAGACGTTCCGGGGCATGCATAACTGTGGGTGAAACGTGCAATTTATGCAAATCACTGTATTGGAAATGCGAATTAAACAGCAGCAAGAAGTTTACAAAATGTTGTCATGACGTAAAAAGTAATTTTGTACGGACCTGCTATACGAATTTCAGGTTCATTTAAGAATATTATTACGCCCCCCCCCCCAAAAAAAGTAAGATACAATAAAACCTGCTTAGACGTAAACGAAAACGACCAGTGATAAATTCCGTTTTATGCAGGTTATTAAATTGAACAACGCATTTTTTTTTTTGGGGGGGGGAGCTGGAACCTTTTATTTTTCGTTTATTGCAGGATTCCGTTATAAACAGGCTTTATTCTATTAGGAAATAAATTTGCTGGATGGTACTTTTCTTAAAAATCTATATAGTAATATTTGCTTACAATTTTATTATTTCTTTTTTCAGCATTACACTTTATGCTGTATTTGTAATTGCTTTTTCATATAAAGATTTTAAATAAAAAATTAAATTTTTGAAAATATAATTACATTTTAATTAAATTCATCAGTTAATTTAGAATAAAAAAGTTTAAAGTATGAGACATATAAAAATTAAAAATCTTAACCTTTGACTTTACACAACTTTTGAACTGAACAAGAGTCGGGCCCTGGTAATTTGCACCGTCTCCACCCGCCCCCTCTGTACGCATCTGCGATAACAAATTTCAGATTCATTTAAGAATATTATTATGGGCCCGGGCAACGCCGGGCGGGTCAGCTAGTATGATTAATTTTCAATTCATATATATTTTTCAAGAAAAAGATTTGCCTTTCTGGTAAATGAGTTCCTTGTGGACTGATTAAATTATTTCCTAAATGAGTCCCTTAGGAATTGTTTAAGGGATTAATTTTCAATTCATATATATATATGTATATGAGGAATATTTTCCTTTCCGGCAAATGAGTTCCTTGTGGACCATATGAATTATTTGAGTCCCTAAATGAGACCCTTGGGAATTGTTTATATGATTAATTTTCAATTCATATATATTTTTCAAGAAAAAGATTTGCCTTTCTGGTAAATGAGTTCCTTGTAGACTGATTAAATTATTTCCTAAATGAGTCCCTTAGGAATTGTTTAAGGGATTAATTTTCAATTCATATGTATATATATATATGTATATGAGGAATATTTTCCTTTCCGGCAAATGAGTTCCTTGTGGACCGTTTGAATTATTTGAGTCCCCTAAATGAGTCCCTTGGGAATTGTTTAAGTGATTAATTTTCAATTCACATATATTTTTGAAGCAAAAGGTTGTCCTTTCTGGCAAATGAGTTCCTTGTGGACTGATTAAATTATTTATTTTGAGCCCACTCAATGAGTCCCTTAGGAATTTTTTAAGGGATTAATTTTCAATTCATATATATATATTTAAGAGGAAGATTTTCCTTTCCGGAAAATGAGTTCCTTGTGGACCTTTTGAATTATTTGAGTCCCCTAAATGAGTTCCTTGGGAATTGTTTAAGTAATTAATTTTCAATTCATATATATTTTTCAACAGGAAGATTCGACTTTCTGGCAAATGAATTCCTTGTGAACTGTTTAAATTATTTAGTTTGGTTTGAAATTTATTTTTCAAGATGATTATTTGTATTTATGATAAGTGAATTTTATCGAACACGTTAACGTGTTCATTCGATTTAAATTTATTTTCCAAGAAGTTGATTTGTCTTTCTGGCAAACGCGTACCTTAAGAGTATTTTAAATATTGTTCAATTTCGTTTAATTTTTTTACAAGAATTTTCTTTGTTTTTCTGGTAGATGAGTCTCTTGAGACTGTTTTAAATTATTCCGTTTCGTTTAAAATTTATTTTACATGGAGATTATTTGCTTTTGTGATAGAGGAGTTCCTTCAGGGTATTTTAAATTATTGAGTTTCGTTTAAAAAATTTAGAAGGTTTATTTTTCTGGTAAATGAGACGTTTGGGAACTGCTTAAGTGGTACACTTTAAATTCATATTTATTTTAAAAGAATATGATTTGTCTTTCTGGTAAATGATTTCCTTGGAGTATTTTAAATTACCGTTTCATTTTAAAATTATTTTTGAAATATTATTTGACTTTTTGGCATATGAGTCTCTTAGAAAATGTTTAAACTACTCAATTTAGTTTAAAAAATATCATTAAAGGGTCTTGTACCTTTTAAACCCGACGAAAATAAAGAAATAAATTCACTGTTGAAATTAAAATAGCTGTTTTTTTTACTTCTTAAGTCATTACGCGCATGATATCTTGATAACATTTGTATGGATGCTATGGAATTCGATGTAGATAATAAACACATAAGTATTTTTAAAATGATCTACTTTTAATTGTTTACAGTGATAAGATTTATAATTATGACTATTTTTTATTCATTTAAAAATGTAAAATTTTGATTTATTTTCTTAGAAAAATATTTTTTTTACATGTTTATTGAAAAAATTTTGACCTAAGAGTAGATCATTTTAAAAATACATATGTTATTATTATATCTATCAAATTTGATAACAATGCATGTTTACGATCTCTAGATATCATGCGCGCATTGACTGACGGAGTAAAAAAAAAAGAGGTATTTTAATTTCAAGAATACACAAATTCAATAAATGTCTAGTCAGTTTCTAATGGTAGTATATTAAAAAGCACAATCTGTATAATTAATAGTCAAAATTTCATATTCATACATAACAAGATTTTGGAGATACACTAATTCAAACTTTGAATGTTTTTGTTGATTTTTGTAGCGTTTAAAAGGTACAAGATCCCTTGAAACAACTTTGTTTTTTTCTTGGGAGACTTTAAAACTATCAATTTTTGTTTGAAATTTATTTTTCAAGAAGATTATTTGTCTTTCTGGTAAATGAGAATGTTGCACTGTAAAAAAAACGACATTTTTACAGTACAAAGTACTGTTCATCTCGCGCACAAACTCGATCACAGTTGAATGTACTGTATCTTTCTTTGGTTTCCTGACTATTTAAACATGGAAAATACAGTAGTTGCGTAAAATTAACAGCACAATGTACTGGCAATTTGGACGCCAGTAGTTTGTGCTGTGGTCCAAATGCGTCCAAAATTGCCAGTACATTGTACTGTTAATTTTGCGCAACTACTGTATTTTTCATGTTTAAATAGTCAGGAAACCAAAGAAAGATACAGTACATTCAACTGTGATCGAGTTGTGCTGGCAAATTTACACTGGTTTTTTTACAGTGTGGGAGCTGTTTATATTATTCAGAATTGTTTCAAATTTATTTTACAAGAAGATTATTTGCCTTTCCGGTATATTATCTCCTTAAGAATTGGCTAAATGATTCGTTTTCAAATCGTATTTAATTTTTAATTATTCCTTTTCTTCTAAATGAATCCGTTGGGAGCTGTTTAAATTATTCACACTTATTTGAAATTTACTGTATAAGAAGAGTTTTTGTCAAGAGTTCTTACAAGGGAACCACTTTTGGTGCTGCTCGTCCCTAGCATTGAGACCTAGTGCATTTTAAAGTCCTATATTATGATGTTTGAGAATCGATAAAATTTTTCTGTTAAAATAATATTTCTTGATTTTACAGTAGCATAACTTTCTGAAAATGAGAATTTCGAAACTACTTACAGGACCATTAAAATTGAAGTTTTTTAAAGAAAAGCATTTAAAAATAAAAATTAGTTAATAATAAGTATAAAATATTGAAAAAAGTTTAAAAATTCCTTCAAGAACCCACGAATTTGATTAAATTTTTTCAACATTATATTCACATTTTTGGCGGAGAAAAAGTTGGTGTTTTTTTTTTTCAAAAGTAGAGCTTTCCGGCAACCCTAGCCAAATGTCATAGCTGTTTGTCTTATGTGAGGATGAGGAGTGGTTTGGACTTCAGTAGAAACTGTAATGTACGACCTAATTAACCACAGTAATTTTTCTAAATTGTGTAAAAATATTAATTTAATTTATGATTACTTTTACCAAAGGATAATTTAATACGGCAACATTTCATTTTAAACATTTTAAACTTTATTGCATTCGATTTCAAAAGAAAATAGTTTAATTGTTTTGTATTTCACTAAAAAATAGTTTTCAATCATCTTGAAAGCTTTTATAGATATATATTTTCTATTTATATATTTATCGTCTGCGTAGAAGAAAAAGAAAAAAAAACAATTCTTGTTTTTTATACTATCAATTATCAAACAAATCACAATCTGATATAATTCTAATAAGGTAAAGCCAGGAGAGATCGCGCACAAAGAGATTCGACGGGAAAGAGTAGAGTACGCTCGCAGTGACTCCAGGTAGTTGTACAGCAGCATTAGTGCAGTGTCTACATGAATGTGCACATTGATTGTTCCAAGCGTCTTGGATAAAGCATTGTTATTTTGTTTTGTTTTTCCAAAGTAAGTGCTTGAATTTTCATAACTGTTCGTCAGAATTTTTATAGAATGCCAGTAGTACAAAATATTTTGAACTTAAACGATTTCATATAAACTACTGTCCTAGACTAAGGATGCGAACACCAACAATTCATTTTCGAAGTGGCCCTGTTTAAATAAAAGTCCGCGCAATCTCTCCTACCAAAACAGGCGAGTTTGCGCATCGGCTAATTAGGAAAGATGGCGCATTTTTGCATAAGTCTCAGTGCTAGGAGAGAGAGATGCAGCTTATTGGTAAATTTGCATGAATTGCAAATTACGTGCCAAAACGAATGAATGAATCAATTTTGAAATAATTTCGGAAAAACACATAATTATCGAAACTAAATTTGGCAAAAAATTAATTTGCAAAAAAAAAAAAAAATACTTTTGTAGGTACAAATTTTAGTAATTAGTAACAAATTTTAGTAAATTAATAATACAGTTGTTATTAAATTAATTATATGTAATTATTTTTGTCAATAAATTAATAACCTATTTGTTAATAAATTAAATATTTTTATATTTTTTTAATTTATGAGAAATTAATTTGCTAATAAATTAATTTTGTTAATTAAAATATTTTTTAATAACACCTACAATGTTTCGGAAAAGCTTTCACCCATTCCAAGTAGTTTAATGCCATCGAAATAAAAAGGAAACAGAGTGCAACCAATGTTACTGATGTTAATAACAAAATATTTTGAATTTAAACGATTTCATATAAACTTCTATCCTAGACTAAGGATGCGAACACCAACAATTCCTTTTCGAAGTGGCCATGTTTAAATAAAAGGCCGCGCAATCTCTCCTACCAAAATAGGCGAGTTTGTGCATCTGCTACTTAGGAGAGATGGCGCATTTCCCCATAAGTTTCAGTGCTAGGAGAGAGAGATTATGCAGCTTATTGGTAAATTTGCATAAATTAATTTTGTTAACTAAAATAATTTTTTTAAGAACACCTACAATGTTTTTGAAAAGCTTTCATCTATTCCAAGTAGTTTAATGCCATCGAAATAAAAGGAAACAGAGTGCAACTAATGTTACTGATCCACAAAATATACATGAAAAAAGACTTATGAAGGATGCCACTACAAAAAAAAAAAAAAAAAAAGACAGCTGAAGATAAGATGTTTGCTTCCACAAAAAGTGGGATAAAAAACTGACGGAAAAAATGAAGGTCAATGAGGATCAGTGGATTGAATATCTGGTACTGTACCAGGAGACAACTTTGACCATTGACTGTATTCAATGTATTGCTTGTGGCAGGTGATTGTACGAAAGCTGCATGATTTACAACAATAAGTATATCGATTGTGGACAACGACAACTTCGGTTAGCAAACAAAATATACATCGAAACTGTGGAAATGAAAATGATATAATTTTAAAGTTAAACATGTTATCAAGTAGATTAATGGTATTTTGTAATCTTAGTAGGGCTTGCTTTTACGAATATTTCAATCTTCTTCTTAAATTAAACTTCTTTATTTTCTTATTATTTAAACATTAGTTTCAAATATTCACTCCTAATACAATAGTATTTACTCTCAAAAACCTAACAACAATGTCATTTAAGAGCAATTCTTATTGCTAACAATTTAATTGTAGTTATTATTAATAACAATCTGTTCTACCCATATGCGCAATCTCTCCTACCCATGTGCTCAATCTTACCAACCCTGTAAGGAGAGTTTGCGCAAAATAGTTTTCTTGGTTTTTTTACTGCTGTTCTATTAAATTACAGCATAGCAACAAAATAACAATGGAAATGAAAAAAAAAGAATTCAAAATTATTCATGCATAGTTTAGCAAAAAATTTATATTTAGATTTTTTATTATCATTCTTTTGAAATGTGCGCAGACTCTCCTAGCTTTACCTTGTGTACTGTTGTACATTTATTCCCCGAATACCCGAATTATTTTCGGGAGGCTAATGAGATCAATTACATCCCTCAAGGAATTTCATAGTTCAGAATTTTATCAATCATCACATGTCAGATTTAAAACAAACTTAAATTGCTAAAAAACTCGATTAACTTGTCCGATTTTAGTAAATAGAAAGATTATCATTAAATAATTACTTTAAGGGTGTATTCAAATCCAAAGTGCTTATTTTCTGATTCATTTTTAAATTCATTTTTTGTTCTGAAACGTATCAAATTGCCAGATTCTCAGATTCAGAAATTATATAATGTGTCGTGCTTGTCAATTTTTTGATAAAGGTAGGATATAGTGCAAAAAATGCTGTTAAAGTGGGCGCTTTGAACCGAATTTTCCGAAGGATGCGGAGCTGGGAACGAAAAAAATACGGAAAAAATAATTGTTTATAAATCAAGTTCTACTTAATTGAGAGAAAGATGAAAACACACGACTTCTTATACATCTCCTCAAAAATCACGTCAGCAAGTTTCATGTTTTTACTTTTAAAAATGAGTCTGGAAATGTGTCAGAATATTTCGAGCTGATGAGGGCGGAAAAATATTTTTTTTTTAGTACACCCTTAAGCAAATAAATTAATAATTATTAATAACTAGGTTTCAGGAACATAATGCACGGTGTACAGAACATAGGCGAAGCCCATTTTTAATTGGGAACTCTAGTATATATATCTATAACTTTTAACATATTTTTTTAGATTGCTCACACCAACACCAAAAAAGTATTTTATATAAAAAAATATCAATTACGTATTAAAATAAAATTTTGGAATTCATTAAAAGTGGCATTTTCTTATTAGCCGCATTGCAGGACTTAATAGCCGAAGAAATCACGAAAGATTTCGCTACCTACAACAGCCTTTTTGTTTCTGATTATTTCGGTGTTTAAGCGCGTATTTCCATCACACATCTATTAAATTTGTATTTAATTTATATTATTTAATTTATTTATTGATGAAGTTTTAATGAAGTATTAGTCGGAAATAAATGATGAACTATTTATATTGTTTTAAGTGCAAACGGATTAATATTTAGTAACCGGGCTGCACGCGGTAGCGATTGATTTTTAAAAATAAGCTTTTAAAATTATTTTAAAGCCATAAAATATCAGTTAATTGAAACGAAATTTTCAAGCAAGATGCATTTGAAAGATTTTTTTAAAACTATTTGACGGTGTAGAAATTGAAATTGTGCGTTGTTTAAAAGTAAAAAAAAATTGCAGTAAAACAGGAATTTATTATTAGTTATTGCCACTGTCAATATGACGTCAGCGTTACCCACGGACTTGTTTTCGCTTTATAATATAGATACTTACTAAGCCTTGCTATTCCAGCATTCTCAAAGTGAAACATACTTATCATTTAAAAGGTATATTTAAGAATAAAACTATACTAATGACCTCTCAGATGGGCTTTAACAAAATCAAGAGAAATTTTGCGTCCCACCCACCAAGAAAGTTTTGAAATTGCGCCCCTGATTACAAGATAATTTAAATGAAACGTAATCTCGTGATTAAAAGTTTAAATAAAAGGGAATTGATTTAGATTAAAAATAAATAAATTTGCTAAAATGCATTTTTTAAAAATCTGTGATTTCATCAAAATAAATATTTTCTACTATGTTGGAAGAATATACTAAAGTACTTTCTTGCTTTGTGTAAACTTAGTCTCCTGAGAACTGATTAAGAGCCTACGCTAGTAACTGGACCACGATCACAAGCTAATGTTAAACCAATGGCAGGTTTCTTTTCAAATTTCTTGTATACACTTTAATATTTTAAATAAAGTTTTTTTCTGAATTGTATATTTGCTGTCGATATCTAACAGGATACTTTCTTTGTACTTTTTCGATTTTGGTTACAGTTTTCTTTTTCTGAGGATATTTGCACTTTCGAGACCGCTTCCGAAATTTAAAGTGCTTAAGGGTGTATTAAAATCCAAAGTGATTATTCTTATTTTCTGCTTCATTTTTAAATTCATTTTTGTTCTGAAACGTGTCAAATTGGCAGATTCTCTTATTCAGAGACTATATAATGTGCCGTGCTTGTGGATATTTTGATAATGGCAGAATATGTTACAAAAAATGCTGTCAAAGGGAGCGTTTTGAACCGAATTTTCCAAAGCGAGAGGAGCTGGGAACGAAAAAAAAAAATCGGTAAAAATAATTGTTTATAAATCAAGTTCTACTTAAATGAGCGAAAAATGAAAACACACGGCCTCTTTTGCATCTTTTCGAAAATCACATCAGCAAGTTTCAAGTTTTTACTTCTAAAATGAGTCTGGAAGTGTGTAAAAAAAAATTCGAGCTGTTGAGGGTAGAAAATCATTTTTTTTTTAGTACAACCTTAAAAAATACGAAAGTACCCCTCAAAACACTGACTTCAGTTATCGTATATGTATCATTTAAAAACATTATACCATTTAAAAACATTAAAATGCAAACCAGATATTTGAAACTAACGCTGCCAGTAGTAGGGAAAAGACAGTTCGATTGGGAGGGAGGGAGGAGGAAATCGTACTATAGTACGAGAAGGTTTGAGAAGAGTGTTAGGAGAGAAAATAGGATAATCTGATAGTGAGATAAGATAATCTGATAGTGAGATAAGAGTAAAGTGTGGAAAAATCATGCTATAGTAGGAGAGTATTAGTTTAGATGAAAATTATAGAAAGTGTCTTCTGGCAGCCCGCTTCTTTCTTCTCTGCTATCCAACCTGAGAAAAGAAAAAAACGCATGTTTTTGACACTAGCTATGGGTCCCCCGACATATATTTTAAAAAGTAACAAATGCCGTATTAGCTGCTCAAAGGCAGTGGTATCACGAACGCAACTTCGCTCACTGTGGCCCACATTGTGTCAAAAAAATCTGCATTTTCAATTAGTATCAGATAAATTTTTCATATGAATTCATGAGTCATGTAAAATTAATTTAAAAAACTTTTTGGGTAGGAATATGGTAAATTTTTTAGGCGGGGCTTAATTTCTCGTATCATCTTAAGGCTTGAATGAATAACCATATAAGGTAATGTTACACTATAACATAAGGGGTTAGGTCTTTTTGAGAGGAAGCTTATTTTTTGGAATCGACTTAGAATTTGGACATGAAAATGCTAGGAGCGCCCTCTATCGGTAGGAATTGAAAACTATTGTAATTAGATTTTTTTCCGAAAAATTTCACTTGGAATCGAACCTGTAACAAAATAGTCTCTTGACTTGATAATTTGAAGTAGGTTTAACTGATCAAGCCAAGAAACTATACCCGTAAGTCCTGATTTTAGATGTTTCAAGGCAAACATTGTGGCCTTCTCATTTATGTGCGTTTTGGTTTGTCGGTTACTTAAGATAAGTCAACAGTACCTATTTTAACTAATACTACACTTTGAGAATTACTTTAATGTATAAGATTTTATCGATTTTGCATGCAAGAGTAGGGTCATTCTACAATACCTTAGTTTCGAACTTCGTAACAAATTTCATTTTTTGTAACTGATATGCTATGCACTATTTGAGAATTACTTTAATGTATACGATTTTCATTTTCAGTTTAACTTATTTTATCGATTCTGCTCGTGAGAGTAGGTTCATTTTACCAAAACCTGGTTTCTAACCTATGAACTATAAGTCAAATTTCATTTTTTGTGGGTGATACGCTATCCACTGGGCAAATCGTGCCCCAACATTTACTAATATATTTTTGAACACTATCTTTTCTAAATACTTATCATTTTATTATGCTTTCGTTTAATATTAATTTAACTTAACGGGAGTTATAATTGCATCACAAAATTTAACATTCTGACAGTTTTTTTAATTTTCTATTTTAATGTCGTTGTAGCGCAATTGGATAGCGCATATGGCTGTTAACCATGGGGTTACCGGTTCGAGTCCGGTCAAGGGCGAACTATTATTTTTTCTTAATAAGTTTAGAGATTTCAAGGACCCATTTGTGGCATTAGTAATTTTTAAAGTGTTTAACTGTAACTGACACCGACTTTTAACATATATTAGGAGATATGTTGTTTGCGAATATTCAGTTATCAATTGATTTTTGTTCTAACTTCATCTAATGCTACCTTTATTTTTTGAATATGGGCTCTATAGTAAATATGTTAAAAAGATCTTGCGATAAAGTGGTTACTACATCAAAGTATCAACGTTTAGAAGAACCTAATGAATCTACTTACGTAAGTGAATTAAATATATCAAGATTGGAAGTTCCTAATATACTGAACACTGACAACATGTCAATATCATGTGATTTAACTACTACTGATAACTCACCGATTGTGAAATCTGAAGTCGATATGAATTTTTCTATCCCTACCTTTGGTGATGATACAACATCTTTCGAGAATTCATGACAAGAGTCAATTTCTGCTAAAGACTATTTGAATATATTTTTCAAAGACATGAATTTTGAATCTGCCTTAACCTTGACCTCAGTTAGTAAATTAACTTCCCAAGACGAATTTCTTCAAGAACCTACTATTAGGCGAGAAATGTCTGACTTACAAGCAAGCAACCTTTATTAAGCAAGTGATGAATTACAAAATGCCACCCCACCCACGAATATCATTTCAAAATCGAAAAATATCAAATCCAGTAATCCTATTATATTTCGAGAAGAACTCACTGACTGTATCTTTTTAATTTTAAAATTTCATAATATACAATTTTATATTCATATTAGAGAGTTTAAAAGCAGCGGGGTTACTAGTGAAGAAATTTTAACGAAAAACGGAGTTATTATGGATGTTAATAGCTGGTACGAATTCTACAAAAAAAGTTTTTCAATTAATTTGAGGTATAAAAGTTCCTCATTTGTCGCCAACAACATAATATTAGTGTTAAATTTTAATAATTCTATCATGCGAATTAAAAATTTAAAGAATTATTCTCATATTGACTTAAATGAGTACCAATTAGTGAAATTAAAAGAAAAAGCACATGATTTGAATGAGGAACTTCTTAAGCATATATATATAAAGCATATACCAAGCTTAATTAGACAGAAATGTATCATTAGTCATATATCTCTGGAAAATGAACTCATGTTACAGTCTAAACTTATAACATGTATTGAGAATAATGTATTGACTATACTAAACCGTATTTTTAAATGTGATGGATGTATTTTTAATCAGAAATCTCAAGGCCTTCATTCCTGTTATATATTAAATAATCGACAAAAATTTGAAGAGCTAGGAGAGATGTTATTAACATTTATAGATCTCCATTTTGTGATTTATTCGTTTTTAAACGGGGTGGATTGTGTTAGTCAAAACTTTTTATCTAGCATTCATGTAGAAACAATTCAAAACGAATTGTTTAAAATAATAAAATAAAATATATTGCTATCTTTTCTAATATGTGTGTTTATTTTTTCAAAGTGTATGTTTACTTTGTTATGCCTTTTAGAACTTTTAATAGAGTGTTAGAGTATAATTTGCATATGTATAACTTAAGAAATCAGCAATTCTTTAATAATTAAAAAATATAACAGAAGTTTAAAATATTAAAACTAATAATCTTAATACTTTTAAAAATAAGAAACTTAAAAAAAGTTTTCAAAAAAAAAAAATAAATAAAAACGTTTACAAAAAAAAAAAAAAAAAAAAAAAAAAAAAAAAAAATTAAAACTAAAAAATATTAAAAAAATTAAGTTACCAAAATTAAAAAAAATATTTAAAAAAAAACTTCATAAATTAAGTTTACAAAAGCAAGTTTACCTGGATAAATAAATAAATAAATTAAAATTAAATTAAAATTAAATTAAAAAAAATAAATTAAAAAATAAAAATAAAAAGTTTACAAATTAAAAAATTAAGACTTTGAAAAAATAAAAAAAAAAAATTAAGAAAACTTCATAAATTAAGTTTGCAAAAGTGAGTTTACCTGCCTATACATGTAAATGACTTACACTGGGCTCTAAGTTTATACATCATCTTATCAAAATGCATAAATGAAAACTTTATTTAAACATATAAATTGATTTGAATATCTATACCTTTTAAAAATTATTTGTCTTTCTATAACTATTGAAAATTATTAATAAATATTATGTAAGTGAAACATATTTTGTCTTTTATTTTTTATTCTAAAACCATTTCAAATTTTATCTAAAAAAATGTATTCCATTAAAAAATTAGTTACTATGTATTCATATAATATTTTACTAAAAAGAAAGTACTCATTGGTTATTAAACAGCATTTTATGCATATCCGTACTATAAAGAGGGCGCGACCAAAATTAGTCCCCGAAAGGGACGCCAACTTGGCGATATCTCTAATATTTCGCCAAATTCCTGTAGACATTCATTGTGAACCAATAGGCATTACTTGCCTTCAGAAAATCAACAAATTGACAAATTTTGTTTAAGTAATTATTATATGCAATTAAGTAATAGTTACTAAGCATTCAACTAATATTGTCTAAGTATTCAACTAATATTATACTAACAAGAAAAAAAATTATAATATTTCAAATTTTGTCTACGCAATTGTATTCAACTAAGTAAATATTTACTAAGTATTCATATAATATTATACTAAAAAGAAAAAATATATATGTAATATTTCAAATTTTGTTTAAGTAATTGTATTCAATTAAGTAAATAATTACTAAGTATTCACATAATATTATACTAAAAAGAAAAAAATATATAATATTTCAAATTTTGTCTAAGTAATTATGTAAAATTAAATAATACTTACTAAGTATTCATATAACATTTTACTAAAAATTATATTCAATTAAGTAAATAGTCACTAAGTATTCAACTAATATTGCGCTAAAAAGAAAAAATAAGTATCATATTTTAAATTTTGTGTAAGTAATTGTGTTCAATTAAATAAATTGTAACTAAGTATTCAGCTAATATTATACTAAAAAGAAAAAAATATATAATATTTCAAATTTTGTTTAAGTAATTGCAAAATATTTAAAAAACATTTAATAATATTACTATATAATATCTACTAAGTATTCATAAAATATTTTACTAAAAAGAAAAATAAATATCATATTTCAAATTTTGTCTAAGTAATTATATGCAATTAAATAATAGTTACTAAGTATTCAACAAATATTGTCTAAGCATTCAACTAACATTGTACTAAAAAGAAAAAAATATATATAATATTTCAAATTTTATTAATGGTGTTCAATTAAATAATATTTACTAAGTATTCATATTTTACTAAAAGAAATCATAAAATAGTGAAGACATCAGTCAAAGTGTTTAAACACGTAGTTTAATTAAATTACTCTTGAATCAACTTCACTTAAATTTAATTTTTTCTCAATTCTTATCAAATGAATCCTAAATTAACTTTATTTTATTAATTTCATATTAAATTCCCGAAGTTATCCATTAAATAAGTTAATTTTCAATACTTTTAATATATTAGAACGTTTAATATATCACCCACCGTTTGTATAAACAACTGTTATTCCCTTATTAATAATGAATATTATCATATGTTACCATACAATTCTTCAAAAAAGGATAAAACCATTAACGTAATATATATCATTCACCCTGTATATAAAAACTATTACCTTGTGTTACCATACTATTCTTCAAAAAAGGATAAAACCATTCACATAATATATATCATTCACCCTGTATATAAAAACTGTTACCACACAATTCTTCAAAAAGGATAAAACCACCATCCAAAATGAATTGTTTAAAACAAAACGTATCCCTATCCTCTTTAATCTGTGTGTTTATTTTTTCAAAGTGTTCGAGTATGGTACTCCTATTACAACTTTTAAAGGAATGTTATAATTTGTACATGTATAACTAAAGAAATAAACAATCCCATAACAATTAAAAATGTATAACATATCTATAAAATATCCTACTAAAAACCTTAATACTATGATTCATAACTTTCAAGAATTAAAAAAGTTAATACTCTTCTTCGAAAAACAATAAAACCGTTAACATAATACATATCATATCAACCAATTAATCAATCAGTCATATATATCAATCAATCAATCATATCATTACTAATATGTATGTTTATTTTGCTATACCTTTTAGAACTTTTAATAGAGTGTTAGAGTATAATTTGCATATGTATAACTTAAGAAAACAACAATTCTTTAATAAATAAAAAATATAACATAAGTTTAAAACATTAAACTAATAATCTTAATATTATAATTTATACTTTTTAAAATTAAAAAGTTTAAAAATAATTAAGTTATCAAAATTAAAATAATATTTAAAAACTTAACTTCATAAATTAAGTTTGCAAAAGCGAGTTTACCTGCCTGTACATGTACATGACTTTCAACATGTTATAGTTTAATATATATCTTCTTTTTTATCGTATAAAAGCAATAGATTAATATATATATATATATACATACACACACATACATATATATACTTAATAAAAATATTTTTAAGTAACAAGAAAAAAAGAAAAAAAAGTTATAATAATTAAAATTAAAAAATAAATAAAAAAGGTTTATAAAATTTAAAAAATAAAAATTTAGTTTTAAAAAAATTAAAAAAAAAATTTTCAAAAATGTTTTTAAAAAGTTCAATTAGATTTTAAATAAAAGTATTCAATCATATCAATCAATCAATCAACCAATCAAGATTTCAAATACAAGTAATCAATCAATCATATTAATACAAATTCAAGTCAATTCAAGTATTACAAGTTAGCAGAAAAAATTACAATTCATCAAAAGTGAGTTTGCGTATCTATCTGTATATAAGACTTTAAAACTTTCACTATGTTTTCGTTTAGTATATATGTATTGTAACTTTCACTATGCTTTAGTTAAATAATTATAAATCTTCTTTATGGTATCATCCTACCCTCATTATATCCTATAATTATACACTTCGAAACGTTATAAGCGATATATTAATAAGTTCTTCAGTTTAAAAAATAAAAAAATATTTTAAAAAATTAATTTAATAAAGTATTCAAAAATACTATAAGATAGCAAAAATTTGATATATGCATGCTAAAAAAATAATAAATTTACCATGTCTGAACTGAGAAAAGAAACGTTTAACTTGTCGCATTGCACATAGTGACGTAATCGACATTACGTGCCTCCCCCTTCATACCTTCTGAATGATCTATCTACAATCAGGTTGTATTATCAGTCATGTGATCTAACTAATATGAGTTATTAACAAGACACTAATCCTTTTCATCTCACTCTGCGGATTTTTTCCTCAGTCTATTATTTTGTAAAATCTTAAGTAACATTTTATTATATATTTGCAAACAAAATGCTATTAAATAACTTTCTTACTCTAGTGAACAAAGATTGAATATTAACCAAGATTTATATACTTATAAAAACTATTTATACTAGAATATATACTAGTATACTAGTATATACATAGTATAAATTATATAAGTATATAAAATTTGGTTAATACTCAAACTTGAATTCTATGAATGATGCAATAAAAGCTTCCGCTTTTATATTTAATATTAATAATATTAATAATAATATTAATATCGGTTAAGTAATCAATCAAATATTATCAATGATTATACTTTAATACTATGAAAATCAATCTTTGTTCACAATAGTGAGAAAGTTTTTAATAGGATTTTGGTTTGTAAATATGTAATATCCTGGCACTTAAGATTTCACAAAATAAGACTGAAGAAAATATCCAACCTACATATTCAAAAACTAAATTGAAAATGGCTGACGTCGTGTTAACAACTCATATCAGTTAGACCTCTTGACTTGATAACATAGTCTGATTGTACATTGAACATTCCAGAAGGCATGGTGGAAGCACGTGATATCTTATCGATTACGTTATGATCTGCAATCTGTTAAACTGAGTATTTCTTTTCTGACTCTAAGTACGGTAAGTCTCACTATTTTTCGATATGTAACGGAAACTAGGGAGGTTTGACCAGCTTTTTACAAAAATATTTTTCTAATTTTTTTAACGTAATAAAATTTCCATGTTGACATTATTTGATAGCTTATAATGTTTGGCATCATTTTACACTATTTTTTTTTCTATTTAAATTATAAACTATCTTTTTGATTAATGATTTTTCAAGAGTCGAGAAACCGGGTCAAACCTCCCTACTTGAGGTAGGTTTGACCCACCACAGGAATTGGGTGTTGTTAAAAATTGTACAGCAATAATTAAATGTACAAAAAATACTATTACAATCTACAGGCAATAATTATGAGTAGAAAATAACAAATATTTATTTTATGATTCAAAATAACAAGTAATCTGGACAAAAATCGTTAAAGGAATTTAGTCTGAATCAGTAAAGATTCTGATATTTAGAAATATCACAATTAAATTTCATTTTTAACGCAACTTTTTCGGTGCCTCCACTGATCATTGGCTGAGGCAGCTTAGTGAGATCTCTTCTTGATACTGTGACAATATCTTCTTTTTCAGGGTAAACAAAACTGAAACTACATGCATCAGATCTTCTGAGAAAATTAATCGAAAAATCATTGTCATTTTTTTAATGACACAACCAATATAATGCAGTAAACTAGATTTGGTTGTAAATTTTACTAAAACAAAATCTCCAATTTCAATGCTGGTTCGGGAATCTTCAAAATCATCATCTCCATCTTCATCACTTGAAACATGAAAGTTTTCTTGTTCAATTTCACTGTCTGAAGACAAATCTATTATTCGCTTTTTTGTTTTTTTCTTGACCTTATTATTTTGTGAAGTTTTCTTTATTTTTTTCATGCTGTGCTTCTTCTCGATTTCAGCTTTCACAGGGGTATCTGTCAAAATCCTTGACTTGGTACGATTTCTACCATCTCTGCCTTTTCTAGGTCCTGCTTTAGGAAACGGACGAAGCTGCTCAGGTGTTACTAATTGCACTGGAAAATGTGAATTCATTGAACTTGTAGATGGAATACTAGAATTGGATGAAAAAGTAAGATTCCTGAAATTTGCAGATGTTGATGTAGATGGTAGATTCAATACACTGGTAGATAGGTTAGAAGATGCAGCTGAAGGCAAACTTGTAACATCCGGATCTGGTCTGTCTGTCACATAAGAAGCAAAAAAATCAGATTCAGAAAAAATATCTGAATTTAATGGCCAGATTCCAGTACAAGCAAATCCACTATATATTTTCTGGAGTAAAAGCCTTTGAAAATGATCTGCGAACCAAATCTGGAAGGTCATATATTGTGATAGGTTTACCTGGATTCGTGACCATAAAATTACTGGCTGCAGAATTATAAAATATCTTGAAGGGACTAAAAACAGTTCTATCAAGTGGCTGCAACTTATGACTTGTAAGGGGTGGTAAAGTTAACAGAGTTATCCCATTATCTTTACAAAGTTGCAAACCCTCAACAGATATGTGTGACTCGTGGTTGTCAAGAATAATCAATACTTCGTTATTTTTGTTGCATTTGCTAAATTTTATAAAATGATGAAGGTATAACTGAAAGTTCTCTGCTGTCATCCATCCACTGGAATGAGCAGCAGCTTGCATTCCTGGAGGTCCACCCCTTGTCATTATTTCTTTTACATGAACTCGTGGAAATACTAAAAATGGTGGAATTGATGTTTCAATAGCAGATATACCGCAGCACATTGTGACTAAAGTTCCACGTTCCGCAGAGGTGACTTGAGATACTTGCTTCTCTCCTTTCATAGCAATAATTTTTCCAGGTTTGTGTACAGTAGTGATTCCTGTTTCATCAACATTAAATATTGCTTCTGGCCCAAATTTCTTTTTTTCGAAGATGCAGCGCAAATTATTGAAAAACTCACCAATGGTTGTTTTATTGAAAGCAATGGCTTTGGACAAACTAGTTGATCCAGGTCGCCGCAATGATAAATCTGCATTCCTGCGCAAATAACCCCTCAACCAGTCATAACGTGCAGTTTCGTTTACGAACCACTTTTCAGGGATTTCTTTGTTATTTGCTACAGCATATTGATATGCCAAGTTTCATGTTGCTTTTGAAGTTAAACCATAATTTAACTTTGAAGCGTGTAGCAAGTATTCTTTAAGCACGTGTTCTTCTGTATTAGAAAACACTTGGGAAGAAATGTGGTTTGCCTTAAATTCTATATTTCCATCTTCAGCTTTTTTATATTTCTCTACATATCTACCTAAAGTTTTTCTGCCAATTCCATACTCAGCAGCCACAGCTCTTACACTTTTATCATTTTCAGTGACTAATAAAACAGCAGTTTTCATTTTGATTGATACCTTACGTCTTTTATTTTCTGAATTCCACAGAAAAGGCATCTGAAAAAGCTAACTCATATTTTAATAACCATAAGAAAATTATTATACAATGTTCATTTTACAAAATAGTTTAGTAGAAAAATGGTTAGAGTCAGGGGGATAAAATAGTTGTAAAAACAGCACTTTTTTATTTATACTTAGTTTGCCAAAAATATATCATTTAAATCTACAAGAAAATTACATAGAACATGCAAATCAACACTGCTTTCAACATTTCAAGGACAATTTGAACAATAAAACTATTTTATCCTGCATAGCTCCCCAACCCCCCAAAAAGGTTATTTTGTAATAAAAAATGCAGAAAGTTAATCCTGAATAGATATTTCATGCTATACAATGGATAAATAATCTGAAAATATGTATTTATTTACTTTAAAACCAAAGTTGTTCTCATCATTACAACCAAGTCATATTATCCAAAATTTTAAAATGGCTTTAAGAATAATAATATAGCAACAAATATTCTGTTATTCATTTAAAAACGATATCTGATACCTTTAGCATATTCATTCGGCAAAATACTTGCAAAAAATTACAATTTGCATGTTTTATGAATTTATTTTTGAAATTACCTATTTTACACCTACCTGACATTTTTCTAGTTTAATTTTATTGAATTTTCATAGTATAATTATAAAATAAAGGTTACAAGAGAAGAAATATTAGCTTGTGAGTGAGGAATTTAAAACATGGGTTGTTCTTAATAAATCATAACAAAGTAGTAAAAAAAAAAAGCAGATTTCAGTTATATTTAAATTGATCAAAATAATGCATAAACAAGAAGTGTTGTTTCAAATGAATTTTTATATTATATTCAGTGCATTTGGAATTAAGAAAAACATTTATTTGATTTGAATTAAGAACAACATTTCTATTAAAAACTAACTGCAGTACAGTTTAAAAGTGTTAGAACATCAAATTAAACTAAATAGGGAGGTTTGACCCGGGCCAAACCTCCCAGAATTGATATGGGTCAAACCTCCCTTAATATCCATTTTGGAAAAAAATGTAAAAATCACATTAAAATAAAAAGTAAAAGTAAAAAATAAATATACTGCCTTTTAGTATATTAATTTAAGCACACAAACAACTCAACTTACTTTCATATATGTTAATGACAGATGTCACAGGAGAGAAGAGCTTGCAGCAACAAAAAAAAATTTCTAGCTGAAAATGATATTACATGTGATTCCTCCTTGATTCTGCTTGCAAATGGCTAACAGACAAAAAAGATATGTCATTTGCTTGCTACCATGCTGCCATCTGGCGCTCATCAGCTAAATAAATGTTTAAATATGAAAAGGATAGGGTGGGTCAAACCTCCCCTATGGTCAAACCTACCTAGTTTCCTCTACATATCGAATAATAATATGTTGTATAAATATATAATTTGTTGCTTTTTATATGAATGTTTAAGTATAGTTGTTTTTTAAAATTTTGCAATGTTGGTATAGCGTATTATAATATATAAAACTTGGTTAATACTCATACTTGAATTCTATGAATGATCTAATAAAAAACTTCGCTTTTATAGGAAATTTAAGTCACTTGTAAATATATTATTATCCAATTAAACAATGAATGATTATACTTTAGCAGTATAAAAATCAATCTTTGTTCACTAGAGTAAGAAAGTTATTTAATAGCATTTTGTTTGCAAATATATAATAACATGTTACTTAAGATTTTACAAAATAATAGACTTTGAGGAAAATATCCGCAGAGTGAGATGAAAAGGATTAGTGTCTTGTTAATAACTCATATTAGTTAGATCACATGACTGATAATACAACCTGATTGTAGATAGATCATTCAGAAGGTACGAAGGGGGAGGCACGTAATGTCGATTACGTCACTATGTGCAATGCGTATCTGCAATGCGATTTTGACAGATACCCCTGTGAAAGCTGAAATCGAGAAGAAGCACAGCATGAAAAAAATAAAGAAAACTTCACAAAATAATAAGAAGGTCAAGAAATAAACAAAAAAGCGAATAATAGATTTGTCTTCAGACAGTGAAATTGAACAAGAAAACTTTCATGTTTCAAGTGATGAAGATGGAGATGATGATTTTGAAGATTCCCGAACCAGCATTGAAATTGGAGATTTTGTTTTAGTAAAATTTACAACCAAATCTAGTTTACTGCATTATATTGGTTGTGTCATTAAAAAAATGACAATGATTTTTCGATTAATTTTCTCAGAAGATCTGATGCATGTAGTTTCAGTTTTGTTTACCCTGAAAAAGAAGATATTGCCACAGTATCAAGAAGAGATCTCACTAAGCTGCCTCAGCCGATGATCAGTGAAGGCACCGAAAAAGTTGCGTTAAAAATGAAATTTGATTGTGATATTTCTAAATATCAGAATCTTTACTGATTCAGACTAAATGCCTTTAACGATTTTTGTCCAGATTACTTGTTATTTTGAATCATAAAATAAATATTTGGTATTTTCTACTCATAATTATTGCCTGTAGATTGTAATAGTATTTTTTGTACATTTAATTATTCCTGTACAATTTTTAACAACACCCAATTCCTGTGGTGGGTCAAACCTACCTCAAGTAGGGAGGTTTGACCCGGTTTCTCGACTCTTGAAAAACCATTAATCAAAAAGATAGTTTATAATTTAAATAGAAAAAAATAGTGTAAAATGATGCCAGACATTATAAGCTATCAAATAATGTCAACATGGAAATTTTATTACGTTAAAAAAAATTAGAAAAATATTTTTGTAAAAAGCTGGTCAAACCTCCCTAGTTTCCCCTACATATCGAAAAATAGTGGGACTTACCGTACTTAGAGTCAGAAAAGAAATACTCAGTTTAACAGATTGCAGATCATTACGTAATCGATAAGATATCACGTGCTTCCACCATGCCTTCTGGAATGTTCAATGTACAATCAGACTATGTTATCAAGCCAAGAGGTCTAACTGATATGAGTTGTTAACACGATGTCAGCCATTTTCAATTTAGTTTTTGAATATGTAGGTTGGATATTTTCTTCAGTCTTATTTTGTGAAATCTTAAGTGCCAGGATATTACATATTTACAAACAAAAATCCTATTAAAAACTTTCTCACTATTGTGAACAAAGATTGATTTTCATAGTACTGAAGTATAATCATTGATAATATTTGATTGATTACTTAACCGATATTAATATTATTATTAATATTATTAATATTAAATATAAAAGCGGAAGCTTTTATTGCATCATTCATAGAATTCAAGTTTGAATATTAACCAAGTTTTATATACTTATATAATTTATACTATGTATATACTAGTATACTAGTATATATTCTAGTATAAATATTTTTTATAAGTATATAAAACTTGGTTAATATTCAATCTTTGTTCACTAGAGTAAGAAAGTTATTTAATAGCATTTTGTTTGCAAATATATAATAAAATGTTACTTAAGATTTTACAAAATAATAGACTTTGAGGAATATATCCGCAGAGTGAGATGAAAAGGATTAGTGTCTTGTTAATAACTCATATTAGTTAGATCACATGACTGATAATACAACCTGATTGTTATAGATCATTCAGAAGGTATGAAGGGGGAGGCACGTAATGTCGATTACGTCACTATGTGCAATGCGACAAGTTAAACGTTCCTTTTCTCAGTTCAGACATGGTAAATTTATTATTTTTTTAGCATGCATATATCAAATTTTTGCTATCTTATAGTATTTTTGAATACTTTATTAAGTTAATTTTTCAAAATATTTTTTTATTTTTTAAACTGAAAAACTTTTAACGTTCCGAAGTGTATAATTATAGGATATAATGATGGTAGGATGATAACATAAAGAAGATTTATAAATATTTAACTAAAACATAGTGAAAGTTACAATACATATATACTAAACGAAAACATAGTGAAAGTTTTAAAGTCTTATATACAGATAGATACGCAAACTCACTTTTGATAAATTGTAATTTTTTCTGCTTACTTATAATACTTGAATTGACTTGAATTTGAATTAATATGATTGATTGATTACTTGTATTTGAAATCTTGATTGGTTGATTGATTGATTGATATGATTGAATACTTTTATTTAAAATTTAATTGAACTTTTTAAAAACATTTTTGAAATTTTTTTTTTAATTTTTTTAAAACTAAATTTTTATTTTTTACATTTTGGAAAACTTCTTTATTTATTTTTTAATTTTAATTATTATAACTTTTTTTTTCTTTTTTTCTTTTTACTTAAAAATATTTTTATTAAGTATATATATGTATGTGTGTGTGTATATATATTAATCTATTGCTTTTATACGATAAAAAAGAAGATATATATTAAACTATAACATGTTGAAAGTCATGTACATGTACAGGCAGGTAAACTCGCTTTTGTAAACTTAATTTATGAAGTTTTTAAATATTACTTTTATTTTGATAACTTAATTTTTTAAACTTTTTCAAAGATTTAATTTTTTTAATTTTGTAAACTCTATAATTTTTCCAAAGTTTTAATTTTAAATTTTATAAAGTTTTTTTTCTTTCAAAGTTTTAATTTTTAAATTTTATAAAGTTTTTTTAAACTTTTTAATTTTAAAAAGTATAAATTATAATATTAAGATTATTAGTTTAATGTTTTAAACTTATGTTATATTTTTTATTTATTAAAGAATTGTTGTTTTCTTAAGTTATACATATGCAAATTATATTCTAACACTCTATTAAAAGTTCTAAAAGGTATAGCAAAATAAACATATATATTAGTAATGATATGATTGATTGATTGATATATATGACTGATTGATTAATTGGTTGATATGATATGTATTATGTTAACGGTTTTATTGTTTTTCGAAGAAGAGTATTAACTTTTTTAATTCTTGAAAGTTATGAATCATAGTATTAAGGTTTTTAGTAGGATATTTTATAGATATGTTATATAAATTTTTATTTGTTATGGGATTGTTTATTTCTTTAGTTATACATGTACAAATTATAACATTCCTTTAAAAGTTGTAATAGGAGTACCATACTCGAACACTTTGAAAAAATAAACACACAGATTGAAGAGGATAGGAATACGTTTTGTTTTAAACAATTCATTTTGGATGGTGGTTTTATCCTTTTTGAAGAATTGTGTGGTAACAGTTTTTATATACAGGGTGAATGATATATATTATGTGAATGGTTTTATCCTTTTTTGAAGAATAGTATGGTAACACAAGGTAATAGTTTTTATATACAGGGTGAATGATATATATTACGTTAATGGTTTTATCCTTTTTTGAAGAATTGTATGGTAACATATGATAATATTCATTATTAATAAGGGAATAACAGTTGTTTATACAAACGGTGGGTGATATATTAAATGTTCTAACATATTAAAAAGTATTGAAAATTAACTTATTTAATGGATAACTTCGGGAATTTAATATGAAATTAATAAAATAAAGTTAATTTAGGATTCATTTGATAAGAAATTGAAAAAAAAATTAAATTTATGTGAAGTTGATTCAGAGTAATTTAATTAAACTACGTGTTTAAACACTTTGACTGATGTCTTCACTATTGTATGATTTCTTTTAGTAAAATATGAATACTTAGTAAATATTATTTAATTGAACACCTTTACTTAGATAAAATTTGAAATATTATATACATTTTTTTCTTTTTAGTACAATATTAGTTGAATGCTTAGACAATATTTGTTGAATACTTAGTAACTATTATTTAATTGCATATAATTACTTAGACAAAATTTGAAATATGATATTTATTTTTCTTTTTAGTAAAATATTTTATGAATACTTAGTAGATATTATATAATAATATTATTAAATATTTTTTAAATATTTTGCAATTACTTAAACAAAATTTGAAATATTATATATTTTTTCTTTTTAGTATAATATTAGCTGAATACTTAATAACTATTTATTTAAATGAACACAATTACTTACACAAAATTTGAAATATGATATTTATTTTTTCTTTTTAGTGCAATATTAGTTGAATACTTAGTGACTATTTACTTAATTGAATATAATTTTTAGTAAAATGTTACATGAATACTTAGTAAATATTATTTAATTGGACATAATTACTTAGGCAAAATTTGAAATATTATATATTTTTTTCTTTTTAGTATAATATTATACGAATACTTAGTAATTATTTACTTAATTGAATACAATTACTTAAACAAAATTTGAAATATTATATATATACTTTTTCTTTTTAGTATAATATTATATGAATACTTAGTAAATATTTACTTAATTGAATACAATTGCTTAGACAAAATTTGAAATATTATATATTTTCTTCTTTTTAGTATAATATTAGTTGAATACTTAGACAATATTAGTTGAATGCTTAGAAACTATTATTTAATTGCATATAATAATTACTTAAACAATATTTGTCAATTTGTTGATTTTCTGTAAGCAAGTAATGCCTATTGGTTCACAATGAATGTCTACAGGAATTTGGCGAAATATTAGAGATATCGCCAAGTTGGCGTCCCTTTCGGTGACTAATTTTGGTCGCGCCCTCTTTATAGTATGGCTTTGCATAAAATGCTGTTTAATAAACAATGAGTATTTTCTTTTTAGTAAAATATTATATGAATACATAGTAACTAATTTTTTAATGAAATACAATTTCTTAGATAAAATTTGAAATGGTTTTAGAATAAAAAATAAAAGACAAAATATGTTTCACTTACATAATATTTATTAATAATTTTCAATAGTTATAGAAAGACAAATAATTTTTAAAAGGTATAGATATTCAAATCAATTTATATGTTTAGACAAAGTTTTCATTTATGCATTTTGATAAGATGATGTATAAACTTTGAGCCGAGTGTAAGTCATTTACATGTATAGGCAGGTAAACTCACTTTTGCAAACTTAATTTATGAAGTTTTCTTAAATATTTTTGTTTAAATTTTTTCAAAGTTTTAATTTTTCAATTTGTAAACTTTTTATTTTTATTTTTTAATTTAATTTTTATTTAATTTTTATTTATTTATTTATTTATTTATCCAGGTAAACTTGCTTTCGCAAACTTAATTTATGAAGTTTTTTTAAATATTTTTTTAATTTTGATAACTTAATTTTTTTAATCTTTTTTAAAGTTTTAATTTTTTTAATTTTGTAAAGGTTTTAATTTTTTTTAAATTTTGAAAACTTTTTTTAAGTTTCTTATTTTTAAAAGTATTAAGATTGTTAGTTTTAATATTTTAAACTTCTGTTATATTTTTTAATTATTAAAGAATTGCTGATTTTTTAAGTTATACATATGCAAATTATACTCTAACACTCTATCAAAAGTTCTAAAAGGCATAACAAAGTAAACATACACTTTGGAAAAATAAACACACATATTAGAAAGGATAGCAATATATTTTATTTTATTATTTTAAACAATTCGTTTTGAATTGTTTGTACATGAATGCTAGATAAAAAGTTTTCACTAACACAATCCACCCCGTTTAAAAACGAGGAAATCACAAAATCGAGATCTATAAGTGTGAATAACATCTCTCCTACAGGGGCGCCATTTCAGAATTTTCTTGGGGGGGGGGGGGGGCAAAGCTGTCTTTGAGGACAGTGGCATAGCTAAGGGTGGGGTCGGGTTCGGGGGGGGGGGGGGGGGGCTGTACTCTCTCCCATCAAAACGAAAACCTATGAAAAATTCCGTTTTAAGCAGGTTTTCTAAAATCTTAGCAGGTATAATTTCAAGATAGTGACTAACATTTTTTTCCGTTTAAGGCAGTATTCTATTATAGACAGTTTCCCTTTTTACAAGTATTCTTAAAGGCATTTAAAACATCCTTTCTATAGTAGGTATATTACATTTATTGTAAAACTTGCGAATACGAAACCTGTCAAAAAAAGAATTGTTTCGCAAACGGAAAAAAAAATTAAGTTTCTATGAAGAAAGCACTATATAATTATACTTGCTAAGAAGGGTACCTGTCTAAAACGGAGATTTTTTTTTTTTTTTTTACTTTGCAGGCTTTACGGACAGGACAGGGAGCCATTTAATAAGTTTCTTAGAGTGGGGAGAGGAGGCAAGATTTTGTTTGAGGGGAAGGGTTTGAAATAACATGCCATTCTTAACATTTTCATAAGCATGGGATTCTTCAAGAAATATTTTTAACACTTTCCAACGCAGTTGAAAAGTGAATTGGGTTTGTCTGCCCGTCTGGTCATGCTCTAACTCACGTAAATATACTCGGATTAACGCGTAATTGATATATGTTATTAATGTTTACAATGGAATGTTCGGTATTCAAAATGAAGTGTGTATCATTCATAGTTCATTTACAGGAGGACACAAAAGTATTCCGTTAGATTATGGTCTATCGGGTAAAATCATTTGCGGTATATTTTATTATTGTTGTATTACAGTATTTAAACATAATAACATTTATATACATTATTGGGGTGTACTAAAAGATGACTACTACATGTAATGTTATGTTTAGCACTTACAGTTCGCGTCCAGGAGAACTCACAAGTATTCCGTTATATTATAGTCTATGAAGAACGAATATTTGTGACGTATTTTAGTAATGTTACTCCGTTACAAACATAATGAAATTGATAAAAATTTCTGAGATGTGCTAAATAGAGATGAGTTCGGGCTCATTTTTCAGAGCCCGGGGCCAACAATTTTAAATCCGAATCCGAAAAAGTTTGTGCCATCAGAGCCCGATTCCGATACCGAAAGTATGCACGGAAAAAAGGTTTAACAAAAATGCATATTTAAAAGCTGTTCTAAATGTAATAGATATCATTTTTTAACAACTGTTAATCTCTAGCACATAATTAATTTTATGAAATTTACATTAAATCTTATCAAAAGAGACGTTTAGTGTCAAATAGAAATATACTTCCCTAAAAAGATTTTTAAATTTTTCTCCCGCAACAAGTAGGTATCTCTGATTGACACAATAACGAAGAGTATTTTATGCATAAATTAATGAAATTTGCAGAAATTATGATTTATATGACGAAGAATCGAACAGCGTTTTCTGTTTCCTATAAAAGGTGTAAATCTTTCGCATTTATCATGGCTTTGAAAATCAGTTTAAATTATAAATTTGACACCGTTACCGAAAAGATCCGATGCTTTTATAGAAAAAGAGGAAACGCTGCTTGATTGCTTTCAATCGGGAATAACAACACATGCCAATTTTATCTACTTACGTATGAAAGTGATTGTATGAATATGAAGAACAGAGCCACAGAATGAGCAGACTTCAAGAAGAAGCATGAATAAAATTGAGCAGACTTCAAGAAGAAGCATGAATAAAATTGAGCAGACTTCAAGAAGAAGCATGAATAAAATCACCAACATTATTTTCATATAAAGAGCGATTACAATCGCAGACAATAGGAGACTAAAAATTTGCAAATCTTAGGCTAATGCTGATTGACGTAAAAGAAAATATTTATTTTGTGTTAGATCTCTGAAAAAAGTAATAATAAATAAACATTCCAATTAAACAGTATCCTAATGGAGCCATATTCTGATTGCCGCCAACATCAACAGGTCGTTACTCGCGTTAAACTACAGACATAAATCATCAAATATCACAAGTTTTCTTTCAAAATAATGTTTGACAAATACTAAAAATCTATTTCCTTTTCCTCCTGATCAAAATAGCATTAAAAAGACTTGCAATGGGATAATTAATTTTTAAGCAGTAAAAAAGTTATTTTTTGTTTCTATATGAGTACGAGAATAAATAAAATTGCCAATTTGAGAAAGAATTGGCCCGAGCCCGAAGGCTGGTATAAAAATCAAACCCGTGTCAGGTCCTGGTTGAGTCCGTCTCATCTCTAGTGCTAATACAGACAGTCCCTGGCCAAATTATTAGACGCACCGTTGTTTTTTACGAAATGTATGTTTTTGATGAAGTTTATATGCAGTTGTGTTATATTTAAGCATAGATTTAATGAATTTTTATTCAGGAGATTTGTTATATACTTCCTATTGGTATTTAGTTTTAACCTATGGCAACACAACGTAAACCAATGGATACACGGACGTAAACAAGTGGAAACCTGTTGTTGCCAGTTCAAACCGGAGTTCGCTAGTGCGTCAGTTGAGGACGTGTTTCTGTGGCGTTATGCGCTTGGTTTATTTGTTTCAAAGTTGTATGCTACGTAGTTAGTTGTTTTTTGTGTGTGCAGTGTTTGAATAAGCACGTGGAACATTTTCAGCATGGGTAAAACAGGTGATCTGTCACCTCGTAAAAAAGCTGAAGTGAAGGCCCTCGTGGATGCTAAAAGTTTTTCAAACCGCGAAATATCACGAAGATTGGAGGTTTCTGAAGCTAGTTTATGACGCATAAAGGAGAAAATTGAGGCAGGGGACGATTTGAGCCCAAAACGAAAGCAAAGATGTGGCAGAAAGCCCATTTTTACTCCAAGGTCAGAGACATGTTTAAAGAAAATTTGTGTGGAAAACAGATGGGCTACCACAAAAATTATAAAATCGCAACTCCAAGATGCTAACGTGAATGCTTCTGAGCGCACTGTTCGCAGAAAATTAACAGAAATATGTTTTAAGGCCTGTCGCCCTGCCAGGAAGCCCAAGTTAAGAGTTGCAATGAAAGCAAAGCGTCTTAAGTGGGCCAAATAGTGGCGTGATAAAGATGTGGACTTCTGGAGATCGGTAAGTTATTATAATTCCATCACTAGTCATACATTCAATATCATTTTCTATGCAATGTTGCAAGATCCGCAGAGATGTTTGTATTTTTTCTGTTTTTTACAGGTTTGCTTCAGTGATGAAAGCACATTTGAAATTTTGAATGGCGAAAAGTTCCATCCTGACTGTGTCGTTCAGACTGTTAAACACCCTACAAAAATCATGATTTGGTCAGTCATCAGCAGCAAGGGTACTGGACGTCTGTACGTGGTAAAAGGTACAATGAGGCAAGATCAGTACAAAGACGTCTTACAAAATCGGTTGATTCCTCAGCTCAAAGAATGGTTTCCAAATGGGGAACCATTCATTTTCATGCAAGATGGAGCTCCCTGCCACACAGCACGGTCTGTTAAAGCTTTTTAAGTACAGCAAAGTATCCCTCTGTTGGATTGGCCGGGTAATAGCCCCGATATGAACCCAATTGTAAACGTGTGGGAACTCATGAAAAGAGAAGTGGCTAAAGTTGTGATTACAAACAAAACTAAGCTCTTAGAACAGATCATTCATCTGTGGAATCATCATCCTCAAATGCAGAAGGCAGTACAGTCTTGCATTGATAGCATGCCGCGCAGAATTAAAGCTCTCATAGCGGGTAAAGTTGGATCAACAAAATATTAAATTTTCATTACATTTTCTTCATTTTTGTTCAAGAGTTAATAAATACTTATTTTTTCTATAATGACGATATTTTATTAGTGTTACAGATACTTACGTGATTAATAATATAGTAAATATACATTGTATCTCGAAAAAACAATACAGTTGTACAGTATCACTTGATAATTAACGTTTTCTATAAAATCTTATGGTGCGTCTAATAATTTGGCCAGGGACTGTACTTTCTGTAGAATATGGGGTGCGAAGCATTCATTACTCATTTACAAGGTTATGCAAAAGAGTTCGATTATATGATGGTCTACGGGTGAAAACTGTTTGCAGCGTATTTCAATTATTTTGCACTATTTCAAACATGATGAAACTGATATACATTACTGAAGCTAACAACAAAATGCTTGCAGTAAAATAGGATGGGGATTGCATTTATCATTCATTTACAGGGACACATAAAAGATTTCGAGAACAAATCTGTATGCGAAGTTTGGCTATTAGGAATGATTGCTGCAAATCCGTTTTCACTTATGGTAAGGTTTTTTAGTTTAACTAAATTTGTGAATACTACATGGTGTGCATAAATTCTATAGAACATATACAGAGCAATTTTTAAATTCGCAAGACACACAGAAAAATTCGTAAGCATTATTGAGAAAGAGCAGGAATTGCTTAAAGATGTTATTTTTAATTTGAGTTATGCAGCTTCAAGTTGTCTTTCAAGCTCAACTACATTTAGTATAATATACGAGGCATGTTTTTTAAGTAAGTACCGTTTTGGAATTAAAAAAAGACGTGCAAAGATATCGCAATAATTTTATTTTTACATGAAAGCCTGTACCTTCATCTACTTTTCTACATAATTTCCGTGATTATTGAGGCACTTGTCATAACGTGGCACCAGTTTTTGAATACCCTCCTCATAAAATTCTGCCGCCTGACTTTTTAACCACTGTATCACAAATGTTTTTACTTCGTTATCGTCTTGAAGACGCTGACCATCCAGGTGTTTCTTCAAGTGCAGGAACAAATGGTAGTCGCTGGGCGCCAGATCAGGGCTGTATGGAGGATGATCTAGAGTTTCCCATTTAACAGATTTGATGAGATCTTTGGTCCGATTAGCCACATGTGGACGGGCATTGTCATACAGCAAAACGATACCCTTACTCAACTTACCACGTCTTTTGTTCTGGATTGCACGACGCAGATTGTTCAATGTCTCACAATAAGACGGTGCATTGATTGTCTCATTACGAGGCAGAAACTCCACTAGCAATACTTCTTTTTTGTCCCAAAAAACTGTGCACATGATTTTCTGGGCAGAAATTGTTTGCTTAAACTTCACTTTTTTGGGTGATGATGAATGTCGCCATTCCATGGATTGTTGTTTCGATTCTGGTGTGACGTAGGCCACCCATGTTTCGTCACCAGTAACAACTTGGTCTAAAAAATCTTCACCTTCATTGTGGTACCGCTGAAGGAAAGTCAATGCACTGCCTAAACGTTGGGTTTTGTGCAAAGCCGTCAACATTTTTGGAACCCAACGTGAACACAATTTCCGGTAATTCAAGTTCTCTTTCACAATGCGATACAAAACACTACGAGAATATTGAGGAAAGCAGTCGCACAATGATGAAATTGTAAAGCGTCTGTTTTCTCTCACCTTTTCATCCACTTTCTGCACCAAATCTTCATTAACGACCGAAGGACGCCCACTCCGTTCTTCATCATGCACATTTGTGCGGCCATCTTTAAATGCTCTCACCCATTTCCTTACCATTCCATCACTCATAATGTTTTGTCCATAAACTTCACAGATCTCACGATGAATATCGATCGGTTTTACGCCTTTAGTACTAAGAAATCGTATAACAGCCCGTACTTCACAATCAGCGGGACTCACGATTGTCGGAGGCATCTTAAACACTCAGTAAACAACGTATACAATGAAGAATCAGACTGTAATGGCGTCAGTGTGTAGACAAGAGATGTAGGTAACCAGCGCGTATGCGCGGAACGCCGACCGTAGCGCTGCGGCGGCGGAATCGCAAAACGGTACTTACTTGGTAAGTTTGCTGCATATAAATAAAATCATATACAGGACTATGCAAAGAACTGGATATATAATCGCCTATGGATATTAACTCATGGAAGCGTAATTTAAGTAGCTTAAGCATTGCTTGAATTAAATTTCAGCATTAATATGTGGCGTGTATTAAAATCTGTATGTCATATACAGGGCTGTACAAAAGAATTTAAGTACGTTTCCCCCTATCGGTAGAAACTGCTGAAGGGGAATTTTTTACTGTGTTATGCATTTTCTTACTAAACATAATTTAAGCACACTGTGTAGCATATGTACAAATTTATAGATCATATACAGAGCTTCACAAAAGAACTGGATTACTTTTACGGTTATGGGCGGTAATTATTGAAATATGTTTTTTAAATGTGGTATAAGGACTGTTTCCTAGAAATCTGCACAAACTTTTCTTGACTTGAAAGTTATTAAAAAACGAGATAAAGAACTCAAATGGACACTGTAAGGTGACTTCAATAACCACCTTAGTCAATAACCACTCTGTAAAACTGTTATCGGATTTCAATTAAACCGTTTCGTTTGACATTATCGATTTTACTTTTGGTGGTACTTGCTAGACATTGTACAAAATTTAAGTTCATAATTTTGAAACAACACTTGATTCGATTGATCAATTTTTGGATGTTACCTGCTTTCTAGCCTTTGGCATACATTTTTGACATCAGATACTTACAGAACCGCTCAATTGGTCAAATTTGGGGAACGCTAACTAGGTTGTCAGACTTCTTTATGAAAGTGATGTTTTGCTGGCGGAAATGGCTGAGAACGATTTTGCAGAGATGACTGCTATCCAAGTCTGGCCAGATACCGTAATCACCGTCATTGTAGTTGCTACAGATGTAGGGGATAAGAAGACGGCGAATGCCTTGTTCAAATGTCGTTGCCCATTAACAGCGAACCCAGACTTTCGGATGAACGGACGACTCAAACCTTTCGGACCCATTGCAATCCATACAATGATCTTGTCTTGGAATTTCGCTTTAGTAGAAAATTTAATGATATCTTGGGTCGTGGAGACGTCAGATGTATAATAGCCACCGTTATAGTTAAACATGGAGTGCTTGAGCTTAAAATATGAGCCGTCACCGTCATCGAAGATGAATATTCTATCAGAGAATTTTCTGAACAAGTGACCACACTTCGTTTTCACGACAACCATTTGTTTTTCTGTTCGTTCTGTTATGACCATTTCTTGTAATATTTGATGTTCAGGTTCTTAGTGATTGTCTTTTGTTTGTGGTTAGGTGAAACACTGTATTTCGAAGGCATGGGATGGATTAATACTCGGTCGTTTTCGTCAAACACTCCTTTCAACTGCTCTAACTCTGGCTTGGAGATTTTTTTTTTTTTTTTTGCCTTCCTACCCGATCCCAGTTCTTTTTTGGCCGAGAGTCCCTCCTAGTAACGTTCTAGAACATCGTATGTAGTTCGTTTGGTGATATTTTCGGAAAATAAATAGTTCACGATGGACTTGCTCCTTGATGAATATTGCTTTCGTAAAACTTGTACACAATAATACATATACACTCCTCTTGTGGCTCTATTATCGGAAAACACAGATTATTTAATGATCTCTTGGCTAATGGCCATGCTCTTTTATACCATAGCACAACACTTCACACGCAAGTTTCACCTGATTCGGTTTCCTTTGCTATTTTATATAATTGCAAAGTTTGTGCGGATTTCTAGGAAAAAGTCCTTATGTTTTCTAAAATGTTTAATTAGATATATTATTTACCTTATTGAAAGGCTAAGTTTTGCTAAAGCATTCTTGAAAAGTGTTGGAAAGTGTTTCATAATCTATGCTTGACGCATGATTTTTCTCTCTTGTTTAATTTTCAAGGGAAGACCATGCTATTTTGTTTATTTATTTGCTTATTTTTTTTGCAGAGCGACGCAAAATCAATTCGTCAATTAACCGCAGAAAAAAATTGCGAAATTTGCAAATTAGACTTGGAAAAAATAGATAAATTGGCAAATTAGAATTTTTTTTTTTTTTTAGAATTATTAGTTTATGTACCTAAAGTGTTTACTTATACGTGTTTTTATTGTAATAAAATTTGACAAGCTATTTTAGGTTTTGAGTAATTTTTTTAAATTCTTTTGAGTCTGATCTGCGATGACAGATAAATTTTCTAAAATATCAAATTCCTTGGGGGGGGGGGGGGGGGGCATGCCCCCCCCAGCCCCCCTCAAATGGCGCCCCTGCTCTCCTAGTTCTTCAAATTTTTGTCGATTATTTAATATGTAACAGGAATGAAGGCCTTGAGATTTCTGATTAAAAATACATCCATCACATTTAAAAATACTGTTTAGTATAGTCAATACATTATTCTCAATACATGTTATAAGTTTAGACTATAACATGAGTTCATTTTCCAGAGATATATGACTAATGATACATTTCTGTCTAATTAAGCTTGGTATATTCTTTTCATATATATGCTTAAGAAGTTCCTCATTCAAATCATGTGCTTTTTCTTTTAATTTCACTAATTGGTACTCATTTAAGTCAATATGAGAATAATTCTTTAAATTTTTAATTCGCATGATAGAATTATTAAAATTTAACACTAATATTATGTTGTTGGCGACAAATGAGGAACTTTTATACCTCAAATTAAATGAAAAACTTTTATTCTAGAATTCGTACCAGCTGTTAACATCCATAATAACTCCCTTTTTCGTTAAAATTTCTTCACTAGTAACCCCGCTGCGTTTAAACTCTCTAATATGAATGTCAAATTATCTATTATGAAATTTTAAAATTAAAAAGATACAGTCAGCGAGTTCTTCTCGAAATATAATAGGATTACTGGATTTGATATTTTTAGATTGTGAAATGATATTCGTGGGTGGGGTGGCATTTTGTAATTCATCACTTGCTTGATAAAGGTTGCTTGCTTGTAAGTCAGACATATCTCGCCTAATAGTAGATTCTTGAAGGGATTCGTCTTGGGAAGTTAATTTACTAACTGGGGTCGAGGTTAAGGCAGATTCAAAATTCATGTCTTTGAAAAGTATATTCAAATAGTCTTTAGCAGAAATTGACTCTTGGCATGAATTCTCGAAAGATGGTTGTATCATCACCAAAAGTAGGGATAGAAAAATTCATATCGACTTCAGATTTCACATTCGGTGAGTAATCAGTAGTAGGTAAATCAGATGATATTGACATGTTGTCAGTGTTCAGTATATTAGGAACTTCCAATCTTGATGTATTTAATTCACTTACGTAAGTAGATTCATTAGGTTCTTCCAAACGTTGATACTTTGAGGTAGTAACCACTTTATCGCAAGATCTTTTTAACATATTTACTATAGAGCCCATATTTAAAAAATAAAGGTAGCATGAGATGAAGCTAGAACAAAAATCAATTGATAACTGAATATTCGCAAACAGCATATCTCCTAATATATGTTAAAAATAGGTGTCGGTTACAGTTAAACACTTTAAAAATTACTAATGCCACAAATGGGTCCTTGAAATCTCTAAACTTATTAAGAAAAAATAATAGTTCGCCCTTGATCGGACTCGAACCGGTAACTCCATGGTTAACAGCCATATGCGCTATCCAATTGCGCTACAATGACATTAAAATAGAAAATTAAAAACTATCAGAATGTTAAATGTTGTGATGCAATTATAACTCCCGTTAAGTTAAATTAATATTAAACGAAAGCATAATAAAATGATAAGTATTTAGAAAAGATGGTGTTCAAAAATATATTAGTAAATGTTGGGGCACGATATGCCCAGTGGATAGCGTATCACCCACAAAAAACGAAATTTGACTCATAGTTTATAGGTTCGAAACCAGGGTTTGGTAAAATGAACCTACTCTCACGCGCAGAATCGATAAAATATGTTAAACTGAAAATGAAAATCGTTTACGTTACAGTAATTCTCAAATAGTGCATAGCATATCAGTTACAAAAAATGAAATTTGTTACGAAGTTCGAAACTAAGGTATGGTAGAAGGACCCTACTCTTGCATGCAAAATCGATAAAATCTTATACATTAAAGTAATTCTCAAAGTGTAGTAGTAGTTAAAATAGGTACTGTTGACTTATCTTAAGTTACCGATAAACCAACGCACATAAATGAGAGGGCCACAATGTTTGCCTTGAAACATCTAAAATCTCGACTTACAGGTATAGTTTCTTGGCTTGATCAGTTAAACCTACTTCAAATTATCAAGTCAAGAGACTATTTTGTTACAGGTTCGATTCCAAGTGAAATTTTTCTGAAAAAAAATCTAATTATATTAGTTTCCAGTTCCTTCCGATAGAGGGCGCCACTTACATTTTCATGTCCAAATTCTAAGTCGATTCCAAAAAGTAAGCTTCCTCTCAAAAAGACCTAACCCCTTATGTTATAGTGTAACATTACCTTATGTGGTTATTCATTCAAGTCTTAAGATGATACGAGAAATTAAGCCCCGCCTAAAAAATTTACCATATTCCTACCCAAAAAGTTTTTTTAATTAATTTTACATGACTCATGAATTCATATGCAAAATTTATCTGATACTAATTGAAAATGCAGATTTTTTTGACACAGTGGGGGCCACAGTGAGCGAAGTTGCGTTCGTGATACCACTGCCTTTGAGTAGCTAATACGGCATATGTTACTTTTTAAAATATATGTCGGGGGACCCATAGCTAGTGTCAAAAACAAGCGTTTTTTTCTTTTTTCTTTTTTCAGGTTGGATAGCAGAGAAGAAAGAAGGTGGCTGCCAGAAGACACTTTCTATAATTTTCATCTAAACTAATACTCTCCTACTATAGCATGATCTTTCCACACTTTACTCTTATCTCACTATCAGATTATCTTATCTCACAATCAGATTATCTTATCAGATTATCCTATCTTCTCTCCTAACACTCTTCTCAAACCCTCTCGTACTATAGTACGATTTCCTCCTCCCTCCTCCCTCCCTCCCAATCGAACTGTCTTTTCCCTAGTACTGCTGCCATTGGTTTGGCATTAGCTTGCGAGTGTCTTCGCGTTTCGTGCGTAAGCTCGTAAGCTCGCCATTACTGAGTATTAATACAATATTATTGATTATTACTGAATTATTCCTTCTCTCATTTGACTTTAGATCAAGATTTTTAATTTATTTGCATTAGTTCGAACCTTAGACTTCGAAACACATAATTCTGATATCGAAATTGTAATTATGTTCAAGTATCATTAATAAAGCGGGGCAAAACGGAGGTCTACATATGTGGACCCGGGGAACGAAGAGGTTAAGAATTAATGGTGCATGCCTTCATAAATGAGTTTCCTTAAATATTATTAGTTCGTTTTCTCAGTAACGGATTCCCTTCAGTTTGTAACATTTCCTTTTTCTCTAGTGATATTTAGCACAGCGCTTCAGAGTTACTAATGACAATCAGCGTAGCCATCATTATTTGTGTTCGTGTTAGAAGTTAGAGAATTTCTTGAGATTAGAATCCCCACCTTTCGTTTTTTTACTGCTTGAGTTCATAATTTGATCATCATTTATTTAACTGCCCTGCTCCACGGTCACAGACAATTTATTATTGATTTAAAATAAATTGTTTTTATTGTTAATCCCTTAGGGGTCAGTGTACCACATATGTATTTTGTTCAGTTGGAACCACTTTTTTTTGAAACAGTAATCTTTATTTATTTAATAATGCAAATGCCCTAATTAAGTAAGGCAAATATTATTTTTCTTTATTACTAGTGTCACGAATGAAAAATTACTGTACTATGCATCTTTTGACGATGCATGCACCCGTAGTACCGAAGGGGATACTTTCTGCCTAAGGCACATCCCACACTGAGACAACAAGAGACATGTAGCCGCAACATGTAGCGCAAAAACCGGTCGAAACAAAGAACGAAGTTGTTTCAAACCAGTTTTTCCAGTGAATTCAAACGACATGTCTTACGTGTCGCCTTAGTGTGGGATGCGCCTTATGGCTACTAATTTTGCTGGTGGGACTGAAGGTTTCGCCATAAGGTATCCATATGCGACTTGGAAAGGAAGAACCCCTTGTCCATAACTGTAAGTCGTTTTCTCTTATTCTAATTGCTATAGAAGATGCGGAGTCTTGAAATTACAGAAATAACAGCCAACCACAAACAAAATGGACATGTAGAATCAAACATACAAATAATAAGTTTTATATAAATTTATTTAGAAAAATATTTCTGTAATTCACTGTATTTTTGTATTATAGTTAAAGCTTCAAGCATCATAAAAATTTCTTGCCAAGAGTTTAGATTCCTGTATTAGAATATTGAATACAAGTGGTTACTAGAGAGTCATTCCATAACAAGTGACCTAAAATTGGATACGGTTCTTACCCGATCTCCTTCAATTTTGATGCAGTCACAAAAGAACGTACATATAGGTCTAAGATGAACATCTGAAAATTGTCAGAGTCAGACGCAGTATGGTTGGTTCCAGAGGAGTCCTGTAAAGTTTACTATTTCACAGTCGCAGAAAAACGATCAAATCACCAAATTTGTCATCTTATTTCTCATGATACAAGAAACCTTACTTATTGAAAATATGTGATCTAATACAACTTTTTGTGCTAAAAAACATAATTGCAGTATTATAGATCAGAAAGCAATAAGTTCATCATTACTTGGCCTCAAATTAAGCTATATGGCCTGTCGCGATGAATTTTACCCTTCCTGTAACAAGCTGTAACTGCTGAGAAATTACTTTAAAATTTGTCACTTAATTAATTAACTATGAAGATGCCATAGAGCTGCTAAAGTTGTTTCTCTTCTGCTTAAATATTCATTAATTTATTTATCTTTGAAATCTCTTCAAAAAGAAAAAGAAATCAAAAATTCAACCTTATGTTTAGAAGCCCATACATCAAAAGGCACACTTCTTATTTAATTAATGCAAGCTGGGGTAACTGAACCCACGAGGTAACTGGGCCATAGGGTATTGTATAAAAGCCGTTGATGTCTTTTAAGTTTTAGCTTTTGTCAACATTGCACCCTCACCTCTACTTCTTAAAATGCTTGTAAACTCAATCATAACTCTGTGATAGGTTGCCGAAAACTTAGGTTTCTTCTTTAACAAACAACGTCAATTTGGTTGAACTTCCTCGGCTTTTTTTTTTTTTTTTTTTTAATACGGTACTTTTATTAAATAATCTTTTTGTTAAAGATTAGGCATATAAATACATTAATATTATTAGGTATCTATACATATTTACTTCATGTTTCAAATGTAAGGTCGGTGTTCCAATTACCCCATAATTTTTTCCAGAATGGGATGACTGGGACATGTATCGGTGGTAACTGGACCATGTGAAATCCAGCTACACCAACAATTATAAATATCACTATGTAATAAATTTTCAAAAAAGTTCTGTTTCTGGTTTGACAGTATTGGTTTCTGTTTAATTGAGCAGCTAGTATATGGAAAAAGTCCTTCCGGCCAATGCCGGGAGGAAGAGGTAGCTTTCATAATCCTTATTTAAAAAAAGCCAACTTATATCATGCAAACACACGAAGCTCAATTTAGTGGAAACCGAATATAGGAGATTCAATACTAATTTTTATCAATATAATGAATGAGAATTTCGCGAAATCAGTCAGCTTTATCCAAGCTGCTTTTCTTTAAAGTAACTTATATTTGGCTGCCAAATTCGGCAGTTTCTTAAAGTGCCTGCCATTTTAAGACAACATGGTGGATGAGGCTAAGCAGTGAACTTGGTCGAGACCTTAGTAATTGCTGTGCACATGCTCACTCACATCGGAATCGGTTAATATATAGGAGTGCTGTCGCATGCAAAAAATCAGATTTTTCAAAATGTCACCCACAATAGAAATTGAAACTGCTATATATGAGCCATTTTTTAAGGTAAAGACAAACAAAAAATGCTCCTGAATCCTTATATCAAGATCAAATACTTAAGAAAGAAACCTTTTTCAATTTCTAATTTTTTTGCACCTCATTTTAAATATATATATATATTTTAATTTAATGGCCGCCATTTTGAAACAAGATGTCTGATGAATCTGGCCAGCGAACTTGGTCGGGGTGTTGATGTATACTATCCACATGCCTTCTTACATCGAAATAGGCGAATACGTGTGTTATCGCGTGACAAATACAAGATCGTTTCAAAATGTTAGCCATGCTAGAAATTCAAAGAGCTATAAATCAACCATTTTTTAAGATATCAACAAAAGAACAAATTTTCAGAAACAAAAACTGCTCCGGAATCTTTGTATCAAGGCCAAACACATAAAAAAAATCTTTTTCATTTTCCAATTTTTTAATACCTCATTTTGAATTTTAAATTTAATTTTTTTAAATGGCAACCCTTTTGAAACAAGATGGCGAATGAAGCTGGCCAACGAACTCGGTCGAGACATTGGTATGTACTATGTACAGACCAAGTTGCATCCAAATAGGTTCATAAATACGCCTGTTATCGCGTGACAAAAATCAGGTCGTTTTAAAATGTCAGCCACAAGAGAAATTCAAAATGCTATTACTCAGCCATTTTTTTTTAGATATAGACGAAAGAAAAACTGTTCCGGAATCTTTGTATTAAGGTCAAACACATACAAAAAAAATCTTTTTCATTTTCCAATTTTTTGGTATCTCATTTAAATTTTTTTATTTTTTAATTTTTTTAAATGGCCGCCATTTTGAAACAAGATGGCGGATGAAGCTGGCTAACGAACTCGGTCGAGATATTTGTATGTACTATGTACACACCAAGGTACATCCAAGTCGGTTCATAAATACGCCTGTTATTACGTGAGAAAAATCAGGACGTTTCAAAATGTCAGCCACGCTAGAAATTCAAAATGCTATAACTCAGCCATTTCTTAAGATATAGACGAAACAAAAACTGCTCCCGAATCTTTGTATCAAGTTCAAACACATAAGAAGAAAATATTTTTTCAATTTTCAATTTTTGGTACCACATTTCAAATTTAAATTTTTCTTAAAAATTTAAATGGCCGCCATTTTTAAACAAGATGGCGGGTGAAGCTGGCCAACGAACCCGGTCGAGACATTGGTATGTACTATGCATAAACGAAGTTACATCCAAATCGGTTCATAAATACGCCTTTTATCGCGTGACAAAATTCAGGACGTTTCAAAATGTTAGCCACGCTAGAAATTCAAAATGCTATAACTCAGCCATTTTTTAAGATATAGACGAAACAAAAACTGCTCCGAAATCTTTGTATAAAGGTCAAATACATAAGAAAAAAATATTTTTCCATTTTCAATTTTTTGGTACCACATTTCAAATTTAAATTTTTAAAAAAATTTTTAAATGGCCGCCATTTTGAAACAAAACGGCGGATGAAGCTGGCCAACGAACTCGGTCGAGAGATCGGTATGTACTATGTACACACCGAATTACATCGAAATCGGTTCATAATTACGGGAGTTACAGTGTGACATAGGTCAGATATATATATATATATCAATTTTGAACGGAGGGTGGTTTCGGGTTCTGTGGGTCATGATCGATGAAAATATACCAAAATTTTTTGAAATCGCTTTCCTCCGAACGGCTGCAATAGGTAGTTTTTTTGTAAAGAAAGCTACCTAAAAGAGTTGTTATACCCCTGAAACTTTGCTTTTGTGGCTGTCACAGTGGTATTTACATAGCTGCCAACATATCCTTGATCTTGAAAGAGAACATGGGTGCCTATTCCGAAGAGAAGGAGGGGGCTTTCATCAGGACATGCAACATTTTGAACGGCGCTACCAGGGAACCTACAACACATGATTGTGGACTATATTTGGGGACTTATTCGTGAAAGTGATTTGACATAAACTCGGAAAAATACACATTTCTAGATTCCTTGTCATCAATTTGTAGAATTTTGGTTGAAATATACTATAGATTTGAAATATAATATTCCTTTTTTTTGTCTTTAAATAAAGATAAACCCGAAAATTTCTACGTTTCCTTAATGACAGTACGTAAACTTCAACTTTTCGTTGTACTGACCACAAAAGCAAAGTTTTTGCAGGGAAGTGAAGTTTTTCATGTTTTTATCATAGAACTAAATAGAAAATGACATTGATTACCCAGAAACGAAAATTTGTTATATAGTTTAATTTTTTGGAGTTTCTCTTACTACGGGAAATTAATATATCCATTGTTATTTTGCTTGCAATAAAGAAAATTATATAATACGTTATTAAAATTACATAATAAAATTTAATAAAAAAGCATGTTGGCGGCTATAAAACGAAATTTTTTAAGAGAGATAGCCAAACCTCGAAATTTTACGATACAGATGAAGAAGCGACAAAGTGACATTATTAGAAAATTATCGAAACCAATAAAAAAATTGAGGTAAATAAAAAAGAGAATGAGATACTTAAGTACTTATGTACCAGTTTGTTCATAGATTTATCTTGTTTATTTTTTTCTCCTATCCATAGCAGAAACTCTATGATACCATCAGTCATGTTATAAATACGATAAATATGGAAACTAGAAATTCTGATGAATTTTACGTATACAGAAAATATGTAGAGCGCACCAATATGATTAGTGTTTCGTTAACGCAGCTGTAGCTTTATAAAATTTTTTACTCTTCAATACATAGTGTCTAAAGTTTTTTGAGAAATCGCTGAGATAACCACTTTCTTTATTAAAAAAAAATAGAAGTCTTAAAGTATTGCGTAAATGACACATTTCTCCGTAAATACAGGGTGTCCTAAAGAGATTGAAACACAGTCTTATTTTTTACCTGTTGGAGATATGTAGACAATGTAAATTGCAAACCTATTTAAAATAATATTGTCCCTGGGGGTCCCATAAGTTATATTTAGTAAAAATTCTGTTATTCTACGATCAAAACTTACACAGTCAGGATACTTCCAATTTTTTTTTATATTGGAGACTTCCACAACTAAAAATGAACAGATGATTTTTTAGTACCGGAAAGCTTCGGAATTTCATAAATATCAAAGTATTATAACACGGTGAGTTTTTCTCGTTAAATAATGTAATTTTCGCTATTTTACTTAACAGAGCACGGAAAAAAAAATTCCCGAATATTACGTATAACATTCAGGGATAGTATGAAAATTTAAAAAAAGTGTAGAAATTTTTGGAAAATAATGGCGAGGATATACTTCATCAACATAATCTTAAATTTTACCTTAATTTGAACACTTTTGCAATTTACACCGCCAAACGTATGTTCAACAGGTCAAAAAATTAAAACGCGTTATAATCTTTTTGGGACACCCTGTATATTTCCTTAAAAAGAAAAATTTCTTAATTTTTCTGGCACGAAAATTTATGTTTCATTACAATTTTACTTATTATTATTTTTTTATTTACGATAATTATTTTTTTAATCTGAATAAAATTGAGTCCTTTAGTATCGGTTTAATTAATATATAAATTAAGCACGTTTAAATTGGAGCATTAAGAATTGCGTAAATAATGTGATTTCAATTTAGCAAACATTGTAAATTAATGTGTTGAAAGTTTTTTAATTTCCTTACAATTTATCTTTCATCGAATACAATTTCCTGCGTTTCATCTTAATGAATAATAAGACTATTTTCTGTGAAGTTAAACGAAGACGATTTCTTATTCCTGAAAATGAGTCTTTTGGGAGTTTTAAATTAAGAACTATGTTTTTGAATTTGCATTTATTGGACCATCGAGAATTAAAAATAAAATGAGTATGGAAAAGAAATATTGGGTAGGGATTTATTTAAATGCAAATATTGTAATGAACAGTATTTAACCCTACAATACTAGACGCTCTTAATTATCACGACTATGGCATTTTAACGTTAACGCTATACTAAGTCTAGTATTCTAGGCTTAAAGTGGTATTTAGAAATGAATTATATGCCCTTACTACTAGAATAGCCGGAAATTTTGCTAAAGTTTTATAAAAATATTATTAACTAAAATTTTTATTTTATTTATTTCTGTGGGTTGTATATTTAACTTACTTTATGAAGAAAACCTTGATTCGAATCGAAATACATATATTTATTTGGTACCGATCAAAATGACTGCCTGTAGCCGTTCTAGTGCTATCCCTTTAACCCATTATTTACGGAATTGCTTATCAAAAAATTGCCTGACCACAATAATTATCTTCTTTAATATCAGAAGACATACTGAAATTTTTAAATAATAATAATGTGGAATTTTTATTAAAACTTGTGCGCAATTTTCATGAGTTTTTTCATTAAAACTGACTAAAGAAATCCGTAGTTATAACTCTTTTTTGTAAAATATTTAGAAGAATAATCAGATTAATTAACGAAAAATACTCTTATGGAAATATCACAATTCTTATAAAAACAATGTATTTAAATGTATTATGATCTTCGCTGTAAACGGAAAGGCTTTTGCAGTTGAAAATTTTTCATATAACTTTTTTAGAAAAAGAAAAGCTATGCCTATGTAAATGATTAAAAAAATTACCACTTTTTAAAAATATTTAGCTTCAAATGTTTTTCTAGGCTTTCTAAATTTCATCAAGTAGAGTATTTTGCGTGGAAAGAAAAATATACTTTTAGTAACAGACAGAGGAAAGAAATTTTTTATTATATTTTCTTCAATGGTACTTAAAAGAACCGTCAGTGAATAAAGGGTTAAGACCTGACCTACACAATTGTGTAGGTGATCCTAAAGAAAAAGAAAAAAACATATTCCTCTTTTTGTGCCATTTAAAGTCGAGCCTCCGTGGTTCCTCCCTTGGCATAGCTTGAGATCGGATTTATTTTTTCAATTAACCTTTAACTGATGTGACTAAAATTTGTCACACAACTGATGTGATCCGGTCTCTCAGACCCCTCGAATAAAATGAATAAAAAAAATAACTCAAATGGTTGAATTTACTTAAATTTTGTTCTAACAATATCGTTGTACTTCTCTTAGGAGCATGTGAATTAAATTGCCTGAAAAAAGTATTTTATTCATATTATTTAACTTCAGTACAGAAAAGTAAAAAGCTGTAAAAGTGTTTACAGCTGGGAGCCACGGGGTCTGGGAGACCGCGTGACATCAGTTAAAGTTTAAATATGGTACTATTAATTAGGGGAAATCAGCAAAACTTTTTATGTCTTCCAAAAATCTCCCGGTCTTAAAGGGTTAAAGAACAGATATGCATCAATATTCACGTTTATGAAATAATGAAGGTTTTGGAGCGGTCTCTTTTAAAAGAGGCCAAATCAAAATTTGGCCACCACTATTCCCTAACGAAAATTTTCGTTTTAGATTTATCTTGAAACTGTCGTAGGAATTCCTTTCATGATGAGTTTTTTCTTACTGGTGTGGTGGTTAATTTAAAAATCTACTACGAAAATAATTAAAAAAAATTAGCGGTGGCCAAAAAAGAGAATGCTACAAGGTCTGAATAATGTTTAAAAAAATATTTTAAAAATTTGATTACATAGCAGTATTTAAATTAAAAAAGAATTAAATAAGAATTTTAATAAGAATTAAGTTTTTGGCCCTGTCATTTAAAAACAGGTGGGTAAGTGCGATCGCGGATCGCACAGACGGTTTCGTTTAATATCTCTTGTAAAAACACTTTATCCTTAAATTTATAAATCAAAATTTTTAATTTGTAATTATTAAATCCTTACAAAAATGTTTTTAAATCAAATTAAAAATATTCAATACAAATTATTTAAACAAAATTAAAAAATCCGAATATTTTTTAATTCAGCAATTTCAAAAATGTAGTGCAGGTATAAGTAAAATATGAAAATTTTAAAAGCTAAAAATTGTTTAAAACGTATTTAAAATGCTCAAATAATTCAGAAAGAATCCATATTAATTGTTTGGCTTTACAAACACTCACTAGATGGCGTCAAAAAAGGATTTTAACATTTATTAAAATTCGAAATAAAAAAGAAAAAAAATAATAACTCTTCTAATGATAAGATGAAAAAAAGTTGCACTATTATTTCAAAAAATAGCCAGTAGATGGCAGCAGCAAACAAAAATATTGGTTCTAGATTGAAATTACAGATTTTCTCTGTCTGAAAAAAAAGAGATTTTAAAAATTACCGCTGCGCCAAAAATAAAATAAGTCTTTAAAATGGCGAAAAAAATGAATTTTCATTTAATTAAATCCACCTGAAAAAATGTGTAATAATAAGAAAAAATCAAAATTTTAAAGTTCCGCCTGAGAGACTCGAACCCACAATCTTCTGCGTGGAAGACGAATGCTTTTCCACGACCCTATGGGCACTCAGCAAAACGTGCTGATATTAAGATTATATTTTGAAATCGAAAAAGAATGAACTCATTTAATTAAAATAATATAATGACTTTTTCAAAATTTTATGGTTTTGGGTATGACAAAAAGAAATCAAGTCTGTATCTTAAATAGTTTCCGAGTACGAGGCTGTGTCGGACAGACATAGAAGCGAGACTATAAGGGTTTCGTGAGATAAACGAAACCCTAAAAATGACACTGTATTAAACAGAAAAGTTCTCTATTTAACACAGATTCATATACTTTAATATATATGTATATAATATAATAATTTTTGACGAAAATGCTGTCAAATGTTTGTAATATCTAAAGTATTGGTTTCAAGGCCATTATTTGAATATTAATATTTCTATTTAGTACATTTGACTGAATCCATTATGCAATTTTAAATTTTATAGTTAAAATATATTTAAGTATAGTTAGCGTATTATGTTATTTTTTTTATGTAAGAAAATGAACCCATAATTTTTTAAAAAAATTATTGTGCTTCATTTCATTTTACAATATGCGCCTTCTATTTCAATCCATAATGGATTTATTTTCTCCCGAAAGACACACGAGGGCAATAGATGACAAATAATGTGTAATTTTAAGTTATATTTACTAGTGATGGGCAAAATGAATGATTTTACTATCGAATGAATCATTCGGGCATGGACAAAAGCATAGCTGCCAACCTTTGTTTTTTAAAATCCAATTTCCACCAGAAATTTTGTATCGAAAAAGAACTTTCTTATTTTACTAAGAATTAATTAAATAACCCCATAAAAATATAAAAATTATTTTTATCTTCAATGTCTCCGAATATAATCGATTGCAAAGGTTTGAAGTCTGGCAACTATGCTTTTGCTTTGTTTCTTTTCACAAAAATTTTGGTGGCAATTGAATAAAATTACAGTCGGACCTCTATTTTGCGAACTTTTCCTTGGAACCAAGAACATTTTGCGAATTTCTTCGTAAAATAACCTCCAAATAGAGAAGTGCCTTCTCTATTTAACGAACTTTTTCGTGGGATCTAAAATTTTTTTCTTCCTATTTCTCAAAATATTACTGGGCATTTCAAACTTATTCTTTCTTTTAACTTATGTTACATTTTATGATGATCAATGACCCGGAACAGGTCTTACCAGACGCAGACACCTAACTCGCCGAGAATAGTAAAGTCGCTGTGATTCTTTGCTTTTCATCCAAGAAGTGCAAACTTTCAATATCCCCCCTCCCCCCTTTAATCCTCAATAGAGCTGCACAATGTTCCTAAACTAGAGTATTCCATTTTCTAGATTGTTGATCAGTCGTGCTGGTAATTTCGGTTCTTGTAGCGCGAAAATGTCAGAGCGAAAGTGCCTGAGCATCAAAGAAAAAAAATTCTTGATGGGTGGGATATAGGTGTGAAGAAAAAAAAATATTACTTTAAAATTTGGTGTTCCTCCAAACAGCTTATCAACCATAATAAGAAAAACGTGATTTTAATGTAAAATTATTTTTTAAACTGAAAATACAATTTATTTACAGACAATGTTTTGCTTCATTCTTATTTCCCTTCCAGATTTCTTTTTGATGGGTAAAATAAATAAGACAAATAGATATATATTATAAAAAAAGTGTGATTAATTACTTTTTTAAATTATATTTAGTGTTTATGGACTTGAAATATGTTTTATGTAGTTTAAAGTATTTTAAAAAGTGACTCTCTATTTAACGAATTTTCGATATAACGAACTTTTTTTCGGGATTTAGCAACTTCGTTAAATAGAGATTCGACTGTATATACAAGGACTGGATACTACAGTGATGAGATTTCCGACTTTTTGCATACCAGTATAATCTTAGAGAAAATGTTGTTCTCTTAAATCGCAAAAATGTTCCTATTAAATAAAATAACATTTTTCCTAAGATTATACTGGTATGGAAAAAGTCGGAAATCTCATCCCTGAAACTATGTTTCAGCGCACGCCCGAATGATTCATTCAAATAGTAAAATAATTCATTCTGCCCACCACTACTATTTACATTTATAGATTCACGCGGACTAATTAAATCCTTTAGTGCAGAACTGACACTTTTTTTATATAATAAATAATAATATGTTGTATATTAATGCATTCACGACGGGAAACGAGAATTCTCGTTTTCATTTAAAAAAAAAAAAAAAAAAAAAAAAAAAAAAAATCATTGACTATGGGCGTGGCTTCTGCCTTACAGAAAATGTATTTGTATCATGTTGTCCATATTTTTTAGATTGTAAGACATTTTACCGTAATTTCGCGCGTATCCGCCGCACCTCAGATAACTAGATTTCCAACCAGAATTTATTTTAAATAAAATGTAACTTGCTTCTGCTTAGCATTTATTTGACTTCTTTTTTTCAATAAAATTTCCGGTCTAAAAAAGTCTTAACTAAGCCGCTGTGGGTACGTGGGAAATTACGGTATATTAAATTCGTTCATTGAAAGATGTTTACCTATGCATAAACTTTGGAAACCTATCTAGAACACCAAATTTACAAAAGACTTTCAGAACAGGGAGGTGTTTCTACTGTTTTAAAATTCAGATTTGATAAAAATTGCGCGTCGGCAATGTGTTAATTTGACATGGTTAATCCCCCCAAATTAATAAAATAAAATAAAATAAAATAACATGTACTGTCAAAGTTACATAACCTTTTTCTATAAAGAAAATTGTGAATTAATAAGAATTTTTTACTTTCGCAGAACTTAGATGAATGATTAATTATTTACATTTATTTCAAATTAACAAATGGGCATAGAAATTCCAAAACATTAAAAAGTTTAAAAAATTATCTGCTGGGAGGGAAGGTGGATTTAAATATAATTTGTTAAAAAGTGTAAAACCGACAAATTCTCACCCCTGAAACGTGCAAAAAATAATTAGTTTTGACATTCAAAAGGTGAAATTCAATTTAATTTCAAATAATACTGGTACTTTTACATAAAATGCAATTCGTAAATAATCATTTCATTAAAGACAAATAAGCTCGATTTTAAATAAACTTTGCTCACAAAAATCTACTACTACCAATGAAAATACTCAAAGGGTGAGAATACTGTTGAAAAAAAGTTAACGATAGCTTTTTAATAATAGCTTTTAAATAAATAATAAATTTAAATAAAACTTGAGACATCAATTCTTTCAAGGGAAAAAAAGAAATAAGCATAGCAAAAGTAATTTTACTATCACCAGCCAAATCAAGGTGTGAATTACATCACAAAGTGTGTGATAACATGAAATTTTATATTGAGCTCAAATAAATTCAGTTTTAAAACGGATTACAGAGAGCTGTCAGTCTACATATATAATTGAACCAAGAAATGACATGAAATATTTGAGAGTAAAAGCAGCTTTTATGTTTTATCATAAAATCATCGACGCTACTTTAATATCAGTATGCAAATGATCAATCACCAAATTAATAAAGCTTTTAAACATTTTTGATTAAAACTTTTACAAAATAGGCTATATAACATTTCTTATGCAAATTTATCAAAAAAACTGACTTTAACATAAGGATATGAAAAGGGTATTATTTAGATTTTTATTTATTTTTTGCTAAACTATGTCTTCTTTAAAATAAAGCGAAATAATGTATAATGTAATTTAAAATTCATCAAGCAAAATCCTTTTTAAAAATATTATGTAATGTAATTTAACATTAGAAGCACTAAATTCTGAATGCTTATAATTTAAAAACTTAGCATTCAAATGACTTGAAATTTGGTGTCTAGCATAGTTTGAACCGAAGATTTTAAATATCTCGTTAATTGGGTATTGCCATTGAAAAAAATGAAGTTTGGGTTCGTTTTAATATGTAGATGGCCCCCTAAGCAAATTTTATATACATCATTTAAAAGTAGACTTTATTTCCAATCGTCTGGTAGCAGTAACTTTTGTCTACGATAATTTGTTGAGGAGTTAGTAGGGGGTGTTTACTTTTTTTTTTTCAAGACTGTACATTTTCTGCATTTGAACAGAAAAGACATAAGTATTTTTTTTTTTCCAATTCTTGAGGATATAGATGAATTGTCGATGCTAGCGGAAATCTAATAAAGTCTGATAGTGTGAAATGTTTGGTTTTGCTTCTTAAATACTGCTGTTGTAACATAAAAGTAACGGTTTTTTTCAATTGGGATAATAATATGCTTTTTCTTTATATGCAATAAACATAAGGTGTCTTTACACTAAAAGAGAAATCTTTTGTCAGTTCCTAGGGCAAAGAAGAATTATCGACTCAAGTGGAAAAATGAAGTTTAATAATCTGAAAATTTAATAATAATAATAATAATAATAATAATAACATTGTAAATTCAGGATGAAATGCAGCGTTTTACATAAGTGGATTTTTGTTCTTTAGGTATAAGAAAGTATCGTTACACAAGAAATAAAAACAAAAGATTGTCTAAGACAGATTATGTTACATTTCCTTTTTGGGGGGGGGGGGGGGGGTGCGTGTAATTCTCATAAATATGAGATCTTCAATTCAGAAAATCTATGAATTATTTATATTTATTTTTTTTTCTATGTAAATAAATATAATAATAAAACCTCGTAACATAAAATCACGTAGTCATAAAATCAAACAGCACACTTATTTTAATGCACTTAAAAGTATCCAAATCTTGGTAGCTGATATTTTTCTAACAAATCACCAACTGCCGTAGCAACACCATTTTCCAAACCATCGATTATCTTCCCTCTGGAATTTTTCGCTACAGCGTTTGCTATGAGTTTCAGCAACCAGTTGAGAACAACACTCATTCCGGTAATTTTCTTTATCTTATAGTTTCCTAAATGGATTACTTTGAAAGACTCTAACTTGGCTCGTCCATCTTTTCCTGTAACAATCATTCGAACTGCTAAATGCTCAACGGCTACAGTAGCATGTCCTAAAGATAAAGAAAAAATCCCGATACATAAAATATATTTTACTGTTTTTATAATGTGTAAATAAAATACACTGCATACCTAAGTAGCACAAGATGATTGGGTTAACGTTGGCTAATTATTGTCCCGCAATGGACGACAGTAAGAAATGTCTATCCTTCCGTACCGTTGGCCAATGAACCATTTGCCAACAAAGGTCGCAATACTGGCCCAACCGTTAGCTCCCCAGAATCCTGTTAAGATAAGCTTAAATTCAGAACAATTTTTTGTACCTCCCATTTCTCAACCAATTCCCAACCGTTTTCACAAACAGCTGACAATGGGCCAACAATCTGTGCTACTTGGGTAAATCAGGGATGAGATTTCCGACTTTTTGCATACCAGTATAATTTTAGAGTAAATATTATTTGATTTAATCAGAACATTTTTGCGATTTAAGGGAACAACATTTTCTCTAAGATTATACTGGTATGCAAAAAGTCGGAAACCTTATCCCTGGTAAATACAACGGAAATAAGGATACATTATTACATTTAATTTCATCACAAAATTTAACTTTTCGCCTGAATTTTGACAGAACAAGATCACACGCGCAAAGAAAAAATTCCACATTACATTTACATACTCTATTTCTAGTATTTTGTATTTCAAAACTTTATTCTCATGTTGCATTGAACAAAAAACGTGACTTCAGACAAATAATAATGCTGCATAAAAAATATTTTCTAGCAATTTAACATTTCTTCGAGTTATATTGTCCTGAGAAAGACGGGGGAATTAAGTTAGATTGCTTAAGGAGACATATTATGAAATATAAAGAAGATGTAGCGATAAATAATGTAGTTTCTAACGTGAGTAATTTACTGTTTTTGAGGCAAAACATCCAGAAAATACACAAAATAAACATATTAAAGTAGATAACAATACGAGAGAATAAGCTTGCTGCTGGGTCATAATTAAAAATCACCCTGGAAAGAAATTAAAAGAAAAAGAAAGGCTGCTCAGCGAAAATTAGATGCGTTGAAACTGAATATTTGGATTTCGAATTAAAGGAAAAATATCCTACTAATATTATTTTTAAAAACTACCGTTAAGATCCTATTTTGTGTACCAATTCATATACTTCTGAAGGAATCGCATTTTTTGTTTTCCGCGTTGACAGCTTGTGTATGAAGGAGATGTGTGCGGTGTTGGAAAGGATCGAACCAGGACCCAGGAACAGCAGACGAGTTCTGTAGTGCCAAACAAAAGCCTAGCTCAGCTGCTTCATGCTAGAAACTTGGTTTATTATTCGTGCGAGATGGTGCCGCCACAGTACTTCATCCCCAGTGAATCTCGTTGACATCGGACGAGCGAAGTTCACTCGTGTTGCGTGGCGGTTGCCAGGGTGATGCTGTCACGTTACCGTGCGCACGTGTGGCCCAGAAGATGCGTAGCGTGACAGGTTTCTTGCTATGAGAATTGCCATAGGCTTTGTGCAGTGAGAGTTTTACATGCTGCGAGGTTTTTTTTATGCTACCGAGAGGAGATATGATGCTGGGGAAAGTACGTGATAAATTGTCCAAGGTCATAAAGGAAGGGAGAAGACTCAGTTAGAAAGCATCTAACGAGGTACACCGGGACGGCAGACGATATTTTAGTGCCGATTAAAAGACTATCTCAGTTGCTTCTTGTTAAAAGCTCTTTTTACTGTTGGTGCGAGATGACCTCGCCACGAATATATTGTGTCCATCTCATAAATAGAAGTGTTTAAGCAGTTAAAGCTAACATAGTTCAACTATTCATTAATATTATAGAGCTGTCTAGAAAGAAAGGAGTTTATAAAACTGAAATAACCACTCGTTATACTTTAAATAAATACGGAAGCAATTTTTTGAATCTGTTAAATTGAACCATTCACATGAAAACGTAGAAACAGTTTTTAATCAGGTATAAAAACTTGAATACATTTTTTTCTATCGATTTTTTATAGTTACTAAATTATTATTATTGAACAAGTAAGAAATAAACCTTCCATAGCAGAAATATTACAGATTTATTTGGTTTAAAAAAACTAACGATAGTTTCAAAATCATTTTGGTACAGTATTAAAGCCTTAAATCATGAATAATTTAATCATTATTCATTTATTTAATGCTTTTGTCGCGCAAATTTAAAAAATAACTTCGATTACTAGGATTGCATTACGCGACATACCACTGTTAACCCTCTGTCTACCAGAAGGGTCCAATGGACCCGACATGTACATTCAAAATATTTATTCAAACCAGAAATTTCTTCAAAACAAACTAAATGTATAAATCAGACAATAATAAGTTAAATAAACAAATTAAATAGTTTTAAGTAAAAATTCTGGTGTAGAATGTTTTTATAAAACTTGAGTAAAATTTCCGGTAGTTCTAGGGTTAACTTACCTTTCACCCAGAAAAACAATGCCTTTGCTCTATATTTGCAATCAACTACAACATCTTTCACTGCTACTTCAACTGTAACGTTTACTATATCGCCGTCATACGCAAGAGTGCAGTCTCCATGACGGTATAAGCTTGATAAACCTTTGATTTGCCCATTCCTTATTTGAAAGCTTTCTTCTTCTACGTCAGGAATATCAAGTGGTTCTAGCTTTTTTAAAATCCATGGCTCATGTCGCAGGTTATGCAAAACTTCATCAATATATTCATTTGCGTTTCCCACATCTAGAAAAATATATGGTATTTAGAATTTAAAAAATCGTCATGATATATATTTCATAGGTAAAATTGTTCAATTGTAGAGAAACTAAAAACTCTTAAGAGGATGGTTATAAATCATAGGTTAACAACATTCACTGTACTTACGTTAGTTATCAAAATAATATTTTCTCTTTTAAATAAATTTTGGAAGCTTGACCACATTGTAAAAAATAAAAAAAAAGACTGCGTTACACCATAATAAGGCGAATTTTGATATCTTCACATTAGTATGGTGTAAATATTACACCAGTTATATCAGTTAAGTTGCATCAGTTATATCAGTTAAATTACTCCATGAAATTTGTGATAGCATGCTGTCACCAATTTTATGAAGTAACGTTACACAATTTTTTTACAGTGCACATTGGAATGATGATGATGATGCAAATGCTCATGAAGAACGAACTACTAAAGAACATAGAAATTCCTTTGATCATATTCTTTTTGTTTAAAATCTTATTATTTGATGTTTTAAATAAATTATGAATATGTAAATCATGAGAGTTTGAGGCAGCCGTATATATTGTTAAAGAGCACCAGTAAAAGACGCAGTTTTCGTGTGTCGTTAAGGCTTCCTTAAAAGAACAGTTTAACTTAAAATTGGTCAAAATGTCAATTTTTTATTAAATGAAAGCCGTTTAATGGTGAATATTTTGACTCCTCATTTTCACCCATACAGTAATTACATCGCGATATATTGTAAATTTTGTTAATACAACTAGCGCAACGCCGGTGCGGTGGGTCACACTCGACTGTCTCAGAGTTGTGAAGTCTTCAATTTTTCTCACACCACTATTATTTTAGAGAAAATGTTGTTCCTTTAAATCGCCTAATTGTTCTAATTAAATAAAACAACATTTTCTGTATTAAAATACTGGTATCCAAAAAGCCGGGGACTTGGCAGCTCCGAGACAGTCGAGTGTGACCCACCGCGCCGGCGTGAACGTGTTAAACGGCGTTTTCTCCATGTTCATATTTTCTTCACTTTCATGTTTTCAAAATGCTAAGGCTTTTTTTGTATTATAGATAGATATTTAAACTTTTTTGTACATGTTCTTTATTATATATGTAATAAATCTGCGTATGGAATTAGCCTTCAAGTTTTTTGTTATTTTTTTTAAAATTAAAAGTATATGAAGATGCGTTAGATTTCATCAATTTACACTATCAGTAAAAAAATTATATTAAATGTAATATTAGATGTATGTAAAAATCCAAATGAAGGCTTGTGTAATATACATTTGAAAATCTTTAAAAAAATTGGGTAAAAATATTAATATTTAAAAAAGTAGTAGGGATTTTAAAAAATTAAAAAATTTTTTAACTTAAAAATAAAATTAATTAAATACGCACTTAAAAAATTTCAAAATGTAAAATTTTTTTAGCATTGAAATACAGTGAGTTCACCATTTGAGCCATATTTAAAAAAAATAAACAAAATTGTTGAAAAGGTAAAGTGTCCCCTTAAGTTAATACAGTCTGTTTAGAAATTATAAGACCACTATAAGTTTGACCATTTTAAAATAAATAAGATATCTAATTATAATTTAAAAATATAAAATATGATGTTACAACGTAAATTTTACAATTAGGTTTCAATAAATTTGAATAATGTCATAAATGAGGAAATTAATTAAAATAGTAGAAATAAATGAAAAATGCATTGTTAATAAATGAGACAACTTGTCCGTAAACAAAAAATGTATAAAAATCAACATGATATAGGTCTGCCGTTTCTTATATTCTCAGACACTCGGTCGTTCATTAAAGCGACCAGCGTTTTAAGATCTACTTCAAGAATATTGTGCCATTCTGTTACAATTGTAGCTTCTTCTAGTTCATTCCTAAAAGAAAATTGGTTATAATTAGCATAAATTCTGTGACTTAAAGTATGTCAACGGTTTTTCATAGACTTCATATCTAGAATTCGACTGAGCCATGGAAAAACATCAACCTTTTCTTTTAAAAGTATTCCTGATTTTATTTAGATGTATGGCACGAAGCATTATCCTACTGAAACATTTATTTTGCACCATCTAATAAAGAACTAAAAGGTAAGAGATGATCATGCAGCAAAACTTAATATTTTTCTGAGCTCAATGTCCTAAAAACCGCTATAAAACACAAAATCCATCAAAAGCAAATGCTCACAAACCATTATGGAACCTCCACTCATTTGTTCACGGAAGCATTCTTTTAGTTCTTTCCTCAAGTCTTACCCATACTATTTGTAGCCATCTTAGATGAAATGAGAAAATATAATTTTTTTCACTCATCGTCCCTTGATTTGACATTATTAGCCTGTTTCAGTCTGCCATCTCAATTAATTTTCAATAACTTTGATAGTTTCTTCATTTTCCTAAATCAGCATTTTATTTAAGTCTCTTTCAAACTCTGATAGTATGTGACTTTTTTCGCTTAAACGTTTTGAAATTTTGCGAGTCAAAAGATCTTTTTCCGTAGATAGCCAAAAAATTAGTCGATTGTCGTGTGTTATCAACTTCTTCCCTTCTTCCTTGCAGATTGTTTTACACTGGTTTCCAAAAATTAAGGAAAAACAACAAAAGTAGCGATTACTCAAAATATTACATGTAGATTTTAATAAAACTGAGCCACAATATACAGCACATAATAAGGTATAAAATAACATTATAATAAATTACCAGACGATTGTGGTGTTTGAGAAATTAACACAATTATAGAATAAACAAAATATATGTGTCAGTTTGGTATAGGAAAATACCTTTAATATAGAGTATGATCATTCCCAGAAGCAATACCACACATACAGAGATGTGCGATACTGTCAATCATGCGATCGATAAGTTCGCTGGGAATTGCGAGCCATTGCTCATCTAAAACAGTTGTTACCGTGCCAAGGATCTGAGGAGGGGGATTGAGAGCAGCAACACATCTTCCTAAAGCATCCCAAACATGTTCGAAGAGATTCAAGTCCGGTGATCGAGCTGGCCATTCCATGCGCAGAATTGTTTGGTTTGTTGAAGCTATTCTTTCACGATGCGAGCCCTGTGCGGTCTAGCGTTGTCGTCCCGTAACAGGAAATCACTACATATTGCGCCGGCATAAGGACGCACATAAGCATTAATAATGTCATCTCTATAGACATGAGCATTCACAGTTCCACGTGGAAAGGCATGGAGGTCTGTACGTCCACCCAAAGAGATTCCACCTCAAACACAGACACTGCCTCCTCTGTTTGAATCTTTTTCACGAATCTTTTATGGATGATAGCGTGTTCATTGTAATCTCCAAATCAAACAACGCATACTATCGCTTTGGAGGCTAAACCGGCACTCATCCGTAAGGGGAACACGCCTTCATTGATCAGCCGTCCAGTGGACATGTTGACGTGCCCAACTTAAACGTTCCCTCCGGTGACGTGGGGTGAGTGGCATACAAATGGCTGGTCGCCTCGCGTAAAGACCACATTCATGAAGCTTTCTACGCACAGTGGACGTTGATAACAACCTTCCAGTGGCTGCAGCAAGGGAGGCTCTAAGATGAGAGAGGATTGCTGCTCTATTCCTGCATAACCGAAAAAATCGATGATTGGTGCGCGTCGTAGCTCTTGTACATCCTTGGTTGAACCTTCTGGGGGCAGAATCAGTGATTTAAAATTGTTGCCAAAGCCTATGAACAAGAGAAGGACTCACATTTAGTCCTCTGGCCACCTCTGTCTGACTTTGACCTGCCTCCAATCTTCCAATAGCTCTATATCGCAGTTCTGCGGACAAATGATACTTCGAGGTCATACTAATGAATTGGCTATCTCAGTTTTCTTATTTCATAATCACAGCGACACCTGCAGCCGTACTCTCTAGCATGAATTTTTTTGCTCCTCACAGATGACGCAATCTGATTGCAGCGTCACTAATTTACATTTTGTAATTTTATTCAGCATCTTTTATTTAACAAATATGCAAATTTCATACGGATAGTTTTCTTTTTGAACGAGTTATCACTCTTTCTGTGATTTTTCCTTAAATTTTGGAAAGCAGTGTATTTTGCTTTGAGAATCTTTTTCAACACTTTCCAACATATTTGATTAATGTTTAACACAATTATTCAATTGGTAAATAAATCGTAACGGCTGAAAATTTCCAAGTGGGTGAAAAAGTCCGGGCTGAATTGTTATGATTTATTTACCAATTGAATAATTGTGTTAAAAATTAATCTAATATAATTACGCATGCAGCGTTCCAAAAAGTAACCTTCGATTTAATCTGTTGAGCTGATTCAAGTATCAGACCAGACATTGTGATCGTTAAAGGTTAGTTGGGTGAATTAGTCCTCCAGATTCGACCGGGGTGGCTCAGTCGGTAGAGCATTGGCGACTTCAGCCAAAATATTCCTGGTTCAAATCCTGGCCCGGACTTTTTCACCCACTTGGAAATTTTCAACCGTTATACTTTCCAACCATAGTTTCAAACTGTTTTTGACTTCGGTATGTCCTCTCGTCTGTCCACGTTCTACAATTCCTGTAAATATAGTCGGGTTGCCATGTAATTACCAATTAAATGTACATGTTATTTATTTTTACAGTGACATGTTCGCTATTGGCAATGATGCGTGTAGCATTTATAGCTAATTTACAGGGACAATCAAAGAATTCTGTTCAATTATGATCTATCCCAGAAAAGAAAGAAACAGTGGGCCATCAGCTGGAAAAAGGATGGCAGCCAGCAGTGCCATCAGCGGTAAAGTGCGAGGGTGCCATTACTTAAACCTGTCGAAGAGTGTCCAAGCCGAATGCAGCTGGCCCATCAGTGATGGCCAACAGCAGGCCAGTATTGGTATGCCATCACATTACTTCAATCCGGCACTTTTCCTGCAGTGCTAGCACATATTCCACTGCTATTCCTTTGCTGGCCCAGCACTTTACTTTATAAAAATTTCTTATAGAATTCTATTAAAAAAAAATCAAAGTATTATACATTTATGGCTCTTTTTCCTATAAGCTAGTTTCACCAAGAGCTATAGAAATATCCGTAGAAGTGTCTATAATAGAAATGTCTATAGAAATATTGGAACTGCATGTGGTCGCCCTCCCAAGTACTGACCGCGCTCGATGCTGCTTGGTTTTCGTGATCGGACATGGACAAGTGCTTTCAGCGTACGCTACGACTGACCGCAACTTTCAAGCTCTCATTACGCTATTTCAAGTTTGTTTCTTTTGTGATTTACGTTCCCAAACATTAAACTGGTATAGAAATTATTCTATTGTATAGAAATCCTACGTATTTTATACGCCTTTTTTTTTATTATTGATTCTGAACTGCGTAAATTATGAAAACCGAAATCCTTTGTAACCTAGTAAAACCAGATTTAAGGAGAAAAAAAAAGTGCGTTGAAATACAGAATTTATTTATTTATTCATTTACTTATTTATTTTGTTTGTGGCAGTGGTGCTATATTTTTTACAGTTTAAAAATAATTAACTTCACAGCTTAAATTGTGTTAAGATATTCATTTCAGATTTGTGTTCAAATGCTTAATGTCTTCGATATTCGCAGCGCCACCTAGCGTAAGGGTTCCCAGCAATAATACTGCAAAAGTTCGTGCACTTGCATGTAGTGGTGGGCCAGCGCATGAGATAAAATGGATACCCACCAGAATTTTATCTGATGATTTCCAACAGCAAAGTTGACTGAAGGTGTCCAGCAGTGGTCATGCAGTGGTAGACCATCAGCCAGCACTTCTCCATCATTGCCAGCACATATCTTGCTGCTGGCCAGCAATTTCCTCTTTTCTGGGATGGGAAAAATTTGTTTGCGGTATTTTAATGATGTTACACTATTACAAACATAATTAAATTGATATGAATTTTTGAGGAGCACTAAAGTATGCTTTCTGTAGAATATGGAAGGAAAAGTATTTATCATTCATTTAAAGGATCACACAGAAGACTATATAATGATATACAGGAAAACACATATACAGGGCTACGCAAAGAACCGGATACATTGTCGTCTATACATGTTAATTTCTGGATGTGTGATTTCAGTAGTTTTAAGCGTGTTTTTACCAGAATTAAATATTTAGTTCAACACGAGGCGTGCTTAAAAATCTGTAGATAATATACAAGGCTGTTTAAAAAAATTCAAGTACGCTCCTGTCTATTGGTAAAAATTGCTGAACGTAAATTTTTAACTGTGTTATGCGTTTTTTAACTGAACTAAATTTTAGCATACTATGTAGACTATATATAAACCTATAGATCATATACAGGACTGCCAATCTTTACTTTATTAAAATACAAAGTTTTGTAAAAGTATTCTGGAAGTGTTAGAATGCGTATCATAATCTATGCCTGGAGTATAATTTTTCTTAGTTGTTTAACAATGATCTTGTAAATGACAGTTTTGGAACCTTTCATTAACGACACTGTTTCTCTTTCAGATTTTCCAGTACCCTTATATAGTAAATATTTTCTCACCTCGTACTCACACTCTCAAATATTTGTCATATCATTACTCCATAAAATAGGTGGCAGCATGGCTGACACCAATTTTATGGAATATTTAACTGATATAACTGGTGTAATTTTAACTGATATAACGGGTGTAACGTTACATCATAATAATGTGAAATCTGATATTTTCACATTATTATAGTCTAATATTACACAAGTTATATCAGTTAAATACTCCATAAAATTGGTAGCAGCATGCTACCACCAATTTTATCGAGTAACGTTATGACAAATTTATTTACAGTGCTAATAACTCTTTCCCTCGCGGCATTGTAAAGTAAATCGTGAATATCACAAACAAATCTGCTTATTGTTTTCATGTTTCATACCTAATTTACCAATACAGGTAAATTTATAAAAAGGAAAAAAATTACTTTGAAAATATTAGAATTTTATGTGTTTCACCAGCATGCTTAGCAATCTTGTATACGATATACTTGTGACGGGATTTATGAGCATCCTTGTATCAACGTTCGAATTGTAGAATGTATTAAAGGGTTCAGAAACTGATTAATCGATGAATTTAAGTTTGTAGCTGCTACAATGAAAAAAAAACTATAAGGTTTCTAAGAATTTTCTAGGAAACTGGGATGCCTAGAACTTTTTATGAAACTGCAGCAAGAAAAATTCATGTAACATGTAAGAAAAAAAATCTGTTAGGTTACTAAAAATTTTCTAGGAAACTGGGCTGCCTGGAACTTTTTATGTAACTGCAACAACAAAAAAAATCTTGCAATTATACCGGGTTATGGATAAAATTTTAGTAAGCATACAGATATCTGTAGCTTTACTAAAACTATTTTCATAGATTTACATCTTTTTTATAGTGTACGGATAAAATTTTAGTAAGCATACAGATTTCTAGCTTTACAAAAACTAGTTTTGTAGATTTGCATCCCTTTTTTTTACAGTGTATGTGGTGGTAAAATGAGAAAAGTGGCTTCTATTTATAGGCGTGAAAGACTCAAGGACATAAAATCAAATTAAAGAAGCACACAATATACGTATTACTCATTTTAGAATAAAAATTAATTGTAGTGCTATACAGTTTTACACTGTTTCACTGTTATGTGGCGGTAAAATGAGAAAAGTGGCTTCTATTTATAGGCGTGCAAGACTCAAGGACATAAAATCAAATTAAAGAAGCGCTCAATATACGTATTACTCATTTTAGAATAAAAAGTAATTGTAGTGCTACACAGTTTTACACTGTTTCACTCTGTGCCAGAGTTTCATATGTCACTGTGTACTAGTTCGATTTGTTGAAATAAATATTTTCATGTGTCTTTCTCCGGCTTTGTTCCAGTTAAGTCCGTGGGGTTCAGAAGAGAAACAATACAGCATGTGTATTGTAACAGAGTTTAAAATCTAACTGTATCACTCTGTCCGAAAATATATCTTCATTTTGTGCCTTCCAAACGACCAAACAACCGCGCTTGAAACATGGTAAACAAACATTCCAAACAAAGCATCACTGAATAGCCTGAAACACTGAAGTTTTTCATTGTGTATACGAATAGCGCTTATATCATGTTTCAATTAAATTTATCATAGCACATTCACACACCAAAACGATATAAAAATGTCCCATTTACACATATTTATTGTTTTGAATGCAGGTAGTAATATAGGCCGAGGACGATGGCAGGGGGGAGGGGATTGTCCTCCGATCTCCCTAAGCGAACCTAACCTGTATTTACTCTACGTTTACACAGGTTCGAAGGCAAATACGAAAAACACAGAACGGTTAGGCCGACAAGCACGACATGGGTTCGTATCTTGCACCTGTCGTCTAATATCTTTTGAGAGCAGAACCTCTCAGCCGCTGGCGGAGCTCAGTAAAATAGACTAAAAAGTATACGTTAAATATGCTCGCATTTCATAACAAAAAATAGATTAGAAATTTCCGACTACACTGTAAAAAAAGGATGTAATTCGACAGATGTAAATTTGCAGAAATCTGTATGCTTACTAAAATTTTATCCGTACACTGTACAAAAAAAATGTAAATCTACGAAACTAGTTTTGTAAAGCTATAGAAATATGTAGCTTTACAAAAAAATCTACTAAATATACAGTAATCTTACAAAAATTTTAATTGTAACCCGGGATGCGGTTACATAAAAAGTTCTGGCATCCCAGTTCCCTAAAAAATTCTTAGCAACCTTACAGATTTTTTGATTTACAGTGCAAATGTGTGTGTGTTACACGAAATTTTGTTGCCGTTACATAAAAAGTTCTAGGCATCCCAGTTTCCAAGAAAATTCTTAGTAACTTTATAGATTTTTTTTCTACGGTGTAGTTGCCCGCCTTCCGCAGAACTACCACTATTTTCGAACTGTAATATTTGCTTTATTTACCAAACTTGCTCATTTGAATATGATATGAAGTTCTTAAATTAAATGATAAAAAGTAATGTTTTAAAATCTATGTTCAACTAAATTTTATTTTGAGTGATATCTTTTAAACATCAACGCCTCATGTATGGCATAAATTAACACATATATATATATATAGGGGAGATGGGGGCACATGTGAACATGGGGAAGATGTGAACATCGCAATTTTTCAATAGTTATTATAAGTTTTTTTATTTGAAAAAAAAATTACTGAAGATGATAGTACCGCTAGACATATGGTAAAATTTTTTTGAAGCTCTTTGACATTTTGTTTGTCCTCTGTAGCCAAAACACTGTTTTTAGATCTCAAAAGTAAAATCTTTGCTCCAAGTTGATAAGCGAATAACTTTATTTATTTATTAATTTATTTGAATTTGAGTGTTTCAACATATCCTCTGAATACTAATAAATATTTTTGAAAACGTTCTTTTTCTTCTAAAATTGAGAAATGTTAATGATTTATCAATTTAACAGAAGTAGCAATGTGGGGCACTTGTGAACAGACTAGTTGGGGCAGATATGAACAGTTCATAAGTGCCCCAATAATCATTCTGTGATTCTGTTCCTTTCAGTTAACTTAATTAAAAATAATGTCAATTCCACTATCAATAATTCTCCAGAAATAGAAGATATTTTCCTCACACGAAGTTGATTTTGTATGAAACTTCCACAAACACATCTTTCAGCAAATACATAAAGAGCAACACGCTCGTTTACGTTTAATTGTACTTTAAATAAATTTATTGTTTTCTAAAATGCAATAGGTGTTATATTATATTTTACTAAACGGTTTAGAACAATATTTTTTATGCATTGTTAATACAAAAGTATTACCTTGAACAGTTTTGCAAATTTTTCTATGACATTTGTTCTACACTTGCAATGATGGTTTACTTCCATCTCTAAAACAGTTATGTATATGATGCTTTGAATGGAGATAGATATCAGTAATATTTTAAGAAAGTATAAATTTTAAACTGATAAATACCGTAAAATCCCGATTATAATCCCCTCCCCTCTATCAAAAGCAAAAGAAGTTAAGGGGGGGGGGTTATAGTCGATATTTTTTTTAATCATAAAAATAACCCCTTCTTTATCTATAATTTACAAGCAAATAAGGCAAATACAGGAGTGAGAATCTTTCGTATTTTGGCAGATTTCCGATAAATAGTATGTAAATGCCCCTCCATAAAATTTCCCCCAAACAAAAACCCCTAAGCAAAATGTAAAGGTTTTAATTTCTTTTTTAAAATTGCTTCTTTATTTTTTTTATTTTATTGCAACAATATTTAATGAATCATCTAAGCCTCCCGCCTCCAAATCTACTTATTTTAATTTTATAATCTTTTGCTTAATCATATTACCCAGAAACTAGAGAAATATATATATATATATATATATATATATTACTTATGGTGAATTTAACAGCTAATACATTTAATGATTACGATGACAAATGAATAACGGAATAAAAAGCATGTCAAAGGATATTTTTTCCATGTGTTCACATGTGCCCTACGTGTGTTCACCACTACCCCGCTGATGGGGCACATGTGAACAATTTATTGAATTTATAAAACTATTAAAAAATGTAAGAAGAAATATACAGGTGATTTAAAAAAAATACTACGTGTGAAAGAAAGTTCTGTTTACTATATTGAGTAGTTTTTAGGTGCGTTCGTAATTATATAAATACGTAGCACCTATAGTCGTCGTTCAGTCCGTCTGTCCGTCTGTCCGTCTGTCCGTCCGCATATAACAGAGCAAAAACTACCCAACCGAATGATCTGAAATTTTAAATATATGATTGTTGCAGAATTTTGTCGAGCCATTTCAAATTTTATGAAAATCGGATGTATAGTTTAATTACAGGGACAGTCAAAAGTTTTTCTTTACATTACGGCCAGTGGGGAAAATTATTGCAAGTTCATTTTAATGATGTTACAGCCTTCCGAATGGTCTGGAATTTTAAATATATCATTGTTGCAGAAGTTTGTCGAGCTATTTAAAATTTTATGAAAATCGGATGTATAGTTTAATTACAGGGACAATCAAAAGTTTTTCTTTACATTACGGGCAGTAGGAAAAATTATTGCAAGTGCATTTTAATGATGTTACAGCCTTCCGAATGATCTGAAATTTTAAATATATGATTGTTGCAAAATTTTGTCGAGCCATTTCAAATTTTATGAAAATCGGATGTATAGTTTAATTACAGGGACAGTCAAAAATTTTTCTTTACATTACGGCCAATGGGGAAAATTATTGCAAGTTCATTTTAATGATGTTACAGCCTTCCGAATGGTCTGAAATTTTAAATATATCATTGTTGCAGAATTTTGTCGAGCTATTTAAAATTTAGAAAAATCGGATGTATAGTTTAATTACAGGGACAATCAAAAGTTTTTCTTTACATTACGGGCAGTAGGAAAAATGCTTGCAAGTGCGTTTTAATGATGTTACAGCCTTCCGAGAGGTCTGAAATTTTAAATATATGATTGTTGCAAAAGTTTGTCGAGCCATCTCAAATTTTATGAAAATCGGATGTATAGCTTAATTACAGGGATAGTCAAAATTTTTCCGTTTCATTACAGGGAATGGGAAAAAATTATTACAGTGTATTTATGATGTTACAGACTATGCACTTACGAAGTGCAAAAAACTATACATTCAGTACAATATGGGGTGCAAAAAATAATTATAAAACTAGCTATAGTACGAACGCACCACATTTGCCACGTTTGACGAGCAATTTCCAACTTGTTGTTTATAGAAATTAATCCAGTTATGAGAAAAAGCTATATTTATGCGAGCTGTTCACATGTGCCCCCATCTCTCCTATATATGTTACACGATCTTCAGTAGCATTTTATTTATGCCAAATCGAAGGAGGATTCGTGAAAACAAATTTGTGCTTTGAAACGATTTAACTCACGAAAGACTGAGTTTAGATATAGTTCAGCTGTTCGCGATGACTGAACGTTTCGAACGACTGTTCGAGACGTTCGGTAACATCATACTATAGAAATTCTGCTATAAAGTAAAGCTAATATGAATATTCGGAAATAGTGATAGTTCAGCAGCCTGCAGAACAGCAGTTGTAAATTTCCTGATACAGATAATGAAATCAGATAATACAGATAATGATACAGATACATGAAATCTAGGGGCAGCATAAACGAAAATTCTGAGCCTCGGTCACGTCTTTGACAGCAAAGAGCTTTAGAGACGGTAATAGCAGCTTTTATAAATATTATATAAACAAATATTTTTTTCTTTTTTGGGGCATTGTTAAAACTCAATTTTTAATATGTTCGCCCAATTAAGCCCATATTTGATATTCTAATTCAAATCACATTCACAAATCTAACAAAAGTTCTTTTAAATTTTAAAAACTCTTCACTACCCCCATTTTTAAAATTTCAAAATTGATTTTTTAATTTAAAATGTCCCATGTGCACTAAATTTCAATATTTTTTTTCGATATTAAAAAAATATGTATATACTCCAAACAATACAATAAGCAGTTCTGTGCATACAGTTTGTAATATGACAATTTTTTTTGTTGAATAAAATTTAAATGACTTTATAAGAAAGAAATTTAAGATTTTAATTGAATGTTGTCTTTGAAACAAATGGCAGGATACTAAATTTTAATTGATTAAAAGTTAAATGTACGTAAACCTTACTTAGAGTGTTATTAACAACTTCAGAAAGTTATATGTTAATATTGCCACGGTTTGGGGAGGAATGGAAACTTTGCATTGACTTGTCAAAATAAAGGAGGAACAGGGTGAAGGAGGGGGGGGGGGGGCTATATGAACTAGCTCAAGATTAGAATAATTTTCCCCCTAAAATAAGGAGCTCAAAAATGCACACATTTATTTTAGAAACACAAATTTTGGTATATGGTTGCTTTTAGAAGGCGAACATTCCAATAAGATAATGCATTGTACTACTATACCTCAAAATCTACTGCAGTGTGTTTCTATGATAGCAATATCTCATTATTTCATTGGCCACATCGGTCACATGATAAGAACATTATATATGAAAAAAATAAATGGAGCGCAATGGTGAACATATTTTTGTTTTGTAAGTGACAAGCAATATTCATGCTTCGGGAAGCTATTCACGATCCCTGAGCAGCTATACCCACATCATAATTATCAAAACTTGCTCCAAATATATTAAAATATATGATTGAGTATCTCCAAAATAAAGGTGCTTACATTTCTTATTAACCATTTAGTGCGCAGCTTTGCATGTATTCAAACAAACTGTTTTGATTTTAATAGAATTTTTTTATTCGTATATACCTAATTCACACCAGAAAATTAAAATAGCAATATTTGCTTTAATTATAAAACAGACATCCCGTATTTAAGTAAAGCGAAATTAACCAGTGGAACTTTCTGGTGTAAAGTCAGATTCTCTGAAGTACGTAATTTCTAGAACGTATTCCATTATGGGAATTAAAGGGTTAAAGATTAAGTTTTATAAAATAAATAATTATATAAAATAAGGTATTTCGAGACATACATATTAAAGTATTTACTAATTTGCATTATTTTAGCGTAAAATAGCCACATGACAGTAGTTTTTACTTGTATTGCAGATGTGCAACAAAAGAAAAAAATGAGGTATTATACGAAAAATATCTCTCTGATTTTTTTCATTATTTTTCCTGTGTAATAAACCTTTCGGAGGATCATATAAAAATTTTTTGAAACAAAATAAAAAATCGCACATTTAAGGGTTAAAATTGTATCTATTAGAACTTATAAAGCCGTCTCCTTATACAGTTCTCAGCAAAAGGTGATTTTCAACCTTTAAATAAAAAATACAAACACTTGGGTTATAAAAATGGCTGTACTTATTTTTAAATGTATTTAAAATGTTTTAGGACAGAAATAACGGTCTTAATGTATTATATTATTTAACTTAACTGAAAAAAGTGAAATTTGCATATTGCAAAAGTTTAGACACTTTTGTGATTTTTTGGCAACTGTTCACGGAAAAACGCAAATTTCAAACTTATGACGTCACATGCATGAAGTATTTAAGTGTACTCCGCCATAGTATCGGTTAGTGAAGATGCCACGAGCTAGACATTTTCAGCCAGATGAAGTAATTAAAGCATAAAAGCTGAAATCGAAAGGGAAGGCTGTTGCAGAAATTTAAGCTACTTTGAATCGTCCAAAGAAGTCTGTCTATTAAGTACTATCTAAGGGTGATTCTTTCAAAGCAAAACATAAATCTGGAAGGCCTCGTGTGGCCAGAAAACGAAACTATAGAAGGATCCATAAACAGGCATCTGGACAAATGATGACTGCTAATTGCATAAAAAGTGAGTCAGAGCTTTCTGGTGTCAACGGATACTTTCGTGGACGAATTAACACTAGAACCGCCGCAAATTTTATTGAATTGTTATAAAACTATTTTATACCAGAATTTTTATTTAGAATTATTTAACTTATTTATTCAACTTATTTCTCCGTAGTACATATTTAACTTATTTAAGAAAAAAAAATTCTGGTTCGAATCGAAATATTTTCACTTTTTACCGGTCAAAATGACCGCTGTGGCGGTTCTAGTGTTAAATAAAGATGTACAGTCGTGGAAAAAAAAAGTAAACACCCCTACTAACTCCTCAACAAATTATCGTAGAAGAAAGTTACTGGTACCAGACGATTGGAAATAAAGTCTACTTTTAAATGATGCATATAAAATTTGCTTAGGGGGCCATCTACATATTAAAACGAATCCAAACTTCATTTTTTTCAATGGCAATACCCAATTTTAATGAGATATTTCAAATCTTTGGTTCAAACTATGCCTAGAAACGAAAATTCAAGTCATTTGAATAGTAAGTTTTTGAATTATAGACATTCAAAATTGAGTGCTTCTAATGTTAAATTACATTTTCATATTTTTATTTATATCTCCTGAAATTATGCTCCGAATGTGCTAATTTTTTGTGTAGCAATAATACTAATATACCCAAACATAAATACGTTGAATTTGCAATTTTTATAATTTTATGATATGATTTATGAATTATGAAATTAATATTCGAAAAAATTATGAATTGCAACCTACAAATTTTTTGATGGATTTAGATTTATTAAGACCTGCTTTACGGAAATCCAAAATTTCACATTTTTCTTCCAATTAGTTTTCAAATTATGCTTAAAAACGGCAAAATGATGGTTTAAGATATAAGTCTATGATAGAAGTGACTAGATATTTTGAAATTTCTTATGCTGTCCTGTAATCTAGCATGCTTCAATGACTGCTTGAGTATCGCTTAAGGTGCCTTGATCAAGAAGGGGGCTCTCTCGGTCAACAATTGAGTACTCAACTTCAATTTGGATACAGTCCTTAAAATACGCTCGTTTTAAAATTATTAATTTCTTGGAAACTTATCATACGAATTGCATAAAAATTTGTTTTTACGCTAATTGAAGGGTGTAGAGTTCATTTATGCTGTCAGAATTGTGTACTGCTATTGAAAAAAAACAAAGTTATGGTTCGTTTTAATATGTAGATGGCCCCCTAAGAAAATATTATATGCACAATTTAAAAGTAGACTTTATTTCCAATCGTTCGGTACCAGTAACTTTCTTCTACGATAATTTGTTGAGGAGTTAGTAGGGGGTGTTTACTTTTTTTTTTTCCACGACTGTACACTAGTTTATATGAAAATGATAAAACAACCAGCCTTGAAATCTCACAACAAATTCACCCCTTTCCGTCGCGGAGTAATTCTGTTTATAAAACTGATGATATAACGGACTGAAACCAGAATTTATAAACGAATTTATTAGAAAATAAGAACTTGCTTATTTTCACGTATATTATAAAAGGAAAATTTTAATTAAATATTCTTGGTGCCGTCTGTCAGTTTTGGAATTAAAATTAGGTGTTCTGACACCAATAAAAATCTAACTTAAGGAATTTCTCTTAACTAAAATAAAAAGAACTTTGTGTTCATTTTCTACAGTTTTTTTATTGACGACACACGGACACACACATCAAGCACACATACATTTCTTAGCACAGAAAAATTAATCTTTTTAGGAGCGGATCGCTCCTCCAGCAGACCGATAATGACCGCCTTCGGTCGCGTCAAAGCAGCATCTCATCAACGGGCCCTTTGAGACTTCCGTCTATTATTTGGAAACCCACGTGGTATCTTGATTCATCTTATTAAAGAAAGTTTCAATTCTTACAAGTGCTACTCAGTACTTTTCAAGAGTTTATATCATTAAATTCAGTTTACAAGTTACATCTGGATTTTGTGAAGCACTGACATGTTAAGGTATAGTTTAGTCATCTGAAGATCCCAATTAAAAATGTTTATTACTTTACGTGGTCATCTGGTTTCTGCCTGAGCCTAGGTGACACGTCACAGCCCTCTGTGCCCCATATAAATTTTTCCATAAGGGAAAAATCTTCACACTAGGTTGCACAATCACAATGTAATTCGGAGTTAATGCTACCCCTAACAATGCTATCTACTCCAAAATTGATAAAATTTAAAATTTCAAAATCAAAACATTTATCAGAAAGTACTCCGTTACCATGGAAGGGATTCAGCATAACACACAATAAACACAATAAACATAATAAACACAATGCAATGGCACACATTTATATAATAATTCTAAGATTAATAATAAGCACTCCAACAATTTTATAACAAACCAGTACCTTCATTTAGAATTTTCCTTTAACATACTCAGAATAGATAAAAAAAATTTAAACATCACAGGTACGTCCAATAAAAGTTCGCTCTCTCACGTTCACATGGATAAACAACAATAATATATTTTTTATATATATATATGGATAATTTCTTAAGAAAGAATTCTAATACACTAATAAAACAAACACTTTAAACTTTTTATATACGGATAAGTTACTTAAAAGAATTTTAACACAATAATAAAACAAACACTCAAACTATTCTTAATAATATATAATATCTGTATTCTACACAGACATGTAGTAATTCAATCCTTCCTAACTTTTTTAAAACCTTTTTTAACATAAATCAGTAACCCAAAGTTTTCAAGTACTTCTATCATAAGGTTTTTCGTAACCTTTACTTGTTCAAAACCATAGTTTTTTTTAATTTAAGTAATTTAAAAGAATAATATTAACAATTTTAACATTAAGAACCAAAATGTATATTCTAACTATTCTGTACAAAATACAATTACTAACTCAAAATTCAATTTCTAAACTTCAACACTTTCTCAATTTGAATTATTTTCCTATTTATCAAGCCAAAATAAAACAGCATCTATAATCTAATGTCTAAGACATCCAAGAATAGTTATATTTTAAAATTCCTCTTACGTCTTAATACTGACTCAATAGTCTTTCATAAAACAATCAACTCCAATTAACTCTTCTGGTTAATATATTAAATCCTTTCACTTTTACTTAATAAGTTTCATACAATGAATAATTTATTTAACTTTGTGTATAAAAATCACTTTTCAAATAAACACATATTCACACACTATAAACTAAATAACACAATATGTAATCCACTCTTAGCAAAACAAAACAAAACAAAATAAAACAAAACATCCCTAATCTCCAATCTCTGTTTATTTCTTACAGCTCTGATAAACAAAATTGTTTCTCGAAAAATCGAAAACAGATACTGGATTTCTCTTTTCGTTTTTTCTCCCCGCTCGGGAAGATTTGACCTAATTCCGCGTTCGAAACCCATCTTTTTGCCGCTCGCACTTCCCGCTCTCGAATCGGGAGTGTCGCCACAACACCGCCCGAAAAATCCTTCTTTTTAACCAAATTAGAGATCTCAAGGGTGTTTTCGGGTAATCTGCTACTCGATTTATCACGTACAGGAAATTTTAAAGTTTTTTTTCCTTCACAAATTACATCGGGAATAACCTCTAATTTATTCCTCTGTACCATGGGAATTTCACTAACTCTTTCGGGATCAAATTCTTCCAAACCTTTTAATCCGGAATGGCCTGCACTTATTTTTGTGACCTCCCCGCGATTTTCTAACGTCTTATTTGTCACTTCGGGTTCATTCCTCTCACTGCCTTTAAAATTCCCTCCAGTTTTAATTTTACATAATCCTGCGTTCTCAACTTTATTTTTTCCTTGCACCCCGTATTTGAATTACTCCACCTCGCGTACCTGCGATCCGACTTTCCCAATTTAAACAAACGCCTACGAATGCAAGGTGTCAGCAAAGCTTCACAATTTAGTTCTGGCACCACCGCCGCCGTTATAAAAATCCTGGGTGAATTTTTCTGGTTCCCGTTCCACAAAGAAACTGGAACTTTCACCAAGTCTGCTCTGCGAATTTTTCCGATGGCCGGAACTGATTCGATTTGTTCACCCGTTTTATACTTCTCTGGAATTAATTCACTTCGGAAAATGGATAATTCCGTACCCGAATCATTTATTCCCTTAACTTTTCTGCCCAAAATATTCAGATCAATGAGTGGTAATTTACGTTTGCCTACGGCCTACCGTTGTTTACCCCAGACACATCTAGAATTTAACATCTCCCCTCCTACATAGCTTACTCTAGCTTTCGCTCCCGTTTCAACCTCTTCACCCAAATTCCTAGATCCTGAATTTTTATTCAATTCTGGACAGAAATTCCGTAAATGGTTCCTTGAGTTGAAATGGAAACATCTACGCTCCACTCTTTTTTCGAATGCCTTCTCCCGACTCATGGTACCGCGTTGGGCTGACGCACCAGGGAGGGGAGTTTCGTTCTTCGTTTCCGCCTGTTTTTCATCCGATTTCGGACGTGTATTTCCATCCTCTGCGTACCAATTTTTCTTAAACGACGCTCTGACACTGTCATAACCATCTAACAACTCAACTATTTCTGCTTCCGTCTTAAGCAGTGGCCATTTGTTAATAAAATGTTCACGCATCTTAAACTTTGCACGCCTTTTAATTTGGTCGGTGACTAAAAGGTCTTTTAATTCGTCAAGGGAAGTTATTGATAAGCCCGCTAACCATTCGTTTAAGTAATTTCGGATTTCGAAAGTGAAATCTTGCCAATTTAAAGATTGCGATTTTTGATGGCTCACAAATTTTTGTCGAAAACTCTCCGCGTTTAATTTAAATTTTTTTAACAAGATACTTTTAATGTTATCATAATCCTCTGAATCCGTCTCGGGTTGTCTAGCAATAATTGAGATGATATCCACTGGTAGGAGCCCAATTAAATTAGAGACCCAATTTTCTTTCGGTATTCTAACCCGTTTAGCTTGGCGTTCAAACAAAACCAAATACAAACTAATGTCTGTTTTCTCAGGATTAAAATCCGGGATTAATTTTCTTTTAATTCTGTTCCGAGAAACGCGAAAGTATATTATTTGCATTTTTCGGGGCCGGGGGAATTCCTTTCTCGATTCTTAGTTTTTCTATCTCAAATTTATTTTTTAATTCCTGTTCTTTTAATTCTTTTTCTTGCTGCAATTTTTCTTTACGAATGGCCTGATCGCGATCCCATGTCTGTTGATGCAACATGTCCTCACGTTCGATTTCCTGTAACTTTCTTACCTTTCTAATTCTTCCTGAGCTGTCGCTAGTATAGTCTCATAAAGAGCCTCAACGTATTCTTCTTCATAATCTTCAGATTCCAGCGCTAAATGCTTTAATTGAATCCGAGTTTCGTTTCCCATCCTGGCAAGTTCCAGTTCATCAACTAATTTCTTCAAATTTTCTTTTTTTCCCTTACCCAGGAAAGCCATATCTAACTCCCTTTTTTCAACCCAAATTTCTCTTATATAAAAGGTACTATTCTACTTCAACAAACAAAAAAATATATATACTGTTTTACATACAATATAATCGCAATCAATCGTAACATTTATTTCAATAACAATATGCAAAATGCTGACTCACTCCCATGTCTAGATGCACCTTCAAATTTTGTTATTCAAGTTTTAGAATTTTGCATAAAATCAGCAATTTTAAATTAAATTAAATTTAAAAAAATCACCAACTCCAAATTCCAAATTGTGACTTACCCCACTTGATGCTGCAGAACGATAATACAATTTTTTTTCAGCCTTGCGGCCCACTCACTCACAAACCACTTTCTGACCCTAAGGTCCACTTAAACGAAATATATAGAATGGGAAAACAATTCACACTTTCTCTTCGCACCAAAGGATCCACCAACATTCTCTTATTTCTTCCTCCGGCCGTACCGCATCCGAAAATCTTTTTTTCCAATCTTTCGCAACCCTTTTCTCACCAACCAGCTGAGTCTCTTTTCCTTCCTTCAGCAAGGTGGAGGTGTGAAAGCAACACCTTTTTTTCTGGACGATGTCCGACCCTCTCTTCCCAATTCTCCGCAAGCAGCAGTCTTCTCTACAATCTTCCGTCTTCCTTTCCCCACAGCTGACCAGGCGAAAATCCGAAATTAATTTCCTTTCTTCCCGAACCGAAACCAGGCTTTTTCTTTTCCCACGCTGGACAAAGATTTCAGAACTGCACAGAAATTTCGCGGTTTTTTCTCTTCCAACACACGGGAACTTTCCTTTATTTTCTTTACCCGTTTCAGGACAGCGACTTCTACATTCCTTGAAAGAACAATCTTCAATTGATCATTCCGTGGGTAAATGGGCAGGCTTATACTTAAGCTAGCTAAGTTTTTTGTGTGCGTGTGTGCCCAAACTTTCTTCGAACAACTCGAATCCCATTTCTGACACCAACTCTAACGCCAATAAAAATCTAACTTAAGGAATTTCTCTTAACTAAAATAAAAAGAACTTTGTGTTCATTTTCTACAGTTTTTTATTGACGACACATGGACACACACATCAAGGACACATACATTTCTTAACGCAGAAAAATTAATCTTTTTAGGAGCGGATCGCTCCTCCAGCAGACCGATAATGACCGCCTTCGGTCGCGTCAAAGCAGCATCTCATCCACGGACCCTTCGAGACCTCCGTCTATTTTTTGGCAACCCACGTGGTATCTTGATTCATCTTATTAAAGAAAGTTTCAATTCTTACAAGTTCTACTCAGCACTTTTCAAGTGTTTATATCATTAAATTCAGTTTACAAGTTACATCTGGATTTTGTGAAGCACTGATATGTTAAGTTATAGTTTAGGCATCTGGAGATCCCAATTAAAAATGTTTATTACTTTAAGTGGTCATCTGGTTTCTGCCTGAGCCTAGATGACACGTCACAGTGTCCTTTTTAAGGACACCGCCCTCGAAAGAGTTGTGATTTGGGCCTCACTTTGTTTTAATTCTCAAGTATGTCTGGAGTTTCTGAATGGTCGCCAAGTAGCATAAGACTGCATTCATACATTCGAAAACAATTTACAGCCAATTGGTGAACTTTTAGCTCTTCCAAAGTATGTATTTGAGCAAGATAACGCGTCTATTCATGTTAAATACACTGTTAAAAATAGCTGTTGCTTTACAGTACTTTACTGCATAATTTTACTGTAAATTACTGTATTGTAGTAAATATTGCGCTTGCCCGCTAAATATCAGTTACTGACAATAATAAGCTGCTATTGACCGTAACTGATAATTTTTTTCAGTATTAACATCACTCTAACAGTCATATACGGTCGAGGGCATAATGTAACGCAGACTTTTACAGCCGATCACTGGCTAGTCTAGTAAACTACCGTTAGTCGCGATCACTAACCGTGATCTAACGGTGGATTACACCGGCACAGCGGCGCGCGCATTCTAGATTCGGAGCAATGACCACGTTTTTTACCGAGAAATTCAATAGCAGTGTTGATGGCAGCCGTCTTGCCTATAAGTTTGATTGTCCGTACGTAGGTGCTAGTGGATGCTAGCTGTAACAGTGATGGATAATACTCTAATTCTAGATGATTGTCAGCCTTTCCATTTTAAAATAATGTAAGTGGCAGATGTTTGTGTACATATCGTTTAAATATTCGCATAAGTTTCCGTTATAATTTAAAGAAAATCGTTTTACTAATGTGTAATCAAATAGGAATAATAATATAATAATACATTATTATATATTGTTAATACATTATTATTGTGTTTTTAAACTATTATTATATTACTAAATTATTATGCCTTTATATTAATATAACGTTGTTATATTTTTATTATGTTTTTATATTATTATTACATTATTATTAAATTACATTATCAGTAATCTATTCAATCTCAGAAAAATGCACATTTCACAATTGTAAAACCTTTTAATAAATTTATTTAAAATTGTCTTCCAAATTACACTCACCACCTTTCCTTTCCTCATCCTAAAATAATAACAATAATAATAATAATAAAATGGATAAATAGAAAATAGAAAAATTGCTACGATTATCATAAATTTTATATTGCAGTGAAACAAAAATTCAAATTAATAAAAGAGGTAGGCTATAGTTGTGAAAATATTTTATAATGTTCCAATTATTATGTAATTTAATCTAATATTGTAAAGGATTTTTTCTTCTATTTCACACCAATTGCTGAAAAGGTATTAAGTAAAAACTATAAAAATAGCTAAAGTATTTTAATAGATTGTTTACATTTTCATTAGATTCTCGTTCAATAAATTTCTGTTTATACAATTAATAAAGTATCCTTTTTTAAGAAAAATTAAAAATTTTAATTCTGTGTAATAAGTATGTGTGTGAGGGGGGGGGGAGGAGTGTTTGGAGTATTATTATTTAATAAGTTTTTTTAAACATCAGATTTTAGCGATATTAACTTTGTAGGGTGAAGAAAGGAAAAGCGCTAACTGAAATCTGGAAAATTATTTTGAATGAATTTATTTAAAAGTAGAAATCTATGTTTTAAGTGTCGTGAAGGGTCTATTTCTCTGAGATTGAATTTTGTAAAAGACAGATTACTGATAATGTACAATAATGTAATATAATAATAATCCAGTAATAATTATATTATTATTCCTCGTTTATTACACATTAGAATAACGTTCTTTTGATAGTTTTTAAATTAAAACGGAAACGTATGCGAATATATAAATGACATGTAAATAAATAAAAAGCTGTCACTTATAATGCTTTAGAATGAGAAGGCTGATAATCCACTAAAATTAGAATATTATCTATCGCTGTTGCTAGCACTTACGTAAAATGCAGTTTCAATTCCTTAAAAAATAGAAAACACAGAGAATTTATATCTCTTTAATGGAAATTGAAACAAAATAATAATTGATACTAAAAAAAAAAAAAAAAAAAAAAAAAAAAAAAAGTCATAAACGGTCAAATACATTCCTATTACTGTGATTTACGGTCAGATACGTTCTTGAAAGTTACTGTGGTTTACGGTCAGATACGGTCTTGAAAGTTACTGTGATTTACGGTCAGATACGTTCAAAAAATTTACTGTCATTTACGGTCTAATACAGTCTAAATAGATAACGGTACATACTGTAAAATTACGGGAAAATGCTGGAATCTGTGCTGCCAGGCTTTTCCCGTAATCCAACAGTGAAATTTTTATCAGTGTACAAATAAAAAAAATGGTTTAACTCTCAAAATATTACAGTTCTCGAATGACCGCGTATAGCCCTGATCTGAACCCAATCGAAAACTTTTGGGGCATCATATCTCATACGGTTTATGCAATTTTTTGACAATACTCCTCTGTCAATGAACTTCGATCTGCTGTGGAACGTGTTTGGTGCGAAATGGACCCCCCAAGTGATACAGAATTTAGTTTCTTCGATGGAAAGTCACATTTTTGCATTAATAGCAGACAATGTAGGTGCTGTTCGATTTTAATTTATGGATAATTTTCTGTTAGAAAACAAATTGTTTATACTTTTGCAACAATATTAATTTTTTTTATCATTATATATTATGTAAAGTGTATAAATTAAAATTTATTGTGTGAGAAAAGTCCCCTGTAATATATGACAGTTAAGTTACAAAAATTCGTTACATACTTCTCATTACCGAAGCATAATCGATCATTGTCTAAACTTTTGCTGAGTACTGTAAGTATGGCCATTATAAAATTTTAATAACTTATTTCGTGCTTTTTTTTTTAAAAAAAGCACGTCATAAATTTTATACTGTTTTAAGTATTAGTAAACATCATATAATATGTATTTACATACCAAAGAGAACTGTCTTGCTCATTTTTAAAAAAATAAATACATATCATATGATGTTCATTAATACTTAAAAGTGTATAAAATTTATGATTTTTTGAATTTTTTAGCCTCCTTACAATTTTGACCAGGAGATCATGTCGAATTCGGTTATTGCTGGAACGAAGGACCAGATCAATATGTAATTTACAAATTATACATTTCTCACAATAACCTGGTAACGAAGTTAAAGATACACTATTGTGAAAAAAGGTAAAAATTAGATTATTTACATAATATACATTACATAATAATAATTTACAAATAAACATCACTGAATACAGGGCTCCCACTAGTGTTACCAGATGTCCCGCTTAAATCGGGTATCCAAATGTGCTCTGGACACCAGTATGTTAAAGTAATTTTCTTCGCCTTATCAAATGGCAGAATTATCTGTGATTAACCCTTTATCTACTGACAGTACTTATCAGTACCATTAAAATAAATTGTCATAAAATTCATTTAATACATCGATTAGTAGTAATACAGTTTAGAATGAGTTATATATGCATTACTTTATTTTGTTCCAAAAGCATTACGGGTTACACAAAACAAAAATATTTTTAAAAGGATGATTTCTTTTGCCTTTGCATCTTTTCAGCTTTCTTGGCGTTGGAGGGGGGGAGGGGGGGAGATTTTCAATTCGGAAATATTTCTATATTTCTATTGTAAGAATATTATATTTGTACATTTCCTAATTCTACAAAATACTAAGAAAAATATTTAAATTAAAAGATTTGAGTGAGGTTATAAATATTGCTCAAAATCCCTATAAATTCAAAGTTAATTAATCCTTCTAAGTTCTTCAATACTTCTAAAATCCTTCTAAAATTTACTAAATGATTATGTAAATCTTCTAATGCAGTTTCAAAAATTCACGAAAAATGCTTTAGAAGATAAAATTTTCATGAATTCATAATTCAGTACATAAAGGGTTAAATATGGCGAATTAAGCAGTAAGAAATTAGTGATTTCCAGAGCATTTGGAGCCCTAAGTTATGTGGGACACCTGGCAACGCTACCTCACACTGGTCCAAATTTTTGAAAACCAGTATTTTTGAAGAAAGATGGTAGGTTTTCGCAACAACTGTAAGAAAAACGCGCTTCCAGGTAAGTTTCTACGAAAGGGCATAGCCGGATAAGCATTGGAAACATGCCTTTTAATCAAATTTTCTGATTTTTTTTCCTGACGTAGCTACACATCTGACAATATATTTCCCCTATTATCACCCTATAAATATTGATATTTAATGAGATAAAAATGTTTTTTCGATTTTTTTTAAAAACGGATTTTCTTAAAAACTGCTGCACGGTATTTCATGCCATTAATTGAGGACATATAGATACCAAAGATGCATAACTGGTAATTTTTGTATAATTTTCTGTTTATAAAAACTGTGTGAAATAGCGAAATAAAAATTAAAAAAAATAAAAATCATATCTTATGGTTATCCGAAAATTACCATTTTCTTGTAAAAAATTCCCCATATGTGCCCGTATATTCTATATAAATGCCGAAAGTTTGCGTTGGGTACTACATATAAATATTTACAAAAATGTATATTAAAATTATTGAAATTCATTTTAGGGCTTTATTTTGGGCGGAGCTACTCAATTTCCACACCCGAAGAATTTTTGGAATAAACAGTTACAGAATTGCTGTATTTTAAATTTTAATGAACACATGAGCAACATTCTCAACACTGTCGATATCAAAATGAACATGATACTGAAAAACATGACTTATATGCTTAATAGAATCTAAAATACATCAGTTGACATCGTTATGCATCAGTTGACTTGCTGAGTACTTTCAGAGTATGCAGTATGTCTGTTGACTTCGTTATGCATCAGTTATGCATCTTTGGCATCTTTTGGTATAGTTAATGGCATGAGATTCCGCGCAGCAGTTTTTGAGAAAATCAGTTTTTTAAAAAATCGAAAAAACTTTTTTATCTCATTAAATATCAATATTTATAGGGTGGTAATAGGGGAAATATATTGTCAGATATGTAGCCACATCTGGGGAAAAAATTCAGGAAATGTGATTGAAAGGCATGTTTCCCAATGCTTATCCGGCTATGTCCTTTATAAAGATTTTTCTTTGAAAATAATTGATGTTCAAAAACGGACCGAGTGGGAGCCCTGCTCAATATAGGATAATTTTACGTTTCTGAATTAGCAACATAAAATTAATCTTTTAACACTAGAACTACCGTGAGCCGTCATTTTGACGGCTACCATATAAATATGTTTCGATTCAAACTAGAAATTTGATTATGAAATAAGTTTAAAAGATACAAAGAAGAAAAACGTTAAATAATAAAGTTAAACTGTTATAGATCAAAATTCTGGTGTGAAATATTTTTATAAAACTTGACTCAAATTTCCGGTAGTTCTAGTGTTAATTATACACTACAAAAACTACTTCACAATGTTTCTGAAAATTAGAAGCAGAAAAAAAGACACTTTTACTTCGGAAACTCGCTGTTTCTGAGTTTTTTGACGGATACTTTCCTTATTATTTCTAAAAATAAGAAAACGTTTCCAACAATGGGATACTCCTGAAATTTTACGAAGTTGCATTAAATTTTTGTAAACTTTTGTACCATATCAGGAAATTTTGCTGAATTTGTTTTAAAGTGTAACTAAACGTTTAATTTTAATCTTTTAAATTTAGAATACTGAAATAATTAAAAGAGAAAAAGTACTATAAAAGTTATAGATCATGGTTAACACGAATAAAAGTAAAATCACAGTTAACACACAAAATAGTAAAATTATGGTTAACACATAAAAATGTAAAATCGCGTTTCACATATTTTTGATTATTCTAATTGGTTTTAAGAATAAGTTTTATTCTTTTGAATTCTTTTATAGTCATTTTGACACCATATATTTTATATCGATGGAGCTGGAAAAGTTAGAATATTGTTTGCGAAATTCTTGCTCGTCCGAATTTTCTTCGCGAAAAGAAGTATTTATAAAGTACTGTTTTATTGTTACCAATCCTATTCCTCTGTTTTTACCCATTAAAACATAAAATTTATTAAATCCCTGGATGAGATTTCTGACTTTTTGCGTACCAGTATAATCTTAGAGAAAATGCTATTTTATTTAACCGGAACATTTTTGCGATTTAACAGAACAACATTTTCTTTAAAATTATACTATGCAAAAAAGTCGGAAATCTCATCCCTTTAAATCTTAGATATCAGCAAATAAGTGTAATTATAACGTGTTAATAGTTTTAATATTGCTATACTCTGAAATTATGAAAAAATTGCACCTATTTTCAAATCGTTCATATCATTACAAATGGTTATAAGACGAAAAAGACTGCGGCAGCTCATTATAGGGGCGCAAGCTTTCAGACGAGTGATATTCATTGTGTGGTGTGGCTCGCGGGTCGCAAGTTACCATTAGAAAAAAAAAAGAAATCTTCTTTTTATTTAATTGCAGAATTTCTCTAATTAAGCAAAGTGAATTTTACTTTTTGCAAATAGGTACTTTTTCGATAGGTTAAAGACGATAGGTTACTTTTTCAAAAAGTAGTGAGCACCACAGTTTTAGTCACTATAACCACGATTCTGTCTTATCTAAAAATAAGAAACTTCCTCTTATATATTTTCAGTAATTGCCAAATGTAAATGCTTTACATTGTGTTTTAAAATCACTTTTCTAAACTTTTAGAGATTGAATAAATATTGTCAAATTGTTTAGTTATGTACTACTAGAATTTCTTTTTACTTAAAAAAAAAAAATATATATATATATGGAGACCCTTGTTTGAAAAGTGCAAATATGGTAAAGTACATTCTATGAATTTTAAGATTACTTCTAAAATCGAAAACTTAAAAAGAATTAACTTAAACTTCCTTGAATGTTTGAAATTTATGAAGAATCTCATAATTATAAATAATAAAATGCACGTATTGGGACTTTAGATAATATTTGTACAATAATCCATTCTATAACCCTTTAACCTTTTCCGGCGTAAGTCTGTAAAATGAAGAAAATAGGGATTGACACCGGATTAAAAACGAATTTATTAGAAAATAAAAACTTGCTTATTTTCCCGTACTTTATAAGACGAAAATTTTAATTAAATATTCTTGGAGCCGTTTTTCAGTTTTGGAATTAAAATTAGGTGTTATTTTTTTAATTTATTTATTTTTATTTTTATTTATTTTATTTTTTTTTTGTGGACACCGCTCGCTAAAGGGTTAAGACTTGACTAACACAATTGTGTAAGTGATTCTAAGGGGGGAAAATCCCCCTTTTCTGTGATTTAAAGCCGAGCCTTCACCACACAATTCTGTGGATCCTCCCTTGACGTACCTGACATAGGAATTTTTTTTAAATATTTTTTTTCAATCAAATATGATCCTGTTAATTAGGGTTAAAACCAAGACTTTTAAGGCTAATGTCAGACGAGCGTCTTTTTGCACGCTTTTTTCTCTCATATCATTCCTACAGAATGCTAGTGGCATTGTGTAGGAATGATATGCAGGGAAAAAAGCGTGCAAAAAGACATTCATCTGACATTATCCTTAATTTCTACCAAAACTCTACTTGTCTTTAAGGGATAAGACAGCTTATAAAAAGTTTCACTGTAGCATTTTCAAAAAACTCTATTGGATCTATTAAGTCAAAACTTACCATCAGCTGAGCTACTATATGTAAATAAACAGAAGATAAATAGACAGAAAGAAAATTTTCCGAGCAGCATTTTTTGCTTCTTTTTTTATCTCCTAAAAAAGCAAAAGATAAAATAAACAACTATTAATTTAATATATTTTATAATATTAGTATGAAGATTTCTGCACTAGATTTGCATAGTTTAAAATAAAAATAATTTCACTTTTTAGAATTTTTCACTTCATTTTTTACCTTTTTTGTATCACCTGAAAAATCAAAAGATAAAGTAAACATCTATTGATTTAATGTATTTTATAATATTAGTTGCATAGTTTAAAATACAAAATAATTTCAATTTTTAGACTTCTTCATTTCATTTTTCACTTCATTTTATTTTTTTAATCTCTGAAAGAAGTAAAAAATAAGTACACATCTATTATTTTAATATATTTTATAATATTGCTGTGACTATTTCTGCAAGTTTAAAATACATAATAATTTTAATCATGAATTATGCGAATTAGAGATTCGTTTTGAAAATGTAGGCAATTTTGTCTTTTTAATTACTTTCGTAAAATATACTGTAAGAAAAGAAAAGTACTGTAATAACTGATTTACGTATGTGGAAAGTGAACACGGTAGCTCTCAAACTGTACGCTCCTGTTGTTATAGACTTCCGATTGAGCTCCCGTTTGTTATAGACAAATGTCGCAAGTACGGTACAGATTTTCGTAAATATTGGCCAACGGATTAAGTATTTAATCCATTTTTAAATAATTTTCAAACCATTTTGCAACCGTATCTTTCGGGAAAATCACCAAGGAAATGTGTAAGAGTATGAGTGATAAATATTGAGCGGTGTAAACAAGCATTAATTGCGCAGAGGAAACGTCTGCAGTTCGAACAAGGAAGACAAGCCCATTCATAAACAGTTTTGCTGAAAGGGTTAAAAATTAAACAGATTTTTTTTTCTTTGATAGTGGTGCCAGACTCATTGGAAATTACAAGATGTGTACGCGCCATGCTAATTATCGTGACTGGTTGCATGCTCATTCTGAATTTTAATTCACCCAATACTTCTGGCACATTTTTAAATACAAGATTAAGGATTTTTATTATAAGATTTTATACAAATAAAGAATTTTACCGTTAACACTCTTTATAGTGTTCATAAATTTAACATGAATGATTATTATTATAACGGTTGCACCATTAATCACTGATCGATTGAGCAAAGTTAAGTAGAGCTAATTTTTTAACATGAATAGATTTCTTATGTAAAAAATATAAAAACTATTAAAAAAATGGAAAAAAATGTTTGTAGTTACTTTCCTCACACGCAACAAGATGTATTTTTTTTTATACTGCTAAAACCATAGCTGCCAACTCTTCCGCTTTTCTGTACCACAAAAATTTATTAGAAATTCTTGCCTTATTTAATCGGAAAATTACGGCGATTTAAAAATGTAAAATTTACTATAAAATTTTTGTGGTACGAAAAAGCGTAAGATGTTGGCAGCTATGGCTAAACTATACATATGAGACATAAGTAAAGTTTGTTTAGTATAAGGATTTTTAGAGCCTATAATGTCATTGGGTTAAGGTGAGTTGTAACTGCTGAAAAATTCCTTATTATAAAAACAGAGATCTCATCTAACCCTATGAAGGAAAAACTATAATATACACACTTGTCATCCTCCCATTATTTTCTCTTAAAAACTGAATTAATTTGAACCACGTCAAAGACATTTCAAAAAAAAAATAACGGTTCATTTTATATTTAATTTCATACTTTTGTATGGAATTTCATTCATTAAATAAACTTTCTTCTTCAAAACATGTTTTACTAGAGTCAAATTAACCCAGTTTTTACGGGAGAATAGTAGGAAGCTGGCAAGTACGTTGTATGTGTATTATTTTAATATTTTGTTTACTATTTCCTAGCAATAATCTTCATGGTGGGTTTGTAGCAGAAATCTATCACAAAGATTATTATTTAAAAATAGGAGCAGGCCAAATAATAAAGTAGTCACTTCCGGTAACCATGTTGTAGTATCACGCAGAAAAATGAAGTACTATACTAAATTATTTATATGTTCCAAAAATCAGAATAATTTATCTCTATAGTTCCAGATTTTGTAGAATAGTTATTAAATACTGTCAATTATATATGATATTATGCATTATTTAATCTATTGCAATCAAAGTAAAACTAAAAGAAAATACATTTTCAAAGTAGAAGACAGGCTGTACTCTGAGAAACAGAGTTTATTAAAATCAAAATCTTTTATTATAGAGTCTATCAAAATCTATTTCGAAGTTAAGAAATAGTTAAATCATCGTGAATATATAAACAGTAAACATACTCACACTTAAAAAAAATTATTGTCGTCGACAATCCTTCTTTAATTAACAAACATCGATAAAAATGACATTACTGCAAACCTTTGTTTGTTACGTCATAAGGTTTCCCTAACCCTTTATAAGCCAGATGTTTATAGGGATTCGATCGCCGAGAACTTTAACATGTGGTGTTTCTTTTATAAATGCAACTAAGTCAATAGATAAGACATAAACTTATCATTTTTTTTTCTAACGGATCCTTCTGATATTTAAGATAACTGTGTACAAATAAAATAGATATTAATTGAAAAAGCAGTAAGCATTACAAAGTAAAATCAGCAATAATTAAACTGAACGTTATAGAAAGATTTTTTGCTTTTAAAAGATAACAAAATAGCCCAATAGAAAATTTGAAAATAAAGCAAATAATATAAAATAAAATCTGGATTATTTTTAAGGGCACCAAATTAAGAAAAGTTATTTAAGAACTTAAACTTACACTATGCGCAAAACTACTTAAAAGATGAGACAATATTTAAAAAAAAAGATGTTAACTTACTTTGCAATTTTTTTTAATTGTCTTATCTTTTAACCCGGGAGAACTCCCTGCATGAGATTTTCTCTCACCGTCGTACTTTTTTTAAGACTCTTATTTAAACAATTTTTCATTTCAATTAAAATTTAAAAATGTTATTTAAATTATTTTACCTTTTTGCGAATAAAAGTACTAAGCCAAGCAAAAAAAAAAAAAAAAAAAAAAAAAAAAATGATATTAAGCGAATGTAAAGTAAAAGAAAAGCAATTGGCCACCGTGAGAGAAATTCTCACTAGCGAGTTCTCGCGGGTTAAGTAGTTTTGCACATAGTGTAAGTTTAAGTTTAACTTTTTAAAGATGAATTAAGCAATTCTATTTCTTTATTTACTAATTATTTAAGAAATTTATTTTAATCAAAATTTTTATTAAACTACATTAAATTTTTCTAAATAACTTATGTATGCTTATTTATTGATAATTTTTTTTTCAAATAGCTACAAAATGAAATAAGAAAGTAATTTCTATATATGAGGGGCTAACAACCATAGTAGACCAAGTCCATTTTGAAAAAAAAAATGCGATAGTCCATTTAAAAGTTGCATAAAATCTGATTTTTTTACTCCCACAGTAAACCAATTCTGTAAACAGATGACATACATGAGAAAGTATGTGAAAACTGAATTGGTTCACCGTGGGAGTAGATAAAACAAATTTTATGCAACTTCTAATGGACTATCTCATTTTTTTTTTCAAAATGGACTTACACTGTTAATAATTTGCAGCATTCTGGTAGGTCATTCGACCGTTTTTTGAAAAAATTGTTTCATAACCATAATTTAACTATATTCTGACCATAAAATGGCCATTAATATGGTCAGAATAGTGTTAAATTACGGTGTGTGTAACCGTTTTCGGAAAAAACGGTCAAAGGACCTGCCAGAATGCTGCAAATGTTTAACAGTGTAGTAATTTGTACAGTCGTGGAAAAAAAATCTAAACACCGCCTACTAACTCTGCAACAAATTATTGTAAAAGAAAGTTACTGGTACCAAACAATTGGAAATAAAATCTACTTTTAAATGATGTATATAAAATTTGCTTAGGAGGCCATCTACATATCAAAACGAACCCAAGCTTTGTTTTTTTAAATAGCAATACCCAAGTATGACACTATAAATAAATTCTACGTACTTCAATTAGCCTAAAAGCAAATTTTCATGAAATTCGTACGATTAGAGTCAAAAAAATTATTTTAAAATAAGTATATTTTAGGGGCTGAATCCAAGTTGAAGTTCGGTACTTGATTGTTGAAATGCTACAGAATGACTATGTCACTTCTATTAATGTATCATTTCTTGCCAATAGGATTATTTCATTCGCTTAATATACTTCGGCTTTTACCAACCCAAAGTTTCAATAAAATGAGTAAAATATATTTTTTCAAATTATGCTTTTCTGCACATCACAGACGGCCCCGAAAACCACCATTTTGACGTTTTTTAATCATAATTTGAAAACTAATTGGAAGAAAATTTTGAAATTTAGAATTTGCATTAAACAGGACATAATATAGGGTGGTCCATCTGTTGGTTCTTTTTTGAACTATGAATATTTCACAGGTTATTTGTGTCAGCTGTCATGTGTCATGCATTTATGAACTGTCAAATCTATATACCATTTGTAATTATGGACCCGTTGACAACACAACAACGGTGCCACGACACACACTGCTCGACAAACCATCAATTTATTGAAGGAGAAATTTCCAGATCGCGTAATTTCAAGAAATTCTGATGCGAATTCGCCGCCAAGATCGTACGATTTAACCCCAATGGATTATTTTCTTTGGGGGTTTCTGAAAAGTATAGTGTATGCCAATGCATTACCGTCTCAATACTCAAGGCCTCCGGACTCATTTCGTGACGTACCAAATGAACATTAACCCCTTGAAGGGCAAGCAATTGCGTTTGAGTAATGCTTAATTCCCACCGGAAATTTAGAAATTTTTTAAAATCACTGTATTTAAAATAAAATGCACTTTGCTAAATGGTACACACATTATGTGTGTACCATTTACACACAATGTGTGTACCATTTAGCAAAGTGTATTTTATTTTAAATACAGTGATTTTATATAGTTCATGGTGCAATCGTCCAATTACTTAAATAGAAAAATTTTATTTCAAAATAAGGAAAAGCAATTTTACGACTTTTCTCCACTAAAGTCAGAAAGCTAAAATTTCCTAAAATTTTTCTGGTGCAAATCCTGATTAACACTAGAACGCCCCGAAATTTTACTCAAGTTTCATAAAAATATTTTACACCAGAATTTATATTTAAAATTAATTGACTGATTTATTTAACGTAAATCTGCGTTTTTAAAATTTAACTTATTTTGTAAAAGAATTTCCGGTTGAAATTGACATTTAATCATATGGTTGGAGTCGAATCGACTCCTTCCGGGCGTTCTAGTGTTAATCGTAGGTGGTATATAATATATAGCGCCGCCCCTTAACCCCTTGAGGGGCGGTGGGATATTTTTTATCCCACCTACGATTAATCAGGATTTGCACCAGAAAAATTTTAGGAAATTTTAGTTTTCTCACATTAGTGGTCGTAGAATTGCTTTTCCTTATTTTGAAATAAAATTTTTCTAAATTTCCGGTGGGAATTAAGCATTACACAAACGCAATTGCTTGCCCTTCAAGGGGTTCACATAGATGCCAACATCAGTTATTTATTCCGGAGTCTGATCCAAGACAAACATATTTATAACCGGAAAAAATATATAAGGAAATGTGTCCTGTTTTAGTAAGGTAAATTTTGGATTTCATTTTGAAATTTTTGTTTAAATAAAATTTTCGGTTGAAAACATGTTCGTCTTGGATCAGACTCCGGAATAATTAAGAGATGTTGGCATCTATGGGTTCATCTTCATTTGGTACGTCACGAAATCAGTCCGGAGGCCTTGAGTATTGAGACGGTAATGGCCAATGCCCCGCACAATCCAAAACCTCAAACGTAACATCCGGGCTGAAATTTTGGCCATGGATCCGCTCATTCTGGGAAAAGTCATCGAAAATTTTGATGTTCGGATGATAGCATGTAAGCGGAGCCGCGGTGGCCACATGTGCGGTATTGTATTCCATACATAAATGGCATAGAGCCAACTTCCATGTTCAATAATGAATTTCGATTTTCCTTCAAAAAATGCGTTTTCTTTCATAATAAAAAAAGAACCAACAGATGGACCACCCTTTAAATATAAATGTATAAAAAAAAATTGTAGGTTGGAATTCATATTTTTTCCGAGTATTAATTTCATAATTCATGTTATAAAATTTTTAAAATTGCAAATTCAATGTATTTATATTTGGGTTTTATAGTATTATAACCACACAAAAAATTATCACATTAGGATTATAACTTCGGGTGATATTAATAAAAATATGAAAATGTAATTTAACATTAGAATATCTAAATTCTCAGTGTTTATAATTCAAAAACTTATCACCCAAATGACTTGAAATGTCATTTCTAGGCATACTTCGAACCGAATTTTTAAAATATGGTGTTGAAATTGGGTGTTGCTATTGAAAAAAACAAAGTTTGGTCTGGTTTTGATTTGTCGATGGCTCCCTAAGCAAATTTTATATGCGTCATTCAAAAGTAGACTTTATTTCCAATCGTTTGGTACCAGTAACTTTCTTCTACAGTGGGGAGTGGGGTGCAAAATGATAGGAACTATACAAAAACAAAGACATCAGTTCGCGTTTGCTATGCAAATGCGCAAAACTTTGTGTTAAAATGAAATACATGATATTCCAATTAATATTAAAGTTATCGTTTAAAAAAAATTGTATATATATATATATATATATATATTTAAATCTATTTTAAAATATGTATTTTGTTAAATTTACGCAGGAGCAAAATGATAAGAACCCAGTAAATATTTCTAAAACCGCGGAACGTGATTGGTGGATATTTTCGCATATCATTTAAATCAGCATTTAAAAGAGATTCTGAGCACATTCGTTTAATTCGCAAAATATTTAGACTACAGCCTGATTCAAAATACTTAATGACTTCGAAAGAGGGTAAATTCCAGTTTATAGTAATATCGGAATATCACTTCAAAGAATTGCTGATAAAATTAAACGTTCGTAGGCTGTCATTTTTAATTTATTGTTCGCATAGTTCCAAGTAAAAGAATGACAGCAAAGGAAATTGGAAGGCAGATAAAGACGCCAGCATCAGTATCGACTGTACGAAGAACAATAAAAATGTCGAGAGTTCTGAACCCTTTGCACTCGAGGGCTCCGGAGCGGAGACATAATCTTTCTTTGCAAAATTTGTTTTTGAAACCAGTAATAAAGGAAAATAAAATGTACCTTATTTAATCAGAGCACTTTTGAAATTGTGTACTTGAACGAAACTTCTTTTAAAAAAGTGGTGCCGATCGAATAAAATTTGTGTAAGAGACGCCGAGCGCAAAGGGTTAAAAATGTAAAACCACGTCAGTGTTCGCGTTTAACATCTGGCAATAAAAAAGGCCGCATTACGTTTTGTAGAGAAACACCCAAAGCAACAAACGAATTGGTCTAAAATTATCTTCAGGGCTGAAAAAAAGATTGATTTCAATATTCCGGATGGTATTCATTCATATTGGCATGGTCTTCAAAAGGAAAAGGTCGTATTTTCCACGCATGAATTCGGTGTAGGCTCACGAATGCTTTGGGCTGCTTTTTTCTCGAAAGGTAAGCTTAGAATTGCTTTTCTAGACGGATAAACAAAATAACCATACCTACAGTTAAATGTTCGAATGCCATTTGTTGAACCTGAGTGAAAAAATTACCGGTTTTAACGAAATTTTCAACAAGACAATGCCTAAATTCACTCTGAAAAAGACACAAAAAAATGGTTTGAAGATAAATAAGACTCTCAAACTTGATTGGCCAACCATTGGTCCAAAACTAAATACCATGAACAACTTTTGAAGTATTATAAGGCACAATATAGAATTCAATATTTAACGAAAATTGGTTACATCGTGCAGTATAATTCGAAAGCAGAATTAAAATCTGGAATTTGGGAGATATGACGTGTTTTGTCATCTCGAAAAATTCGAAACTATGTAATCTCTATGCTACAATGTTGCATTGAAATTATTAAATACAAAAGAACTCCAATTGACACGTAATGTTTCTATAATTTAGAAAATTCTGTTCCGTTCTTATCATTTTGCTCCCAGTGCATATCGAATAAAAATGCAACGTTTTATATTATATTTATAACGGTTGTTTTAGCATACTTTATGCATGTTTATATTGACTATTTAGTTTCATAAATTATATTTCTACGGTTTATATGTGGATTAATATAATTATATTTTTTATTTAGACAATTACATGATCGTTCCTATCACTTTGCACCCCGGTGTGTTACAATTAGCTGCTTAGTTAGAAGGGGTGTTTACGTTTTTTCCACGACTGTACATTATATACATGTAAGTAGTTGGGTATTTTATGGCATTTCCAGGCTCCCATTGATCCATCTTTTCAATAACAGTATTTTTGAAGGAAAATTTTCGTGGCAGGTTTCTACAACATTTGAGGAAGTAAAAAAAAAACCCCTTCGGGGTTCTATTTCATATGGTCGTGGTTCTTGAGCATAAAATCAGCGTTCAAGTCAGTCTGTGTTTAGTAAAAAAAAGGTGTTGAATACATTTTATTGGTCGAAAGCAGATTGGAGAAAACCAGACATGGCAATTTCTGCAATATTTAAAGTCAGAATTTCAGCGATTAAATAAGATGAAGATTATTTAATAAAAATAGAGGTAACAATAAACGCGAAGGTTGGCAGCTATGAGCCAGGCTTAGTTTCTGACTAAAAAAATATTGGTTGTCGTAGGGGAATCTTTTTCATTGATTGTACGAACCCTTGATATTAAGTACTACTGTAAGGTCGTTTGGATTAGCGGGAATAAACACAGTTACTTTAAGTTAGCATTTATATCGTGCCACAGTAGTATTAGTAACAGGTTCCAATAACCTGTTATTTTTGTAACGTATAATCAATCGCTATGTATTTTGCAAACGGACGTTTTCATAAAAGGGCGTTTAAACAGAATATTTGAAATAATTTTGGGAAGTAAGCATATACATTGTTTGCTGTTGCGATGAATCCACATCATTAGAAAAACTTTTAATTTCATTAATTGTCAGCGTTTTCTGGTACTAAAAACATGTTTTTTTTTATTTATAGTGACATAAAACGCCTAAAATTCACAAAATGCAAAGTATCATAATATGATAAATTTTGAAGAATGAATTATTACCGTTTTACTTGTTAGAACATGGATATATTTTTCCTAAATAAAACTTATAGGACTAAGTCATTGTATTTTTTTCGTAACTATTTAAAAAGTAATAATTTTGACGTAAATAGATTTTCATACGATGAATAACAACATTTGAGAAATTTTTGCAGTTGGAACTATGCCTCTAAAACTAACGGTTTAGGAAATAGCTATTGGTCAACCATAAGAATAGACACCCTATGTAAAAATAAAACACATTTTTAACATCATAATTTGTATAAAAATAAAATTTGATCCCCAATTTCATTACCCCCATATCCATCAAGACATCTTCAAAGCGAATCCCTTTCTTCGATAAGAACATGAAAAGATTTATTCATACACTTTGAATCAAATGCCATTCATCGAAACAAACTTTGAACACGTTTCTCAAATTAATTGCAATTGTATTAAAATTAAGTGCCCGCATAAATAATGCGATACCGTTTCATTCCTTTTTTAGTAAAACAAATCACAGGTTGCAAAATAATACTTACACAAAACATCTTTAACACTTTACAAAATAATCATTACACACACACACACAAAAAAAATAATTTAAGACTCTCCATCTTTAAAAAAGGCGAAATTCCCCCATATCACCAGTAAGAAAAGACAAACCTGAAGCATCAGAAATATCATCATCAAAAGTATCGTGGCCTTGCTATTAATTAGCAAACATAAAATTTCAACTCTCATAAAAAAAAGACACAGGAAGGTCAAAAGGTGAAAAATATACAAAATATACCTTACAAAATAAGCATTTCACAAAAAATTTTATGTTTCACTGAAATTTAATTTAAGACCTTTCATCTTTAATAAAAGGTCAAGTGCGAGTATTAATCGCGTACAGAGGGTTCTGTAGAATAAATCTACGAATTAGTAATTGTATTATTAAAAAAACCGTTGCTAAAAGAATACTAAAGCTTTGTAAAAAAACTACACAACGTAGCGTTGGGTATAACTGTATATACTAGAAAAGTGTAAATGTATGTACCATGAAAGTTCAAAGAGATATGGAACCTAAATAATATCAAAAATAGCTATTATGTGTAAACCATTTTTTAATATTATCATAATCTGTGTATAATGAACTGTATAATGAACTTCATTCGGTACTGACAATAAAAGCAGTGCATATTTAAACTTCATTCGGCATTTCATAAAACTAAATTCAGCGTAGTAATAACCTTTCTTTCTACAGTGTGTCTAAAACAGTATCTTTGTTCAAAGTTTAAATTTGGCATTGTGCTAAGCGCGCTTCGAAAGGAGGTCGCAAATTTGCAATGCCGTCTTGGTCCTTGCTGCGTTTTTCCAGATAGGTTTTTAATTAACTTTTAAAGTAACTCGAGGCGTATTGAGAGATCCACTCGATGTTCGTCGCGAATCCCATAGTATTTATGTGATTCATTCTTATTAAATTAGTCTGTTTTTAACAATTTGACGTTTCTTGCTTTTATAGCTGCTCAACACTTTTGCTGAATGGCCGTAAATCGAAATTCGTGTGTAACGGAAAAATGCAATTTTCTTGAAAGCTATATGATCTAGGGTAATCGCTATAATTTTCCTGCACAGTTTAAATTAATGCCTACTACCTCTAATTTTTTCATAATTTTACTTTCAGTAGATTCGGAATAAGATGGGGAGGGGGGGACATATTTTTGCGCTACATTTTCGACGATATTTTTGAAAATATAGTACCTAACATTAAAAGAAATGTATTTTTGAGTTCAGCGTTACGAATGCTTTCACATGATACCCCACACAATATACAAAGAAAAGAGTCTTTTTTTTCAAGTAACTAAATTAGCCCCTCTACACTTTTACTAAATATATTTATGAATATTTAATAATCTGCAAATATGTGGGTCAATAGTCTTTATTACATCCCCCAATTTGAACTTTCCACTTTCCATAGTTTATGAGTAAAATGGCTGTGACAGACAGACAGACACAGAAGTGATCTTATAATAGTTCCGTTTTTACTTTTAAGTACGGAACCCTAAAAAAGGCAAAATTCCCCAATCTCAACAGTAAGAAAAGGAAAACTTAACGCATCAGAAATATCATAATAAAAAATATCGTAGCCTTGCTATTAATTAGCAAACATAAAATTCCAACTCTCATAAAAAAAAAAAAAAAAGCAGTAAGGTCTAAAGGTGAAAAATATGTAACTACATACGCATTGCACAAAAAAATTTAGGTATCACTAAAAATTAATTTAAGACCTTCCATCTTTAAAAAAAGGCGAAATTCTCCCATCTCACCAGTAAGAAAGGACAAACCTAACGCATCAGAAATATCATCATAAAAAATATTGTGGCATTCCTATTAGTTAGTAAACATAAAACTGCATGAAGGGGATTTTCAACATTAATTTAAAGTAGGTCTGGCCAACATTTTTGTCTTAAAATCTTTTGCCACCACAATTTCTTAACAGTCTTCGTGTTACTTAATTGCAAGGTTTGTGTCATTATGTAAGGCAAATTGTTCCATTCTAAAAAAGGTAGTAGTTCCTTAGCACGCTGGCCACTAGTTAAGCACCACTAATCTAAAGCATGATCTCTTAGATAAAACAATTTTACATATTTGCTTATAATTTGACAACCAATAGTCAGATGTGAAAATAAATTAATTTTGAGCAATTTTTTATTTATGCTAATTCTAATAGAAACATATACGTATATGCATATATACAGGGTGTCCGGTCTCAACGGTGTCCAATGGCTAATTCCTAAACCGTTAGTCGTAGACATATAGTTCCAATTACAAAAATGTTTTAAATAAGGTAAAGAAATATTTTAAAAGCGATTTGGGTCAATAAAAACATTTCTTAAAAAATTACGAAATTTAAATTTTTATACGGTCCCCCGGTCCTATAAGTTATATTTAGTAGAATTTTCCTTTAACACTGGCAAGTAATACAAAAAAAGTCCCGTTACTCTACGATTAAAATTGACCGAATAATAGCTGTTTAAAGTTGAAGCATATTTTTTGCTGCAAATTGCATTCACAAATTTAGTCGAAATTATTATTTCGTCAGATATATTTAAAAAAAAGTGGTTGAGAGTAACATTAACATTACAATATAAATTTGAAATCTTTAATCATTCTGATATATTAATGCAAAATATACAATTTGTAATAAACATTTAAAAAGAAAGAAAAAAGAGAATTTTTGTTAAATAAAATGATGCTAAATTAACAGCCTTAATTCTTTACAAAATGATACGTATTTTAAAATATTATTAAATTGCACTAGCCTGCAAAAGTTGGGTTATGTCATATTTTTTAGCTTTTAATAACTGATTCTTATGTATTATGTACCGCTGAATCCGAAATTGACCTTCTTTTTTAACCATCACAGCAGGATTTTTCGCAAATTGCAAATTTCAAAGTTAAAATTAAACCTCCTCCCCCATCTCGTCGGACCATTCAGCTGTTTAGCTGTAGGAGTCCCAGGATAAGCAAAAACATTGAATAAATTATTGAATAAAATAACATAAAATAAAATAAAAAAAGTTTTACATATGTTTTATAGTATGAGATTTTCGCTATATTTTAACTTACACATTTACGATTTGCAAAAATATTCTAACGTGATAGTTAAATATGAAGGTCATTTACAGATTCATCGCTAAAAAGTACGTAAAAATCAATTATCAAAAGTTAAAAAACACAGCAATCTACTCTACTTTATAGTATCCGATTCTTGCTATTCTTTTACTTTGACAATTTATGATTTACGAAATATCCTGACATGATGGTTAAAAATTAAGGTAATTTTTGGATTCAGTGCTAAAAATTACACAAAATTAAAAAAAAAAAACCAACAATCGCAGTCTTGTATTACCTAATCTAGAACTTTTTCTTAAACTTCTAGGCTGTAATCTATCCACAATTTTTTGTGTTATCCTGTAAAATAAGTATAAATGGTAACCACCGAAAATCATAATAATATTAGATTGTTATCGGATTTGCGCACTGTAAAAAAACGGACTAAAAAACGGAAATACTACTGGCAATCTAGACGCCAGTACTATTTCCGTTTGTTTACGGAAAATTTCCCCATAAATTACAGAAAATTTTCCGTTTTTCTGATTAAAAACGGAAGTTTTTCTGTAATTTATGGGGAAAATTTCCGTAAAAATACGGAAATAGTACTGGAGTCTAGATTGCCAGTAGTATTTCCGTTTTTTAGTCCGTTTTTTTTTACAGTGCGCCCGTATGCAAAATGTAATCTCGATCGGATATTTGAAAGTTAGTTAAAGTTCGACTACAAATTTTGAACTGGAAAAACATACATATGATCGTTGAAGTAACATAAAAACTCATAAAAATAACATAATTTTTGTTAAAAGAAATCATAAAAGAAATAGTCTCAAATCCTGACAAAATAAAACATGTTATTTTAGCTAATCTGAAACTTAATGAATATTAACTTAATCGTAATACTTGTACAATTTTTTTCAAAGCGTAGATACACATGAAATAAGATTTTCGAATACTTTAAGCACTTGGTATGTGGCCCCTCAAAGCGAAGTCAAACTCATTTGTTTTCAGAGCAGAAAAGTGGTATAAGTCATGCATTTTTAAAGTTTCATAACTCGCTCAATTTTAGGGTTATATGAATGGGACTTTTTTTGTATTACTTGTTAGTGTAAAAGGAAAATTTTACTAAATATAACTTATAGGACCGGGGGATCGTATAAAAATTAAAATTTCGTAGTTTGTTAAGAAATGTTTTTATTGACCCAAATCGCTTTTAAAATATTTCTTTGCCTTAATTAAAACATTTTTGTAATTGGAACTATATGTCCACGACTAACGGTTTAGGAATTAGCCATTGGACACCGTTGAGACCGGACACCCTGTATATATATATAAATAACCGTCTTCATAAAAAAATATCAGGGCCTTGCTAGTAATTAGCAATCATAAAACTGCAGGAGGGGGATTTTCAACTTATTTGTTTGTGTGTGCTTATAAATTCTTAATCAACTTATAAGTAATTAACAAGTAACATTCACAGCAATTTGATCCAAAATATTACATAGATATAATTTTCGGCATTTCACAGAGCTTCATAAAAAGCAAAAAAAAAAAAAAAAAAAAAAAAAAAAAACGCATTATTCTTTGAGTTATGTCTAAATAAACGACTATTCTTTTATCAACTGATTGGTTCATATTCCTATAATTTATATATTGCTCACTATTCATCCAAAATTTAGGAATATATATATAAGGTTATTTGGGGCAACTGGGACATGATTTTACAATGTGACTCTGGAGCTTCTGACAATTCAGCTTCAAAAAACTAATGTTCATTTGAATTAAAGTCTGAACTTCTGTAAATGTGTTCAGTTAGGTTCCCTCTATCAGACAGAAATGCTCAAAATTACATTTTAATATTTAAAAATATAAAAATATGCATATTTCATCTTTCTTTCCTCATGGGTCCAGTTGCCCCCAAAAATGGGGTAACTGGACCAGGGGGGTCTATGTTCCACACGCGTTCATATTTTTTCATATCGGATATCAGGTCCTGTTTGGAAAAGTGTAAACAACTTAAAAAAATTTAAACCAGGCAGATCATGTAAATTATATGTCAATAAACGGCGTTGTAAGGGAAACCTTTGTTGTCAATGCGTCTAAAAAAAACACTAAAAGTGAAAATATTAGATTTATTTATACCAAAAACATAAAACTTAAGGAAGTACTTATGTACTTTAGTATAGGTAATAAGTATAAAAGTCACATGGGTATTTTAAGGGAAAAAATAGCAAGGTAAATCTATGAGCAAACGGCTACGTAAGTACTTAAGTACTTTATCCAGGGGTCGCATTATATAGGGAAAATTTTATTGTTCCTACCAGAACCATTACAGAAAGGTGCGATGAAGATATTATTTTCAAAATAGTGGTAGGAACGATAAAAGTTTCCCTATAGAATGCGACCCCTGTGTATAGTACAATTTCAAGGTCTGGCTATCTCGCTTTCAGGGGCAAGGTACTTGCATTCGTAAAATGATGAAATAATTTAATGACACCAATATTTACAAGAGAATCTATCTGAAAACAAGTAAAAGTATATTTTCGCGTACTTAATATAGGTGAAATTTTCATTATAAAATTCAGGGGCCAAAGGGGCAATTAAGAATTAAAATTAAGTGATGCCATAACGGCATCACCGCCTCTCAAGGGGCCAAGAAATTTGGTTTGATACCACTCAATATGCTTTTTTAAAATTTCATTACATAATTTTAATAAGGTATTCTATCATTTTCTTTATTGTGAGCAAAAAACAATGAAGAAATTTACTTCCCGCAGTAAGAGAAACACAAAAAATTATTCATAACCATTGGGGTAACTGGATTCAGCATGGTCCAGTTACCCCGGATACATGTCCCAGTTACCCCATTCTTGACAAATTTATGGGGTAACTGGGACACCGGGCTTACATTTGAAATATGAAGTAAATATGTATAGATACCTAATAATATTAATGTAGTTATATGTCTAATCTTTAAAAAAATGATTGTTTAATAAAAGTACTTTCAGTATTTTAATAATCAGCCAAGGATGTTCAACCATATAGACGTTGTTTTTAGAAAAAGAAACGGAAATTTTTGACAACCTATCACAGCAAAGTGAGAGTTATGATTGAGTTGATACACGTTGTTTTAGGAAGTAGAGATTAAGGGGCATTCATAGCTGCCAACTCTTCCGCTTTTTTGTACCACAAAAATTTAATAGAAATTCTTGCCTTATTTAATCGGCAAATTACGGCGATTTAAAAATGTAAAATTTACTATAAAATTTTTGTGGTACGAAAAAGCGTAAGATGTTGGCAGCTATGGGCATTGTTCACAAAAGCTAAAACTTAAAAAACACCAACAGTTTTTTATAAAATAGCCTATGGCCCAGTTACCTCGTGGTTCCAGTTACCCCAACTAATCTTATATATATATTTCCATGTTTCTTAGTATGCTGAATTTAAATATGCAATAAAATTTTATGTTGATATTCAACATTTAAAAGTTGTGTTCAGTTTTAATATGTTGAAGATCTCTCATGAAAAAACAAATGACATACAATTAGACGAGATTTTCTATAGGTTAAAACGATACTATTGTTTTTCTTACATCAGTTAGAAAACTGAAATTATAACCTACGTACGGATTTTTTTTCTTTTTCCGATTTGTTATTAAAGTACAAATATGCATTAAAATAATTAAATGTTCACAAGTTATTTGTTTTATGCAATTTTTTCAGTAATTTATTTTTTATTATTAACATCATTTTGATACAGTAAACTTTTAAAAAAATCGCATGATGTGGACATTAAAGTGCTTCGTCGAAAATAGTAATTAGCGTTGTTTTTAAAAAAGTTTGTTGGACAAAAATGTGCAGATTGAACCAGGAAATATATTTCTTATTATTATACTATTTTTTCGATTTTAATTTATATGAGGCATACTCACATAATTTTGATTTTTAAGTCCCTTAATAATAATTTTTATTTTAGTACATATTCTTTTTTTATTTCTTTGGCAAATATGCCATTGCATTATTGTATAACAATATTGATGCGATAAATAAGTTTTGGATGACGTTGGGAGTCCAAAGGTACCATGAAATTCCTTACCGTCCCGTGTCCCTGATGCTGATTTTTAAATTTGGAGCTGTCTGTATAAAATTATTTCAATAAAAGTAATTGAACGTAATTTTTTTTCCGAAACTGGTACCATTGTTTTATATAAATATGTAGCAAAAAATTAGCCTGCACACATTTTTTACGGCTATTATTTTTTTAACTCTGCCCCTGGATTTTAGATTCCTTTACCGCCCCTCTTGCTAAAATTATACAGAAAATCCCTCCCGATGCAGCAACATTTTTTTCAACTTTTCTCATGCAGAAGTATGCTAGAGTAAAAATGGATGCCAGGTCTTTGATAGGAAATTTATTACAGAATTTAAATCAGCATGTAAATATCAATTTCAAGCATTGTGGCTTTATTGGAGTCTTACCGTCTCCAAGATTTATTCCGGCCCTTTTAGATGTAAATTTAAAAAGAAAAGTTCAATGCAAGTAACAGCTGCTAAAAATCAACGAACAATGTGGCTATCACTTAGGCTTAACATGCCTTGCCTAAAAATAGGTGGCAATTTTCCTTACCGTCCCATCCTTATCTTCCCTTTCTTCCTTGCCGTCCCTTCCTTACCATCCCTTACCATCCCCTGTTAAATGGATTGCAAGAATCTCACTGGGATAGTACAATATTAAACATTAATGCTGAATAAGAACATTTTCAAATTATAGCAACAAGAACATGAAAGTTTGAAACTGGAAATTTAAAAATGCTGTTTTTTATTATGTGGAATTTCTCATGTTTCTTATTTATGAAAGTTATAAATATCGGAAAATGGCTCACATGTATTTTGTTATAAATCATCGTTTTAAAAACTTTTAAGTATTGAGACCTTCTAAACATTCATAAAAAAGGTAAATAGCCTGTTTTATTATACTGTTTTAATGAAATTTTAATAACGGATTCTTTGAATAAAAATTATCTTATATATTTTTTTATTTATTAACTGTGTGAAAAGCATTTTCTTCAATAGTAGCATCAAAAACTAAATTAGTTGAAAATAATTTACTTCTGTGTGTTTGAAATGTAAATCCACATGTAGTGAAGCTTTCAAGCGATAAATAAATGCAGCCGTGTATTAATACGAGGGTGGTTCAATAATTATTGTCCCTAGTGTATATAAAATATTTATACTGCGATGGTTGTTGTGGAATATCGAAGCCTAATGTTTTAGATGCCTATATGCTCAATTTCAGAACCGTAGCTGCTATACTCATATACTTTTGGAGGGAGGAGTGAAAGGGGGGGAGTGGGGGTGAAAGGCTGATTTTTAGCTTATGTGGCTAGATTTGTGACAGTGGATGAGACGTAACTACTGTCGTTTGGACTCGAGATAATAGTGATGTAGCCACATCTCAACCACTGTCACAAATGTAGCCTCATAAGCTCCAAACCAGCATTTCACCTTCACCCCCCCCTCCTTAAAAACTCTCCCAAAATAGGTCTTTAAAACTTCACCCCTCCCTCCAAAACTATGCCAATATAGCAGCTACGGTTCAGAAATTGAGCATATAGGCATTTAAGAGATTAAGCTTCGATATTCTACATCAACCATCGCAGTACAAATATTTTATATATATTGGGGACAATAATTATTGAACCACCCACGTACATGTTTACGTTTACTTATCAGACTGCATTGGCATCAATACCAATTATGTAATATTTGATTATTATCATTTAATAACAAATATTTCTTGTACAAAACATTTCATTTCTTCGGATTGACTGTAGACTCTCGTTATCTGTTCGCGACCAGCAGTTGGAGAAACGATGTTCTAAATATTTAATTGTAATTACTTGCTACAATCCTTGCCGTCCCTACTCTTATATTTCTGTTTGCACCATGAAATTCTTAGTAAAAAAAGATTTTAAATAGCAAAATTTATCTATTGTTTTGGAACCCTGGTAGGTATATATAATAAATTAGCATGTCTGGAACATCTGTTTTACAGGTAAATAATAATAAAATAAATAATTCAGCATAAAATAATAAAATCCCTGCCGTCTCGGCCTACAGGCGCAGGTAGATTTCGAAGTTAAACGCTAATTTCAACAACAAAAACTAAATCATGATTAGAGATAAACCCACTTGAACAGTTTTATCTGACCGCTTTTGACGAGTTTTTAATTTCACTTTTATATAAGAGCTGGGTTTATCAGTATCATGTTAAGGCGGTATTAAAAAAAATACTTTTCCATGCTCAACAACTCGAAATTTTCTGGCACATTTTCAGATTCCTTTTTAAAAGAAATAATATGAAACTTGCTGACGTGACTTTTGAAGAGTTTTATAAGCGACCTGTGTTTTTATTTTTCGTTCAATTAATTAAAACTTATTTTATAAACAATTATTTTCTCAGTAGGCAGTGATGGAACAGTGGTTCAGCAGTTGAGCGATTGTCACCACTAAATATTTATAGTATTCTTCGCCTTCAAAAATCTCAGAAATTCTGTCCTGAAGTTAGATGAAGAATACTAATAAAAATTTTCGGTGTCAATTGATTCTCTGCTGCTACACTGTTCCACCACTGAGTAGGACAATATTTTTCGTTTCCAACACAATTGCTTCGGGAAATTGGGTTCAAAATGCCCACTTTGAGATCATTTTTTGAAATATATTCTGCCTCTATCAAAAAAAAAAATAGACCATTGCGGTACATTATACAGTTTCTGAATAAGAAAATGTACCAATTGGATGTGTTTGAGAGCAAAAATGAATTAAAAAATGAGCCAGAAAATAACCAGTTTGGATTTGAATGCACCATTAATACCATAATGATTTTTTTCTTCAACCGCTATGTATTTTTAACTTGTTTTTGCTCTAAGAATTGGTCCTGTTAAAAACTTGTTAATAAAAATGTTGTAGATAAAAGATGTATAATAAATTCATGCGGATTTTATATCTTGTGAATTGATGAAGTTATGGATTTTTTTCTTCTTCAATCCCCATTTTTTTCGTTTTTAATTTTTTTTGCGGTACGAATTGGTCATATCAAAAAATTGTCAATATAAAGTTGTAGATAATGTTAAGAAGAATTATAATAAATTTAATTGGATTTGATATCTTGAGAATTGACGAAGTTATGAAATTTTTTTCTCTTTAAAACCCTATTTTTTGCGCCCCTTGAGCTCATTTTTAATTTTATCAAAAATCTGCGATGCATAAATTTTTGGCCCTATTTTTAGAAGTAATAAAAACTTTAAAATGATTTGATATGTACAAAAATTATGAAGTTATGGGTATTTTTCTGTTTTCACAAAACCCCACCCTGTTTCCATCCCCTTGGTCCGATTTTACCCATAAACGAACTTGGCCGAGATTTTATGTCCCTTGATTTTATGTATAAGTTTGGAAGAGAATTGTGCAGAATTAAGGAAGTTATCGTGTCCATAAAAAAGTGATACAGATAGATAGACAGATATATAAAGTTTTTTACTGAGGGTGGCTTTGGGTTCTAGGGGTCATGATCGGCGTAGATCTGCAAAATGTTTTCAGAAATTCCAAAATTCAGATCAGAAGGAGCGATCATACAGATCAGAAAGAGCGATCGCAATAGGTAGTATTTCATACGAAATCTACCTAATAAACTGCTAAATTTCAGCCTTTAAGACAATGTTATACCAAAATTTTGTACTAATAATACTACATTGTTGTTATTTCTTGTTTAAATGTTCTATGAGTACTATGCAAATTCATGCAAAAGTAAAAATTTAGAAGAAAATAAAAAGTTAAAGAGATAAAATATCAAGGGGACGGTAAGGAAAATTAAACACGCAAGTTTAACTTCGTTCTTCAGTTAAATAAAATATTATTAAAAATCATTATATAAATATTATTAAAAATCTGACCATTCTTTCTTTACTTTGAATCATTAAGGCATCCGTCTATAAGTTTAAAATTTCATTTTATTAAGTTTATTTTCACTGATTTTTATTCCTGAAAGTTAATATTATGTTGAAATGCCTCATATATACGTATGCTAGGTGTCCATTCTCAACGGTGTCCAATGGCTAATTCTTAAACCATTAGTCATAGACATATAGTTCTAATTCCAAAAATGTATTAAATGAGGTAAAGAAGTATTTAAAAAGCAATTTGGGTCAATAAAAACATTTCTTAGAAAATTACGAAATTTAATTTTTTATATGATCCACAGGTCCTAGAAGGTACATTTAGAAAAAATATCATATTACACTAAGTTTTAAGACAAAAAACAGTTCCATTCTTCTACGGTTAAAACTATTCGAGTAATAGCTGTTTAAAGTTGAAGCATCTCTTTTGCTGCGAGATAGGGGTCATTCACAAATTTACTAGAAATATAAATAATCGTCAGACAAGAAAAAATATAATAGTTGAGAATAAAATTAACATTACAATATAAAGGGTCTAGCCGGATAAGCATAGTAAAATGGCCCCCAAGGCCGATGTTTGAAATAGCATGTGTGGTAATAAGGTTCATCATGAGAATAATATATAGAGTGTTTTTAGCCCCTGACCTTGAACTTTCCTTGAGATAATCGGAGAGGTATGCGCCGGCGCTACTATTTTTTAAATACGTTTTTCTCAAAAGTTAAAAAAGTTAAAAAAAATGAAACCGACGCCAATTATTGAAGAATACATTAGTTCACATTATATATTTTTTTCACATTTTTACACAAACTTTAACATAGAAAAATAAACTAAAATATTTAAAAAAAAAATTATTAATGTAGTAATTTTATATTTACTCCAACGAAAAAAATAGAGTAATGCTCAAAGTATGTACTTCTAAGAAAAAAAAAATCGTTAAAATCGAAGATGCGCTTTTTGAGTTATAAAAAAATAATCTAGCAACTTGCTAAAGTGTTTGTAACTTTCCCTGTTTGCATTTACAGAAATACGTTACTATCAATGCATTGGTCGATTCGTGACATTTCCACTCGACAGGATGCGCAGTGCGCCAAAATAAGTCAATGTTTCCATACATACCATTCCCTATAGGTTTGTTTCGTGTTTGTAAACATCCTGTTATTTTGGCGTACTGTGCAGCATCCTTCTCGCGTAATAATATCAAGCCGATGGTCTAGTTGATTGTGCAAGTGAAGCTGAATAGGGGCTATAAATATATAAGATTATCAACTTTTTGGCAATTTCGGACCCCCTCCAACCTTCCGATGTAAAACGTTATCATTCCTCGAAGCCCTCTCCGCCTAATAATATTGTTATCAGTGTCTAAAAATTCTTTTTATTTTTACAATTTTTTTCCTTTCTTTCTTTTTATACGTTTGGAATGATATACAGACATGGTTGGTTGTGCATTTTTTATTCACATATTTTACTGATTTATATGAAGAGAAGAAATTCATAAAATATCACGGTTAAATAAGACAAAACTTTATATCAAATAACATTTTAAAGAAATACTTATTATTTAAAAAAATTATCAATAGCTCATTGTTACAAAATGCATTAATCAGTAATATTGCCTTCTTGCACTTCGCCCTTGCACGGGGCTAAACATAACTACTTGTAAACAAAACAGGTGGACAACATTCTTCCCCATCTTTTATTAGCAAAAATAACAAGTATAATATCGAATCTGGTTTCTCTAACAACGAATTATATACGCATATGGCAGGATAATACAATAGCGCTCAAAAGTATTTTAACAACCTTATATTCTCTCTTATTTTATTTAATATAAAAATGTAAAAGAAAATGTATTCCCTATAATTGAGAACACTATGACTGCAATTATTCAAATGTACCAAGTTTCAACTTGTTTGTTTACATTCGGCGCCACCGAAGAAATATGACTCCTCCTTAGCTCAAAAGTATTTTGACAATTAGTTTGCATTTAATTGTTGAATGTGTCAGTGGCGCTATAGCTTCGATTAGTGTTTATATTGACTTATTGTGATTAATTTTAAGGATCAGGAATGCCGAAATGTAAAAAATATTGAAGTGATTCTAGAAAAGCCGCTATAAATGCACTTAAGAAAGGTAGACTGCAAGCAGAACTAGCTCCTTCTTTTAACGTGTCTCGGCAACTTGTTATTACATGGAATAAAGTTTTTAATAAACAGAAATACATCGAAAATAAGCCTCAAAGTGGCCATCCGCAAAAAACAACTTGCAATGTTGACTGTATTATAAAAATGATATCTACAAGTGATTGTCGTAAGTCCGCTGTAATAATAAAAAATGAATTGAAAGAAAATTACGGCATAGACATACACGTTTCATCAGTCAAACGACGCCTAAACCTCTATGGTTTACATGGCAGAAGACCAGCAAAAACACTTTTCTAATCTACTAAGAATTGGAAGGCTAGAGTTGCATTTGTAAAACGGCATAACCCTTTCAGGGGCAAAGCAGTTCCATTGCTGAAGTGTTGAAATTAATGATTGACACCAGAATTTTGATTAAAAAAAATTTGGTTTGTTATGTGTGTGAAATATAGCTTTTTCTTATTTACAAATAAATTTGTTTTCAAATTCCGGTGTCAATCATTAATTTCAAAACTACATTTGAATAACTGCAGTCATAGTGTTTTCAATTATAGGGAATATATTTTCTTTTACATTTTTATATTAAATAAAATAAGAGAAAATATAAGGTTGTCGAAATACATTTGAGCGCTACTGTATTAATGGTGAACGTTGGGTTATTCCCTATTTTGGAATGAAATGTTTTATAATAATTCAATGGTTTTAATCAAAACTTTGTGTTTTCATAAAAGAAGAAAACAGACTTAAAAAATTAAGATAACAGACGTAAAGAAAAGGATACCAAAAAAGTAAATTTTGGTTTGACCAAAAAAGATAACGATATCAAATGACAACCCTCCCCTTCCCTACAGATATCTTCCGATATCAAGTGCCAGACCCCCCCCCCCTTCCCTACACACACTCCCTCCTAAAGTGATACGTTATATATGTACACTGTACAGCCCCATAGCCTTCTTGTATGTGAAAATCAAGGTATGCAAATGTTACCAGTTTTTTTGTCAATTTTTGATATTATTACGCGAGAAGGATCCACATTAAGCCAAAATAACAGAATATTTACAAACACGAAACAAATCTATAGGGAAGTCATATGTATGGAAGCATTCTCTTATTTTGGCGCACTGCGCATACTGCCTGAGTGGAAATGTCACGAATCGACCAATGCATTGATAGCAGGGTATTTCTGCGAATACAAACATGGGAAGTTAAGAATATTTTAGCAAGTTACTAGCATTATTTTTGCTATAATTTAAAAAGCGCATCTTCGATTTTAACGAAATTTTTTTTTCTTAAAAGTAAACACTTTGAGCATTATTCTGTAATTTTTTGGTTGGTGTAAATATAAAATTACTACGTTAATAATTTTTCATAAAAATATTTTTGTTTATTTTTCTATGTGAAAATTTGTGAAAAAATGTGAAAAAAATATATTATGTGGACTAATATATTCTTCAATAATAGGCATTGGTTTGATTTTTTTAACTTTTGTACTTTTTGAGAAAAACGTATTTGAAAAATTGTAGCGCCTGCGCATACTTCACCGATTATCTCAAGGGCAGTTCAAGGTCAGAGGCTAAAAATACTCTATATTGTATTCTCATGGTGAACCTTATTACCACACATGTTATTTCAAACATCGGCAGTGGGGGGCCATTTTGCTATGCCTATCCGTCTAGACCCTTTGAAATCTATTTTCATTCTGACATGTTAAAATAAAATATACAATTTGTACTAAAAATATAAGTGAAAAAATAACAGAACTTTTGTTAAGACGGGGATACCATATCCCGGCCCCAGGCCCTCAAAAGGCCCATTTGCCTACGCAGGGAACCACCCGCGAGACAAGCCCCGACAGAGCGGAACCTCACGCACGCTCCGGTCAAGACCGACGCGCTGCCCAGCGCACGCCACGTCGGCTATTCCCAAATCAGGACGAACGGCCGCTACGACAGTCCTCACCACCCAGCTAGAAAAACCAAGTGGTCCCTAAACTTGGTTCCCGAGCCGGTAGTCCCCGCAAGCCCTGCAGGATCCGGACGCCTATAAAGACGCCGGGCCTACGAACTGAACCGAGGCTTCCCGACCCGGAGTTACTTTACGGAAGGCCCCAAGATCAAATACCATTTTCCGGCAAAGACATTTATGTGGGCCAGCCGATAGGAAGGTTATGAAGGGCCCCTAACTTGAAAACCCGGGAGCCGTAAAGCCCTCCGGCCGTAAAGCGACCCAGCTCCGGGCTTTTCGCCCAGACCACCCGGCTCGACCGACGGAACCCCTCACGGATCACGCCGGGAACCAGTTGGCCCAGACTAGGTGCCGTTAGCGACCCCAGGCGGGCACCGAAAGCTCCACCTAGACGGAATAGACTCCGCCTCGCTAGGGGGTTGGATGGAACGGAGTGCCGTCAGCCCCCGCCGACTCGACCCCGTCCGAAGACAGAGAAGCCAGCGGAGGCCGACAGAAGCCCGCCCACCACTACCTTACCTCACGGTCGTCGAGGCTATCCAGGCCCGAAGACCCCTGACCCCGTGCAGTGACCGACCGCTACCTTTGTTAGTGCGTTCGAAAATTAGGTGTAGACACCTCTAGGTCCTCATCACTGGGTGAGGCAAACTCCAGTATCGCATAAACACGAAGGACCTAGATCGGACCAAGAGATCCTCTGAGGCACGATGAGCCGCCGCGTTACCGGCGAGCCTCCGGCCCGTTTCCCCGCGGGGACAGTGTTCGATGGTGGACATGCAGGCCGGCCCCCTCCCAAGGGTCACGGCACGACATGGAGCAACCAGAGCCATACTGGCCTCCCCATGCGACCGCTTCTTGGTCAACGGGGCCACCGCCAAACCCTACCCACCTTAGGGTCGGCTCACAACTGCTTCAGCTGCGGTCCTCGGAGGGATGAGCCACCCAAGTCATAAAGTAACTTGGGCGCTGTCCGAAACCCTCGCCCTTCGATTGCTCCGGGAGTCCCTGCATGGCGTTCCCGCGAGCCCCGTCGTCACTAGCGAGCACCGAGGACTTTCCACTACAAAGCCCTCACTCACACCTCAGGCTCCCTCTTAGTCAAATGGTGGATGGGGTCCTATCGCCTTAGATAGTCTTTGCCCGGCGACACCGTCCGGCCCTTAGACCGGCACCGGGATCGACCTATGGAACGTCGCTTCCCGGCTTGCCCAGAGAACCCGGGTGCCGGAGGACCGTACCTTTGGTACCCACCGAAGCGGGCTACGGCCCTATACACAACGTCCATTAACCGTGGCCACCGGTATCAACGCCTGTCGGAGATGAGCCTCTCGAGGAGGTGGCGATTCGTCCCCATCCGGCCCCCTCGCATTCGTACACAACGAACCCTGCCGAGCTTCCGGTCACCTCCCCCACTCAAGGGGTCGGGTCGGAACAACCCGGAGGGGCGGCCATCAGAACTTTTGTTAAATGAAATGATGAAAAGCAACAGTCTCAACACAACAACTCAAATAGTACATATTTTAAAATACTATTAGATTATATAATCTGACACTTAATTAATAAAAATTAAAGTTATCTTAAAACTTGTTCGAAGTGACTTCTTTCGGCTGCAATGCAGAAATGTACATGCGAAATTTAAATCCCTCTAATACTTTAAGTACCGTAATTTCCGACGTATAATCCGCGGATCAAACAATCATTTATCGACCCAGAAATTTCTTTAAAAGAAATGTAACTTATTGGATCGATTATACGCCGGAAATTACGGTACTTTGTGTACGATCCCTCCAAGCATGGCCATGACATTCTTGAGAGTGGACACCCTGTGTCTGTGTCTATATATATATATATATGTATATATATAATACCTTTGAAAATAAAAAGACAATTAACATATTTTCTTGACAAAATCTCTAGTGTTAAGATGGCATATGTTTAATTTATACATATAATACCTAATATATGAAGTTAAAAAACTAGCATACTCGAACAATAAAGTGACCGAAACTCCAAATTTAGAGTTGGCAAATAATAATGCGCAGAATTGAAGAGCTAAGTGGATGAACATGTTAAGTAACAAAAGTTACATTTGAAGAAATTTGAAATGAAAGTTTTTGCTGTAAATTGTAATGATTTATTTTGTATTTGATACCATGTGTTTAAAATATTAACAGCTATGGTACTAAACTATCTCAGAAAATCTTATTCATGTTTAACTTTCAAATATTAAATGTTATTAATATTATTGACGTTATTAAATATTAAAATATTAAATATTAATGAATAATGTCTCAGATCTTCAAGACTAAATAGAATCTTAGTATTTTAGCTTCACCATGTGATAGGACGCCTCAAACGCTTTCATCCAAAAGATAAAATTTTTTTTTAGAAAATGTAGCATAAAATGTTCATCCACTCAGCTCTTCAATTGTCACAGGAGAAATGACAAAACATCATTTTAAATAATACCCACTATTAAATTTTAATATAATAGGAATCAAAAACTTATCTAAAAACATATGAAACCAGATGAAATTGAATTAAATGTAATTTAAGTATATATGAAAATAACAAATGGAATATAGATGTCAAATGATGATAGAAATTTAAGAAACCAAAGCGACAGGCGGAGATCTAATCGTCAGTCGGCAGGACACCACATGTCGCAACGTATAATGCATTGGTTAATAAAACAGAAGGAAACACAAGAAAACCAGAGAAATAGAGAAAATGTTTACTCACATTTCACAAAACCATTCGGGGGGCCACTAAATGTGCAAGACTTTAAGCTTCTCGATTTGAGGGAAGTGTTAGCCTGAACATTTCTATTGAAAGTGAAGTCTGTCATAACCCCTCCCCTCCACCCCCAAAAATAAAAATAAATAAATATATATACATATATATATATAAATAAAGTAACAGTTAACCAATTGGAATTAAGATAATTCTTTAATAAAAACATATAAATATATATAAGCAGATGGTGCAATAAGCGAACATATTGTCTTTATGATTCAGATGACGTGGAAATTAATGCCAGCTACAAAAGATTTATTTGATCTATAATTGTATAAGAAGCTTTTTAGATGAGTTTTAAATTTCATTTAGGCAATAAAACAATAAATTATTATGAGAATATATTAATGTTTATATGATTGAGTAATTATGCAATTAATGACAGTTACAAAAGATTTATTTTATTTTTAATTATATAAGAAGCTTTTTAGCTGTAATCAAATGAATAATAAATTTACATTTAGGCAATAAAATCAATAGATTATTATGATTACGACGGTTGTAAAAGTTAAATGAATATAATAAAGTATTTACAATGTATAAGTGATGGTGATGAAATTATAAACATCCCTTTTACAAATGAGGAAAATAACTTTTATACCTTTTCTTTATGGATAAAAGTAAAAGTGTTGGCAGACTGATATGTCAAATATGCGATTTTACCATGTAATTAGGATATTCATTTAGTCTTTCTTGATGACTAATAAATTTAATATTTTTCTTTTTATACTTATCTGAGCATAAATATTTTATTCTGTGTAGATAATTAAGCAAAATATTTTTATAGACAGATTTATGTAAGTATGAATTATAAGTCGTTAAAATATTTACATTAAAAGGAAAATCAGATCTTTTATCATAAATGTGAAATGTTAATTTATTTTTATTATTAAGCATAATTTTTAAATTAAGAAAGTTGATTACATTATTGATGATATCATTATGACTTAATGTAAGCTGAATAGGATATTGAGTATGTAAAGATGTGATATTAGAGTCATTAAAATAAAAATTAACAATATCATTTATATATCGATAGTAAACATAACCATTTCGATTTCCTAATGAATTCCTTTCATTGTAATATAAAATAGATCAGAAAGAATACTGGAAACCATGAAGGACCTTGAAGAATAACCTGGCATTGTTTATGTATTTTATTATTATAGATAATATAATTATGATGCAATGTAAAGTTTAATAACGTTTAAAAAAAAAAAAAAAAACTAACAGAAATGTAATCGTTTAAATTTAATTCAGATTTATATATATATATATATATATATACAACACTATTATTAACTATAGTTACTTAAATCAAATATGAAAATAGGGCAGTTAACTCATCTTATTCAAATGTAAGAAGAAAGATCACAGTGTAAAAAAAAAAGGCAGACAGACTTGATCTGCATTATTAAATAAATTAAAGATAAAGCTACTTTTAAAATTTGTTTTTAATTAAAAAAATATATATAATTGAAATTTTCAAGCTTTCTTTTTTAGGGATATAAACTGGGGCGCCACTTCAAAACCTTCTAGAGCGGTGTTTCTTTTTGTGTGTATTTGGTGAGGGGGGGGGGGGGATTTCTTTTGATGGTGCTGTGCACATTTGAAAAGCAATTTAAACAATTGTATGCTCACATACATTTACAAAAATTAGCCAAAGCATTTATTAATGATAAATGTGCATCACTTTGAGAATGTTTCAATAAAAAGATAAAATATTATTGATACTTATTAATTTCTGTTCTTAAAGTGTTTATTTAATCCTAATGTTTCTACTTTAGTCAAATGTGATAAATTATTTAATTTTTGTGCAATTTCCGAAACTATTTTTGAGCCTGACCTGTGATGACTAATTAAATATAAAATTTCTGGAGTGGGGGGAAACTCTTTCACCTAGTCTGCCTCAAGTGGGCCCTGGATATAAAACATCCAAATAAATTTTTGAACAACTTTCCAGATCGCGGTAAAAATTACCATCGCATGTTAAATGAAGCACTGAATATTAAATTCAACATTGTATCTGAAAACAGACGTACATTTTATATAAAGAAGAAACATTTAATATTTGATTAAAAAAAGAGATAGATACAGTAAACTCTGCCTAAGGCGGAATCGTCGGGACTGAAATTTTTTTCCGTCGTAGACAATATTCCGGCTTATGCAAAAGAACGTGATTTATTGGAATGGAGCATACGTCAATCAAAAAGCGTTTTATGTTTTCGATAAAAAGATTGGATCTTGAGTTATAATGAATTGCTCGCACACTGTAAAAAAAAATGGTAACGTCCCATGTAAAATCCAGGAACGTTTCGCCTTTTCTCCGGTTTTCAGAATAATTTAGCTCTTTCCTGTGAAATTCTGGTTTTCATATCTGAAACGTTCCTGACACAAAAGTTGGAAACAGCAAAACGCTGCGGCCGCCATTTATTATTTTTTTGCTATAATCCGTTGCTCGCGCGCGAGTGTCGAAAAAGAATTCCTTAAATGAATGTAAAAAAATCAATATGGAATGCAAATAAATCAATAGACGACATAATCCTTTACGTCTCTATTGTCAAGACAATTCAGATGAAAATACAATACCTCCGTGACATCGCTAAGAGATTATCTCTCGTACTTGTCTGTGGAATGTTTAAGGAGCAGACCGTGTAAAAAAAAATACACCTATTATTTGGATCTCCATTAACCAGGGGACCATCAAACAGGATTCTCACCGATTTTGATTAATTTAAAGCATGTTTTAGAGTTTTTATCTCTAATTATTCTTGTGAAAGGATTTCTTCAAATGGGACTTAGATTTTCAGAAATTAGATGCCGAGGTTTAGCATACGTTTCAAATACCCATTAGTTTGCAGCTCTCAACGTGTCTTTGCCCCACCAGTGGCTGAGAAGTTCTGCTCTCGAAACTGGTAGACGGGAGGTGCTGGGTTCGAACCCAATCGCGCCCGTCGGCCTAACCGTTTCGGAGTTTTCGTGGTTTTCTTCGAAGCCTTGGATTTTCCATGCGTAAATACGGGTTAGGTTCCCTTAGAAAGACCCCCACGAAGGGCACTCCCCATAGGGCCTATATCCCTCGAGAAGATAATCGGCCGTCAACAATCAACCCAACCCAACCCTCAACGTGTCTTTCGTGGTGTGGACGCAGAAAGCTCGCACGCCACCCGTACGTCCCGAGTTCGATGCTACCTCTGGACTTTTTTTTTTCTTTTTTTATTAATTTTATATTTTAACACTTTATTACAATTTGATTTAAATTTGATATATATTTGACACTTTGAATTGCTGCAAATTTGAATTTTTTTTTATTTTCGGAAAAAATATACAATTACGTTTAGGTTTTTTTTTTTCATGAAAATTTATATGTATTTTATCTAACTTGTAAACTAACATAATTACTAACGAAAATCCAAAATATTTTATGTCTAGATTTTTTTTTCTAATTATTATTTACATTTATATATTTTTATATTTTAAGCAAAGTTCAGAAACAATATATCATATATATATTTACTTTATTGAATTTTAACTGAAAATTTATTTTTTCGTTTAAATTATAAATAATAATTTTGATGTCACTTTCAAAATATTTTTTCATTCTAACAAATAATGATAATAAAGCGAAAATTGTCAACTGGAAATGTAAAAATCGTCTGCGGATCCCGCATGCTGTGAAATGTCAGTAATGTTTTGCTGTCAACAGAAATATTCCTGGTATTTTGCAGGAAACTTACTGGCATTTCTGTAGAAAGTTTTTAACATATACAGTAAAGTTCCAGTCATTTTCAAGAAATGTTTCTTGGAAATAATGGGCAACTCAGCTGCCCATTTTTTCCCAGGAACGTTGCGGAATTTTTTTTTACAGTGCAGATGACGATCTTATTGATTGTCTTGACTCGAAAATCTGTTGAAAACTGAAATTCTGGAAGATCCTTTGTCTTTATAAATAAATGAGAAACGTTATTCAACTTCTTAGTACTGCTATAATACCTACAAATTTGAAGTTTAGACACAAATAAAAATTATAATAACTTCGGGAATGAGGCAGAAAGCTATCACTTTGAATTTGAGTACAGCCTTAAAGCATAATATATTGTACTTTAGACAATACAAATTTTCATAAATATGCATTCTTCTAGTAACAATAACTTTTAAATGCATATTTATATAGGGAAAAAAATGGCCTAAGCAAGAACTCCTTAAAATTTAAACAGTTTCTGTTCTTTTGAATTAATTTTTTAAAAGTACTACTGAATTTAATTTTTATGCTCGACATTGAGTATTTGACGTACATATATATCAGTTTTAAAGTTTCATAAACGCCTTTCATTTTTAAAAATATCCTTTTTTCCTCCTTATGCAAAATTTTGGTTTCGGTGGGATGTTAAAACCCTTTCCGTTTCTGCGTTAGGCAGATTTCGGCTTATACAGCAAGAATTAATGTTATTTTCTATGGGTTCGGCGAAAAAAATTCCGCGTTAGACAGATTTCCGGCTTACACAGAGTCCGCCTACATAAATCGATCAAAAAAAAATATATGTATATATGACTATGTATAAACGTATAAATGACGCGGCATAAATACGAAAACACTTGCTTGCCCATAATTTTCTATACGGGAGTCGCCTTTGAACAGTTTTTAAATTTAGATACTTTATCCTTTTGGCATGTTATTTAAAAAATATATATAAAAGGAAATGATTTTATTAAGAAAGTAGGTAATCTTGTTGGTACAATTTGAATAATTAAATTTCAAATAAAATTAAAGAAAACTTTAAAAATCGTTTTACACCTACATATATTAATATTTTTCAATAATTTCTTTTTATTCTGTTCTGAGATGTATTTTCAATATCTTTAAGGATCATATTTTGGTAAATTTAATTAATTTGAGCTAAAAGATGTTATGCTATATGTACAGCTTGATATAACTATGTGAAACTTACTTGCCAAAATTTTTCTTAAGGAGACGCTACACTTTGAACAATTGGGTAACAGCAAATGGACAAAAAATTGAAATGAGTAATATATAGTAATAAACTAAATTTTATTGCATAAAATTTCTCTGTCTAAATATGTTTGAGTCATGCGTTATACGACGGAATATACGGCATTCAATTTGTATAAACAGAATTATTTTCACGGTGTAGTCCAAAAGTTAAGTATTTTTCACTATGTTTTTTTTTTTTTTTCTTTTTCATAATATTAAATGATTTTATAAAGGAGAATTATCTTATTAAAAAAATAAGTTGGGTGATCCAAAAATTCCCTGAATACATTTAGTATAATTGACTGATCAAAGACTGTTTTAAACCAGAAATTTTATTTAGTAAGTGAAGTGAAGTGAAGTAAACACCATAAAGAAATGTTACTTTTGTTAAAATAAAATTCTGGCTCTAAATCTTTTTATATACATTCAGGGAGCCTTTGGATCTTATTACGCAAATAACTCTGTTGGTACAGTTTGAAAACAGTATATTGCGGCGTATAATGTGCGGATCAAACATATTTGGACCCAGAAAATTTATTTAATAACATGTAACTTATTGCTGCGTCATACTTTTTTAATTTTTTCTAGCGTTTGTTTGAACCGTGTGTTATACGCCTGAATATTCGGTAATTAAAAATAATTTAATAACATACGGTACTTAAAAAGAATTGAATAAAATTAAAGAACATTTAAAAAACTTCCTGAATTATACTAAAATATTTTTCATTCAAGATATTTAGGGGAATCAATACACTTCAATTTGCGAAAAAATAGAGGATATATAAATATTTTGTTGTATATTTTTTTATGCTGTTATTAGAGGAGGAACTTTCAAGAATTTCCATATAATTAATTATTTTGCCAGACAATTATGGTATGTGTATGACTTGATATACATAACTTGCTTACCGAAAATTTTCTCACGGAGACTCTCTACACTTTGAAAAACTTTTTTAAGTATTTTAATTAATTATTATTTTTTTAACATTTATGACGGAAAATGTTTTCATTAAGAGAATAGACAATTCTGCCCGTACAATTTAAATAATTAATTTTTTTTCTATAAAATTAAACGAAATTTAAAAACCCTAATAATATGTAGCAAAAACGCAAATTGTGATAAATTTGTTTAAAGATTTTAACTCACCCATTTAAAGGGAAACAATTCAAATAAAAGTATTTTTTATGAAAAATTCTAATTCTCCGATCTTATGAAACTTCGTCAGAACTCGCAAAGGGTTTAAATAAATTTCAAATCAAAAATTAGAAATTTGACACGTTTGTTATTTTTCGACAAATGAAGGTATAGCGAGTCCCCTTAAATATCTTGATTGAAAAATATTTTAGTATAATGAAAATAGTGAATTGAAAAAATTACCTTAGTTTCGGATTTGGGTCGATAGAACTAAATTTTGCTCCGTTGTCTGCCAGAGATTCTCATTTTTTTTTCGATCTGAAAACACGCGACAGCTACAGAAGAAAGAGAGGATGTTCTTAAATTGGCCTAGATTTATTATATCAGCGTAGTTGGATTAATTAAATTTATTGCATCCGTTCATGGAAAAATGAGAATTATTTGTTCATTTCGAACGTTTGCAGGTAGAAATATTACCGATAAAATCACAAAAGCTAGTTCATGTTTAATACGTGTTTGGGAATGTTTCCATTTCTCGTTATCAGAATTCTTCTTATTTCACTGGAATTCTTTGCATATACAGGGCAGAACCATAATCTAAACATGCGCAACATGTTACACACTTCCATGCAAGAGTAAAAAAGAATAGTAATTTTCGTCATATTTCTTCGCGGATAAATAAAAATTAAATTGCAGGTGGAAGTTGCATTTGTTCAGAATGCGATCCTGATACTGGTCGATTCTATAATATTTGGTACATACGAAAGAGCTAATTAGGCTTACAGAAACAAAAATCATATAGTAGGATATAGAGTCGAAATTAACTTATTTATTCAAAAGACCCTTCTTAAGCCTTCAGTTTCCACATAGAATCTACCAGCGACATTTTCATTTTTTTTCCAATTGTGTTTAGATATTATTCTTTAAATGAGATTTTTTATGCTATTTTAAGATTTGTTTTGTTTTTATTTGGTTTATTATAGCACCTCGGAAACCCGGTAGCTTAAAGGTCAGCGCGTCGCACAACCACGTTACAGGTCCACAGTTTAACCCCGGAACTGGAATGAATTTCATCGTTTATTTTCTTCTGTTTTTGGAAAGTGTTTTACAGATAATAAAGTTCTTTATTCTCTGCATTTCGCGTATTATTTTGAATGAATTCAAGACGCACGCACTGCGTATTTTTTATTTAGAGAAAGAAAAAAAAAACTTATTTCGATTATTTATGGTTTGGTCAGAAATTAAGAAGTCGTTTTTGCTAATGCTGTGAGTGTGCTGCAATCTACCTTTAATTTTAACATATATTTCATTAGGATTTTCAGAATAAATGTTCAAATTTCATTTTTAGAACTTGGAGAAAAATATTTTTTATATAGTGTATTAGCTATTATTTGCTTAGTATAAAAAAATTAAAGACACAATAGTTCTTTAATTGAGAAAAGAAACTATCGGGTTCCTGAGTTAAGAAAGAAAAGGGGTACATCTCGATCAAAAAAGGGCTGAAACGGGTCAAAATGTTTATGGCAGGAAAAGTATTAAAAAAGAGCTAAATTATTTTATATCACTAAATGCACACAATCATTTAAAAACGACGAAAATTCTGAATTATCGATTTAATTCCGTTCAATTTTTTTTAAAGGCCGCATGGTGTAAGGGATATAAAATAACTTTTTTATACTATTTGATAAAGTTAATTTATCACTGCAGAAACAAAAACGGGTGATTTCATTTTTGTCAAGCGCAGTGTCGGAAAAACTACAATTTATCAAGCGAACTATAACTTCTTTACCTTAAATGCCGTTACTACAACTAGATCTACCTGTTTTAAAAAGTAGTGACTACAATTTACTTTTCAAAAGTAGCCAATACTTCGCTAATTTGAGCGTTCGAAATATTCAATCTACACTAGAAATTTATGTTAATTTTACGGAGCGACGTCTATTTATTACTTATTTACTCATATAGATAAATATTCTTCAATTGAAAAAATAATAGAGATAAGAAATTTCTCTTACCTCAGAATATCCTGAGTCTGCCCAGATCCTTGGTTCGTTATCACCAGTGATCGTTTCCACATATTTCACTTTTAAAACCTATAGTGTAGGTGGAAAGAAAGTTGAAAAATGCATTACTTAATTTTTTTTCGTTTTAAATCCATTGAGTGCGTCGATCATGTATAAAACTGATCACTTTTCATTTAAATGTTTTAATTAGTTTTCTGATTAAATAAAAATAGTAACGGAAGTGGAGGGAGAGAAAAAACACCTCTTCCCTTTCCAAAGATACATCGCAGAAGAAGAACGAAAAAGCGATACATTTGCACAGGGCAAAGTCCGCGCACATGCCCAATGTAGGAACATCCACAGGAATTTTGGGTTGGGCACATACACGTACTTCAATGAACTCTGAAATGAAAGTAATAGAAAAGAATTAAAAGAAAAGGATAGTCTTTAATAGAGTCTGGGATATTATAAAAGTTTCTTGCTTCGAAGATTCTCACACGTAACACCCCCGCTGAATCACCCGGAACAAAAAAAAGTTTTAAATGTTCAAAACAGTTTTTCTGTGTAGCCCAAATCAAGGCCTGGGCAGGGACTTTGTCAGCAGGTCGGCTGTCATTGCTGCAGTTTCAAGGTCATAGTTATTACCCCTTCCTCGACAAGATTTCTCAATGTTAACGAAGAGTTCTTTGATGGTTCTTTGATGACGCTTGTCGCTTTCGGCAAGTTTAATGGAGGACTGGTTGTCCTCAAACAGTTGTATAGGTAGTTCTTGCTCGAGGTCCCGTTCCTTCAGGAGTTGTAGAATACAAATTGTCTCTTGTGCGGCACAAGCGGCAGCCACGTACTCTGACTCAGCTGATGACATGGCCATGCAAGCCTGCATTTTTTATGTCCACAGAAGTGGGTAATTTCCAATCATAAGTAGATTTCCTGATACTGACTTTCTGTCAGTAGGATCATTTGCCCAGTCTGAATCAGGATATGCCCTCAAGACAGGTTTCTCTAAATTAGTGTATGTTGATTTTAAGTCAATTGTAGTTTTAAGATATCTGATTGTTCGCTTAACAGCTTCCCAATCCTTAGCCCTTGGACCAGTGTTGCCAGATGGGCTACTTTTTTTAAAATCAGATTCTTGATTGGCACCACATTTTTGAAATGATAAAATGTGCCTTATTTAATGACATATTAATTAAGGCAAAAACAAAGTGAACTTTGCCGTTTCAAAAAAGTGGTGCCAATCAAGAAATCTGAATATAAAAAAAGTAGCCCACTAGCAACACTGCCTTGGACGCTCGTTTCTGCGGCTTAAAATATTTACGGCGGCACTAATATCTGGCCTAGATACAGTCGCGATGTATAGCAGAGTTTCTACGGCTTGTCTGTAATTCGTATCAATACAAAAACCCTTAACGGTTTAAAAGTTTGTGACGCAGCACTTTATCTTTAGCTCTAAGAATTTGAAATTTGGAACTTAAAAATAATGATATCAAATTTTGAATGACGCAATGCTATTAATTTGCCTATACATATATATATCAAAATTTATTCATTGATGCTTTATCATTTACATCTCATAAATTCGAATTATGAATTTTAAAAGATATGATATGAAAATTTAAGTGACGCCTTGATGTTGCTTAAAACGATTAGTTTTAAAATTCAATTTAAATTTACTTTTGGCTAAATACATTTACACATCTAAACAATATTTTTCATTTTCAAATGCACTGTTGAATATATTACTTTCACTATATAATGCACTGAATTGTATTCATTTGAATAAATTGATTTATCTTTTGTGCCACGCTATATAAAAATCAAAAGTAAAATTTATGTAAATAGTTTTTTGGTCATATTATCCATTTGCATACATTTAACTTAGTTTGGATACAATGACGCAAGAAACTATTTACATAAATTTTACTTTTGATTTTTGTATAGCGTGGCACAAAAGATAAATCAATTTATTCAAATGAATACAATTCAGTGCATTATATAGATTCAGTGAAAGTAATATATTCAACAGTGCATTTGAAAATGAAAAGTATTGTTTAGATGTGTAAATGTATTTAGCCAAAAGAAAATTTAAATTGAATTTTAAAACTAATCGTTTAAAGCAACATCAAGGCGTCACTTAAATTTTCATATCATATCTTTTAAAATTCATAATTCGAATTTATGAGATGTCAATGATAAAGCATCAATGAATAAATTTTGATATATATATGTATACGTAAATTAATAGCATTGCGTCACTCAAAATTTGATATCATTATTCTTAAGTTCCAAATTTAAAATTCTTAGAGCTAAAGATAAAGTGCTGCGTCACAAACTTTTAACCCGTTAAGGGTTTTTGTATTGATATCATTACTTTTTTTAGGTTAGTTATAAAAAGATAAAACCACAAAAAAAAAATTAAAGACCATTGCAATAAATTCATAGTCGTGATTTCCATTGACCTTTACAATCCTCCATCTAAAACGAATCAAAGTGTCACAAGAATTTATGAAAACAATTTGTGTGTGCATATTCCAAGATTTCATTAACTAAAATCGAGTTAAAGAAATCTTTTAAAATTTGAACTTTTTAACACTATAGATTACTCATAAATATGATACAAATAGAAATAATTTATTTAACTGAAACTGTTTTAGCCAACATTTCAATTATCAAGTGTAAAATAAGCAATATTTGGAAATTTAAGCGTTCCATGTTTTTAAGATTTTACGTTTCCTTTTCACATGTTTCTATGAAAACGCAGACAGTTATTATAAAAGAATTTCATTTTTACTTTATATTTTTAATGTTTTGAACTCTTGCACTGTAATACACCAAAAGTGTTAACATTTTTCAACATGGTATGAAATATGCTAAAATTGACGGCATATATATATATATTTTATATATAAATACATGTAAAATAAAACTTCTTCACATTATGATCCACCTTAGGTTTATTATACAGCTATAAATAAATAAAACGAATCAAAGTGTCCAAGAATTTATGAAAACAATGTGTGTGCATTATTCCAAGATTTTATTAACTAAAATCAAGTTAAAGAAATCTTTTAAAATTTGAACTATTTAACACTATAGGTTACTCATAAACATGATTCAAATAGAAATAAGTTATCTAACTGAAACTGTTTTAGCCAACATTTCAATAATTAAGTGTAAAACAATCAATATTTGGAAATTTAAGCGTTCCATATTTTTAGGAATTTATATTTCCTTTTTACATGTTTCTATGAAAAAGCAGACAGTTTTTATAAAGATATTTCACTTTTGCTTTATATTCTTAATGTTTTGAACTCTTGCGCTGTAATACACCAAAAGTCTTAAAATTTTTCAACATTGTATGAAATATGTTGAAATTGATAGGAAAAATTCTTATTTTTTTATAAATACATGTAAAAACTTTTTCACATTAAGATCCGCCTTTGGGTTGTTAAACAACCATAAATAAATAAAACAAATCAAAGTGTCACAAGAATTTATGAAAACAATTTGTGTGTGCATATTCCAAGATTTCATTAACTAAAATCGAGTTAAAGAAATCTTTTAAAATTTGAACTTTTTAAACCGTGAAAATAGAAAAATAATTTATCTAACTGAAACCGTTTTAGCCAAAATTTCAATCAGTATGAGTAAAACAAGCGATATTTGTAAATTTAAGCGTTCCATGTTTTTAAGATTTTACGTTTCCTTTTTACATGTTTCTATGAAAAGCACACAGTTACTATAAAGCTATTTCATTTCTGCTTTATATTGTTAATTGCTTGAACTCTTGCATTGCAATACACAAAAAGTCTTAAATTTTTTCAACATTGTATGAAATATATTGAAATTGATGAGTTTTGTACCGTGCATTTGAAAATAATAATTTCAGCTAAGCATTGACGTTTGTTTGGTTATGCTTAATGCAAACCTATGCTTTGCTCAAGCACCAATGAAACTTTAACAATAACTTATTTTATCTCAATAAAGTTTTTGTTTATTTTACAATACACAGGAATATTTCCTTCAGTAAAATTATTGCTAATGTATTTATACCTACTTCTGCATGCTATATGTGATTATTCCAAGAAATTATGGCTGGAATAAAAAAAAAATCATGATCCATGTAGCGCTTTCAACTGTTCAAATGGTAAAAATGATCAAAAAATTGGATGCTAGACAGCCAGTAAATTTTCTTGTGAAATAATTTGACATAAATCTGAGCAGTGTGTTTATGACATGGAAATAAAATAACACAATATCATGCTGAAAGTGATTCAAATGCAGAAATAAACATAAATGGGATATAAATGTTTAAATTTTCTTGAGCAACAATGTAATAATGGACTAGAAATCATAATGAATGCTTATAATAAAGTGAAATACAGTAAACTCTGTGAACTCCGCAAAATGCATAATCTGCAAACATCTATTATCTGCACAACGTGGAACGTAAGTAATGAAACTCATTTTAACATTTAAGTTCATAGATGAATTTAAATGATGTGTTAATTTTCACTAAATAATAATTTTTCCTTGAAATAAACTGTGATTTAAGAAATTCATACATTTTGTACCCAGCACTCGAAAATAACAATTTGAGCTTGACCTTTGTTTCTCTGGTTAGGCTTAATGCAAACCTATGCTTTGCTCAAGCTCCGATGAAACTTTAACAATAACTGATTATATCTCAACAAAGTTCTAGTTGCTTTTAAAATACACCTTTTATATTTCCTTTAGTAAAATTTATAAATATTTCCTTTAGTAAAATTTCTGCTAATGTACCTATACCTACTTTTGAATGCCATATATGTGATTATTCTAAGGCATTATGTCTGGACTAACAAGAATCACGATTCATGTAGTGGTTTTACATAGTTCAATAGGTACAAATGATCAAAAAATTGGCTGCTAGATAATCAGTGAATTATCTTGTGAAATAATTTGCCATAAGTCTGAGAAGTGTGTTTATGACATCAAAATAAAATAACAATATCATGCTCAGGGGTAGGAAAATGCATCATTTTACTAGCCACTGACAAGTGAATTTTCTGACAGGATGAGTGAATTTTTAGGTAGTTATTGAAAACTGCAAACTATACAGGTATGCCAAAAACGTTTTTTTAATATGTAGTTAGCTATATTTTTCAACTTTCCTAATTACTACGATGTAAACATGGTACAAAATTCTATTTTATATTAAACTTTCATCTCTTGTTTATATTTCTCAATTTTATAGGAAAGAAATATATGAAAATGCATTACAGTAATCAGTGACCTGGAGCCGGAAAATTTTTGATGCTCCAGCTCCGCTCCAAGATAAAATACTGTGGCTCCGGCTCCGGGAACTGCTCGAACTCGGCGCCGACTTCGCACTTCTGAGTTGCAGTTTTTGATTTACACATTTAATTTTTTGCTTACAAATACTTTTTTTCTTTACCTTCATTAAAGATCTGACAAAATGCATTTTTCTTCTCAACAAACTTGAAATGCTTGTTCAGAAAATATGACATCTTTTAGCTTTTGCTTTTAAAATAGAAAGTTTGGTGGAATTTTAAACACAAAAATCTTAAATTTCTTCTACGCTTTTCAAACAACCAAAATTGTACGTGTAAACAACAGGCAGTTATATTTGTTTTCAAATAGTGTTGCCACTTAGCTCAAGTAGAAGTGAAGTAGTGTTACCATATTTTTGTGAGAAGTTTTACATCTTTAATTTAAAAAAAACCTTAAAAAATGATATAATTAAAATACTGAATAATGATGTAATTAAAATATTTTAAACCTGGACATTTAAAAGACTTAAAAAAAAGATTAAAAAAAAATAATAATAAACTAAAGGAGCCCTGGAGCAGAGTAAATTTTAGAGCTCTAGCTCCAGGGAAAATACAGCTCCGGAGCGCTCCGGCTCCGGTTCCAGCACCAGGTCTCTGACAGTAATAGTAACCAACTATTTTGAGTTGCGTAATTTTGTCATAAAATTTTTTAACTGTACATTGCATTTTACTGGCTGTTGAAATAAATCCTTGGCTGGTAAGATTTTCTAAAAATTCTCCATCCCTGGTCATAAACATAATAGAAATAACTTATCTAACAGACACTTTTTTATCCAACAATTCAGGTGTCTGACTATGTACAGAGCAATTGAACTATTTAATTATTTTTTAAACGTATTTTTATTAAGATTATGACTAGAAAATGTGAAAAAAAGCAAAAAATATTTCCTTCATTGATAAAATTTTGGTTAATGGAGGAATTTATAGTAAAATTTAGTGAAATTTGGCCCAAAATGCTCTAAAGAAAATTTGGTACTTTTCGGTTAGCCGGGCGCCAGTGTTATATATACATGGATATGTATATATATACATCTATATACATATACAAATATGTGCATACACATGCATATATATGTATATATACAATATATGTATATATACATATATATGTATGTATATCCATGTATTTATAACACTGGCGCCCGGCTAACCGAAAAGTACCGAAAATTTTACTGTATGTTAGTTTCCTTTGTACATTTCATATTTATGACATTGGTGAAGGCAATGAACTAAAATCTAAGAAACGTTTTAAATGTTTCAAAACTTATAGCATATTGCACTTGTTTACATGTTAATTTTCATAAAATTCATCAATGTCATTCCACAAAAACATCCATAAAACAAAAAATATTTATTTTAAATTTAAATCCTTAGTTCATTGCCTTCACAATAGTGTAAACAACATATTTTAAATTTCATAGTGATATTCCAATAATTTTCTGAGGAATAATGTTTTGCGTATGGAATTTTCACCGAAAATTACATTATCCAAAAAATGCATTTAAAGTTTAGATTTTTGTTTTACTACAAGAATTTCAGTAATTATACATCTAAACTTCACTGTTTTTATAAGTCACTCATTTCTTTAAAAGTACTGACCCTTTTTTAATCTCTAGAAGGCCATATTTTGCCCCCCCCCCCCCCAGTTTTTTAACAAAGCAAAGCATGGCATTTCACATCAAAGATCTTCAGTTTTAAGTGACTTGGATTGTTTGTGGCTTATTCAATACCTTTTAATTTCATGTATAATTCAATATTATACAATTTTACAGGTAAATAATAAAAAAACAGAGCTCGTCTTCTGTATCTAGGCTAGTCAGTGATGATTTGGCACCCAGAAGCAGAATTTTCAGTATCAATCTGCAGCAAACCAAAATTTATCTGCGACCCAACAATACTGAACCAAGCTACTATAATAAATACTCACTGTAACCCATAAAATAAGGAAAATTTACATTTTACAAAGAAAATTAATAACAAACACAATAACTCCTAAAACAAAGTAAATTTGTGATTTTTTTTTAAGCTCAATATTTATTTTTAAGCTGGTAGATTGATCTGCAAGGTCTAAAATAATCTGCAGCGCTGCTGCCGTGCTGCACAGTTTCTGCTATGGAGATTTGGTACACGATCACTTTCTACGCCATGTCATTCATATCATTCCACAAAAACACCCATAAGACAAAAAATATTTCTTCTAAATTTATACCTACTTTAAATTTCATAATGATATTCCAATAACTTTTTGAGAAATCATGTTTTGCGTATGGAATTTTTACCGAAAATAACTTTTCCAAAAAATGCATTTAAAGTTTAGATTTATGCTTTACTACAAGAATTTACAGTACTATACATCCAAACTTCACTGTTTTTACAAGTCATACTCATTTTTTTAAGTACTGACCCTTTCTTTATCTTTAGAAGGTCATATCCCCCCCCCCCTCCCGGTTCTTCAACAAAGCAAAAGATGACGTTTCTCATCGATGTAACCGTTATCGAAAACACAATGTTCTTCAGTTTTAAGAGACTTGGATTGTTTATGGTTTATTCAATACTTTTTAATTTCATGTATAATCCAATATTATGTAATTTTACAGGTAAATAATGAAAAAAAATAGAATTCGTCTTCTGTATCTAGGCCAGTCGGTGCCGATTTGACATGCAATCACTTTCTACGCCAAGGTTGTCAATCCAAAATTCAGACATGGTACAGGCTCAGCAAAAAAAAAAAGCTGAACTTTCACGGCCTAATGGAATTTTGACGAAATTCACATTTTTTCACAGCGTTCAGATGAAATTTGCGCTTTTTCTGCGATACATTGACGAAATTAGTGTTTTTCCCCGACCACTTGACGAAAATCGCGTTTTTCTGCAATCTTTCGAAGAAATTCGTGTTTTTTCTGCAATATTTCGAAGAAATTCACGCATTTACCACGATCTTTCGTCAAAAATAGCACGTTTTCCACGATCTTTTGCAAAAATCACGCATTTTCCATGATCTTTCACCAAAGATTCATTTTTTTATCATCCGACAAAAATCGCATTTTTTTGCGATTCTTTGACGAAACTCACATTCTTTTTTCACGATCCTTCGACGAATTTCGCGTTTTTTCCACGACCTTTCAAAGAAATTCGCTATTACACGATCTTTCGCCAAAATTCGCGTATTTTGCACGATTTTTCGCCAAAATTCGCATATTTTACAAGATCCTTTGCAAAATACGCTTTTTTCTGCAATCCTTTGATGAAAATCACGTTTTTCCAGCGATCCTTTGGTGGAAGTCACATTTTTTCCCGCGATCCTTTGAAGAAATTTTCACTTTTCCTGCGATTTTTTGAAGAAATTTGCATTTTCCCGCGATCGGTTGAAGAAATTTGCTCAATTTGGCACGGTTCATACTCGCGTTTTTGTTGTATTACATCCATTCCCGCTAATCCACCCCCCTCTATTAAAAATGTCAACAAATTTTAATGCATATTTGCATCGATCCCAGAGATAATAAAATTCACTGCCGAAAAAGCGGAATTCCGCGTTTTCGCAGAAAAGTAACATGTCTGAAAATTATATGTGTTTGCCAAATTACTTATACATTTATCGACAAGCTTGACAGAGCAGCCCAGAAGTAGAATTACACCCAAAAATAGAATGTTCATGAAATTTCAAGCAAAATTTATATTATTATGTAAAAGTGAATAAAACATACCCTGTAAACAAAACAATGCTAGCCAGCACATACTTCAGGGGGAGGGGGGGGGGGGTTGGTGCCAAATGAAGATATTGATTGTTTATAGTTTCATACAAAAATGTATGTATATATATGAAGTAACAAGATACTCGCAAGCTCATGTTAACCTTATGGGAGCGTTCTTTTCAAATTTGTGAAATTGAAAGTAACTTTAAAAAAAATAATCTGCAACCAAAATTGAGAAAGTAAACACTAACCTAGTTAGAATTCAATCTCAGCCATCCTAAGCAAGAAAAATAATCATTTAAAACTATTAATATGCAAGGGAGAAATTTTTAAATGTACGCTCCCATAGGTTTAACGTCAGCAATTCCAGTTTCTTCTCATGACTAGTGCAGATTCCTAACTTTCAAGTTAATGTTAATCCTATGAGAGCGTTGTTTACATATTCCTTGTTTAGCAAAAATACATTTTGACAACATGATTGTAATAAACGAACTTTGAAGCAGGATATGAAAAAAAATCAAAAGAAAATTATTTAAAGCTTTCTTTTAAGAATATTAACTTTAGAATTAAATAAAAACAAGTATCTTACCTTTGCAAAAAAAGCTATTATATCTCTTATTTACCTATAACCTTTAGTTACTAAATAAACAAAAAGAACATGAAGAAAATTTTTACTTTTAGAAGTTCAAAACAACTAGTTGGGATAATATGATTCATTTTGAGCTAATCGTGTGCTCTGAACAAATTATTCACGTGTCTTCCGATTGGCGTTATTCTTTGTTTAATTCGTTTAAAAGTTTACTAATATTCTCATCTTCCCCAGTTATAAGGAGATCATCTACATAAACGATTTCGTAAGTCGCTGTGTTATTGGTTGTTTGTTTATATAAACATTTATCGATCGAACTTTGGTAAAAGCCTAATTTAGATAATGATTTATGTAACGTCAGGTTCCACGCCCTGGCAGCCTGCTTTAAACCGTAAATGGCCTTTTTGAGTCTGCATACCTTATGCTCCTCTCCCGGAACTGCATAGCCTTCAGGCTGATGCATATACACAATTTCTTGAAATTCCCAGTGAAGGAAAGCGGTCTTAATATCTACATGTCTTAAGTTCAGATCCTTATACAATGCCGTCGCTAAAAAATTCTAATTGTCGTATGAGACGCGACTAATGCAAAGGTCTCATCATAATCTACCCCATATTTTTGGGAAAACCCCTTTGCGATTAGCCTAGCCTTAAACTTTTCTAGCAAACCCTGGCTATTGTATTTAGATTTGAACGCCCGCTTGCAACCGATCACTTTCGTTCCTGGTGGGACTTCGACTAATTCCCATGTATCATTTTCGCGAAGAGAATTCATTTCCTCTAGCATCGCTTCTATCCACTTTTCCTTTCAATCGGGTTTTGCATATTTTTTATATCGTCCCAAATTTTCGTTCTTCTTCTACGATGTATCTTTGGAAAGGGAAGAGGTGTTTTTTCTCTCCCTCCACTTCCGTTACTATTTTTATTTAATCACAAAACTAATTAAAACATTTAAATGTAAAGTGGTCAGTTTTATGTATGAACCACGCACTCAACGGATTTAAAACGAAAAAAAAAAAAAATTAATGCATTTTTCAACTTTCTTTCCACCTACACTATAGGTTTTAAAAGTGAAATATGTGGAGACGATCACTGGTGATAACGAACCAAGGATCTGGGCGGACCCTGGGATATTCTGAGGTAAGAGAAATTTCTTATCTCTATTATTTTTTCAATTGGAGAAAATTGATCTATATGAAAACTTCAGGAAGGTTTGACCAATTAAATCATTTAAATATATTTCCATCAGAAATTTTATTTAATAAAATATAACTTAAGCTGATGATCCTCTAAATATTAATATCTTGAATTCTAAAAATTGTCTTTTTGCATATTGTCATTTTACGAATATCCTAAAATAAGCAAAGATGCAGGTTCCTTTCTAAAAAGTGTATGTTTTTTTCTCTAGTAAACGCACAGGCGTTGTATTATCTCTTTTTCCTAATGAATAGGAGTAAAAATTAAGAAATTTATAGCGAAAAAAATGTTCGACCATGTTACAACAATAAGTTAAAAAATTATCCCCGTTCTCTTTAAATAACCTTATAAACACAACGAAAGCTTGTAAATGTCTGAACTGTAGCAAGAAAGCTACCTATCGACGCAGAATCATCCAAGGACTGTTGATAAGGATTTTCGAAAAAAAATTTCGGTAATTAATTGAGATACACTATGACGCAAAAGTTTAGACAATGAAGAAATTCTTACATACTTTGAAAAATATTTATTCAATTTTCAAATCACTGCTTGAAATTAATGTGCTGTACATATAAACAATATTTATAACAAAGAAAAGTGGAATTGTGCATATTGCAATAAATTAAATGGTAACAAAAATAAACTGCTGTCTCAAAAGTTTAGACACAAATTAAATAAAATCGAAATAAACAATTTTTAAAACCTGGTTGCGCCTCCATGCTTATGTATTACGTCATATACACGAGATTGCATGGAAGAAACTAAATCTTGCATAATTTGTGGATCGATATCGTACCATGCATTCTCAATAGATGTCTTAAGTTCCTTTTCAGAAGATTATTGTCTAGCGTTGCTATAAACTTTGCGACACATGATGCTCCAAAGGTTTTCTATAGGGTTAAGATCTGGGCTACATGCTGGCCAGTCGAGAACTCTTATATTATGGGAATTAAACCAAGATTTTGAATGTTTTGCAGTGTGAATTGAAGCATTGTCTTGCTGAAATTCCCACTGAGGACCCCCTAGAAGCTCAGCAAATGGCAGTAGGTTTTCTTCTAATGTCTGTGTATAATGCTGTGAAGTTTGACGACCACTGGTGAAGGTCAGAGATACTTGTCCATTATAGCAAAAGGCTGCCCAAACCATCACCGAGCTTCTCCTTGTCTGCGACTAAAAAAACGTCGAGGTTCCTTCCGCAAGTCATGCCAATACGATAAACAACCATCTGGACCATCCAGATTCCACTTTTTTTCATCGCTAAATATGACTGACTGCCATTTCTCTCCATATGACATATGCTTTCGAGCCCACATAAGTCTTTGTAACTTATGATATGGTTTCAGAGCTGGTTTCTTCTGCATTTTGCTATAAACGATTGTTCCTTTTTCCAAAATTCGTCTACGAATCGTATCCTTTGATACAGAGAGTCCCGATGAGCTTTGAACTCCACGTACGCTCATTTGTTGAGTACTCGCTAGTCTTTGTATCAGGCGATCCTCTCGTACATTTGTCACACGTGGCCTCCCAGACCGACATTTTGCTTTATATTCGGAACCACTCGATAAAACTCGATAAATAGATTTTTTTGACCTATTAATAATAGCAGAAATTTCAGAAACGCTCTTCCCTTCACCTTTCAACTGCCAAATCCTTGAAACCTCATTCACTTGAATTTCTTTAGCTCTCGGCATGTCGACTATGAAGCGCAATCGTTTGCAGAACTTAAGTACTCCAAATTTGTGACATCATCGATTCTAAATTTGCATATGCCAGCGAATATTCAAAGAAATTTAGAATAGTGTCTAAACTTTTGCGACAAGCACATTTGAATTTTTATGAAAAAAATTAGTATTATAGCAAATAAAACGACTGTCTTTTGTACATAGCATTTTAAATCAGTTTTTGAATATATTTACAGGTTTTTGTAATTCTGACGTCATAATTCTACATTTTAAAGCTGAATGACGTCATTGTCTAAACTTTTGCGTCATAGTGTATTAATTAAAAACCTATCTAGAAAAATGCAGCACGGACCATGGCGTTGCAACTCTGGAACCTCTTTTAGAAGCGCGCTTAGCACAACGCCAAATTTAAACTTTATGCAAGATCTTTGTTTTAGGTAAGGCGAATCATAATGATAAATAGTCCACGTTTTTAATTCAAATTGAATTCAATTATAGTAGGCAATTATTGAAAAATAATTCATTCCATAATTCCAAGTTTTTTACAATGGCTTATTATTCTTTTAGCGACGATTTTTTGTGATACTGCAATTAGTAATTAATAAAATTAATGTACGAAACTTTTTGTATAGGAGTAAAACTCGCCCTTGGCCGATTACTTTAATAAGAATCACTAGCACCTTCCAAACAAGCATAAAATCCGGGCATATCAATTTAAATCGTTTATTTATTTTTTAGGGTTTCCTTCATCTCACGAAACCCTTATAGTCTCGCTTCTCTGTCTGTCCGTCACAGGCTCGTACTCGGAAACTATTTAAGTTACAGACTTGATTTTTAGCCCCCGGTACGGTATGCTATTTCTTTCTCCAGCTTATTTTGTGTCGTATCCAAAAAATAACGTTACCTTACAGAAGCCAGCCGTAAAACAAAGCAGTAATTAAATTCTCTATAGCAATTTTTTACACTTCTAAGCATCGCACATTTTCTTTTTGTATGCCATCGTATTGGAAAAAAAAAGTACTTTTTAATGCAATTTGTTTGAGACCTGCATCTCCATTTGTTTTTGAGATATTAATTTTTTTCTAGTTTTTAGCAACATTTGTTTAATTTTGGCAACTCAAGTACTCCACTTCTGTAGAAAGTAAAGGGAAAATAGTTGAAAAATAGCAATTATATCTTTTTGTTGCCACTTTCTCATAAAAACTGAAAGAAAAGTAATTAAAATACGTGCTATTTTGAAAAAATATAAATGAATTGATTTCTTTTTGCTGCATTTGTGTATTATTCTGAGATAGTGACGTCCTACCCATACTTTATTGTAGATGTTTATGATTGCATCGTAAATGAGGAATTCTTCAGCGGATTCGGATGACGTCGTTTTATGTAACTAAAATCGCGTGTTTTAAGTCTTAAAACTGAGCTACAGTAGAGTCCCGATTATCCTAGTTTCGCTAAACCGAGTGTCCGCTTTAACCGTGTTATTTTCTTCTGATGGACTGATGGCTTCTATTATTATAAAACAGACATTATAAATGAAGTGTTAGGCGAAGATGAAAGAGCAGCCGTAAAAAGTTAGACCTCTGATTTTCTGGTCAGAATGAAAAAAAAAGACCATATTTTTTTTATTATTTTTATTTTATTTGTTTTAAATTATGGCCATTTTTTTCCCATTCTGACCAGAAAATCAGAGGTCTAACTTTTTACGACTGCTCTTTCATCTTCACCTAGCACTCCATTTATAATGGTTGTTTCATAATAATAGAAACCACCAGTCCATCAGAAGAAAATGAAGTAATGGGAATGTCGGGGGCGACACTAAATTCTGAAAAAGCAGAATTCCTGTTCTCTAGGGTTTTTTTTTTTCTTTACATAGAGCTGAATACTCTCTGTAATACCAAAAATCATAAAATTTTGAAAAAGGCTTATATTATTTTAATTAAATGAATTCGTTCTTTTCGATTTCAAAATATAATCTTAAATTCTGCAACTACCGCTGAAGACCGATAGTGCCGCGGTAAGGCGTTTGGCTTCCACACAGTAGATTGTGGTTCGAATCTGTCAGGCGGAACTTTAAAATTTTAATTTTTATTATTACACTTTTTCAGATGGATTTAATTAAAAGAAAATTTCTTTTTTTTTTTTTTTTTGGCAATTTTGAAGGCATTTTTTTGCAGCGGTAACTTTTAAAATCCCTTTTTTTATTTCAGGCAGAGAAAATCTGAAATTTCAATAAAAAAAATCCGGAGAATTATTCACTTCTATTTTTTTTAATGCAAATTTAGTAGTAATTAATGTTTAACATGTCAGATGATATAATTAAATCCATAGTTAATATAAAAAATTACTCATTTTTAACTATTAATTCGGTACAGAGGAATAAATATTGGATTCCTCTGGAATATATTTTGTTTGCTGCTGCCATTTACAGGCAATTTTTTGAAATAATAGACTTCTTATGGACAATTTTTTTCAAATTATCTATATGCATTCTGAACTATTTCAGCATTTTAAATATGTTTTAAACAATTTTTTGCTTTTAAAAATAGCTTTTTATTTATACATCCGCTAAATTTTTGAAATTAATGACTTTAAAAAAAATCGGATTTTTTTACATGATTATAATATATATTTTTAATTATTTTAAAATTAAATGCAATGGTGCTGTCAATTCAGTAAGAATTTAATAATTATAAATTAACAATTTTGAATTATTAATTTAAGGGTAAAGTTTTTTAAAAGACATATTAAACGAAAACATCTGTGCGATCTGTAATCACACTTACGCACTTGTTTTTTATAAACATTGCAGGCAACTAGAGATTTAACACTAGAAACGCCATAGCGGTCATTGTGACCGGTAAAAATATTCGAACTAGAAATTTCTTTCTAAAATCAGTTAAATATGCACCACTGAGAAATAAGTTAAATAAATAAGTTAGATAGTTTTTAATAAAAATTCTGGTGTAAAATATTTTTATAACACTTCAGTAAAATTATGTCGGTTCTAGTGTTAAAGTCACTTTTTAATCTGATAAAGTTACTTTTTCATCGCTGAAGCATAAACAGAAGAATTCATTGCTGTCATGTGTTTAGCAGATACCAATATCTATAGTGCCAGAAACAAAGAAATAGATATGTAGCTGCATACATTGAGATAAAGCGATTAACGAGATGTATCGATAAAGAAAGATAGGGTTTTGTTGTTTGTTCAAACTGACGAATAAATTTTCCTTTATATTTTTGTGTTTATGGAGTAACTATGGCAGAAAGCGGTTAGTAGCAGTTTTTTGTAAACAAAAAATATCTATTTATAATTAAACTTTATATCATCGATTTAATGTCTTTTTTCAGAGGCATCTTTTAGTGGAAATGCAAATGATCTTACCGATTACGTATTAAAAAAGTTCCCTAAGACCAGCATTGATCCTCTACCAATAAATGTAAATACAGAAACCATTAAAATACAAGAAGGGGAACTACGAGGACTCTCCAATGTAAGTAGATATGGTAACTGCACTCTTCATTCTGGTGATAATGAAACCAAAATTATTTTGGAGCTTGCAGCATCTAATCTTTCATCTTATTTCAAGTATCAAATTCAAACTGGACTCTTAACGATCAAAGGTAAGGAAAAATGCATTTTGATATTTAATATTGTGATACATTTATAGGTTAACCCTTTCAAGGACGGTGGTCACACGGCGAGACCACCCAATTTCAATTCGGAAACTGATAAACGCCACCAAGAATATTGTAATAAAATTTTGCTTTTATAATGAAAGTGTAAAAGAGCAGGTTTTTATTTTCTAAGAAATTCTTTTGAAAATTCTTGCGTGAGTCAATTATTTCATCATATTACGAATATAATTTTTCTGACCCTTGAAAGGGTTAAAGTTACATCTGAACTTTTTTTTCTGCAGAATTATTAAAGCGTGTCCATGAGTAACAAAAATGTTGTGCCACGCTGTTAATTATAAGATGAATTTAAAAATGGTTCAGGGAGCAGAGGGGGGATAACAGTCCACTTTTTAACCCTTGAAAGCTCGCGCGTAGTAACATCACGCCCTGGTTCGAGTGGTGTCTGACAGATGCCTATTCAGTTTTATGTGCATATATTATTTTTTTCTCATGCATGTTGTTTAAATGTTGCAGTTGTTAAAACACAAATAACATAAGTAGTGTTTTAATTATTTTTTTAAAAGTAGGTAACAAAACCAGTAAATTTCAAATAATATATTTATCTTTTTTAAGTTGAACATAATTAAAATTTTCTTACAATTTATTTTACTGTACAATTCTTACAATATATCACGCCAAAAGTCAGTCGTGTCTAGTACATACCACGCGTGCTAAGAAGGTTTAAAAATTCGAGGTGACAGTGACATCTGTTAACTTTCAAGCCACACTATCATTTGAGAACCTTAGATTAAGATAAAAATAAAGGCAGTCCTTTGAAAAACATAGTTGATTATCTGTATAAAGGGGGAAGGACGGTGAAAGCCCCTTGAAAAGACAGAGTTCTAGACTGTTATAAAGGGGAAAGAAAGCAGAAAGTTGACTCTCGTAAAAGGAAGAACGGTAATTAAATATCATCTATTTATCCGTAACAATCGTCACCCTATCACTCCCTCTCCTTCCCAACCTTTTAAATGTTAGTATCATTTATTCATCTATTATTTTTTTGTCTGAGAGATTTTTTGGTTCGTATATTAGCTTTTTGGGAATAATTTACATAAAATATTACTTTTATAAGTTTGTATAAATTTATCAAGGACATTCTACTTCTAAAATATACAGAGAGTGTTCACAAAATTTTGTAACGATTTTGACTTTCTCTATGATTTAAATTTAAATGAAAAATAAAAACCTTTATGGCATCAGTTTGGAATAGGTTTTAATTATCGTCTTCCTGATTAAGAATATTCTTTGCTTTAAAATGTCGCTAGAAAATAAACAATGGCTCAAAAGTCATGTATTTGAGCTTTACGAAGAGAAATACTCTTATTAAATTATTAAGGGGTCGCAGGAATCTTACTTTTTACCTGGCGGTGCCATTTAGCAACATGTCACATTTAATTTTACTTTCAGTCTCTATAAAACATAAATGCATAAAATTTTTAGTATAGACAACCTAATATCTCTATTTAAAATAATTTTTTTAATATTCTATATTGAAATTTTTTTTTAATGTTTAATTTTGATGAAAAAAAAAATTGTTTTTTGACTTGCATGCGCTGCGTGCAAGACTGTAGCAAAACTATTGGTTCAAGAGCCCCCCAAAATATTGATAATGATGTAAAACTAATGTACCTTAAACGTATACTTCATCTGTAAGCAATTTATTTATTTATTTTACTTGAAATTTAAATTTAAATTACAAAATTTTGAAAAAAAATCATCTTTTAGTGAAAAATTGCCAATTTTAAATAATTAACGCAATTATATCAGGTTGTAACGAAAGTTTCCCGCCACAGCTAATACGGTCTGTGAAAACAGTTCGCGTTGACGTGTTTGCTCATGTTTTGTCAAACGATTTTTGGCCTTTGAAAGAAAAATACTTGCTTTATAACACTGTGTTGTGAAATTTATAAAAAAAAAGTAGTTATCATTAAGTACAAGGTGTCTGGAGTGGAACTATCAAGCTACGAGATGGGAACCATCATTTACTTCCAGTTCTGTTGCAAAAAATCAACTACAGAATGTCATCGAATAAAGTGTACAGCTTTAGATACTAGTGTTGTATCATATGACACTGTGAAGGTTTGGCGGGATGGTGGTTATATATAAAATTACAGTTAATTATATATGTTCTAATTAGTAACACTGTAAAAAATAGTGGGAACATTTACTATTCTAACAGGAACATTTCTGATAGTATCGGATATGTGAGAGCCATTTCTATTTTCCGAAACAACCGGGAATGTTCCTGGGTGTTTCAGTTTACTTTCCGTTAAACAGTGAAAGCGCCTGTACGCATGCGCTCCAAGTATTTCACCACTATTTCTCCTTACGCTACAACCGGAAGCAATCGCCTAAAGTGAAAGTCAACTCGTTCGTGTGTATGAGAAATGAAATGGCGGCGTAGGTAACTTTACGCTTTACCACGTGTATTTGAATTTGCTTTTATTTTGAAAAAAAAAAAAAAAAAAAAAACCAATATTATAACATTTTTATTATATTTTGTGGGTATATTTTATTGCTTTTTAAAATTATGCAAGAAATGTACCTTGGATATTATCAATGGACTTTTTCAGAGCTTTGGAAATTTAGTAGTATTGAACACGGAAGTAGGGGAAGAAGGAGAGTTAGCCGCCAGCAGGTGGATTGTGGATTGAGGAGGAGGGAGTAATCCACCTTGTGGATGGAGGAGGAGGTTGGAATCCACCTGTGAGTGGAAAGGGAGACTTATCCTATAGTAGGAGGGGGCTAAATGTTGGAGGGGGCTTAATTTTTGAGGGGGCTTTATTTTTGAGAGGGGCTTAATTTTTTTTAATTGATTTAGTATTAGAATGGAAATATCGTACTATAACATAGTGAGTTAAAAGTTTTCAAGAAGAAGTATGAAGACGCTAAATTTTTCGATGGGCTTATTTTTTAGGGGGGCTTAATTTTTGAGGGGGCTTAATATTTTTTTCGAATTGATTTAGTATTAGAATGGAAATATCATACTATAGCATAGTGAGTTAGATCATTTTGAGAGGAAGTATGAATGGGCTAATTTTTAAATGGGCTTATTTTTTAGGGGGGCTTATTTTTAGGGGGGCTTAATTTTTTTTTCGAATCGACTTGGAGTAGAAATGGAAATATCATACTATAACATAGAGATGTAGGTGTTTTCGAAAGGGAGTTTGAAGGGTATAAATTTTTTAGTGGGGCTTAATTTTTAAGGGCGATTAATTTTTTTTTCTTTTTTCTGAATTGTCTTAGAATTTGAATGAAGATAAAAATGTCTTATGTTTTCTGAAGAAAATTTTTGATGCTGCCATCTGTATGTGGTAGTGCGAATTTATTATTAAAAATAGTATTTTATTTTTGAAAAGTTTTGAGGAAGGTTTGAACCTGCAAAATAGTCTCTTGGCTCGATGATATGTTGAAGACTTAACTAATCAAGCCAAGAAACTATGTCTATATGTTTAGATTTTAGATGTTTCAAAACAAAAAATTGTATTCCCCCTTCTGTATGTGCAAAGAGAGGTTGGTTTCTTAAGATAACTCATTAATACCTATTTTAACTGCTCACTTTGCGAATTCCTTTAATGTATATGATTTTTATTTTTAGTTTAACTGATTTTATCGATTTTGCGAATGAGAGTTTGATTATTTTACCAAGCTAAGGTTTCGAACCTGCGAACTCCGATTCAAATTTAATTTTTTGTAACTGATAAGCTATCCACTATTCAAACCGCGTCCCATCATTTACTAAGTTACTTTTGAACACTATATATTTTTAAAAATACCTTCATCTCCCTCTTTCTTATACTAGGGAAGTTATTGTAATTTATGTTTAAATTGAAGAAATAATTAATTTTTTATATTTCTTTAATAAGCAAGTCATTTTTTAGATCGATTAGAAGGCTACCAAACAATTTGAATTAAACATTGTTTTTACCAGTATTAATCGTCTTACCTAAGTTTAGAATTGTACATTTTCTTGTGAACCATATCATATTCATTTAATCGTCTGAAATACCCTTCCTAAACCCTCTTATCAATGTTACTCATTATCTTTCAAAAACATCTGATAAGTAAAATTTCAATATAGAATATTAAAACAAAATTATTTTAAATAGAAGAGATATTATGTTGTGTATATTAAAAATTTCATTCTTTTAAGTTTCATAGAGACTGGGAAAAAAATTAAATGTGACAGGTTGCTAAATTGCATTGCCAGGTAAAAAAGTAAGACTCCTGAGACCCCTTAAAAAAAGCGCAAAAGCCCTGGTTTTAATAATTATATACGTAAAATAAGTGACATAATTATTAAAATAGAAAGAAACGTCAAGGTTTACATTTGACTGGGAAAGGGATAAAAAATGCAAATCCAACAAAGGAACGTTCACGGCTCATTACATCTAAAGTAGCATCTCATGTTTTAAAAGAAAATCCTTTCCCATAAAGAACTATCTCAAAATCTTTAAACATCTCTATAGGAACCGTAAACAAAATTATAAAATCTCAGTTAAAGCTAATCAAAACAACAACAACAAAAACATGATGTTTTATGCCTAATGCAAAAACATGTTTCTTAATGTGCAGATTGTCGTATGAAAATTATAGGTGAAAGTGAAAATATATAGTTACAATTGATGAGGCTTGGTTATATTAATCCGATTGCGATAGAAAAAGATTGATTTACTGCTGAAAAAGAGGAGAAAAAATTATAAAATGTTGCTTCAGAAAAAACAAGGAAAGTTTTGCTAAACATTTTATGATTATTGCTGGATTCTCTTATAATGGGAAACTATTTGAAAGTAGAAAAAAATATCAAAACAAGCTTGGATTACTATCAGAAATATGTTTAATACCTCTTTTCAAGGAACACATTTCATTACTTTACTCAAACAATCTTCATTGTGTTAAGTTCCATCTTTATAGGGCTACTAGCCATATCTTTAAATCTACTGCTACATTTTTAGAAAAAATGAGAAATGAAACCGGAATTGAGGCTATTTCACTTAAATGTATTCCAACCAAGTCACCGACGTGTCTCCTATTGCATACTGTTATTTTAGACTTTTTAAACAAGCTCTTTATAAGCGGCATACCAATACATTGGATGGAGTCTGGAAGATTGTAGTCGAGGAGTGGAACAAATTAACCATGATATTTTAAGAAAAGCTCTTTTATCTTGGAAATTAAGATGAAATATTTTAGTTCAAGAAAAGGGCTATCCGACTGAACATATTAGAAAATAAAATTCTTAGCTTTGTTTATCTATTTCTTCTTCCAAAAGCTTTTCAAAAATGCGTGAACACCCTCTGTATTTAGTTTACCCTCCTTTGTTATTCCTTTCACTTTCAGTATTTGTGTCCAGTTTCTTAATTCTGGATAACTGAAAGAATTTTGAACATCTGCTTTTGACCTCTTTTACTGTTTAAAATACTTATTACATGTAATCAAATTGAACATACGAATTTCATATGAAAGCTTTGAATTAATATACTTTTACATAAATTCTTTCTATAATAATAATAATAATAAAAATTTCATTAAAACTTATCAGAAATATTTCATCGAATTTGTTTTGAGGTTATTTTTAGGTTCAATGAAAATAATGATAAATTGTTCTTTTTATACTTGCAACATTCACAACTTTGTAAAAATTAATCAAATGAGCTGCTTATCAGTTGGCCGAAAAAAAAAAGGGAAGTAATTTATGTTATATAATTTTCTATTTTAATCTTTTGTCGTATGTCCTACAGTTTTCAAAATATGAACTCCAAGTTAAAGCATAGTCATATACATAAAATTATCCTAAAAGAAAAGTACCGAGTACTTGCTTATGTATCGACAAATCTATTAAATGAGCATAATATCTATTGGAAATAAATTATCTTTTACAACAAGATTGTAAGTTTATTATACTTTTTGGCGAATTACAGACAATCTTGAAAGTGTAATTGCTTAGGAATATACAGTACTAGCCAAATTATTATGGTAACTGAATATCCTGCGTCTATTTTCGTGTTTTGTTATATTTGCGCAGTATTTGGCGCGGCTTCAAAAATTTCAAAGAGTTTGAACGATAATGACTATTTTCTTTAAGCCTTTAAAATACCGGACGACCCCCGCCCTTCAACGCTTTTCCCGGTAAATTTCAAAATTACGTATCGAGTCCAAATATCAAAATACGCAAAAAAGAAAATATCAAATAGTATATACTTTCAATTCTCTTTAAAATACTGCAAACCATTTCAAAAATTCAAAATAAACCCTTTGAAGAAAATTTATTCCACGAAGTCACTTTTCGTTTTTCCTGCGCACTTTGCTGTAGAATTAACATTACGCACATTTTTATTAAAAAAATAAACTTTATTTTATACAAAGCCTGAAGTTTTAATACTATATACTAACCTTTTAGCTAACGATTAAGTATCGATTTTGTTCAGGTGTGATCGGATTTAAGGGTGAAAACATTAGTTTAAAAAAAAAAAAAATCACTCAGTATTTCGACGTGAAAAAAAAGAAAGAAAGAAGTATGCTAAAACATTGATTTTTTTTACAACTTAGTACAAGAATTAGACGCAGTGGTCGGAAACATATTTATAATACAGAAATTTGGTTCAGAAAATATAACAGATGAGGGAAAGAATGAGTTCCGATTTCTAAAATTTTGACATATATTCCATCCATCTCAAGAAAAAAAATGAAAAAGAGAAATAACAGAATAAAACACTGCGTTTTACAGCTCTATACATGGTTCGTACGGATCCTTGAATTTCCAGACTAAAATATTCTTCCGTGCCAGTATTTTCTTATAGAAAATATATCCTTAAATAAGGTGAAATTTCGTGCGTTTAAACCAGATTTATTTTTTTACAAAAAAATACTGATTTTTGGCCTTGAAAATAACAGTACCCGTACGAACCCTGCTATATCAATATCTTAGCATGAAAATTATACACAGGCTTTGGATGAAAAGAAATGTATTTTTTAACCCTTAAATGCATAGTGATGCAAATTTCCATCACCTTTTTATTTAATTTTTAATACATAAATTTAACTCTTACAACCACTATATTTATATAGAAATATTAATACTCTAAAAATTACAAAAGTATGCTACTAAATAAAGTTAAAAATCTATCTTAAGATTTCTGGTGTCTAATACTTAATATAAAAATAAAAAACACAATTCTAATAGAATAATTCGTGCATTTAAGGGTTAAAACCTTGAATCTTCCCTCCTTTTTCCTGTTGCAGTTATTTTGACCTCTTTTACTGCTAAATATCAGGGTTTTTTTTCTTTAAACCAATTTTTCACAGTCGGAAGAGATGCATTTTATATAGCATATCTAAATCTTTAAGCATTTGGACAGTTATAGGTTGTGAAAGTAATAATAAATTTTTGTGAAAAAGAAATTTTACAACGAAAGGTGAAATCCTGCTACTCAAATGAAAAGGCTTCTTACGAGCGCTTTTACCACTAAAAATGCACATTTTTTCACATTTTTTTTTCATTTAAAAACAAATTTAGACTAAATCGAGTTAAAGATATAAAATCATACAAAATTAAGGTGCATTTAAGATTATTATCACGGAATCGGGAAACGCCGGGCGGATCAGCTAGTACATATATATATAATAGTTTGGTTTGGTTTGGTTTTTGGATAATAACTATATTATATATATATATATATATATATATATATATATATATATATATACAGGGGTTGGACAAAAATATGGAAACACTTAAAAAAAACATATTATCATGCCCTGAAAATCCCTTCTTACGGAGCTTCCTTCTTATTGTTTTGGTGCTGACAGGCTTTATGCGTTAGACATTTAGTTCAGCAGTGACTTTTGCAGCTGTCGTCTTCTTATTTTTCGTTACAATCAAATTTAATGACCGTCTGTCACGATCCTCCAACACACACTTTTGTCCGCATTGTGACTTAACGGATGATGTTTTTCGCTTTTCCTGTATGGGGCATAAATCTATGATGCCGTGCATTTTGATACATGAAAAACGTCGGCTACCTTGGTAACGGAAGCACCCACCATACGAGCACCAACAATTTGTCCAAGTTCGAATTCACTTAGCTCAGACGCAAAGCGCTCACAACTACACAGACAGAACGCTGTTCTGACAACGACTGACACTTGCAACGTATTGAGCGCATTGTACAGGTGGCGTTAGTGGGAAAATACAACAGCGCCACCCACGTCCCACAAGATTGGGTAGAATCAACATTTACGTTCAAGCATTCATTTCACTATGTGCTTCCATATTTTTGCCCAACTTCTGTATATATATCTTTTTAATTCTTCTTAATTTACTGTGGATATATATATATATATATATATATATATATATATATATATATCCAAAATAAATTTATTCACACATTGTAATTCCTGTTTATATAAATCTGTTTATGCTAACATTTTACTAAACTTTGCTCATAGAAAGAATCATCTTTGTTCTAATAAATTAAAAGCTAAATATTTGAAATCTGTTTATCAACAAGCTACAAACTACGGATATCCTTCACCTGTTATTAAATCCTTATGACACATTTATTTTTATTATGATTTATTTTCTCCACACACACACACATACAAATTGTGTAAAGCATGTTATTCCTTTAATATGGTGGTTAGTTTAAAGACGTGCTACATTCAGATGAATTATTATAGAAGTGGGGTGGGGTTATAAGGCTTAATTAAGGTAATTTTAGAGATGTGTGGCTACATTCTATTGACACATTATGGAGGTGAAATGGTGTTGTTGGTCTAATTTATGCACTTACCTTGTTCATATTACACACATATAATGTATAAAGGAAAGTTCAGTTATTGGTCATTGATTTAAATAATTGCTCAATAATTTAAAATGCTGTGGTAAGCAAGCATTATCCCAGGATCTGTAGAAGAATTGAAAAAGAAATCCCTTTCTGAAAGATGAAGGAAGAGACGGAGGCAATTAAAAATTTCTAATTCAATTTTTATTAATGAATAAAACATCCCTTTGTGGGTGAGAGGTCAGAACAGGAACTGAAATACAAGCATATGCCACCAAATATTCATTTTAAGATTTTGGCATTAAGATTTGCTGAGAGAACGTGAAAAAGAGAACATTCGTTTAGTAAGAACGTATATGTATTTTTTTTAATTTAGGAAGGGAACATGAAATTAGCGACCATGAATACCAGCCAAACAAAATATCATATAAGAAATGTTACATCCCAGTAAAAAGGAACTGAAAAAGTGTTGACACTGATTATCTGATTTATATTGGCAGCTATTTATTTTCCAAAGATAAATATGTATAATGGGTGATTTGGAAAGGAAGAATAAATGACTATCTTTTGATATTAAATGATTTATATTAGGCATTTGACAAAACTACTTTTACTGTTGTTAATTACGTGATTATGACAGCATATAGCAAACCATTAATCATCAGAAATACTTTTTAATGATTTTGAATAAGGAACCGTTTGAAGATATTTATTCCTTTTATAATAATAATTATTATTATTACTATTTATTCTTTTCAATAGAAAATGTGGTACAGATGGTGATTGCATTTCAAAATGAAAATAAATTAATTGGAGAGTATATAACAACTTGCTCAAGATGGAGTTTGATTATCCTGTAATTTATTTATTTATTTAGAGTGAGTGTAAGGGGGGGGGGGGTAACATTAAAGATAATAAGTATTTCTATCATTAACACAGAATAGAAAAGTCATACGGTTTAAATAAAATTTAATATATTTTAAACAATGAATGGTGATAGAAAAGTATTATCTTATAAAGTAAACAGAGATAATTTAAAACTATATGTGATTTAACGTCATAACAGCAATTACAGACTGGAACGAAAAGAATGATAGATTCTGGATGTAATGTAAAGATATATAAGGAAAATGTAAAATTTATGCTAAGGTTTTAAAAAATTATTGTTCTATCAAGTTGAACACTCGAATCCTTCAAACACATATAAATCGACTGGCTCATAATTGAAGGGAATAAAGCTATCATTTGTTATCGAAAATTTTAACGTTCAGAAATGCATATGAATGCATTCTTAATTTATCTGTTACCTATTTAAAGGTTGGGCATAGCTAAAGTACAGATATGAGTTATAATTTTCCAACTGCGCGAAAGCAGTCCAGGCCAGGATTCGAACCAGGGATCTCTTGGCCGAAGCTCCCAATGCTCTACCAACTGAGCTATCCCGAACGAATCTGGAGAAGCTAATTTACCCAGCTAACCTTATTGATCATAGCATCTGGTCTGACATATGAATTATCTCAACAGAAAAAATCGCAGGTAATGGAACTCCAGTAAACGCTGGATTCGTAATTACACCAGATTAATTTTAACACAATTATTGTAATTGGTAAATAAATCATATGAGTTGTAATTTTCTAACTGCTCAGAAATGCCCAGGGCAGGATTCCCCCCCCCCCCCCTGTTTCGAATTTTGTTTTTCGTCCATTTAGAAAATTACAACTCATATGACTTATTTATCAATTACAATAATTGTGTTAAAATTAATCCTATAAAGTAAAGATGTTTAGAGGTAAACTGAAAAAAAAAAAAAAAAAAAAAAAAACAAAAAAAAAAAAAAAAAAACACTCTAATCCAAAGCATAAAAAGAGGTCAAATGCAACAAAACTTACGAACCATGGCGGATAGATTCCAGGGCAAAATTAGAACTTTAGAGTGACGGGCATTAAAATAGGCATATGAACTAAAATACTGGAATGTTTCGAGCGACTGCCTAAAATTTTAACGTATTTAATTTCTATACCTAATGTTATTATTATACCGCTGACCAAGTCCTTACCAGCCCCGCATTATGCCTAGCTTAACGGGTTGTGTACCTGGCCTCGAGGTCGAAATTCGCCTGATCGCCTAATGGCGGAAAAATACCTGATTAGCATCTTGGCCGTCATGGTTGCAGCACTATTTATAAAATCACTTTTGTTACTGTGTTGGCCGGTTCTATATTGTTATTAACTATGTTGTTTGTGTTTGCTTGTACGTTGTCGAAAAAGGAAGAAAAAAAGTGGGCGGGACCTCACTCTTGCACAGAACTTTATACGAGTCAGTCACCTATACATTCGGTCCGCATTATTAGCACTGAAAAACGTGAGAGGAGTACATATAAGAACGTTACTTAATGGTAAATAACTATGGTTGCTAATATAGAAATGATAAATTAACATCTTTGAGTCGTTACTATGTAATTTATATATATATATATATATATATCATGGTTCGTACGGATGCTTGAATTTCATGACTAAGAAATTCTTCGGTACCAGTATTTTCTTATGGAAAATCTCTTCTGAAATAAGGCGAAATTTCGTCCGTTTTAACTAGATTTATTTTTCTATAAAAAATTTCTGATATTGGGCCTTGAAAATAACGGTACTCGTACGAACCCTGTATATATATAATATTTATCTCTTTCCTTTTGTCGTAGTTGATTTGTTTTTGCTGTCAACCTTTGATGTTGGCATAAAGTTAGTCACTCTCTTTTGGTTTTGATCACGTTTCTTAGTTTGTTCTCATTACGGCCTTTATCAAAAATCATGGTGGTAGTTGTACCTGTGGTCAGAATCGGGTCTAGTTAACATTTTCTGGAGATGACTTGCGTATTATTGTCACAGATCTTGGTAGTAGGTATCACGTATCTTGGTTGTTGTTTCAATCGGATGCTGTTATAATTTTCACGAAACGGCTTACATACTCATGGGTTGTTTTTTATTGGTGCGCTATAACATAGCTGCCAACTCTTACGCTTTTTTGCACAACAAAAATGTAATGGAAATTTTTGCCTTATTTAATCGGCATATTACAGTTTTTTTAAAGGTAAAAATTACTATTAAATTTTGTGGTACAAAAAGCGTAAGAGTTGACAGCGCGCTATAGGATGGAGCCAGTTGGTTGGCCTTTAGTTCGTTTATTCTTTTTAGCGATTTCTGTTATCACATAAAGTAGCATTGACATTTTTATTTATTGACTTTTTGTTTCCTTATTTAATTGACACAAGAAATGAAAAAAAAGTTTCACGTGATTGTCTAACATTTTATGTCTGACAATTTATGAATCTTTAATTTCTATGTCTTTAAGCGCTACTTTTGGACCATGTGGTAACGATCTTATATATGTTTTTTCAACTATTACTCATGGTCTAAATAGTATTTACAATAAATTTTGTTATATTTATCCCAGTGTATTTTTTTTTTTTTTTTTTTTTTTTTTTTTTTTTTACAAATGAGCTATAAACATTTAATTAATTTTTTTCGACAAAAAAGTACTGTCGCCGACAGAAATCCCTTTTGTAATGCCCGTATTATACTTATATACTTATACTAAACCAAATCTTCTGGCATTATTATTATAGTAGAGAGCTATCATAAAACTCTCTACTAACTCGACAGACTTGAAAATTTCATTTGAAATTATACTTAGACCCTTAGTCGTTGTCTTGTCTGCACCTTTTTTTATATCTTTACGGAGGGGTGGGCGTGGGGGAATAATCTTTTGCTAATAAAAAAAAGTGTTTATTAATCTTAATTATTAATCAGTTGTAAAAATCAAATATACCAATAATGCGGTTTTCTTTTTCTTTTCTTTCTCTTTTTTTTTTTAATAAAATTTATTCAGCAACCAACCAACTCTTGGTAAAATATTTAAAAAAAAAAAAATATTTTTATGTTATTTTGGTTCATCAACCCGTCTTTCTAGTACATAAAGGTGAAAAACAACAAAAATCTTCCTCATCTGCAAATGTCATTACTGTAAAAAATTACTAAAATATATTTCATAATTTTCAGTAGACACCTATCTTCACTACATAATGCTGGGAAAACTTTAAAAATCTGCCTCATCTGCAGATTTCATTATTCCAGAAACGTTCTTATATATTTTTCTAACTATTTTCTTTAACAATCAACGTTCTCTCCGTAATGGAGAAAAAACATTAAAAATCTGCCTCACTTGCAGATATTATTGTTGTTGCAATTTTCATATACATTTTTATAATTATTTTCATTAGCAAACAATATTCCCAGCGATATTCTGGGATATCAATAAAAATTTGCCTCATCTGAAGATTTAAATAATATTTTAAAAAAAAATTCGCATATATTCTTCAAAATCATTTTCATTAGCAACTTATTATCTTTGCGTAATTCTGGGCAAAAAACTAAAAATCCGCCTCATCTGCAGATTTTATTTTTGCAGAAATTATCTTATATAGTTTTCTAATTGTTTTCATTGGCAACCTACCTTCTCTCCGTAATGCTGGAAAAAAACATTAAAAATCTGCCTCATCTGCAGACTTCATTGTTGCAAAAATTTGCATATACATTTTTATTTTTCAGATTATTTTTTCATTTCTTTTTTTGACGGATTCGGATCGGGTTTCAGGTTGACTTCAAATGGTATTTTCAGGTTCTTTTCGGGTGCATTTCGATGGAAATTATTTTGTCTTGCTCGGATCGGGTTGTGGTTCGATAGAATTGAAACAAGTGGTCATTTTTCAATTACCCTAACACTATGTAGGTTCTTTGCAATGAGTCTAAAAAAATTTAGGCTGTTTGAGAAATAAATTGTCTTATTTAAATTAGCCTAACGTTCTTTAGGCCTATTGCAATAAGCCTGGAAAATATCAGGCTGGTTGGAAAAAAGGAGATGATTCTCCAATTCCGGCTCTTTGCAAGGAGCCGGATTTCTCAATTAGCCTACGACACACACACACACACACACACATATATATATATACAATATATATATATATATATGTATATATATATATACTATGCGACTGAACAATATTTTCTAGGCATGTTAAAATAAACCACAAAAATCTATTGCTATAATTGGGCTAGTTTTGAATAAAAATGCGTCAAGCGTTCTATATATAAATAGTAGTTAAAATGATACTTTAAATGGGATATTCTCGAAATAATGTATGCTTAAATCGGTTCCTAAAATGTCTTTCTAAGGAAGAACCAATTTTCTTGCATAGAAAAGTAAAAATTAAATAAAAATAAATCTTATATTTCCCCGAGGTGCACACAATTCTACCACAATTTTCAAATGGAATATTTTGTCTAAATATTTTTTAAGCCGAAAAACCTTCGTATCCCTCTTAACCCTTCATTCAGTGACGGTACTTATAAGTACCATTAAAATAACTTGTTATAAAATTCATTTAATACATCGATTAGTTGTAATACAGTTTAGAATGAGTTATAGAAACATTACTTTATCTTTTTCCAAAAGCATTATTGGTTACACAAGACAAAAAATATTTTTAAAAGGATGATTTCTTTTGCCTTTGATTCCTTTCAGTTTTCTTGGCGTTCTGGAGGGGGGGGGGGGATTTTTCAATTCGGAAATATTTCTATATTTCTATTGTAAGAACATTATATTTGTACATTTCCTAATTCTACAAAATACTAAGAAAAATATTTAAAATAAAATATTTTGAGTGGGGTTAGAAATATTGCACAAAATCCCTATAAATTCACATTTAATTAATCCTTCTAAATCCTCCAATCCTTCTAAAATTTATTAAATGATTATGTAAATCTCTAATTTAGTTTAAATAGTTCACGAAAAATGCTTTAGAAGATAAAATTTTCAGGAATTCATAATTCAGTACATAAAGGGTTAACTGAAATATAGCGAATAAGATGAACGTTTGTCATTCAGTCTAGTGTTTATTGACTTCCTGTGAGGGTTTGAAGTGAGAGCTATTATTTTTGCGTACATGAGATCTTTGGCATTGAAAATTTTAATATATTCAAACTGAGAAATAACAGTCGGTGTTTCTTTCAAGGTCGTAATTTTGTATTAAATTTTTAGCCGATTTTATCACTTTTGGCATTGAAAAACGCTATATTTGTTCTTTCCTGTGACTTTTTTATTTAAGAAGTATAGTGATTTATTGCGAATATCTTCTTTCCATATCTTTATTATCCACACTACCAAGTTTTGTGACATTCTAGTTTGTTATATCAAGCTACATGCAGATTAAAGTACCGTCAGTTTAATTACGTCGAACTGTGTAGTCTGAATACAATTCCCACATGAAAAATTTACATTAAATTATTCAAAAGTAGTATATGAGATTTGTTGAAAAAACCTCCGACCTTTATTCATAAAAAAATCTTGTATTCAGATACATCAGTTTTACACTGACCTCATCCAAACTAGTCCCCTTGGGCTGTTACACATTTATTGGAAACAGCGTTAGAATACCTCTTTTGAGATTGTGTTTAGCTTGTCATTCACATTCTGCATAATGTCTTGGTTGGACTGAAATCTGGTCCCTTTCAGGGGCATTTTCAGCTTAGGGAAAACCAAAAGTTACAGAGAGCCATGTCGAGATAGTAGGAACCTGACGAAAGAGAAAACTCTGTATCATATGTGAAGAATGGGCAGGCGCGTTATCGTGGTGGAGTTGCGAATTGTCCGCTGCCCATAGCGTCATGAAGGTGACTCAGAACCTCTTTGTAGTACTCCTTAACCCCTTAACGGTCGCATGAAATTACGGTTTAAAAATTCAAATTGCATAGTGGCACCCCTTTTATAAAAAAGAAATGTTCACCCTGTTTAATGACAGGTAAAATGATACCATCATAAAGCCAATTATACTGTTCTATAAAACTGGTTAGAATCAAACAATCTGAATAAAAGACACAGCCCGTGAATATCACGGGAGCGAGAATTAAGGGGTTAATTAGGGTTCCATGATCCTGCATCACCGGAGTCTTCACTTGCTCAATTACGATCACGTTTCTGGACGTTGACGTTGAGGGCCTACAAGAACGTGCTTCACTCTCCACTGATGTGCAGCCATGTTTGAAGGCGTTGTACCACACCATTATCTGTTTGGGGCCGATTGCTTCATGCCCGAAGGCCCGTTGAATCTTGCGAATCATCAAAATTTACGTACAATTTAACGCAATAGCGCTACTCAAGTTTTTCGGTCATTTTTTTAAAATAAAAATTCAACGAAACTCACATACACTTCCTCTCTCATCGGTGGTCTGCCAGCTTCTGCAGGTAGGAAAAAAATCGAGCATGCGCATTAGGGTTGTTTACATTCGTCCACTAAACTTCCCTAGGTTTATTTGTTTTAGTACAAAAATTACGGAAGGATATATTTTTAACATACCTCGTATGTTTAAATTTTATCTCGAATGAGACTTATTCCAATATGTAGTCTTATTTTAGGCTATCATATAACGAACCCCAAATGCGTTTTTTTTTAATCATTTAAATGTTTGGCATTTCTCATATTTCATTGATATTCTTATACAGGGTGCCCACTCTCAATGATGTTCAATGGCTAATTCCTAAACCGTTAGTCATAGACATATAGTTCCAATTGCAAAAACGTTTTAAATGAGGTAAAGAAGTATTTATAAAGGGATTTGGGTCAGTAAAAAAATTTCTTAAAAAATTACGAAATTTCTTTTTTATAAGGTCCCCCGGTCCTATAAGTTATATTTAGTAAAGTTTTCCTATTACACTGATAATTAAGACAACAAAAGTCCCATTCATCTAACAATAAAATTGACCGAGTTATGAAACTTTAAAAATGCATGACTTATGCCACTTTTCTACACCTGAATACAAATGAGTTCGGCCAGGTTTTGAAGGGTCATATACCAAGTGTTTAAAGCATTCGAAGAACTTATTTCACGTGCATCTGCGCTTTGAAAGAAATCGTACAAGTATTACGATGAAGTTAACTTTTATTAAGTTTCAGATGGATAACAATAATTGTATTTTAACATATTTTTATTTTGTAAGGATATGAGGCTGTTTCTTTTCATGATTTCTTTTAACAAAAATTATGTTATTTTTTTTTAAAGTTTTTATTTAACTTGCAACGATCGTATGTATGTTTTTCCAGTTTAAAAGGGTTTAGCCGGATAAGCATAGCGAAATGGCCCCCACGGCCGATGTTTGAAATAAGATGTGTGTTAATAAGGCTCACCATGAAAATACAATATAGAGTGTATTTAGCGCCTGACCTTGAACTGTCTTTGAGATAATCGGCGAAATATGCACCGACGCTACTATTTTTCAAATACGTTTTTCTCAAAAAGTATAAAGGTTAAAAAAATGAAACTAACGCCAATTATTGAATAATATATTAGTTCACATTATGTATTTTTTTTTTCACATTTTTACACAAATTTTAACATAGAAAAATAAACAAAAATATTATTTAAATAAATTATTAATGTAGTAATTTTATATTTACACCAACCAAAAAATTACAAAATAATGCTCAAAGTATGTACTTTTAAGAAAAAAAATGTCGTTAAAATCGAAGATGCGCTTTTTGAGTTATAACAAAAATAATGCTAGAAACTTGATAAAATATTCGTAACTTTCCCTGTTTGCATTTGAAAAAAAACGCTACTATCAATGAATTGGTCGATTCATGACATTTCCAATCGGGCAGGGTGCGCAGTATGCTAAAATAAGATAATGTTTCCATTTATGCTACTTCCCTATAGGTTTGTTTCGTGTTTGTAAATATTCTGTTATTTTGACGTACTCCGCATCTTTCTCGCGTAATAATATCAAGAATTGACAAATAAAATGATAACATTTCCTTTCTATGGTTTTCACATTGAAGAAGGCTATGGGGCTGTACACGTACAGTGTACATATATAACGTATCACTTTAGGGGGGGAGTGTGTGTGTGTGTGGGGGGGGGTCCTGGCAATTGACATCGGAAGATATTTGTAGGGAGAGGGGGGTTGTCATTATATATGGTTATCATTTTTGAAAAAACCAAAATACACTTTTTTCGCATCTTTTACTTTACATCTGTTATTTCAATTATTTTAAGTCTGTTTTCTTCTTTTTATGAAAATAAAAAAGTTATTATTAAAATCATTGAATGATTATAAAACATTTCATTTCAAAATATGGGACCCAACTCTTGCGATATGCGTATATAATTCTTGTTAGAGAAACCAGATTCGAAATGATATTTGTTATTTTTGCTAGTAAAAGATGGGGAAGAATGTTGGCCACCTGCTTTGTTTAAAAGAAGTTCTGTTTAGCCCGGCAAGGGCGAAGTGCAAGAAGACAATATTACTGTTCAATGCATTATGTAACAATGAGCTATTATAAAAAACTTTTAAATAATAAGTATTTCTTTAAAATGTTATTTGATATAAAGTTATTTCTTATATAATAGTGATATTTTATGAATTTCTTCTCGTCATCTAAATCAGTAAAATATGCAAATAAAAAATGTACAACCATATCTGTATATCACTGCAAACGCATAAAAAGAAAAAAATGGAAAAAAATTGTAAAAATAAAAAGAATTTTTAGACACTGATAACAATATTTTTGGTGGGAGGGGGATTCGAGAAATAAAAACGCATGATATCGGAAGGTTGGGAGGGGGGTTTGAAAGTGCTAAAAAGTTGTTAACCTTATATATTTACAGCCCCTATTCAACTTCACCTGCACAATCGACTTGATATTATTACGAGAGAAGGATGCGCAGTACGCCAAAATAAGAGAATTGTTTCGTGTTTACAAACACGAAACAAACCTATAGGGAAGTGCATAGCTGCCAACTTGTACGGATTTTTCTTACCACTAAAATGTAATAGAAAATTTTGACTTATTTAAGCGTTACAATTAATTGAATTTCGGTGATTCAATTAACTAAAATTTATTATAATATATTTGTGGTATAAAAAATCCGTACAAGTTGGCAGCTATGGAAGTGGTAGGCATGGAAACATTCTCTTATTTTGGTGTACTGTGCATTCTGCCCGATTGGAAATGTCAGGAATCGACCAATTCATTGATAGTAGCGTATTTCTGCAAATGCAAACAGGGAAAGTTACGAATATTTTATCAAGTTTCTAGCATTATTTTTGTTATAACTCAAAAAGCACATCTTCGATTTTAACGAAATTTTTTTTCTTAAAAATACATACTTTGAGCATTATTCTCTAATTTTTTGGTTGGTGTAAATATAAAATTACTACATTAATAATTTTTTTAAAAATATTTTTGTTTATTTTTCTGAGTTAAAATTTGCGTAAAAATGTGAAAAGAATGTATAACATGAACTAATATATTCTTCAATAATTGGCGTTGGTTTCACTTGTTTAACTTTTACACTGTTTGAGAAAATCGCATTTGAAAAATAGTAACGCCGGTGCATAATTCGCCGACTATCTCAAGGACAGTTCAAGGTCAGGCGCTAAAAACACTCTATATTGTATTCTCATGGTGAGCCTTATTACCACACATGTTATTTCAAACATCGGCCTTGGGGGCCATTTCGCTATGCTTATCCGGCTAGACCCTTTCTACTCGAACTTTAACTCACTTTCAAATATCCAATCGAAGTTAAATTTATACATACTGACGTAAATCCAATAACAATCTAATATTATTATGATTTTCTGTGGTTACCATTTATACTTATTTTACAGGATAGCACAAAAAAATTCGGATAGATTAGCGCCAAGAAGTTTAAGAAAAAGTTTTAGAATAGAAAACACATGACTGTGATGGTTAAGTTTTTTAACTTTTAAGTATTTTTTAACAGCGAATCTGAAAATTACCTTAGTTTTTAACCATCATGTCAGGATTTTTCGCAAATCGTAAATTTCAAAGTTAAAAAATAAGAAGAATCTGATACTAGAAAATAGAGGAGATGGTTGTGCTTTTAATTTTTGGTAATTGATTTTTATGTACTTTTTAGCACTGAATCTGAAAATGACGTTCATTTTTAACCATCAAGTTAGAATTTTTTGCAAAACGTAAATGCCAAAGTTAAAATATAGCGGAAATCTGATATTATAAAGCAGAAGCAGTGATGGAACAGTAGCGCAGCAATTGAGCTATTTTCAACACTAAATTTTTATAGTATTCTTCGCCTTCAAAACTCTCAGAAATTCTGTCCTGAAGTTAAAGGAAGAATACTAATAAAATTTTGCGCTGTCAATTGATTCTCTGTTGCTACACTGTTCCATCACTGAGCAGAAGTAATTTTTTAAAATTAAATTTAATTAAATTTAATTCAATAATTTATTCAATTTTTTGACTTATACTGGGATTCTTACAGCTAAACAGCTCAGGGGTCCGACGAGGTGGAGGAGGGGGTTCAATTTAAACTTTAAATTTTAACGTTGAAATATACGATTTCTGTAAAAGTCCTGATGTGATGGTTAAAAATGAAGGTCATTTTCGGATTCAGCGGTAAAAAAATACATAAAAATCAATTATCAAACGTTAAAAACACAACAATCACATCTTTTTTATAGTATCAAATTTTTTCTTTTTTTTCTTTTTTTCTTTTTTTTTTTTAACTTTAAAATTTACGATTTGTAAAAACTCTTTACGTGATGGTAAAAAATGAAGGGCAATTTTGGATTCAGCGCTGCAAAATACAAAAGAATCAGTTATCAAAAGCTAAAATCAATGACATAACCCAGATTTTGCAGGCTAGTGTAATCTATTAATATTTTAAAATAATGTACAATTTTGTAAAGCATAGCTGCCAACTTGTACGGATTTTTCCTACCACTAAAAGTTAATAGTAAATTTTGCCTATTTGCAGTCATTGTTGATTATTAAATAAGGCAGAAATTTCTATTACATGTTAGTGGTAGCAAAAATCCGTACAAGTTGGCAGCTATGGTAAAAAATTGAGTGTGTTACTTTTCATCATTTTATTTAACAAAAATTATGTTATTTTTTTCCTCTTATGTATTTAGTAGACATTGTATATTTTGCATTAATATGTCAGAATGATTAAAGATTTCAAATTTATATTGCAATGTTAATTTTACTCTAAACCATTTTTTTAATATATCTGATGAATTTGTATTTCTACTAAATTTGTGAATGGCCCATATTTCGCAGCAAAAAATATGCTCCAACTTTAAGCAGCTATTACTCGGTCAATTTTAATCGTAGAACAATGGGACTTTTTTGTATTACTTTCAAGTGTAATAGGAAAATTTTATTAAATATACTTATAGGATTGGGAGACCGTATAAAAAATAAAATTTCGTAAATTAAAAAAAAATTATTGACCCAAATCGCTTTTAAAATACTTCTTTACCTCATTTTAAACATTTTTGTAATTGGAACTATATGTCTATGACTAACGGTTTAGGAATAGCCATTGGACATCATTGAGAGTGGACACCCTATATGTTTTCTTCAATTTTATGAGATAACTGAATTATTTAATTAATAGCAGATTTTTTTTTCTTTCAGGTGAATTAAGCACCGTTGCGAATCAAGTAGTCATAAGAGTAGATATCACCTTAGTTGATGGTAAAATTAACTTGAATTCTTTCCAAGTAATGAAATTAAAAGGTTTTAGAATTGTAAAATTCAGTGGAGTAACGCGGGTTTTTAGTTGGTTGCTGAAAATTATAGCAAATGGAATTTTACACAGCTTGAAAGGACACTTGATTAGAAAATTGGAAAAAGATGGTAAAGAAATTATACAACAAATTATAAACCAGATGCCTCTTTCAAAGTTGTGAAAAATGATATAATTTATTAAAAATGTTAAATAAAAATCGTTACTTCTGTCTTGTATTTTCCTTTTCTCTTTATTTCTAGCATTTTTGCAAAGAATTTAGTGTTTTTTTCTGAGCTAGTATAGACACGAGAAAGCATAGCATAATCCTTGGCTTGTATATTTTCTCGCAAAGGTGTTTTAGAACATTTACTTCTAATAAATGTAAAAAAAAAATATGTTATTGTTTGGTAAATAAAGCATTAACTTTAATAACAGTTTAAAAATTCATAAAAACTCGATAATAATGTTTTCTTACACTAAATGCAAAGTTTTTTATAGGCTTTATTTCAACTCTTAAATTTTGCATGTTAAAGACTGTAGAAGAAATTCTATCTATATCATTTGGCATTTTTCTCATTTCTATAAAGTTAGAAGATCAAATAATGAAAATGACATTTTTATGAGAAATGTTATGTGAATACTTTAGGAAATATTGTTAAGTAATTTTTATCCCAACTATGAAGAAATTTTCTAAGCTTCTTCAAAGCGTCACGAAATTTTAGGAGCAATTTTTGGTGTTCCCTATATTTTATTTAATTATTGAAAAATTTAGTCACCGAAAATTTATTCTTATTTTATGCTGTTGATACTTACGTAATCCTTTTATGTATTTCTTTACCTTATCCTCAATATCTGAGGAATAATAAAAACAAGCTGTCTTACCTAACAAATGGTATCAAAATTCTCATATCTGTGATGAGTTGTGAAGTAATTTTACCGAAATGAAACAATTTTTTGACCAATTATAGAAATAATAATGTTTTCGTCAAATAGTAGGTGGGATGAACAAGTTTAAAGACTGGATTACCTAAGAAATGGGATTTATTGATTTTACATGTTACACTGTTAAAAAAAAAAAAATTGTAAAGTTACTAAAGTTTTTCTAGGAAACTCGGATTCCTAGAACTTTTTATGTAACGGCAACAACAAAAATTCCTGTTACACCGTCTGTTACAGGATTTTTTCTAGTTGCCGTTACATAAAAAGTTCTAGGAATCCCAGTTTCCTAGAAAAACTTTAGTAACTTTACAGATTGTTTTTTACAGTGTACACACAACCACATTCAAGGTACTTCTCTTCTGCCAACACGAGTGCAGTTCCTGAAAACGTTCCTGAATGTTTTTAGACGAGATGGACTAATTCATCCACCGCAGCTTCCCCAACCTCTCATTCGAAATTACTGCTTCTTCAGCAATGAGGTTGATGGTTTGACGCCTGCCGGAATACACACTCTACCCCCTGTATGTTGTCCGTAACTGCTGTTGATGACAGCCCAATACTCGGATGTTTTTGTACGGATAAACGGTCGTTTTTGAGTTGGCAGTAGCATGAACACTCATGCACACCACACAATGTTGTATCATGGCACACCTGGTACAACAATGTGCAGTGTTTTTAGCGGCGACGTCCCCAAATGCTGACAGAATCTGGTATTCGATCGTTGTTCTTTAACCCCTTAATTCTCACTCCCGTCATATTCACGGGTTGTGTCTTTCACTCAAATTGTTTGATTCCCACCAGTTTTATAAAATAGTGAAATTGGCTATATTTTAGTATCGTTTTTGCTGTCATTAAATAAGCTGAATATTTCTTTTTCATAAAAGTGGTGCCAATAAGCAATTTCAATTTTTCAACCGTAATTTAATTCGAGCGTTAAGGGGTTAAACGCTCTTTCTGCTTTCAGTGAAAGCGAACGACTACAGTTCACTGACATTGTCTGGAAAAACCTTGAATTGCGAACGCACTTCTTCCTCACCGCATCTCGCGTCACATGTATCATTAGGCTAGGGTAAAATATTTGTCTTTGCCTCCAATCCGGCTTGGAGATACCAGCAAAGTCTCCGTACTTTTTTTATCCAACCTAGTATAAGCAAATATACGAATAACACACCTGAGAAACAATATCGCCGTCAATACTAAGTACTTTCATCTTCGATTGTGGTTTCATCTCTCAGATGCATTATTTTTAAAATACAGGGTGTCCAAAAAAGAATGTTTAGTTTCAATGGTATATTATAACAATTTAATTTGGACTATTTACAACAAATCATGCATCGAATTGAAGGTAAACTAAACTAACCTAATCTAACCTAGTTTTTCTTACAAATGTTCAATATGTGCACCGGTGGTTATACGGCACACATCCAACCTAAAGTCCAATTCTTCCCACACTTTGGTTAACACGTCCGGAATAATGGAAGCAATAGCCTCTTCAATTCTGCGTCTGAATTCTAGCAAATCATTAGGTAGCGGTGGAACGTAGACACGATCTTTTATAAAGCCCCAAAAAGAAAAAATGTCATGGCTCTAACAGCTTTTAAATCTTCAGACCGGCAATAATTCTTTCCGCAAATATAAATTTTCCGCAAATTTCCGGCAATAACGCAAAATGGCGTCGCCATTTTGCGTATGTGGCACTGCAAGCAAGTAAATAACAAAGCAGTCCTTGCGCATGCTCTTATTAACCATTTGGAAAAATGGTTATTGTCCTCGTAAGGGTAGGAAATAAAAAGCATATCTGAAGCTTTTTATTGGTGTAATCCGCATTTTATTCGTTTTCTGATTGGTCTATACAGTAATCTGTATTTCCCTTTACTTTCAACAGAGATGAATACTTGTGTTGCCACTATGACTAAAAAGTAATAAAAACTGCAAAAAAAAATTAATAACTCAGAAACAAATTGATATACAGCTTTCAAACAAATTGCATTTAAAAGTACATTTTTTTTTTCTACACGACGGTATAAAAAGTAATATTGTGTAATTTCATTTAAAATTGGTCGTCAGATTTCTTGGACGATGGAAAAGCCTTTTCCCGAACAGCCAATGAAATGCTTGGATAATACATAAGTTTCAGGAAATCTTGCAATTTTTACGTGTAATAACACTATTAATGTTTAATTCATGGCGTACGTAATGATCAACTCCGTGCGATTTTTTTATGTCTTAAATTTTAGTCTTTGAAAAAATCATTTTCCAAATGGTCGTTGTAAGTTGTTAAATTGCTTTTTTTTCTAAACCTGTTTTAGTTACTCTTTATTTGTAACCTTGAACCAACTTTCTACAACGCTTACAGTTGATACTATTAAAATTTGTAACTGGGACATTCTTTATGGACACACTGTACAATGAAAGTCATTCTTGAGATTGCTCTTTTAATTTATATTTCATACATTTCAGTTTGAAATTTTTAATGTTCTGATAGTGCGCTTCTTTTTGTAGCTATTCCTTAAGACAGGGTTCGTACGCTTCAAGGGATTCAGGATATTTTAGGTGTTTTAGGACCAGAAATTTCCTAAAGTACTTGTCGCGATATCGGAAGATAGAATTTGTTTTCATTAAATAAAGCAAATATTACTTTACAAAAATTCTTGTGAAAGGTCCTTGAAATTCTTTGAAGCGTACGAACCGTGTTAAGAGAATACAACAAGAAAAGAGGACAACTAAATCCTGTTAAAACAGAAAACATTTATTGAAATAAAAAAGTAAACACTTAAAATAAAACTGAAAAATATTGCAGAAATTATTAAAACAAGGTAGTCAATTATTACAACAGTTTTTTCCAAAAATAATACAATAAAGTTTTAAGACTGCATCTCGCACAGTTTTATTTCAGAAGAAAAAGAAACAGACATTTTTTAGAGATGAGAGCTAAAAATAATTTTAAGTGCGTTACATATCTACAAGAAATAAATTTGTGCTATTACATTTTTCAGAACATCTGAAAAAAAAAACTGTTTTTATACGCACAGTAAAGTTTTCAGTAGAATAATCGTCATCGAATATAATTAAAAATATATCGATATTACTCTTGTGCATGTGTGTGGTTTCGTGCAGTTCTAATGATACATCGATAGGTTATGAATAACTTATTTAATATGGCACTACCTGGATGTAATCTGTAAGTTAGGAATAAACCGACGTGTGTCATGGAACTAGCTGCTTAGAACATTTGATACATTTTTACCAACAATTTAAGAAAATACCACACTTAGCTTCCTTTGAATATCAAATTCGTAATCTCAGAGAGCTGCATATTTACATAAATGCTTCACATGTTTGTTACTTCCGTGGTCAAAATAATTCTTCTTTCTTCTAAACACAAATATCACCAATTCCCATACTGATACTTCAAAATATTGATCTCTCAAACCAACCCTTCTAGCTTCTATTAGAAAACAAAATTGCGTTTATGTCCATTTTAAGTTGAATAAATTCCCTGAAACTTAATCCAGGAAAATTCAAACTTCTGAAATCCATTTAGACAAGTTGACTTTCGGAATTGTATCACAACTGATATACACATTTCTGAAAAGGAAAAAAAAATGAATGTCTCAGAAATTCAAAACTGCAAATATAAAAAACTAAAATTACAGCGATATATTACAAATGCGTTCTATAAAAACTGAGCATAAAATAAAAAATGTCGATCAAAATAAATAAATAAATAAATAAATAAAAAAGAAAATAAAAGAGATATACATTTATCCTACGAGGGTGAATCAAATATAAACCGGAATTTTTGTTTTTTAATTTATTGGTACAAGATACAAAACAGAAAGTTACATGTTATTTTCCTATATAATCTCCTGATTTCAAAACACCTTTTTCCCAACTGATCGGAAGTTTTTTTGATGCCGTCATCATAGAAAGAAGAGCTGTGTGTCTACATCCAATTGCGCAAGAAGGCTTAAACAGCTGTGTCATCGCCGAATCGTTCACTTCCTAATGCTTCTTTCAAAGGCCCAAACATGTGATAATCAAAGGGGGGCTATAGGGAGGGCGTTCCAGTGATGATCAATGCATTTCCTCCAACTTTTCGCGAGTCAGGTTCGCTGTATGGGGCGGGCACTGTCATGAAGCAAAATCAATTCTCTGGTCGGAAATTCACGTCTTTTCCGCCGATATGCACGTTTTGTTTCATCCAACAGCTGACAGTAGTAGGCAGCACCCGTGTAGCCGCACAGAATGTCTCGAATGGCACTAATGTTTTCCTCAGTCAAACTTGTTCGAAGGGGGGGGGGGGCTGTGAGGGGGTGTTTTCAACTTCTGTTCATCCTTCCACAAACTCTCTGTGCCAGTCATACACTTGGGATTTCTGCAGGCATGTCTCCCCAAACTGTGCTTGAAGTCTTCGTAAGATTTCAGCCGGTCTTACGTCTTCATTTGTGACAAAATTAACGATAATGCGTTGCGCAACGTTGCGGTCAACATCTCCCTTATTCATCCTGATGACGACTGAGGAACGGAAAGGGTAGCACATATTGGCGCATAAATAGTCGTATGACATCCCCACCTGCCATGCGCAGAGGTTTGAGCGCCCTCGCGATGACTTTCAGGCCTCCCGGCAGAAATTCCGGTTAATATTTGATTCACCCTCGTATGCTATACATTTTAATCACCAAATTGTCCCTGGAAAAAACTGAACTAGCCATTTCACTGGAAATTATGCCCTCTTTCAAACTATATTTGAGAAAAGAATAAAAGTTTAGGGATCGTTTTGATATTAAATTTGTACCAAACTCTAAAAATTTCAATACGAATCTTTAAATTTGATATCATTTTTGCTTCCGGTGAAGTAGTTTGAGTATTATGCTGGTTTAAAGTTTGGAGCTCCTACTTTTAAATTTATTTTTAATCGTTGCAAAGCAGATTGCAATACGGGTAGTTTTTTAAGCATAACTCAAAAACTACTTGGCGGAGTAAGCTGTAATTTAGGCGGAACATATTTGAAGCTTTAAGAAATAGATTTATGTTAAAGCAATTCATATGTTACAATTCATATATTTTTCAAAAATACATATGTTTTGAAATTAATAATAATAAAAAAATCAAAATCGGACCACGCGCAAATGAAACGCGATTAAAAGTTTTGAGTGGACATACAATAAAATACAACGCCTCCCCCATCCTATACACACATACCAAAAAAGACAACAATAACTATACAAACAAATTGCTGTTGCAGGTTCGTTAAAAATATCTTATTTTAAAAAATATCTTCCCTCAAATTACATGCATTGATTTCACTGTTCTGTTCACAGACCCACTCACTAATCCAATAGCTATTCCATACTGGCCACAAAATCGAGAGCTTGGGTTCGAAGTTCGTGAGTTCGAAACCAGCAAGGTCTGGGCGATGTGACTGTGCAAGGTTTTCAAGGTTTTCTTTGTACGAGAACGATAATTCGGGTCACATTCCCTACAAATGTCCTCCTTCTAATCCATCCTTCCTATACCAATATGGCCAAATCTGGTCGATGCTTAACAAAATCCCATTCTCATCATTCTCTTCATTTTTCCAAGCAAGTGACGAACATTTTGAGGAAGCTAATAAAGGAAACCATAAACAGCTGAAATTACATCAGCAAGTATATTGAATTTTCCTTCATAAGACTACTATTTGGATAAAACAGCTCCAAAAACAGTTTAATGCAACCAGCTTACAAAGAGAAATATTTTGTTGAATCAACATTTTTTAAGACTGTTCTCAAATTCCCTGCTCAACTACGTGGCGCAGCATGTCCTTTAAGGGATTTTGCGCCTTTAAACCTCATTCAACCAACCAACCCTGCTCAACTAGGCGAAACTCTCTGAAACATAATCTGACTCAGTTTTAAATATAAAGACATAAAATTGTTATGCCTAACTATTGAAGCGATGAAGCGATTTGTAATCGAATGGTGATTCCCTTTTTGATAGATAAATTACTTATTAAGTTATAAGCAACTGTTGCCACTTGATGAAGGATTTTTCTATTTTCCCGCGCTGTTGCGCCAGGAAATTTGCTTTTAAACGCAAATTTTGATAGTATTTTCGAAAAGATCTTCTGCCTCTAACAAAAAAAAAAAAAAAAAAAAAAAAAAAAAAAAGGGGGGGGGAAAAAACCATATGATTACATAGTTTCTGAATAAGAAAACCTGCCAGTTTCATGCGTTTTCGAGCAAAAGTGAATTCAGAAAGGCGTCAGAAAGTAGTGCCTTTGGATTATAGAACGGCCTTAATAACCCAGTGGGAGGGAAAAAAGGCTGAATTCCGAATTAATTAGGGGAAAGCTGGAAATTGTTTTAATCCATTTAGTTTAGGTCTGGAATGAATATGCTAAGTTTCCCCCCTCGTAGTAGGTGAGCGTTAGAAAATATGTACAGATTTATAGTAAAAAACACGTTTTTTTACATACCATAACAACATCCCAAAACAGCTAACTCTGTCAAAAACGTTCTCAATACAAATGTTGTAGAGCTTAACATTCTGAGTAAAATGAATACCTACACTTAATATTTTTGTTGAACATTAAGGTCACAATTCTACTTTAAAGTTTTAGACCCGTGGTCAGGAGGTTGAACTCAGAATTAATTAGGAGAAAACTGGAAATTGTTTTAATCCCTTCAGTTAAGGGCTAAAATGAACGTACTGTGTTTTCTTCCTCATACTTGGGTGAATGTTAGAAAATACGTACATCTTTATTTTCGAAAAACACGTTTTTTTAAATTACCTTAAGAATATCTCAAAACAGCTAACTCTATAAAACGCATTGTCAATACAAATATTGTAGAGCTTAAAATTCTGAATAAAATGAGTACCATCATTAATATTTTTGTTCAACATTAAGGTCGCAATTCTATTTCAAAATTTTTCAAATCAAGAGCTTGAAGCCAGAAGAGACCAAGTTAACTTAACAATATCTCAAAATTGTGGCATTAATATTGAACAAAAATATTAACATGGGTAATCATTTTATTCAAAATTTTAGGCTCTACAACTTTTGCTTTGACAATGTTTTTGATAGAGTTAGCTGTTTTGAGATATTGTTAAATTAACTTGGTCTCTCCTGACTTCAAGCTCTTGATTAGCGATTAAGGCAAAATTTTAAAATAGAATTGTGACCTTAATGTTGAACAAAAATATTAATGATGGTACTCATTTTATTTAGAATTTTAAGCTCTATAAACATTTGCACTGAAAATGTTTTTTATAGAGTTGGCTGCTTTGAGATATTGCCAAGATAATTTAAAAAACGTGTTTTTCGAAAATAAATATGTATATATTTTCTAACATTCACCCAAGTACGAGGAAGAAAACATAGTACGTTCATTTTAGACCTAAACTGAAGGGATTAAACAATTTCCAGTTTTCTCCTAATTAATTCTGAGTTCAACCCCCTGACCACGGGTCTAAAACTTTAAAGTAGAAATGTGACCTTAATGTTCAACAAAAATATTAAGCGTAGGCACTCATGTTACTCAGAATTTTAAGCTCTACAACATTTGTATTGACAATATTCTTGACAGAGTTAGCCGTTTTGAGATATTGTTATGGTATGTAAAAAAGAGTGTTTTTTGGCTATAAATCTATACATATTTCCTAACGCTCACCTAGTACGAGAGGGAAAACATAGCCTATTCATTCTAGACCTAAACTGAAGGGCTTAAAACTATTTCCAGCTTTCCCCTAATTAATTCCGAATTCAACCCCCTAACCACTGAGCTATAAATGGTACTTTCAAAGAGAGAGAGAAGAGATCATAGAAGAAAATGCCGTACTGTAAATGCTGACTTTATTTTAGCTGACCAGGATTCACTGAAATAGTTTTCAGAAAATGTTGACTAATTGACCGACTCACACCGTTCAAGAACATATTTTTTAGACCACCACTCACAAGCACCGTTTCAAGCACAACTCATTCTGAATGGTAATCTTTGTCTTATTTAATCGCAGAATTTCTTAATTAAATAACGCAGATATTTCTATTTGAAAATAATGTTACTCAAAAAAACACAGGGTTGGCAGATCTAGAATAAGATTTCTTTTAGGTAGCTTTCATTACAAAAAGCTACCTATTGCAGCCGTTCGCAGGAAAGCGATTTCAAAAAAATTTGGTGTATTTTCATTGATCATGACCCCCAGACCCCGAAACCACCCTCCGTTCAAATGCTGATAGATATATATATGATCTTTGTCACACTGTAACTCTCGTATTTATGAACCGATTTGGATGTAACTTGGGATATACATAGTACATACCAATGTCTCGACCGAGTTCGTTGGCCAGCTTCATCCGCCATCTTGTTTCAAAATGGCGGCCATTTAAATTTTTTTTTAATTTAAAATTTGAAATGTAGTACCAAAAAATTAAAAATTGAAAATATTTTTTCTTATGTGTTTGACCTTGATACACAGATTCCGGAGCAGTTTTTGTTTCATCTATAACTTTAAAAAATGGCTGAGTTATAGCACTTTGAATTTCTAGCGTGGCTCATATTTTGAAACGACCTGATTTTTGTCACGCTATAACAGGCGTATTTATGAACTGATTTGTATGTGACTTGGGGTATACATAGTACATACCAATGTCTCGACCGAGTTCGTTGGCCAGCTTCATGCGCCATCTTGTTTCAAAATGACGGCCGTTTAATTTTTTAGGTAGCTTTCATTACAAAAAGCTACCTATTGCGGCCGTTCGGAGGAAAGCGATTTCAAAAAATTTTGGTATATTTTCATCGATCATGACCCCCAGACCCCGAAACCACCCTCCGTTCAAAAGTTGATATATATATATATATATATATCCATATATATATATATATATATATCTGACCTTTGTCATACTCTAACTCTCGAATTTATGAACCGATTTAGATGTAATTCGGTATGTACATAGTACATACCAATGTCTCGACCGAGGTCGTTGGCCAGCTTCATCCGCCATTTTGTTTCAAAATGGCGGCCATTTAAATTTTTTAAAAAAATTTTAAATTTTAAATGTGGTACCAAAGAATTGAAAATAGAAAAATATTTTTTCTTATGTATTTGACCTTTATACAAAGATTCCGGAGCAGTTTTTGTTTCGTCTATATCTTAAAAAATGGCTGAGTTATAGCATTTTGAATTTCTAACGTGGCTGACATTTTGAAACGTCCTGAAATTTGTCACGCGATAAAAGGCGTATTTATGAACCGATTTGGATGTAACTTCGTTTGTACATAGTACATACCAATGTCTCGATCGAGTTCGTTGGCCAGCTTCATCCGCCATCTTGTTTAAAAATGGCAGCCATTTAAATTTTTTTAAATTTAAATTTGAAATGTGGTACCGAAAAATTGAAAATTGAAAAAATATTTCTTTCTTATGTATTTGACCTTGATACAAAGATTCGGGAGCAGTTTTTGTTTCGTCTATATCTTAAAAAATGGCTGAGTTATAACATTTTGAATTTCTAGCGTGGCTGACATTTTGAAACGTCCTGATATTTGTCACGTGATAACACGCGTATTTATGAACCGATTTGGATGTACCTTGGTGTGTACATAGTACATACAAATATCTCGACCGAGTTCGTTGGCCATCTTCATACGCCATCTTGTTTCAAAATGGCGGCCATTTAAAAAAAATTTAAAAATTTTAAATTTAAAATGAGATACCAAAAAATTGAAAAATGAAAAAGATTTTTTTTGTATGTGTTTGACCTTAATACAAAGATTCCAGAACAGTTTTTGTTTCGTCTATATCTAAAAAAATGGCTGAGTTATAACAATTTGAATTTCTATTGTGGCTGACATTTTAAAACGACCTGATTTTTGTCACGTGATAACAAGCGTATTTATCAACCAATTTGGATGTTACTTGGTCTGTACATAGTACATACCAATGTCTCGACCGAGTTCGTTGGCCAGCTTCATTCGCCATCTTGTTTCAAAAGGGTTGCCATTTAAAAAAAATTAAATTTAAAATTTAAAATAAGGTATTAAATAATTGGAAAATGAAAAAGATTTTTTTATGTGTTTGGCCTTGATACAAAGATTCCGGAGCAGTTTTTGTTTCTGAAAATTTGTTCTTTTGTTTATATCTTAAAAAATGGTTGAATTATAGAACTTTGAATTGCTAGTATGACTAACATTTTGAAACGATCTTGTATTTGTCACGCGATAACACACGCATTCGCTTATTTCCATGTAAGAAGGCATGTGGATAGTATACATCAACATCTCAGCCAAATATAAGTTACTTTAAATAAAAGAAGCTGGGAAAAAGCTAACTAATTTCGCGAAATTCTCATTCATTATATTGATAAAAATTAGTATTGAATCTCCTATATTCGGTTTCCACTAAATTGAGCTTCGTGTGTTTGAATAATTTAAGTTTGCTTTTTTTAAATAAGGAGTTTGAAAGCTACCTCTTCCTCCCGGCACTGGCCGGAAGGCCTTTTTTAATTTAAAATTTGAAATGTGGTACCAAAAATTAGAAAATGAAAAAGATTTTTTTCGTATGTGTTTGACCTTAATACAAAGATCCTGGAACAGTTTTTGTTTCGTCTATATCTAAAAAAATGGCTGAGTTATAGCATTTTGAATTTCTATTGTGGCTGACATTTTGAAACGACCTGATTTTTGTCACACGATAACAGGCGTATTTATGAATCGATTTGGATGTTACTTGGTGTGTACGTAGTACATACCAATGTCTCGACCGAGTTCGTTGGCCAGCTTCATTCGCCATCTTGTTTCAAAAGGGCTGCCATTTAAAAAAGTTTTTAATTGAAAATTTAAAATGAGGTATCAAAAAATTGGAAAATGAAAAAGATTTTTTTTTATGTGTTTGACCTTGATAAAAAGTTTCTGGAGCAGTTTTTGTTTCGTCTATATCTTAAAAAATGGTTGAATTATAGCACTTTGAATTTCTAGCATGGCTAACATTTTGAAACGCTCTGATATTTGTCACGCGATAACACGCGTATTTATTAACCTATTTCGATGTAAGAATTCATGTGGATAGCATATAGCAATATCTCGACCAAGTTCGCTGGCCAGCTTCATCAGCCATCTTGTTTCAAAATGGCGACCATTAAATTAAAAAAATTATATTCAAAGTGAGGTGCAAAAAAATTAGAAATTGAAGAAGGTTTCTTTCTTAAGTATTTGACCTTGATATAAGGATTCCGGAGAATTTTTTGTTTTGTCTTTATCTTAAAAAAATGGCTCAGATATAGCAGTTTGAACTTCTAATGTGGGTGACATTTTGAAAAATCTGATTTTTTGCCTGCGACAGCACTCGTATGTATCAACCGATTTTGATGTGAGCGAGCATGTGCACAGGAATTACTAACGCATTATTACCATTATTACCGCTACCAAGTTCACTGGTTAGCCTCATCCACCATGTTGTCTTAAAATGGCAGGCACTTCAAGATATCGCCGAATTTGGCACCCAAATATAAGTTACTTTAAATAAAAGCAGCTTAGATAAAGATGACTAATTTCGCGAAAATTCTCATTCATAATGATTTAGTATTGATAAAAATTAGTATTGAATCTCCTATAATCAGTTTCCACCAAATTGAGCTTCGTGTGTTTGAATAATATAAGCTGGCTTTTAAAAAATAAGGAATATGAAAGCTACCTCTTGCTCCCTACACTGGCGGGAAGGACTTTTTGCACTTATATTCTTTATTTTTATGATTTTACCTCAGATTTCATCGAAAATCCTTTGTATATACAGAGTGTCTCAAAAATGTATGCTCAATTTAAATTATTATAACAAATTTGTATCCCGCACACGATTTATTTCGAATTATGATATAGAATTACAATAATGAAGTAAAAAAGGCGTTATAACGTTAACGCCTGTATTAAAACTGATGTCCGTTCTGGTCCAGGCGCTGCTGAAAACATGAATCATTGGAATTTGGAATCACAAACATTGAGGATAATTTCACTGGGTATTTGCGGTTATTCCTTTTCATCCAATGTTGTTGGTTTTGTACGGTAAGCTTCGTATTTTTAAGATTCTCCATAAATAAATCCAGTGGCTTGAGGTCTGGTAAAAATGGAGGCTATTCTACTGAGCCTATTTTACCAATCCTTTCCGATTAACAGATTCTCATCAAGATAGGTTGTGGTACTGTAGGCGTGAGTGTGTGTGTGTGTGTGTGTGGGGGGGGGGGCTAAGGGCTTCCAAGACCGTTGAAAATAAAAATCTTCAATATCTTTGTCTGTTATTTGAGAATAAATTTTGCATACATTTTTGAGACGCTCTGTATATGGAGCTAGACAAAATTTTAAGCTTTTCTAACGAATTTACGAATTTCAAAAATGTATAAATAAAAAGCAATGTATTTAGAAAATCAGAATTTTTACTTTTTACTCTATTATTCATTTAAATAAATTTATTAGAAAAGCATACCTAAAGAAACGAAAGGTCAAGGGGAAAACGATAAAGTCTATTTTTGTGAAATTTGAGATGACAGTACCATACTTGAGAGTAGTACTATTGTTTGGTAATCTTAGATTTTAGGCCTGCGCAGGTCGGATTGTTTCTGACCACGTGGGTCCGTTTGTGAAAACCGACCGGTGAACGGGCGAATCTGTGTTAGTATCAAGGAGGTTAGTATACCCAATAAAGCCGTCATCGCATTATTTAAGCTTCTAAAAAAAATGTTGTTATGATTGGTATGATCTAGAAAATGTGTGATTATAATTTTATGGATAGTTATAATTTTAAGAACTGTAAGAGTCTAGTCCTGCACGGGTCGGGCTGTACTCAACGCGGACCCAAAATTTCTGCTTAAAGTCAGCCAGAAACTCCGATCCCAGCCCGAAAAAAAATTTTTGACAACCTGAAATCCGATTAGAACCCTAAGTGAAAGAAAATTATCCATATCTTAATAGATATATTGGAAACTAACAATTATATCTCTAATATCAAATTTAGCTTTTATGTGTAAAATCAAACACATGTTACAGTTCATTAATCTTCAACTATACAGTTTTTCATTTGAAAAATATTTAGGACTTTCCTTTAAAAAATCGGACAAACCAAACCCGACCCAAAAGTATCAAAACCCAACTCGAAACCAACCCTAACCTGAAAATTTCAAAGTAAACCCGTCCAACCCAAACTGCGGATCGGGTCGGGTAAAATCGAGTTACCACGCCGAAGCTCTCTACTAAGGACCTACTAAGAACCTCTACCCATGTGCTATATTCATGTTTTATATTAGAAAAGCACTTATCACATTAAATCTGTCCCTAATATTCGACGGTAATTATCAGTTACAGCTCATAAGTCTAAGTTTTACGATAGGGGGATATTGAGATGAAATTATTTTCTCTTTCTTGGGATGGCGATCGCGAATAAAATACCACAAAATAAATAAATAAATAAAATATAAGATAAAGCCATATAAGGATCTCAATCCTACCATTCTTTTAAATTTAATGTTTAGCTCACTTGAGTTAAATGATGAAGTTTATTTTCAACACCGAGACTTTATTAAATCACAAATATTCTCTTTCGAACTTCAAATATTAATCATTCGGCTCTACGGACACGATATATTAAATCCTGATTTTATTTTGTTACATATTTTCTTGAAAGTTATTACAAAACCATCCATAGGAGAAGATATCATTTTTACATGAACCTTCTTTAAAAAAAAAAAAAAATCTTTATGCTCATTTTGAATAAAATGAATTTTTTGAGCTTTTTGTTTCATCACTCCACTTAAAAATTATTTTATTTTGAAAAACATTTTAACTTCAATTAAATTTTTATAACGAGTTAAATCTGAACGAAAGGAAATGAAATACACAAAGCTTCGCGATATTGCAACCAAAATAGAAAACTGCACCGAAAATTTAATATTATCGAAAAAATGAAATTATTTAATGAATTAAACACTATAAATGGAATATTTTTAAAACTTTATCAAAATTTACCTATTACAAGCTTATGGTCAAAGCTAGAACATTTTCAGCAACTTGAAAGATCCTAAATTTTATATCAAATCGTTTGTTTCTCGACGTATGTTTTTCTGATGAAGAAATAGCATACTTACTGACTTGTTGGAACTTTAAATGGGTCTTTCTGAATTTCTGTAATATTATCAGAGTTATCACAAACAATTCTAGCCATGCTTGATTTATATATCTCGTCTAATTGATCTAAATAAATTTAAAAAAAATATGAATAATTAAATTTCACACAGAATAACATTCAAATTCAGTGTATAAATCACTTATATTCTTAAAATTAAACAATTATTTCCGATAAATAAAAAAATACAGAACTACCCTAAAACGTACTTATAAGTTATTAAGGGTTGAACCTTTATTGCGGAGAAAAAAGGAGGCGTACTACCAGTCACCTTTTTAATACTTCTATTTCCAAACAAAAATCTTCATGGAAGATTAGGAATAAAAATCTATCACAATGATCATTGTTTATAAATAGTAATACGAAAAAGATATGCGTTGTGATGCCTCTTATATTTTCATCGACAAATATTCAACCCTGCTGATATTCAACTACACTTTTTTGGAAAATGAAGAGAAGCATGCTGAAAAAATAAACTGATCAATTTCAAATTGGGCATGGAAATTTCTTTACGGATGAACACAGATCAAATTGCGTTTTTCTATTGCACAACTGACACCCCCCCCCCCCCCCCAAAAAAAAAAAAAGCTTGTAATGTTGCTCATCGTCGCGTTACAGTTTCTTACCGTCTATACTAATAATTCCGTTATAATACATTTGGAGACCTTGTAACAAACACACCTGGACGACTTCAAAACAGACAGACAGACTGACTTCATAAAAACTTTTTAACTATGTTGGAAAGTTAAAAACATCTAGTTTTGTATATTTTTCATCTCCAGTTGATTAAATAATTTCTCATTGATGATCCACTTTGATTGTTTTTTAATTCCCGAAACTGAAAGAATATGGCACTGGACAAAGTCACTTCGTGTATTCCATGAAGATTGAGCTGATTTTATCCCGTTGATTTTCTTACTTAAGGGTGATGGCCGATCAAAACTAAAAATCCCCTCGCTAATGTTAAAACTGTGGGCTTGGAATGAATTCGCATTTTTGAAAAATTTCTTCTTAAAATTATATTTTTAACTTCTTTTTACTTTCTTCTAACTTTACAAGAAAAAAGTATTGGATTCGTGAAAATTTTCGACTTCCGGTTCTTGATGGATTTTTAGGGGTCAGAGATCCCGTAAAACATGTTTTTACAAAATGTCTGTCTGTGATTCTGTCTGTCTGTCTATCTGTATGTGACATAAATTTTGGGGACTCTCTATATGAAGAACTAATGCATGGAATTTAATAAAAATTTATATTCGGTTAGTCCCTGATATAAATTGGTGCTGATTAGTTTTTGGTGTAAATCGCCCAACAGATGGTGCTGCTATGCTGCATTTTTCACGATTTACGCTATAGATCTATCTCAAGAACTAATGAATGGATTTTCATCAAACATTACATTCAGTTATACCTTGATATGAATAGGTGTTGATTACGTTTTGGCGCAAATCTCCCATCAGGTGGCGCTGCTATGCTGCATTTTTCACGCTTTCCGTAATAGCTCTATCTCAAGAACTAATGCACGAATTTTTATTAAACTTCAGATTCAGGTATACCTTGGTAAATATTATTGCTGATTATATTTTGGTGTAAATCTTCCAACAGGTTCGCTGCTATGCTGCACTCTTCCTGATTTCCGCAGTAGCTCTATCTCAAGAACCAAAGCACAGATTTTCGCCTAAAGTCATATTCAGTTAGACGTTGACACAAATTGCTGCTGATTAGGTTTTGGAGTTAATCGCCCAATAGGTGGCACTGCTATGCTGGATTTTTCACGATTTTTGCAATAGCTCTATCTCAAAAACTAATGTACGGATTTTCACCAAACTTCAGATGCAGTTAGACGTTGACGTATGTTGTTGCTGATTAGGTTTTGGTGTAACCAGTGTGTTGCCAACAGGTAGCTCTGCTATGCTACATTTTGCAGGATTTACACGATTTTAGCCGTAGTCATATCCCAAGAACTAATGCACGGAATTTCATATCTTTAGATTCCTCATGATGGGCATAGATTGCCATTTAATTTTGGCGCTGTGGTAGCTAATTTTGAAGTATTAAAATGTATGAGATAGAAGAAAGTTTTGGCATTGGCATATCCGGCTAGTTCCCTGCGTACACTTTTAACCCCTTAACGCTCGAATTAAATTAAGGTTTAAAAATTCAAATTGCTTATTGGCACCACTTTTATGAAAAAGAAATATTCACCTTATTTAATGACAGGTAAAACGATACTAAAACATAGCCAATTTCACTATTTTATAAAACTGGTGGGAATCAAATAATTTGAGTAAAAGACACATCCCGTGAATATGACGGGAGCGAGAATTAAGGGGTTAAAAGAAGTCTCTTCCTCTGCTAATTGACAAAATATTTCTAAAAAATACTTAATTTTATGCAAAATGTTATTCACAACTCGTCAGCTTCAATAAGATTTTAACACATAAAATATTAATATTATTAAGCCTATACTTTAGAAATATTTTGTTAACTAAAAAAGAAAGAGATGTCATTAAAAAATAAAAAAGAAAAGTGCCCAGCTAAACTGATGGCATTGAGCTCACAGGCTATTCACACTAATTGTATATCATACTCTTATTTTAAAGAATAATGCCCCTCAAAAAAATAAGTGAAGGGGAATTAGCCCCTGTTTCCCCCTTTATACTTAACCAGTGAACCTCCAAATCTAATCAGGGAAGCTCCTTATCATAACAAACCGGTATACCAAATTTGGAGCAAATCGAATAATCCTGCAAAAAACCATTTATCTAAATTAAGGGGGTGGACTATCCCCCCCCCCCTTTATCCTTAACCAATGAATCCCCAAAACGAATCAGGGAAGCTCCTTAACATAATAAACCTGTATACCAAATTTGGAGCAAAGCGAATAATTCTGCATGAAAAACCCGTTTATATAAATTAAGGGGGGTGGACTAGCCCCCCTTCCCCCTTTATCCTTAACCAATGAACCCTCAAAACTAATCAAGGAAGTTCCTTAACATAATAAACCGGTATACCAACTTCGGAGCAAATCGAATCATTCTGCATGAAAAACCCATTTATCTAATTTAAGAGGGGCGGGCTAACCTCCCTTTTCCCCCTTTATCCTTAACCAATGAACCCCCAAAACTAATCAGGGAAGTTCCTTAACATAATAAACCGGTATACCAACTTCGGAGCAAATCGAATCATTCTGCATGAAAAAACCCATTTATCTAATTTAAGAGGGGCGGGCTAACCTCCCTTTTCCCCCTTTATCCTTAACCAATGAACTCCCAAAACTAATCAGTCAAGTTCCTTAACATAATAAACCGGTATACCAAATTCGGAGCAAATCGAATGATTCTGCATGAAAAACCCATTTATCTGAATTAAGGGGGTGGACTAACCCCCCTTTCCCCCCTTTATCCTTAACCAATGAACCCCCAAAACTAATCAGGGAAGTTCCTTAACATAATAAACCGGTATATTAATTTCGGAGCAAATCGAATTATTCTGCATGAAAAACCCATTTATCTGAATTAAGGGGTTGGACTAACCCCGTTTTTACCCCTTTATCCTTAACCAATGAACCCAAAAAACTAATCAGGGAAGTTCCTTAACATAATAAACCGGTATATCAAATTCGGAGCAAATCGAATGATTCTGCATGAAAAACCCATTTATCTGAATTAAAAGGGGTGGACTAACCCCCCTTTTCCCCCTTTATACTTAACCAATGAACTCCCGAAACTAATCAGGGAAGTTCCTTAACATAATAAACCGGTATACCAAATTCGGAGCAAATCGAATGATTCTGCATGAAAAACCCATTTATCTGAATTAAGGGGTTGGACTAACCCCGTTTTCCCCCTTTATCCTTAACCAATGAACTCCCAAAACTAATCAGGGAAGTTCCTTAACATAATAAACCGGTATACCAAATTCGGAGGAAATTGAATCATTCTGCATGAAAAACCCATTTATCTGAATTAAAAGGGGTGGACTAACCCCCTTTATCCTTAACCAATGAACCCCCAAAAGTAATCAGGGAAGTTCCTTAACATAATAAACCGGTATATCAAATTCGGAGCAAATCGAATGATTCTGCATGAAAAACCCATTTATCTGAATTAAGGGGTTGGACTAACCCCGTTTTCCCCCCTTTATCCTTAACCAATGAACTCCCAAAACTAATCAGGGAAGCGCCTTATCACAATGAACCTAGAAAAAAATTTTGAAGCAAATCGGATGTTTCTATCAAGAGTTATCGCGTTACGTACATACATACGTACAGTCGTGGAAAAAAAAAAGTAAACACCCCCCACTAACTCCTCAACAAATCATCGTAGAAGAAAGTTACTGGTGCCGAACGATTGGAAATAAAATCTACCTTTAAATGATGTATATAAAATTTCCTTAGGTGGTCATCTACATATTAAAACGAATCCAAACTTCATTTTTTTCAATGGCAATACCCAATTTTAACGCGATATTTCAAATCTTCGGTTCAAACTATGCCTAGACACCAAATTTCAAGTCATTTGAATGATAAGTTTTTGAATTATAAACATTCAAAATTTAGTGCTTCTAATGTTAAATTACATTTTCATATTTTTGTGATATCTCCCGAAATTATGCTCCTAATGTGTTAATTTTTTTTGTAGTAATAATACTAATATACCCAAACATAAATAAGCTGAATTTGCAATTTTTATAATTTTATGATATGAATTATGAATTATGAAATTAATATTCGAAAAAAATTATGAATTGCAACCTACAATTTTTATGATGGATTTAGATTTATTAAGTCCTGCTTTATGGAAATTCAAAAATTTCAGATTTTTCTTCCAAGTAGTTTTCAAATTATGCTTAAAAAACGGCAAAATGATGGTTTAAGGGGCCGTCTTTGATGGAAGTGAGTAGACATTTTGAAATTTATTCTGCTGTACTGTAATCTAACACGCTTCATTGACTCCTTGAGTGGCGCTTAAGGTGCCTTGATCAAGGAAGGGGCTCTCTCGGTTAACAATCCAGTACGGAAGTTCAATTTGGATACAGCCCTTAAAATACGCTCGTTTTAAAATAATTAATTTCTCGGAAACTTATTGTACGAATTGCATAGAAATTCGTTTTTAGGCTAATTGAAGGGTGTAGAGTTCATTTATGCTGTCAGAATTGGGTACTGCTATTGAAAAAAACAAAGTTATGGTTCGCTTTAATATGTAGATGGCCCTCTAAGCAAATGTTATATACATCATTTAAAAGTAGACTTTATTTCCAATCGTTCGGTACCAGTAACTTTCTTCTACAATAATTTGTTGAGGAGTTAGTAGGGGGTGTTTACTTTTTTTTTTCAGGACTGTACATACATACAGAACCGGGCGGGCACATTAGCTCTCAGGCTTTGATAGCCTGTGAGCTAAAAAGTGAACACATATGTTAAAATATAAATTTTCTTATGAGATGTCTTAAAATACGAATGCATTCCACGACCGCATGTTTAACATTAGCGAGGGGAATAGGAGACCGGACTGACCAACACCCATAACCCGTAACCCTTTGACTACGGATACGTAGAATGTTTACTATGGCTCATGTTCAACAAACATGTTAACCCCTTGAGAGGCGATGGGATATATTATATCCCACCTAAAATTTGAATAAAGTTTTACTTTTATAACTTTGGCGAAAAAAAGCTGAAAAATTTCTTTTTCTTATTTTAAAATAAGAAAAAGAAATTTTTCAGCTTTTTTTCATTAAAAATTTCCAAATTTCCGGTTGGAATTCAACACTACAGAAACACAATTTCTTGCCACTCAAAGAGTTAAACAGGCGAACACGCTTAATTAAAAATATAAAACGAACGTTATTTTATAAATAAAAACATACATTTATTTTACTTAAATAGGTGTCACAAACACCTATTTAAGTAAAATAAATGTATGTTTTTATTTATATGATAAGAAAGGGTGAAGTGAAATTTGTTTGAGTTTTTACGAAAACTTACAACAGTTTTTGACATTGAACGTTATTTTGTTACCCTTGCATGTATAAGATTTTGTCGCACAACTAAAAATGTTTACTGGAAAATTTATAGCATCCTAACAGACCAATACTTCGTGTTTATACCGGGTTCAGAAATCTGATTATTACACTGTGGAAGCTATTTGGAAAAGTTTTCAAAATTACGGACAGCAAAAGAAACTTTTTATTAAGGTGACACTTGGCGCAATATAATATAAATAGAGAACTACGTTAATAGAACCAGAACTTAAAAATTTAAAACATACTAGTTTCTGTAGCATTTAGCGTACTATCCTTAGTGCTAAGAATTGCCGAAATTTGCTCAAATATATAGGAGAGAAACAAACTCAAGTAAAAGATTTATTGACCAATAGGAAAACAGAAGAATATGGGTAAGAGCCAATAGGAAATTAGAATAAGGAATGAATCCGTAAGTGTGAAAAATGCGGCATCAAATTAAGAAAAAGAGGTTTTTATATAATATTTCCAACAATCTCATAATGGGGGAGTAGCAAATTCACAATTAACAATATTTTCATAATTTTTATACGTAGATATGAAATGCTTCAAGAAAGTTAAGTCATGTACAAAAGTAAGTTTAGAGATTATTTTAGCCGAATTGAAGTCAAAAGTGTGGTTCATCTCCCAGCAATGTTTTGCAATTGAAGATTTATTGGTTTCTTGTTTTTTAATATATTGTTGGTGTTCTTTAATATGAATTTTAAACCGCATTTGGTTTGTCCAATATAGGAAAGATCGCACTGTCAGTTAATACTATAGATAACCCATGAGTTGGATAATACATTAATAACTTTGAGTTTGAAGAGGGTAAGTTTATTGATAGGGGTAAAAATTATTTTGAAATCCTATTGCCTAAGAATTTTAGCAACTGGAAAGCTGGATTTAGGAAAGAAAGATAACACAATGGTAATATTAGAAAGAGAAGAAGACTGAGGTGAGTTTGAGGAACGAGGTTGCTGTAGTTTAAATAAAGCAGTATCAATAATAGCAGGGTTGTAAGCTCTGTCAATCGCAATGGCTTTAAGATATTGAATTTCACTATTAAATGAGTGAGAATGAGAGAAAACATTTAAAGAGCAAACATTGGCTTTAAAATGTAAAGTTCTGGCGTTATTAACGTTTTTTTTCTTTTATCATATAAAAGAAACATTTGTTTCAGAAATGCTCCTTTAATTCTCGGAAGCCTATTGGTTTCTGAAGTTTCTGAGAATAATGGAATGTTTTTTGGAATCGTAGATAACTCGGAAGAGGCTATGTTATATTTTCGTAAACATTCTTGCTAGATTAAGAACCATTTCTCTTTTTGTTACAGCTATAGGCCTCAGTTTGCGGTGCACTTCAAAATTCGCTAAGCGGTTGTTTGATCTAAATTGGCTAAATGTTTTTGACTAAAACCAAACGTATGATGGCTTTTCTAGGATCAAGGATGCATAACAAGCCACTTCACACAATTAATAAGAAATATTTCATCACTTGTTTTTTCTTAACATTTCGTTTAATATATTAAAATCGAAATCGATGGCATTTTCATGGTATAAGAAAACTGAAAATTAATCTTGATGTAACGCATAAATTACAATTTTATTTAAAAATTTTAAACTTAATTATTAAAGTAAAGCCTACTTTGTTATTTTTAAGTTTATGGGCCGTATAAGAAGTTTAACCATTGAATTTATCAAGTCTTAAACTTGGAGAAACAAAACCAAAATCATCGCCTTACATAATAAAGAGGACAGTCCAACCTTCGCATGAAAATTGTCAAATTTCCGAATAGTTATGTTCACCTTAGTTAATCTCAAAGTTTCTCATTGAATACAATAAAGTAGTGGTAAAAAAATGAGAGGGTATACGCTATAGGCAGAGAGTTTACGCTAGATTCATGAAAGTTCATGGCTAGAGTATACTCTATAGTTTTATTTGAGAAACGAAGGGTAAACGGAGCTTCTTTAAAACGCCCAGAAGATATACGGAGTATACCTTTACCTCCGTATACCTTCTACTACACCCGTGAAAATAAGATAAATTATTCTATTTTAAAATAGTATCATCTCGACGACTCGTGACCACAGATTAGGTCTCCCTACTATAAAGCATACAGATCATTTGTTAAATATATAAACATACGTCTGATTACTTAGACAGCACAATAAAAATGAATAATCAGACTTAATTTGAAAACATTAGTATAAAACAACAGTAATATACAATAAAATTAAAGTTAAAACCAAAATAGACGTTTTGTGCCATAATCATCAATGCACGTCTTAATTTAAAAAAAAAAAAAAAATATTATCATAAAAAATTGCAAAGAACCAGTCATTCAGAGTTAAAATTAAAACTATACATCAAGCAAAACTGTATATTCCTCTGGAACAGCGCAAGCCTCAATCAGGAGGGGATTTCTCTAATTTACAGATCACACCCCGGAGTTTACGAATGGTAGTGTTTTAAGATCAGACTTCAACATATATTAAATCAGAATATTTTTGGAAAAATGGCATACTAAATTAGAGAAATCAAGACCTGAATGAGGCTTGCGTCGTTTCAGAAGAATATACAGTTTTGCTTAATGTGTGACTTTAATTTTAACTCTAAATGACTGGTTCTTTTGCAATTGTTTACGATATTGAAGTTTTTTATTGATGAGGTGTTTTATTTATAGTATGAAACGTGTATTGTGTCGTTCGGAAAATCCTTTCCGCTTGAGAAAATCAATTCGTATCAGAAAATTCTGCCCGTTCATTAATCAGATATCGGAATTAACTTCAAATAAAAAAATGAAAGAATTTTCCGGTACGAATTAATTCTCCCAAACGGAAAGGGCTTTCCGAACGACCCACTATTTTGGTTTTAATTTTAATTTTATAGTATTTTAATGTTGTTTTGGTGTTTTTAAATTACGTCTCATTATTTATTTTTATTATCATACAGATCATATATTGAATACTTTTAGGAAATATGAGTGTTTGCAAACTGTGAGTATAGTACGATAACTAGGCCGATGAGTAACGTATATTTATATGAATATATTCATTAGTTAAGGTAGCAATCACTACTAACAATTAGTATTCTCTAGTTTTAAGTAAATAATGCCTTCCCCGCATTATTTGTGTTTGTTACTAACTTTCTTTTCACGAAGAATCACAAAACTTTCTCTTCACGTAACATCTCCAAACTTTCTCAAGGTCATCAGCCAATTTATCATGGTTGAATCATAATAACTTTTGTAAAACAAACATTAAAACCTGTTTGTTCAGTGTTATGAAAACTGATATTTTAATCATAAACGTGTACAATTAATCAAAATTTAATGAAAATTAATTAAGATATGAAATGGAACCATATCGCTATATTAACGGAACCTGATTAAAGTATAAGCCAACATTACAGAGATCCGGGGCCCTCGAATTTGGTTAAATGTCTTTAAAAGCAAGATTATTTAATCAGATGTTGACTCTGAATTGATTATAATCAATATTTGTCCTTTTAAAGTAAGATAATATTAAAAACAAAAGATATTCAAATTTGCATTCTTAGATTCATACATGCATTCTAAAGCATCAAAAATTTGAGTATCAATATATTATTGAATGGCGAGAGGTTCCAGGCAATTTCTAGGCCATGATGCCTGGGCCTCATTTTGGCTTAATCGGGTCCTGTATAGTGAGTAGTGAAGTGTATGATTTTTTTTCATTTGAATGGCATTTGTTATAAATAATACAACACAAGTCCTTGTACAAGATAGCACAGAATAGAGCAATTCACCAACTGTTAAAATACAATGGATCAAAAGAACTGTTTAAGGAAATTTTGCTGATTACATTTAAACAATAAAAAATAATAATCTAAACAATAAGACTTACCTTTCGATAATGAACCGATCTGATTCTGGTTCTCAAACCAAAACCTGTCGCCTTTACGAGTCTTTTTGAATTGTCTTCCTAACAAACAATTGTATGTAGGTCCTACAAGAGACCCTTCTTCATGGGGTTCAGCCAGTGCTCCAGGTATTAAATCAATATCCCCCACTGCCCTATTTAAACAAAATTTGTAGCTGTTATTAAACTTATGATAACTTAAACTAAAGTTATTTAAGACAAATGGCGTACTACATTGGAAGAAAAAGAGAAATGTTTCTTGATCTGCATTGTGTGTACAGTTCTACTAAATTTTTTAACAGAATTTTTCGCTTTACTTAATCTTAAAAAATGCTATCAAGTCTGTGATTAGAAGCATTTCTGAAGCAAACTTTTCTTAGCTGCAGCAGTTTTCGAAAATGTTAAGTAGTTTTTACAGTGTTTTAATCAGTTTTCTCAACCCAGTATCAACATGAAATATCGATTTTTCAGATACTACAAATTTTCAACTAAACATTCTCAACTGGGTAAAAGAACTTATACATGCAAGAATAACAAATAATTTTTCATTTTACACTTTTAATTTAAATATTTATTGAACATGAATATGTTTCCTTCAGAACTGATAGCATTAAAAAAACCCGATATTTTATGTCGATACCGAATGGAGAAAACTAATTAATAGACTGTAAAAACTACTTTGTAAAGTTTCCAAATATTACTAGTAGCAAAATGAACTGGTATTAGAAATGCTTCTTTAAATCTCGGAAATCTATTGATTTCTTAAAATAAAGGAACAACTTTTGGAATCGTGGTTACTCGGAAGACGTTGTATTATTTTTTGTAAACGTTCTCGTTACAGCATGAAAAATATATCTTTTTTTTAATGTGCGGGGAAGAAATAGTCACGGACTGGGTTTGTAAATTTCTTTGCTCTAACAGTAACTATTTACTATAAAAAGTTATTGGTTTCGAATGCCAAATGAATCAATTAGTCCACAAAAGTAAAGTTATTGCTTAGTTAAAGTTAGTTAATGGAATAACGGTAAAAGGAATATTTCGCTGAATTTTATATTTTCACAGCATCGAAACAGCTCTAGTTAACTTTCATTATGAAAACTCCTGTTAACCTTTCAGCGAGCGCGTAGTCGTAAATTTACGACAAATGTAATTTTTTTTTTCACACTTTGGTCTCACAAATAGTGCCTAAATAAAAATTCAATTCTTACTATTGATATACACGGTGTGCACAGTTCTATCACAGTTTTCGTATAGAATTTTTTGCCTTAATTAATTGCAGAAAAAATATTAAAAATTCTGCAATCAAACGCAGGAAGATTTTTAGTTTGAGGGAAAAACATAAAAAAAAAAATTCTAATTAGTTGAGCCATATTCCTTGCATATCCTAAGAAGTCTACGCACTCTGTTTATATGAAAGCTGTCCAATAAAGAATGATCATAAATTAATAAAAATTAAATACTGTGCATCCTTCAAAATTTGATGGTATTTCTCAAAATACTCCCCATTACATGCAATAAACTTATTCCACCTTTTTGTCCAGTCTTCAAATACACTTCACAAACCACTCTTTGACAAGTTCTTCAAAATCGTCTGCGTAGTTTTCACCACTACTTCTGATGATGAAAAATGCCTTTCCTTACTTGGACTCAAGGTCATAATGAGGGAAGCAACTTTCATCAACAGTGATAATTTTCGAATGACACATGACATCATTTTGTAGCTTTGATTTCAGCTCCGAACAAAGCTCCACACACTCTTCCTTTTGTTTTGGAATGAGCAGTCTCGGAACCCAGCACACACAAACGCGTGTCATGTGCAGTTTTTCTGAGAACAACGTGTGAGTGAACCTATTGAAATGTTCATTCTTTTCGATAGGAATCTTAATGTGATCATACAATCTTCTCTCACTATTGAAGCCGCGGTGATGATGTTTTCTTCCGTTAGAGCAGCCGCTAGAACGCAGGGTCCACCTTCCTTTGAAATCGATCGTCTCCCTTCTTTAAACATACGATACCATCTTCTAGAAGTGCTATGGGGTAGGACAGACCCCCCCCCCCCCCCCCAGCAAGTGTCAAGCAGTGCTTTGGGAATGTGCAGTGCACGGGGCATTTCCAGAACTTTAGACATGCTTGTTAGCACGGTTCGTAAAATTTTACGAAACATCCTGCAATGCTATCCATACAAAATTACGCATGTTCAGGAGTTGCTTCCTGCTGATCTGCCAAAATGAGAAGCTTTCACCCTGCAATTTCTTGTTTGAATGGAAGTGCACAATGCATGGCCATGAAACACATTGTGGGCAGACGGAAGCCCATTTTCACCTCCAAGGTTCTGTCAATACTCAAAATTTCAGAATATGGGCAAGTGAGAATCCATTCTAAATGCAACCATTGCCTCTCCATTCTGCAAAAATCACTGTGTGGTGCGGGTTTACGGCAGCATTTATCGTTGTTCCTTTATTTTTCGAGAATATTGGTCCATCGGTTCCTGTCACCCGTACAGTCAATGGGACACGTTATGAATCTGTTTTGCGAAACCAGATCATTCCAGCCCTACAACAGCGCGGATGTGGGGATAGCACAATTTTCATGCAAGATGGCGCTCCTCCACACATTGCAACACCGGTGAAGCAGCTGTTGATACTGCATTTTGAAAATGACCGAATTATCAGTCGCGATTTCCCAACATCCTGGCCACACCAGACCTGAACCCTTGCGATTTCTGGCTGTGGGGTTACCTAAAACATGTTGTGTACGGGGGTCCAATTGTAAACTTAGGGGAATTGAAAACACTCGCAACACATACTAGAGGTCTGCACGGGCCGACATTTCCAGGCCCGGGCCCGGCCCGACTCATAGAAAAAAAATTCGGTCCGGCCCAGAAAATAGTTAAAATCTCGGCCCGAGTGAATTTCTACAAACCATTGATTTTTACGTCGAATTGGTTAAAAATTTGTCTCGTACGAGGAGTTCTGACCAAAAATATTTATTTTAACTTTTTTTTCATGTCATCTTCATTCATCATTTTTTCATATAATCTTCAGTTTTATAGAAGTGCTGCAGGCTGCGATTTTTATTATTTTAATGAATCTCTATTTCTTGTATGTAAATGTTTCAGTTATCATTAATATTTTTAATCCATATTCCATGTATATGTTAAAAATCTGAAAAATGCTATACAGTAAAATCTTCTAAGACGGAATTGCATAGAAAAGGAAAAAAAATGCTTTATAGACAAGTCCGCTTCTTAGCTAGTGTAAAAGTATTATATATTCGTTTCTTACTTATTAGTATATTAATTTTGCATGGACCAACACGTTTTTCAGTTTAAAACAGGGTTCCGTCATAGGCAGATTCCTTTTCACACATTTTACTATATTTTAATTTAGCTATATTTTAATATGCGTAGAAATCTACTATTCTTTAAAAATAATAAATTTTAATGTTTAAGTGTAGAATAATGGCGATTCAAAAATGTATGCATTTTTTGCAAAAATTTTTGGGCCAGGCCTAATTTAACTGACCTTTAAATGGACCCGGCCACGCTGAGACAATGATTTTCATACGAGCTGGCTCAAAACTAGGCTGAAAATTTTGAGCCGTGAAGACTAGGAATGAAACCAGGCCCGGCTCTGTACAGAAAAATTAAGTTAGGCCCGGCCCAGCCCAAACAGAGTGGAGAGCAGACCCACCCGGCCCCAGTGCTGTGAATGAAAATCGGCCCGAGCCCGGCCCGCGGGTCGGGCCATGCTAGGGCTTCGGGCCGGCCCGTGCAGATCTCTAACACATACACAATATCACCCCTGAAACCCTCCGATCTGTTGCGGAACATGCTGTTTTGAGCTTTTAGCTCGTAGAAGAAGACGGTGGACAGCATATTGAACATTTCTTAAGCAAGACGTAGCCGACTTCCTTTTCTTGATGGTTTGATCAGTTTTTGCATTTTCTACGGTTTTTGGCCTAGGGAGAATTAAAAACCAATTTTGTTTTCGCTTTTTCTACGGTTTTTGGCCCAGAGATAAATAAAAACCGATTTCGTTTTTGCTTTTTCTATGGTTTTTGGCCAAGGGACAATTAAAAACAGATTTTGGTTTTTGCTTTTTCTACGGTTTTTGGCCTAGGGATAATTCAAAACCGATTTTGTTTTTGTTTTTTTCTACGGTTTTTGGCCTAGGCACAATTAAAACCGATTTTTCCTATCCGCTGTGGCACCACCTAGTAGTGGTGGATAGGCTTTGGACAAAGAGTCCCACAACAGCATGTCACGTCTTTTAATTAACATCTTATGACGAGTACAGCGCTATCTATCGGTCAACTTTTGAACTTTTTTTTCTTTCGCAAAACAAATTCCCATTACTTCACGTATACTCAGATGAAATATCAAGTCATTCTGCCAGTGGTTCTTTTATTTTTACATACTTTTGAAAGTGTAACTTCAATTATAATGACCCTGTATATGTATAGTTAATAATTACAAAATGTTTTATTGTATACAGGGTGTATCAGGAATGATCGTTCAAATTTGGTGGGTAGGTAGAAATGGCATATAAAGACAATTTCACATAGAAAAGTATGGGCGAAAACGGATGCATGATGTTGTAGGGGGAACTGTGTATCCAGAACTTCTGATCACACGCAAAGCTCTTTGATAAGTCCAACCGGTCGTCATTCGACAAGATGACTTTGCATTGGTAACGTGAATCATTATACGAAATGAATAAGCCAACATGCATCTAACTTATGCTGCGGCACGAGACAGAGCTGTCGGAAATTTGCGCAAATGCATGCAGAGCGCAACACTGTTTAAAAATCTGTAGCTTTTGCTGCATAGTCACTCCACGGCTTTTCTAGAAAACGATTACTTGACTATATTAGGGAGCATTCTCATTGCTCATAATAGAGATATTCTATAAAAGCGGCATATTTTTAACAGTGTACCTCAACTAGCGCAAACATCAAATCAAATGTTAGCGAGTGTTCATCAACAACTGTGCGAAACTGGATCGGTTACCAGTACCTGTCATGATAGAGGAAGAAATCGGTCGACACGGAGAGTTCCAATCGAAGAAACTATCGTACAACATTCTGCATACACTTGCGCAGCTACCGATTACTTTTCCCTATCGCACCGTCAATTAGATGCATATCTGCATATTCATTTAACATATAATGACTCCTGTTACTTATAGATATAATAATTTTTCTTAATTATTATTTACTTCAATGGTTTAATTATTGTTCAAAATTGAATGCCCAAAATATCACTTCAAACAACTAATAATTACAGGGCTGCCACTGGCGACTATTTTTATATTCTATTCGCACCATTATTTTTAAAATGTAATTTTTGTAGTATATTTATCTTGCAGATGTCGTCAAAGTGTATAGGAAAGATTTTTGTTTTGAGAAAGTAGTGCGAGATAGAATTAAAAAGTAGTCGCCAGTGGCAGCCCTGTAATTACTATATCAAAGAAACTACAGGAACAATTTAGAGTTCTTAATTGTTCGATATTAAATGCAATTTTTAATATTTTGCAAAAGACATTTTTTGAACTATCCGCAATACCGATAAATTTATTAATATGTTTTTTAACAAAAGCTGAGAGGAAGTAAAATGTTCTAAAGAAGTTCATAAAACTTACTTGTAAATATCCTTAAACATATCTACTCTATCTTTATCCATAACTTTATATAAGTCATCCCAATTCTTGACTTCTGGTAGTCTACAAACCGATCTCCACCTTATGTAACCTGGCAAACCATGATCTCTGCCTCTTTGTATTCCAACTGCTGCCAAGTCGTAACCATAGTCTAAATCTGAAGGTTGGAAAAGATGATCTCTTACCTGAAAATGAAAACACATTTATTTTCTATACTTTCAAATTTACTGCCACGTATTTTTTTTTTTTTTTTGCAGATATGCGATTCTCAAAAAGAAAGCCCAAACTTTAACCCCTTAACTGTTGCCTGAATCCAATTCGGGCAACTAAATATTACAGTATTTGAGATTATTTAAATACTATTTGATTTTTATTATATTTGATTCATTTCCATGAAAGCCGAATTCAGTTCGTTTTTCTTTCAAATACACACTTATATATATATAATTTTCTATTTTTTTTTTTAATTATTATTCTAATTATACTTTTGAGGGGGAAACTTAGGGACGCTGGTAAGGGAATAAAACCCAATAATGCATTGAATAAAATGAATATAAAAAGTGATATTACTGGCATGTTTACAAGGAAGATCTGCATATACATTTCTTAAACAATAATTAAGAAAAATAGTTCAAATTATAATCAATAGATGGCACTATGCTGCTAAACCTGCAAAAATGCTCAAACTAACGTGTAATGCTGGACAAAAATTCACCCATATTTTCCATTTTATTCCATTTAACTGCTATAACGTGAAACAAAAGAGATTTGCGTTTTGATCTTACAGATTGAGACAAGAAGCGGCATCTTTAGTCTAAATTTTGAGCTATTTTTAAATTACTGTGTACAAAATTTATAAGCTTCTTTTCAAACGTGTTACTTACTCCATTTTTATGTTTATTATAGTTCATGAGATATTTAATTTTAAATTTCGTGTGTTCTTTTTGAGGCACCATGTGTGACATTCCACGGATGAAGCACTATTATTGTGAATTGATTTTAGAGATTTATTTTAATTTCAATACTATTTAGGGTTGCTTTCCTTGTGAATTTTTTTATGACATTTCTTTCATATTTTTTATTCCCACCAGCGACTGAGAGGTTCTGTCGCAAAGCAAGGGAACGGGAAAGTGCTGGATTGGAACCCGTGTCACGCTCGTTGGCCTAACAGTTCGGAATTTATCGTGTTTTCTTCGAACCTGCGTAACATTTCATAAATGCGAGTTAGCTTTTTCCTAGCAAAAAACCCAAGAAGGGCAATTATCTCCCAAGGTCTATATCCCTCGTGCAGAAAATTCGGGTGTACTAACTAACCACTAACTAATTTTCATATTAATATGTCCAAAATAAGATATATATATATATATATATATATATATAATATAATATAATGTAATATAATACAATATATGTACTATATATATATATTGGCTTTTCTGAATTTTTTTAAAGTATAACTTTTTCATTGAATTTATTATATTTTAGAATTCATTTAATAATATCCAAATATAAACTTTTAAAAGTAGATAAATCATTTTGAGGTACTGATCTTCCCTAAGATATTTTAATAATGATAACAATAAAACAAAATGCGACTACGTTACCTCTGGAGAGACATAACTGTCGACAGTTTGCGTCCTTTGTGTAGCTGCTCCTCTGAGAAGCAGGTCGAAGCCATCATGATGCAAAATCTTTACATTGAAAAACGTTTCATGTAAAAGAACTTCTCCTTGTGACGTGTTTTTCGGTCCAAGAAGATATTGCACGTCCTGGGAATATTAAAAAATACTTTAATATTTATATATAAACCCATAAATCTGAGAAATCTATAAACTAAAATTTAAGACTAATGGAGGAATGAACATATCGCTATTTAGTGGCCTGTGTAAAATTGCAAAACGAAAGAATTTAATTGCAACAATCTGAAAATAATAGAGATGTAATTATGTGAGTGAAATTTTATACAAAGGAAAGTCAGAAATATTTCAAATAAAGTGATGAAAGCAATTAAATATTATCAAACAGAACGGTAAGAAAAACTAAACCCGCTAAACGAACAAATGCCAAGAAGCAAACGCCAGTTCACTTTCTACTTATTATACAGGAGACAACTTCTCCATTTTAATTCGACCAACCATGCCAGCGTAAAATATCAAATATCAATGAAGCCAAGCATCACAGAAAAATAAACGTAAAGTAGAATAATTTTATAAAAGAGTTATTTAATTTGAAGTCAAACATGACATTGTAAACTTATTTTAAAGAGTTAGAGAAGTTTTAAAAATTCCATGAAGTTAGTACGTATGAACTATACCGTATATGTCATCAGTTCAATTTTTAAAACAATATGGAAACTAAAACAATGGACGGAAATAAGTAAGGATTGAATTTTTAGACAGGTAACTACTTAAGCAAAGTTCTTTTATACTTTTCAGCTTCAAAAATCAAAAAAATTATCTTTAATTAGCAAACAATATTAATTTACTCAAAAATTAACAAAATACGCTAAAAAAATCAGTAAAACGCAACAAATAACCATGTACTATTTTCTACAAAATAGCATAAACAACAGTATATTATAGAGTATGAGCCGAGAGTCTCCGGACCTACGTTATAGTATCAAACTTAAGATTTTTTCTGTGTATGTCTACTTTAGTGGGTAAGAACGTATGGGTGTTAGCTAACTTGAGTCAGGGATCTTTTGATATTTAACAGGTACTAAAGGTACCTAAAAATGTCGCTCTTCTACGTTAAAGTATCAAATCTGATTTTTTAATGTGTTTAATAGCACAGTATTTGAAATCCATATTCACTGTTGCCAGACGCTTTCAACTGGTCATAACTTTCGCCAGATGCTTTAAAACTCCATAAATTGTCAGGAACATACGTCATAGTATGAAGGCTGAATTTTACATTTGTTATTCGGACGATTGTTTTATTATATTTTTTAAGCAGCCAGACCGATTCGACTGATCTAACACTGTAAAGGATCCGATATTTGTGCGAGCGTTAGAGCATTAGCTGTGCATGCGAGAGCAAGTGAGAGCATTACCGCTGAGCTAAGATTTAAAGACTGGTCATGTGATAACTTAGATGTTGAAATATGTATTGTTTTCATTTACAAAATACATTATCAAACAATTTTAAAAGTGCGAAAAATAAATAACGTGACTGAGAGAAATATTTTAATTCTTTATTGAACCAAAATTTTTTTGAATGGGTCTTGTTTGAAAGAAATTACATTCCAATAATTAAAAATATGCAAAAAGACATTTTACTCTATCCACTGCCTTTTAAAGGATTTAGAGTTGCTATATTTAATTTCATTTTTCTTAGTTTGTGGTTTTTTGTCACCTCCAAATCCAATGTTCCCCTCCCTTTGGAAGGGTCCATTTCTTTTGGCCCAATTCAATAAAACTAAAGTTGTTTATTTATACTAAAGAGATTTTTTAAATAAGTATTTAATAATATTTTAATGATAAATTATAAAATTAAGTTTAATTGCATAAAATGGATTTAATAGAGATAATTTAAGGTAAATTAAATAGATTTTCTGTTTTATTGAATTTTATTTTCCACCATACATATAATAAAACTATCCTTATAGGAATGGATATTTTTCCACAACAATGAACTAAATCAAAGGATAATTTCCTGATAGTTTTTGAATATGTTAAATAATACATGAAAAATGGAAACATTATAAATGCTTAAATTAAATAAAATGATAATTTCCTGATAGGTTTTCATAATGAGAAATAATATATGAAAAATGTAAACCTTATAAATAATTTTACATAAAAAACTATTCATTTTTCGTTGTCGTCATCATTTTCTAAGTTTACTATGTAATCATCACATCAGTCATCTAATTGGACGTCAAAATTGTCGTCATCATCTGCACCGTCTCTTAATATTTTCGTAAAACATAAATAAATTCATTAAATTGCGAATAACTACAAATAAATTAAAATAATTTTAAGGTAAAAATAAAGTACCTGAGAGATTTTGCAGTAATTCACTGACAAAGCTTGGCAGTTGATCGCCTTCGAACCAATTAAAATTGTATTTATTATCTTTTAGCATCCAGCCATTGGATTCGGAAAGATAAATATGCTTGGATTTTTTCATGTGAGCGTCATTCCAGATGCTTGCAATATAATTTGTTCTGGGAAATACACGGATATACTTACAAGGTGGTAGATTATTTGTGTCGAAATTTCTCAGATTTTTTTCTGTTGAATGTTTCATCTACATCAGAAACTGTGTACGTATGAATAAATAGTTGAAGTCGAACAGCATCTACATCTAGCATTACCGCCATCTATTGTATATATACCACATAAATTTTTGTATGACATCAAATACACTTTTCTTCTCATCGTTATCATCAAATAACTCAACATCGCCAAATCTCAGAAAACTTTCTGATATTCGAGTTTTAAGATTTTGGAAGGCCTCAGTTATCTTTTTTAGAAAAAAGTCTGGATTATAATTACATTCTGTGATAGCATGAAATCCAGTGAGGCTTTGACACAGAGACGAACCCAGCTGCGCACAGATGTTAGTTAGATCGCCTATCCAAGCATGCGAATCCTTATTTTCTTAAATGATGCATGTGACCTAGCATTACTGCAACAATATCAGTATCAGAACATGTAATTACTATATTTACTTGAGCATCGATGTTACACGCGTGATAGATGATTTTAGTGTCAGCTTCTTCAAATTCTAGAAATGATAAATTTTCTTCAGTATCAGACACTACTGTATTATGATTATCAACGGTAAAAGAATGACATTGCATGAAGTTTATATTGATGAGCTTATTACCGGTGAAGGACAACATTTATAAGTGGTCAGAGTAAAATGAAGAAGTTAACTAAAGCTTGTCTAAAGTTTGAATTTTTTAACTCATTTATAAAATCACTTAGCCGAACTTGATCCGGTCAGGTAATACTGTAGTTCAGTTGTGTAGATTCATATCGAAGGGATCGTTCATAATCCTTGATCGAAGTGTAAAATATTGGTCGAATATAACGTCAACTCTCAACACATTTAATTGAGTGACCATTTGTAACATTTTTTTAAAATCCTCCCACATTTTTTTGGAACATCTTTCATTGTATGCAACAGAAAAAGCCCATCAATTATTAATACCTCTATGTCAGGTGGTGGCTGGTGGCAAATGTCTTTCTCTAAGCATGTCGTCAAAGCATATTTTTCCGTCTTGCAAATTGTACCATCTAAATGACACATGGGCATAGGAACTAAAGTTAATTGGATAAAATAAAATTTCTGCAATATCAATATTATAATCTATCGATATACCAAGCATGCGTCCAAATAAATCTCGCTGAATCCTCACTTCTTGTAATTTACCACCTACTTTTAATTTTTTTTTTTTTTGATAATCTTGCAAAGAGTTTTCAAATGGCGTCTTTTTTATACTCTTTTAAAATCTGTTTATATCTGTTTTACATTCAACAATAAACGTTTTATGTTTACAATCAACATTTTGTTCAATATTCAGGAGAAATCTTTCAACCGGATCTGACGCTGCTTTACCACGTGGAATATTAATTAACTCATGTATCTTTAGGCACTCCCAAACTGAATGGGTCAATAGATTAATTAAAGGTGTTGATAAATTTTTGAATTTGTTTTATGCTATTTTTAATGTTATGATTGTTCAAGTTTCCTGACACATCCTGCTGTCTAACCCTTCAAAAACATAGCTTATTATTGTTTATCTCAGATCATGGCTCAGATCATGACCCATCGTTGACGTGCTGAGATTGAACTAGTAAATTGTATAATACCTGTAAGTCTACTGTAGGCGACTAAATTTATCGTTTGTTCCAATACTAAGTCAATGGGTTGTCTTGAAAAAGATTTGTCTGTCCTTTTAACTCCAAAGTAACCTTTCTTAAATTCCTCATATAAATCAGGATGAGTTTCTGCTACTCTTTGCAAATTATCATAGTAGTTTACCCATCGAGCATAATTTTGCTAATTGCATGTGAAAAATATATTTATAATTTTCTGCATTACAAAATTAAAAAAGTTCGAAATCCCCTGTGCGAATGCTTCGTGGTAAAGGTAAATAATAATGTACGAGATTGATGTAGATTAAATAAAATTGCGTAGTTTTACCAAAGTCGCCGGTAAGAGTTTACTGTTTGTACATACTGTAGTCATTCAATAATTATTTAAGTTCTTCATTTTCTACTTTAAACAATGATGTTTGACATGTTTGTAGTCTAGTAACATCTTGTATCATGGCATCTGTGAATTTTGTATTTTTAATTTTAAAAAATGACTTAAAATGTAATATTTTCAATCTCAATGCTATCAAAGGATGAATTCTCTTGCATCTGTTAAAATGCTTTCCTTCAAGAAATCCATTTAACGAACCACTTGCAAGTAAATTACTTTCAGCCAAATTATCCGATAAACCACAGTCATTTTTTACTTTACCTAGAACTTTAAAATAAGCCATAATCTGAAAAGACCCTAAATATATAAATAAGTGAGGTCATATGGCTAGTCCCATGGGTGTTTGTAGTGTAAGTCACCATAGCCGATAACTGCTATGCTTGTTGGCCACCGTTATGTTTGAAAAGTCACTTGGCCTTATTCCATTAATGAGATATCTCCCATAAAATAAGTCATATTTTTCCATTTTAAAATACTGGTAGCCAAAAATCATAGCATGTGACTTACACTACAAGTAATCATGGAAATAGTCATACATAATTTGCATGTAAAGTCGATGTAAGTCATGAGAAATTGGTTGGCTTTGATCCATGGTCTCCAGAAAGATAGATGTGTTAGTTGGTGATAAAATAATTGGAGTTAATTTAGAAATTTCTTGTTTCGGACTATTATTGTCAGTAAACAGACTATTGTAACCAACCCACATAAGAACATTAGGTAATTGTAAAACATGTCTAATTATCCAAATAGTATCGCTTTCTGTATATGCTTGAAAATTGACGAGGTGTAAATTTTCTACTTCATGCATAGAAATTGCAGAGCATCTGTCATCCTTGGTTTTTTAGGACAAGAAATTTCGTTTAAAGATACGGCTTTAAATGTTCTCCGTCTATTTCTTTTTCGTTGAGGTTTCTTCATTATTTGGGGTTTGTGGGTCTGATATTTCCGATATATATGTGGCATTCAAATCAATATTTTGGTAAATAATTCCTACCGTATCATGTAATGTATCCTTGCCACTTCTGGTTTCCACGAATAGGTCAAAATTATTGTAGGCAACACCAGTACATAGAGTAAGCGATTTTTTAATAATTTCAGGACATAAACTTGACTTTCATACTGAAGTAAATGTCGCCTCTGCTTCAAGTTCTTCAATTACACTGTAACTGATGCAAATTCCGTATCTATGGATGAAATGATTAATTTTTCTACTACTGGTTAAGCTCTTTAAAGTCATGCCTAACATAATATGATTTGATGTTTGGACTTTTCCGTTGTGTATGCCGTAGACTATATCTTCACTGTAAGATCGAATTTGACATACGCATTTTGGACTATTTTTCGTTTTCGATTACAACCTACAATAAAAGTATAATAAATTTTGAGGAATTATACTTCTCTTTCCTTTGAATGTTGCATAGAATTATTTTAGGTAATATTTTCTTTTCAATTTGCATTATTGATTTTCTTAAAAGTAAAGCAGCTCTTTGTAGAATGTCTTCGTCCTTTAAGTTTTCAAATGATGCATCATCGATTGTTGTCAAGTGTTTTGGTGTTAGTAGTTTTTATTGAGGATTATGAAAAACTTAATATCTTTATTAAATACTTTAATTATTTTATCTTCTAAATGTTGTGCCGTAAAAGTCACGTTGTTTTTTTCAGAATGTTTTTCAATATTTCTTTCTAATAAGTCGATGTAAAATCTATGTAGGTAAGTCAAAAAATAATAACTCCCTTTCTTCATCACATTTTCTTGTATAATGGTACTCATCTTCATCAAATGCAATTCGATGGTACTGGCGATGGACATGCCACATATTTTTAATTTGTTTTTTTTTTTACTTTACTTTTTTTTTTACTTTTTTTTACTTACTATTTTATTATATTGAAATCTGCTTTACAAATACTATGGTAATGTATTTTTGAATTATGAATATTTGTTATTTTATGAAGTAATTCCTAATATTCTTCTCCATCTTTTATTATGGATGTTATGTAAGTTTAAAATTTTTCTTTTTCTGTTTTATGTAAAGGCTGTTTCTTCGAATGGTGTTTTTGAACTTTTTGGTTACAGAATAAACAAACAATATTTTTGTCATTAATGCGTACACTAATTTCAGTCGGAATACCATTTTCTGAGACTAAATGAACATTTTTAAACGGTATACCGTCTATATTTTCTTGGAAAGTTGATGATACTGTTTCGGCTGACTCGGACTAGCTCAGGCATTAAAATCGGTGAGGTTTTGGAATCGTTGCCAAACATGGAAAAAACTGTGAAAAAGACGATTTTGTACTTTTATTTATTAGATGACTGATATCAGCATTTGTTAGCTCATATGAGTGTTACCTATGTACTATTTTGTTAATTATTTATTCAAGCTTTGTTTTTTCAACGAATTGCGTATTTTTTGTTTGAGTACAAATTGGGACTAACCTCATTCTCATTAAATATCTTCATTTATACTCATTAACTATCTTCATTAAGTTTTTCATTATCAAAATTTTTTTGATAAACTCGAAAGTTATATTTTTTAAAAGTTATTTTAATGAAAATAAACAATTGCGAAACTACTTTTTTACTGAAGAAAGAAGTTCACATTTAATTCCTTTCTTATTCTGTGTAAATTTACATAAAATGAATAATACAGCTTTATTGGCAAATTAACTTTCTGCCTGTTTTTAAACTTAAAGAAGCAGTCCATTTAAAAATGTTACTCAAGAATGCAACTTTAAGACTTTGGTTATAATTTACAAGACTGGTTCATGCTTTGTGATTATGATCATCACGACACGCACAAATAGTTTTGTTATTATACAAAGTGATTCATTCCTAATAGATCCCCAGCATTCTTCAATAACTGTTGCTAGGATGAAGCAATATGAACAGAAAAATACGCTGCATACTTGGAACTAAGTGTAGGCAGGCCACACACCGAGCTACACAAGCAACATGACGCGCGTCAAACCTGTTCTTCTCTTAAGACGCGTGTCATGTTACTTGTGTTGCCTCTGTGTGCGGTCTGACTAATTGAGGGCATTATATGTAATGCTGGAAATGATATCCGTTATCTGACAGACATATTTCGAGGAACTGGTTTGCACTATGAATAATATATGGAAAATGCAAACTATCCATATAGTTTGCACTATATGGATAGTTTGTGCATATTCCATAGTTAGTATACTTCCATATGGAATGATATCCGTTATCTGATAGACATATTTCGAGGAATGGGTTTGCACTATGAATAATATATGGATTGTGCAAACTATCCATATAGTTTGCAGGCCCCACCAGTGGCTGAGAGGTTCTGCTCTCGAAGCTGGTAGACGGGAGGTGCTGGGTTCGATCCCAATCGCGCCCGTCGGCCTAATCGTTCGGAGTTTTCGTGGTTTTCTTCGAACCTTGGATTTCCAAGCGTTAATACGGGTTAGGTTCCCTTAGAAAGACCCCCATGAAGGGCACTCCCCCCTGGGCTTATATCCCTCGTGCAGATAATTGGCCGTCATAAATACAACCAACCAACCATATAGTTTGCACTATATAGATAGTTAGTCCATATTCATAGTATAATATATGGATATTTGCACTATGAATAACCCATGGATCCAATAGGTTTGCACTATGAATACGCCCTGCTCGTTATTGCATTTCACCAGCCTTCTGTGAAGTCTTCTAGTTACTGAGTGACGAGGATTGAGTATTTATATCCGAGGTTTTCGCAGCGCTATCTACAGACCTGTAGCCTGTCTCTATAGCTCTGCATCTACAGTGGATCACAAAGTCAAAATTTTGCATTCCGATCCTGAGGAGCACATTGTACGTTACTTCGTTCGTTATGCTTCATCCCAGCGAGAGTTATTCAAGAATATTCGGAGCCAATTACGAGTTAATCACCCTATATATAGGCAACATTCTTTTTTATGTTCTACTAGGCTTTGACTTTGCACTAAGGAAAATAACCAAAATATATACACTTTTCCAGAAAAGAAAACTACAAAATTTCACCCAGTTATTTAACACAATTTATTAAATGTAACTATGTTTACATTTATTCGTGTTTTCCTCATTGATGCATGTTGAATATTTATAGTACTCTGGAAATGTACTTTTCAAAAATTGGTATGAAAGTACTAGTAAATTATGTCTGGCAAATTTGGATTCTCAGCCTATTCGAATTAAAAATAACACTATTGATATAAATTAATTTAAAAGTGCATAAAATAAAATAATTACCGGGACAAGACTATGTCCAAACCTAAAAGCTGCTGCACCGAAGGCATTGAACACACTTGGATTCACAGTTACATCATATCCATGGTAAGTCCTGTTCTTGTTTATTTTGAGTTCATATTCTTCTACAGCTTTATCACCTTAGACAGAAAGGGAAAGTCATTATCACACTTGTGGGGGGGGGGGGGGTTGAATGTAAAATATATGCATAAAATAAGAGTACTCTCAAATAAGGTATTATAAGAATTCTAATTATTCTAAATGTAAAAATACATATTCGAATCATGATCTTTTATCAATTACGAACATAAATATACGAGGATTTACAAGAGTTACATACAGTGTATAAAAATTCCCGTATATATATTGGTGATTTTATGTGATAATTTCTGTCTTTTAATGGAAATTTTTTGTTTTGAGTGGAAATCGTATATTTTCCTTGAATAAACGGAAGCATTTCTTCTTTATTCTAACTCGTTGAATGTTTAATAAAAAATGTTCCTTCCAAGGCAGAGAAAAGGATACGTTCTTTTTCAATTCAGAGAAAACGAAAAATATCCAGTTAAATTTTCGTAATTGATGTTTTGTCCTCTAATCAAATCGTTGGATATGGCCAGGTGGTATAGGGAACATCGAAGTTAACCTCTAATGGCGAAAACCAACATTTGAAAAACCCGAATAAAGCGAAGCGATAAAAACCGGGTATAATAATATGCAATACAAATATCTGTTCCATATAAATGTGCATCCGTATATCTAATTCTTCTGTAGATTTTTTTGAATTATTGCGCTATTGCACATGTATCTATATTATAAAGGACAAACATATCTGTGCGTAACGCATACGTCATTCTGCGAATGGCAACACTTTGAAATTTGAAATAAAAATTTGGTTTTGCAATTTTCGCTACTGCAAAATTTTAAACTTCTAAACATACCACGTTTTAAATGTTTACACCGTCGTATGCAGAAAAAAAATGCACATTTAAATGCAATTTGTTTGAAAGCTGTACCTCAATTTATTTTTGAGATATTAATTTTTTTATAGTTTTTAATATCAATTTTCTAATCGTGGCAACTGAAGTACTTCATTTCTATTAAAAGTGGTTTAGTTATCTTTATTGATTATATTCTTACTGATGCCATTTCCGCATTACAATTAAAAATATATTTTTTAAAAATTTGAACAGAAAATGACGTTACGCTTTAAAAAAGACACAATTTCCCTGATGATGCTGTTATATTTCACTATTTTTTCATTTCGCTGACTTTGAGTTTGAGACAATAGGCAAAATATTTCAGCGACTGAAAATGACGTCATATTTAAAAGAAACCGATAATTTTATTTGATAAAACGAGATATTTCCCCATGAATACGTCTAAAAGTTATAAATTTCTGGAATTTTTACGCGCAGGTACAGAGATTGTTATAAGACCTCAAATCACGAGTGGGAATTTTAACATGGCAAGTTGTAATAGTTGACAAACGTGACTTAAAGCTTGAAAATATATTTATCAATAACCTATTGCGCGTTAAAATGTTTTTAAATGGTTAATATTGATGTGAAACGTTGAAAATGACTTGATTTGTTTAGATTTAAAGGGGGGGGAGGGGGGATTCTATGATTATGTCAAAGTGAAATCCTTTTTGCTGATTTTTTCATTCCGTAATACCAAGCATCAATTGATAACTTAATCAAAATTACTTACCTTGATTATATGTTACTGATTACGTATATGAATAAAGTTTAATTTTCCAATAATTTTAACAGTTGAAGTTTATGAAAAAAGTATTTTGTTAATCTTAGGTTAAAATATGTCTTTGGAGAGTTAAATTAACAAGTGTAAGATGGATTTTTTATTGTAATTATTGTTGTAGATGTATTATAAATTTGATACAACAGTTCCTTAGTAAACATTTTCTTTCGTCGAAATTTGACGGGTTCCACCTCGTATTTGTAAAAACAGAACTTCCAACAGAACCATCATGTGCCTTCGGGATGATGTTAACTTTATACGATTCAGCCTGTAAAGTACACAAAATATGACTAAATGCTCATCCTACAGGATCATCGAAAAAGGTTGGACACATTTCGAAAGCTCATAACTCTGAAAGAAATTAAGCAAACGCAATAATATTCTTCTGTAACTGGTACCCAACAGTGACGGTGAATGTTGAGCAGCAGTGATGCGAGGTGGAAGATGGCTTCGTTCGATTTCCGTCAGTGCAATGGCGACAGTTCAGGAGAAAGCTTAACGTGTGCTGCGGTTAGCGGAGTACAAATCTGTTAAAACAGTTCAGCGAAATTACCGCCGTGTTCATCACAAACAACTACCGGGTGTGAATAGTATAAAAAGGTGGTTCCAACAGTTTTAAGAAACGGGAAATTTGGATGAACAAAAGACACTGGGAAGGGCAAAAACAAGCGATACAATTGTCGAGCTCATTCGTTAGAGTTGTGTGCGTAGCCCACAGAAATCGATTGAGAGGCGTAGTTTGCGTTTGCAACTGGGAATTCCTAAAACTACGATTCAAAACGTGTTACATAAGCGTTTAAGGCTGCACGGATATAAAGTGCAGTTGCGGCATGAAATTAAATCAACGGATAATCCAAGATGTGCTGCGAATACTGTTTACAGACGAAGCAGCATTCCATGTGAATGGTTGCGTCAACAGCCAAAATTGTCGAATATGGGGATCTGAGAAGCCAAATGAAATCGTTGAATGCGTTCGCGATTCCCCGAAAGTGAACGTTTGTTGTGGATTGATGCATAACCGAGTTGTAAGACCCTTTAATTTCGCGGAGCGTACAATCACAGGAGATGTTTATATATATATGCTGGAGCATTACGTTTTTCCACAAGTTGAACAAATTGACCGTGAGGATGATATCTGTGGCATTTTTCGGCAGGATGTCGCCCCTCCTCGTTACAGTCTCTATTTCCTACAGGCTCTCAGCAATCGGGATACATGGATTGGTAGAGTCGGTCCCGTGCTCTGACCTCCGAGAAGTCCCTATTTAACCCCTCTCGACTTCTTTTTCTGTGGTTATGTCAAGAACATTGTTTACAGCGTAAAGGTAAAAGATTTGAAACATTTATGGCAGTGAATTCTCGTTGCATTTGCCACAGTGGAGCCGGACATGCTCTGTACCACCTGGTTCGAGATTGATTATTGACTTCATATGTCCAGAACAACCAACGGTGCTCATATAGAAACTTATTAAGGTAAAATTCTATTAAATTCTGTACATTACAGCGAAAAAATTGTTTGTTTTTGTTAAGTATTTAATTAAATATGATTATATGAAATGTGTAAAACCTTTTTCGATACCTTGTATAATCCCCTTTACTATGTCTACTGGGTAAGCAGTTATACAAAGTTGTTATTTTAAATTATTGTTGTTATTATTATTATGAAGTTTATTAAGTTAGGTCGTTCTGGAAAATTATTTCACAGGGTCACATTGATGGTCTAAAATCTGAATATCAGAATGTTCTTATAGTGAATCCTCTTATTACTGTTGAAGATTGGTATAGAAGGGTTAGTAAATTAGTAGTAGTACCATCATCTACTAATTCACCTGTGAGAAATGTGGTAGGTCAATAACGCCAAAAGTATAACATCAGCAGAGATATCCTAATTGATCATGTCGCGTGTGTAGTAATAGAGGAGTGTTCAATACTTTTCATTGGGAAAGAGACTGCTATTTAAAAAATAATCTAATATCCTATCACAATTCCCAAACAATGTATCATCTTCTTAAAATATTAGACAATCCTTATTAATTACAATGTTCAACACCAGAGTTTTTCCTTCTGTCATTGACACTGGATCTACAATATCATTGTTGCTTCTCAAGTTTGCTAGAACTTTTTTTTTTCTAAAATTAAATACATCAATCCCATTAATTTTCTCAAGCTAAACGTACCTTACAAGTAAATAAAATACGTGAAGTTTTTATGAAAATAGGTAGGATTAAAAAATCTGTTATATTTCTTATTTTTGAAAGTTAATTAAAATATGATATCCTAGGTTTAAAAGAGTGTAGTGAATTTAATTTAAATATAAATTGTAAAGATTGTGTTATATCTCAAGGAAATGTTGTGTTGAATTCAATTATTCCAACAAATTTCAATATGTGAACCAATACACCAAGATTTTGACTATGAATATGATATAAACAATGTTTGTAAGTATGTCGGCCCTGATTATAAAAGATACAGAGCTCCTAAAGGTTCCCAAGAGCAAAATATTTGGGTCTCTAGTTTAAGAAGACAATGGAATTCCAAAATCACGAGATTCGATTAAATTTTTGACTTTTTTAATTTGATTAATAATCAGATTATATGCTAAAATTAATCAGACGCAAAACGAAGTTTTCAATTCTGAACCTTCTTCGCAGAGATATAAGCTTTAGGTTTGCTAACAAATTGTATATTTAAACAGTTGTTTATACTTAAATTGCTGTTTTATCAATATTGAAAATTTCGCAACTCTCTAAATTTCGAAATATTCCATGCGCATTTCCAACAATCAGATTCTTTTGCAATTTATGCTGTATATTCTCGATACAATAATAAATAAACGTTAGCATAAAAAGTTGCATTTCAGGGGTATTTTTAGTGTTGAAAGTTATGTGCTTCTGGAAATATATAACTACTTTTTTGAAAAAACAAAACAAAGCGTAATTAAAACAAAAATAACACATACTGGATAATTGCACCATAAAATATAATAAATAAAGACACAATCTTGCTTAATGTTACACAAAACATGAACTTTAATAAGCTAAAAGTTAAATTCTACGTTTCGAGCTGTTTCCACAGCCGTCTTCAGGAAAAAATATGATGGTTAAATGTCTAAAAAGCTCAGGGATGAAGGTTTCTTGTGCGAGAGATAATTTATCGAACACTGACTAAAGATATGAAAACAAAAATGCAGTGGTGCCATCCAGTGAAAATAAATACTTATTAATGAAATGAGTCCAAATAAATAAAAAGTTCAGATGAAGAACCCACGAGTGTCGCCATCTACGCATGAGGGCCAGAACTTCATTCAACAAAGTTTTCATTCAAGATTTTGGCAACACGATTCAAGTTTAAATTGAAATATTGCAATTAGATACAGTATTATGACGTTATGATATTATGCCAGATTTTTGGAATATTATAGGATAAATTATCGTTACAAGGTTTATTCTCACGTGCAATGATTTCAACTGATTCAAAGGGGTTATTGCACGGAACTATCATTTTTGCCTCATCAAAGTTAATATGGCAAATTTCATTAGCTAAGTAGAACCTAGAAAGAGCTGTATTCTGTTTACGTTGTTTAATGTCTCTGCGATGCTCCATAATCCTTACTGATAACTTTGGATTTGTCATGCCGATGTAGACTTTTTCAACATTATTAGATAATAGTCCAAGAGCTGTTAAACATTTTAGGGAAGGTATTTGAGGATCCCTGAAAATTTGTGCAACACTTCTTTTGTAATGGCTGAATACAAAATCGAATGTCTGGCTGAAGGATCGTGGCCCAAAAACTGTGCCAGACACGTGTCAAGTGCCATTTTTTGACTACCCCCAAAAAAGGTATTTGAGGCACGCTGAGATTGAGACAGAATAATATTTATACTTAGAAAAAAATATTTTGAAAACGACAGACACTTTAGTCGGCCCAAAAACTGTGCCAGACACGTGTCAAGTGCCATTTTTTGACTACCCAAAAAAGGTATTTGAGGCACGCTGAGATTGAGGCAGAATAATATTTATGCTTAGAAAAAAATATTTTGAAAATGACAGACACTTTGGTCGGCACAAAAACTGTGCCAGACACGTGTCAAGTGCCAAATGGCACTTGACACGTGTCTGGCACAGTTTTTGTGCCACGATCCCCCAGCCAGACATTCGATTTTGTATTCAGGCATTACAAAAGAAGTGTTGCACAAATTTTCAGGGTGCCTCAAATACCTACTCAAAAATGTTCAACAGCTCTCCTACTATAAAGTGATAGGGATTTCAGATATACCAGATTTTTGATCCATTGGGATCCTATCGATCTTATCACTGACGATATCAATGAGGTAAAGTGGTGGAATAGCGACCAACTTTATATCATATTTCTGTATGATCTTTTTTAGCTTTTCGAATGTAGTGGGAATGTAGTGAAATTTTCTGTAGATCACAAGTTGATTGTTATCCTGTCGTTTGCCTGAAGGAGGGAGGAGCGTTGTACTTCTGAATTATTTTATCTATATATTTTGCTGGAAAACCATGATCAAATGCTATTTTCTGTATAAACTCGATATCTTCATTTAATTGGTCATCTGAACAAATCATAAATGTTCTTTTAATGAATGACTGAAATGCAGAGATTTTATATTAAAACAGTACGTTTGCTGAAAAAGGAATAACAGTGTTTCCTTTAATAGGTTTTCTATAACCTGGATTAAACTTTTCAGTTTATAGAAAACCTATTAAAGAAAACACTGTTATCTTTTTTTCAGCAAACGTACCTTTTCAATATAAAATCTTTGCATTTCGGTCATTCATTAAAAGAGCATTTATGATTTGCTCAGATGACTAATTAAATGAAGAAATCTAGTTTATACAGAAAATAGCATTTGATCACGTTTTTCCAGCAAAATATATAGATAAAATAATTCAGAAGTACGACGCTCCCCTTCCTTCAGGACAACAACAGGATAATAATCAACTTGTGGTTTATAGAAAATTTCACTACATTCCCAATATATTCGAAAACCTAAAAAACATCATACGGAAATATAATATAAAGTTGGTCGCTATTCCACCTCCATACCTCATTGATATCGTCAGTGATAAGATCGATAAGATCCCGATGGATTAAAAATCTGGTATATATGAAATCCCTATCACTTTATCTAATAATGTTGAAAAAGTCTGCATCGTCATGACAAATCCAAAGTTATCAGTAAGGATTATAGAGCATCGCAGAGACATTAAACAACGTAAACAGAATACAGCTCTTTCTAGGTTCTACTTAGCTAATGAAGTCTGCCATATTAATTTTGATGAGGCAAAAATTATAGTTCCGTGCAATGACCCCTTTGAAAGTAAAATTAGAGAATCAGTTGAAATCATTGCGCGAGAGAATAAGCCTTGTAACGATAATATATCCTATAATATTCCAAAAATCTGGCATAATATCATAAAGTCATAAATCTGTACCTAATTACAATATTTCAAATTAATCTTGAATCACGTTGCCAAAATCTTGAATGAAAACTTTTTGAATGAGGTTCTGGCCCTCCTGCGTAGATGGCGACACTCGTGGTTTCTTCATCTAAACTTTTGATTTACTTGGACTCATTTCATTAATAAGTATTTATTTTCACTGGATGGCACCACTACAATTTTGTTTTCATATCTTTAGTCAGTGTTCAACAAATTATTTCTCGCACAGGAAACCTTCATCTCTGAGCTTTTTAGCCATTTAACCATCATATTTTTCCTGAAGACGGCTGTAGAAATAGCTCGCAACTCAGAATTTAACTTTTAGCTTATTAAAGTTCATGTTTTGTGAACCATTAAGCAAGATTGTGTCTTTATTTATAAAACAAAAATCTTCCTATACACTCAGTGAAATTTAATAAACTTCTTTTATAATATACGAAAAGTACATCATAAATAAATATCGTCATATTTTATTCAAAAGAAATGCACGTGAAACGTATTGAAATGATCATTTTTTTTTGTCGTATTAAAATATTTAAAATGCAATAGATAAAAATATTTCGAGCATTTTAATTTAAAATTTTGTGCTTTAAATACAAATTTTTATGAAATTCTTATGATTAGTTTCAGAGAAAATAATTATTTTAAAATGAGAATATTTTAGGGGATGTATCTAAAGTGAAGTTCGGTGCTCGATTGTTGAAATGCTATAGAATCAAAATATATAGAAAAATATGTATAACTTGCAGTACATATCTTTCCATGTTCGTTGTCCAGGTGCAAGAAGAAAGTTCTTGGGATGTTACGTTCGAAAATCCAAAATAATAATGCACTTTTACTCTGATATATAAATGTCATTCGGAAATGCAATTTCACTTTCTTTTATGATTATGGCCATTAAATTAAAAATAAGGTATTTATGACCGATTTTACTTTATCTGCCGCACTTTATCTGATGCAGAGAGATCTGCGAAGTCATCAAACTACAAATATACCTAATCTCACAATCAGAGATAAGACATCAAGTCATCTATAGTATGTCATTTCATAAATAAGTGTTCGGCATAATGGCTAAAAATAAGCATAACGTATCCTTTTAGTGTTGCATACCAATTTTAAAACTTTGAAAAAATCTGGGAAAATTCCCATTTGTTGACTCTTGGGTGAATTTAGTACTACACCTTTAGATGATATATGCTTCTGCTGCATCACGCTCTCCTTTTGGAAGGAGCTGCTAAATTTTGTTTCGCGATCTCTCCACTCTGCTGTAAATTAAGTATAATAAAACTTTCAGGGTCATTGCGTTCGAGTGAGTGGAGAGCGAGACCATAAAAAAAATCCAAATACTTAAAGTGGCTACTAAACCAGTCAAAATCTTTTAACTCCCGTCTTATGACAGCAACAGCAACATAGTTTTACATTTAAACACTATATTGTTAGCGAAGTTTTAAAATAACACATAAAATGCAGTTCTTATTTTAAAAAAACTAAAAACATTTTCAAACTTCAATTTTATCATGATATAATTTTATTTCAAATTAATTTAAGTGTTAAAAATGTTGAATATATAAAAAATAAATAAAAATGATATCTAAAACATATAAAGTCATCTCAAGAGCAAATCATTGGTTTATTAAACGCTTCCACTTAAGAGAATGAAACATTTCATTACGAGATCTAAATTTTATTAATAAAATTGTTTATTTTATAGCAATTACACATACTTCTACCTAAGGGACCGCTTCACTGAAACTACCCGACCACTGAATTCCATCTTAACCCATGGGAAAACTTAAAAGCGTGATTATTCATTACCTAATGTAATTATCAAAATACGGTTTTCAAGATCAGAAAATATACATTAAATGTCGAAGATGTGCGTTTATAAAAATTGCCTAATTAAGTTTTAAGTATTTTTAAGAAGATGATAAAATCTCATCAAGTGGAAATTTCAAAGTTTATAGTGAATTTTTAAAAACTTTAAATTTAAGAAGACAATTTAAAAAAAGACACATCTTAGATATCCTGCGTCTACTTTTCGATGGTAAACCGTATTTCGATAATTGTATTAGATAATGAGTAATCGCTCTTTTAAAATTTTCCATAGGTTAACAAGGGATGTAGCTGTCGGAGAGTTACAGAGAGGTGGCTCCTTGAATAAGCTACATAAGAAGCACTAAACTGCAAAATTCAGTATCTAACTCATTGATATGAAGAGTCACGAAGAAAAACGATGATAGCCCACATTTCGTGAAAAGATATTTAACGGTGCTTGAGAGGTGTACTAAGTTTCTAAAAGAGAAAATAATGAATGACTAATCATCGAGCTATTTGTAACTATCATCGTTTTCCCCTTGACCTTTTATATTTTATTGATTAGAATTTATTGGACAAAATAAATCTGTACTGTGAAACGAAGCTATATGACTGATCTAGCGCATTAACTACATGCATCTATTTTTCCAATGAGATCAAATATGCTTTTAGTTCTAAATTTTACCTCATATATAATATATATATATATATAATACATTATATAATATATATGTGTATATATTTATACAATAGTATAAGAGAAGTATTTCCATACCTAATAATAAGGGTAGAAATTCATTATAAGTAATGTGCTGCAATTCCGCTATAAGAATCCTTCTAGCTTCTTGGTATAGTATTTCATCTCTTAATTGAGGATTCAATTTATGAAGCTCTGAAGCGATTCTGTTATGTTCCCGATACCACAAGGTATGCATTGCCGCTAACTCCACCATCATATTTACACGGGAATCTCCTGTTATAAAAATAATAAAATATTAGAACAACAAATAAAAATAATAAAAAAAGCCTGTTTTAACTCTTCCCTCAAATTATGAATCAAGAAAGTGCTCCTCAATGATTATCTTCCTTAACGTGCAAAGATATATTAGAAAATTTATATAATAATAATATGAAATTTAGATTTTTCCATCAAAGCTGATTTAAGAAATCGGTACTTATAGCTTTTTTTGTAAAATATTTACAAGATAAATTAGATTAACTAAAAAAAATATATACTGTTAGGGAAATCTCACAATTTTTGTAAAAACAATGCAAATAAATGTATCGTGATATTATCTGTAAATGGAAAGGTCTTTAAGGTTACAAATTTTTCATCTACCATTTTTTAATATGGGAAAAGCCGATGTAAATGATTAAGAAAATAACCATTTAAAAGAAATATTTAGTCTCGGCTGTTTTGTTGTGATTTTAAATGTGATCGAGCAAAGTATTTTGTATGACAACTAAAAACTATATTTATTAATAGACGGATTAAACAAATTTTGCATTAAATTTCCGTTAATGTTGCTTAAAAGTACTATCAGAGCATAAAGTGTTAATATCAGACGAGATATAAAACAGTTGGTTGGTTGGTTGGTTGATTTTTGACGGCCAATTATCTGCTCGAGGGATATAGGCCCAGACGGGGAGTGCCCTTCGTGGGGGGTCTTTCTAAGGGAACCTAATCCGTATTTACGCATGGAAATCCATGGCTCGAAGAAAACCACGAAAACTCCGAACGATTAGGCCTACGTGCGCGATTGGGTTCAAACCCAGCACCTCCCGTCTACCAGCTTCGAGAGCAGAACCTCTCGGCCACTGGTGGGGCGAGAAATAAAACAGAGTAGATCTTTATATTTCTGCTTGCTATTATTACTGACAATTAAAAAATTTAAATTTTCGAGAAGAACAATTTTAAATTTCAGATCTCTAAAAGACTACCAAGGAGTCTTTTAATAATTATTAGTACCTGCAAACTGTTAAAAAATATACTAGAAAATGAGAAACTGATTCTCCTCGTCTTTTAAGCACAATTTTATCATAAACTAGTCCATGACCTATTCAAATTTAAGTACGTATTTTAAAATAACCTTACCTGCAAATATAATCTCGCATTACTCCACTCTTCCCATTATCGTGTTTAACGGAAATTGTTTAACAATTGTACATTTTTAACTATTTTTCCGAATGACTTGAAGAATATATGTTGCACACTTCATGCTTAAGAGTCTTACACCTATAGTCACGTAAAGACACTTGCATGATAATGTTAATCCTGTGAGAGCATTGTAAATTTGAACTTCGTCGATTTTCGTTGCAGTTTTTCTTATGAGGATACTTTCACTATTCGTTTCCGAAATTGAAAGTTTCCCCATAAAAAAAAAATGGCAAACAAACTCAGAAACGTAAAAAAGGACTCGGTTAGATATCGACTTCAGCTACCCTATGTAAGAAAAAATAAATAAAATATTGAAATGCAACTAAAAAATTTGAACAGAACGATCACATAGATTTAACATTAGTTTACGAGTGTTTTCCAATGACTGCTGTTGGCTCTTAACGAATTGTACCTTATGGTGGATGTTACTGAATCTTTGAGTAACTATATGTGTATCTTTTAATTTGCACTTCTTGTAATGCAGTGATTTATAATGAACAGATTCGTAAAAGCAATGTTATGGTTATGACAAAGTGAAGTGGATGCTAAAAAGATGGGTACGTCGGATTTAATACTTAATCCATCTTTTACTGCGTATCAAACAATCAGTATTTTCGCACAAAGTTGCTCTTACAGACTAATAAGGCAGAAATCAAAACTATAAAATTCAAAATCTTACCAAAATATATATTTTATAAATTATTTTATTTATTTTCAGTTTATAAAAGTAGGTAGCTTGAGTAATTACGTGTCTAGATATTAAATCAATCCATTATTTTAGTCTCCTAGCTGTTTTAAAAACTGAACAGACGAAACTTAAGAAATATTTCATATCTACAAACCTCAAGATTTTTTTAAAAATATGTATTTATGTTTTTAATAAGCTTACAAAGTTATGTTTGGTTTTCAAATTAAACAAAGCCTTCATAATATTTTTGTTACTTTTCTAAGCGCTTGATTCCTTTGATATCTGTTATTTTACACTGGCATGTTTGGCCGAATTAAGTTAGAGAAGTTGTCTCCGCTATTATAGGGAGTAAGAGGTTTGATGTTTGCTTCTTGGCGTTTGGTCGTTTGGCGGGTTCAGTATGTTTTAAATTTGGCTTGGCAAAACGGCCGTTCTGCTTGATTTGTGTGTGTGAGCACACGCGCGAGAATTAATGTCTGCTGTAATCTATTTTGCTATTTACGATCTTAGTTTCTTACAAGGAAGGTCACCATACGGGCATACTCAGAAAAATCTGAAAAAATTACAGAATGTTCTTCTCATATGGATATATATATTTATAAAAAAAAATTGGCGGAACCCCGATACAGCGTCCGTAAAAAAATAACGAAATTTTCATTTATTTGGCGATTTATCCCCGGTCGGCGATGAAAAAAAAATACGGTTTTATGTAGGAAAAAACTTTTTATGTTGAATTTCTTTATACAAGTTTAAATAACTTTAGTTTTGTCATTTTTAATTTGTTTCAACAATAGTTTTGTCATTTTTAGTTTGTTTTAACTATTGTTTGTGATATATATTTATATATATTTATAATAAAATTTAAATATCATATTGCACGATTTAAAACAAACTTTAAATTGATTTAAATTATTTCAAGCTCAAAAATAAGGCAGATAGAACACTGTCGATTTGATTTTGTTGCTATGGAAACGACTTCATATGGAAATGTTAACTCAAATGTCAGCTGACTATAACTTAAAATAGATATTTGCAACTTGCAAAGCATAGAAAATAATTTTACAGTGATGAAATTAAATAACTACAGCAACAAGCAACATATATATGTAATATAAAAAATATATAATAACCTCTTTAATTGATAAAGTTTGAATTCATTAAAAACCGTGCATTCTAAAAAACAATTAATAAATTTTCAGATGCATTAAAATCGTTTGCTTTTGGCGAGGAAAAATCCTGCTCGCCAAATCGTGTGTCACTTTCGTATTTTCGCGCCAAATATTCGAAAGTATTTTATTTTTTTACAGACTGTCTACTGAAATTCCGCCGTTAAATTTGACTGATCCCTTATTACATACATGAGTAGTTTCACTAGCATTTTTTTTCAACATAATCTCAGTATGCCCTGTAAGGAGACCTTCCTTGTTAGCATCACTTAGTTGTCTACCTTAGTACAGGAACAAGAGATCAAATATTTGCGATACTTATTTGTGTGCTTAAGTATGTGTGTATTTGCACGATTGCTTATATAATGTATTCCATATGTTTCTTCTTGGATATCATTATACACTATTTACATCCTCATTACCTAAATTCTTGAGGGTTGGTGGGTGCAATGTTTCTGTAAAATAAATTCCTTAATTACTAAAATATCTTGATATTATTGTGCCGTAATCCCAAAAATCAGTCTCGAGCCGCTACTGCTACATTCCATTATTATTAGGTTTGGCACCCGTAGCCTAATTTCTGTTCTCAAAGTAAAGTCTCACCTCAAAAGTATAATAAGAGTTCCGAAGCAACTGAAAGAAACGAAACCGAAGACTTAACCCTTAACCGGAAACGTACATCTGTGAGATGCTTGCGTCTACATATCTGCTCTTAATATTTTCTCTCTCCGACATTCCAAACTTATTTTTAGGCTTGTCTATTAAAAAATTGGTCCTGCTAATGCATTACTATTAAAGATTAAATGTTTAAGTTCACTATTTCGTAAATTATTAAGTGTTCTGTTTGTGCACGGGATTTTCACGTTTCCGGTTAAGGGTTAAATACTATTCTAATAGATGAGAATTCAAAAAACTCTGTGGGCATGCTGGTGAGTACAAATGAGAAAAAATTTAATTAAAAATGGAATACTCTCTTGAAAATAATTTATTTCTCCTACCTGCTTCAAAGCATTTTAGAGGTTCACTTGTTGTTCCACAAATGGGTCCAACTTCGTCTGCATAGGCCATGAAGGGAGTATTATTGATTAGCTGAGTTCGAAGTTGACCTAAAAATAAAACATAAAAGTTTAATTTAAAATATAAACGAATGGCTGGAAAATTTGATAAATTAAATAGTTTATAAAACATTATTTAAATAAATCAAGTACATGGTTACTGAAATAGATACTTACAAATTTCTTATTTAACCCCTTCAGCCCTGATTTAATTTGGAGACAGATAAAAAATAAATTGCAGATTAAATAAGCTTGAATAGAAATAAATAACTATAATATGAAGTATTATATCATTTCGATAATTACTAAACTAATTAAAAAGTGTTCTAATAATAGGACACCAGGGCTTAAATTACGGAAAATGAGCAATTTTATTTTCTGTGCACATTTACAACTATGTAAGTTATAAAGGAGATGAGAATGAATGAAATGAGTTTATTTCATATGAAATACTTTAAAACAATTTCTCTGTGCGTAAAAATATAAAAATACTTCATATTTTTCACAAAAACATGTACTTTTGAACCTTCCATTTTGCATCTCTGTTGCTTTTCACTCCTTTCAATCATATGGTTCATTCCATCAAATCTAATATCTCTAGAAGGCCTAACAGCAGTATTCATTTTGTTTTTTGGCAAAACAGAGCTTCTTGATGACGGCCTTCCACGTTTGATACGGATTAGCGACTGGTCTTTGAGTGATAGAGCTTCTGCTATTTCAAATATGAAATCCAATAAATTCGCAGAAGGAGCTAAAGGCCATACCCCAATTTACCTATCTGAAAAGTATGGAAGATTGGGACCTGTGCTGGCATAGTTGTATTGAACTCAGTAGGGTCTACTTTGAAGATGGCAAAATAAATTTTGATGAAAAAAAAATATTATTTTATTTGTTTTATATAGCAATTCTGGATACTTTTTACACACACTTTGTTAGCCCTAAGGCCTCATGTCCTAATACTAGAACAAATGTTTTATTCTTAGTTATAGTGTGATTTATCATTATTTTCTAAATTAGATGACCAATTTAGGTAGAAAAGACTTTAATTTATAAAATATAATTAACAAAATGTCACTAAATTATTATTAGTATTTTTATCGAGAATGTTAAAAATATGTGTTTTGCGTTTTGCCCTTAAACTGCTAGAAGCCTCCATCTTACTGCTTAGTGAGGTATGTGCGGCCATGTGTGATCACAAATGAGATTAAATTGTTAATCTGCAATATATAATTAGTAGGACACTGGGTTTTAAACTTAAAATTCTTAAAAATGAATAATTTAGAGCAATTTAAAGATGTGTTCTAATAGTAGGACGCCAGGGCCGAAGGAGTTAAAGAAAGAATAGCGATATACCGCTGTATATACAAGATATTTGCCATAAGATGAAAGGAATTCATGATAAAGCGGGAAGGCTGTAAGTATGCAATGACAAAGAAAAAAAGGAAACAACTAAAATTTACCTATAAAAACCTATTTTCAGATTACATTTTTCCGGGCTATAAAAATTAATTTTAATTCCAAACTACCAAATGGCATACGGGATTTTTGAATAAAATTTTGGGTTTATAATGTACGTGAAAAAAATTATTTATTTATTTTCAAATCAATTCGTTGATACATTCTGGTGCCATTCAATAATTTCTACAATTTCTCAACGGACTAACATTTCCCTTTTTTGGCTTTGTTCAATAGCTGAACGTTCTGCCAATAAATAAGGCAAAGATTTTATTTTAAAAATAATGGTAACTGAAGAATACATTTGACAGTCATGCACTTGGTACCCCCAAAAATTCAGTCACGAGCCGCCACTGCTTCATTCCAATATTATTAGATTTGGCACCCACACACTACTTTCTGTTCTCACCATAAAGTCTCACCCCAAACGTATAATAATAGTTCCGAAGCGATTGAGAAAAACGAAATCGAAGACTCAGTTTTCTAATAAATGAGAATTCAAAAAACTCTGTGAGCGTGCGAAACAAACAATATATGTATAAGAAATAAATAGAGGGATGCTATGCAGTTTATTTATTAAAATTTCGATTTCGTATATACAGGGTACAGGATAAAGTAATTATAAATTTGAAATAAATTTGTATCTCCTTATTTAATATTTTTTTATTAATTTTAAAAACTATTTTTCCAAGATTATAACTCACCAAACAATTTTTAGATGCAAGCGTTAAATTCTGATAAAAACCACCCTCTAAAAGGAATGCAAAGTAACCATGACAACCATAGTGTATAAACTTCTAAGAAAATGTTGTTTTCAATAAAATCACTTTAGGTACAGCATACAACGTGAAAAGGTGTAAGGTGCTGATCCTGATAAAGACATTTTTCTAAAAAAATCTAGCTTCAGAATAAATTTCTACAGGATCAGGGTCCACAAACCGTGTTTTTGGCCTATGAAATTGACTAAAATTCGATTCTATTATTATGACTTTATTATTTCACTTTTTAATATTAGAAAGTTTATCCTGTACGTTTTCAACAACAGTTTTTGCATTTTGTTCGGGTTTATATGACTTACACAAGCTCAAAGTTCGTATTAATCGTAGTTTTGATGAAAAATACGCATTTTTTTCTAATTTTACCCCAATTATTTATATGAGCGCAATCGTGCAACACTTTCTTCTTGACATATATTATAAAACACATCAAAATATACAACATATGTCAAAATAAAAGTGTTGCAAGGCTGCGCTCATAGTAAAATACTAAAAATATAGAGTTAAGTAACTGCATTCCGTTACTTAACTAAAAGACTTTATGATACAGCGGCGTGCTTAAACGTATTAAAATGAACGTAACAATTGCTAATAAGCATGAACATGGATTAGAGAAGAACTCCAAACGAAATAGTGTTAATACCAAGTCGCGACTTTGTATCGGAATATGATAATGGAAACAGCCATCGTAGAACCATTACCAGCGCCTCTAGCAAACAACATTCATTGTCTGGCTCCCAATCATCAAAGAGATTATGACGCATCTATACTAAATTCGGATACGGCTTCTAAATCTTCCAGTTTTAGGAACTGACTTAGATCTGGTCTGATTGCAAACATGCCACATTTTTTGCAAAATAAAAATTAGCATACTTGTGAAGATGCGAATGAATCAAGATTAACACGTTTACGCCGGCGCGGTGGGTCACACTCGACTGTCCAGAGCTGCAAAGTCTCCGGCTTTAGGGATACCGGTATTTTATTGCAGAAGATGTTGTTTTATTTAATTAGAACAATTGGGCGATTTAAAGGAACAACATTTTCTCTAAAATAATAGTGGTGTGCAAAAAGCCGGAGGATTGACAACTCTGAGACAGTTGAGTGTGACCCACCGCGCCGGCGTGAACGTGTTAATAACACCTGTCAGGAGCCATAAATGATTTAATAAAAAGATGCAAAGCTTTAGACGAAGTAATGCCCGATTCGCAAATACCATTGATAGGTGAGTTTGTGTGCATTATTTGTGCCATTTGTAAAGCTTTTCGACCACTTAGAATCAAGCAAAATAATGATGTTGAGATTATTTCTGAAAGAATGTTGAACCTAGTAAATCAACCCAATCAATTAAAAACGTTAGTAGAATCTGAAAACTGAATGAGACGACGAGTATTTTGGCAGAAAATGGAAGCACAAATATTATTGTATTTTCCTAGATTAACGATCGATCAATGAATCGCGTAACTTAACACTTGGAGTGTATCAAACAAAGCAAGGAAAGTCTTATACTGAGGAACATACCTTCGTGATTCTGGACTTTAGGAATCATTTGTTCATAAAGAACGTAATTATATTATCCGTGTTCGGCTGCAATCGAGACAGATGTCTTCGAAGATATATAAAACATGGATTCAGTACAACAACTGATATTCAGTGCAGTTTAATTATTGGTATTGTCAGTGTAAAGCAGGAGCCCGTGTAGTTAGTTTTTGTGCACATATTGCAGTCGTTTTCTGCTATTTGGAATACCAAAGGCCTGTGGTAGAAGAAAAAGCCTCACACTGCTGACTAGGATTATGTTCTACATGCTGCAACCTCCCATTGGTCAAAAAGTGAGCAATCTGTCACAGAAGAGTCTGATTAATTAGTTTTGATCATACTTTATAAGTTTTGTTCATACCATAATGTTTAGTTAATATTCTAATATCTTAAAATATTGAATGTCATGTCTACTTTATGTCCTGCAACATTGTGTTGTTATTAAACTTTTCTACTTGTCTACTCTATATTAGGTAGATTTCGTATGAAATACTACCCATTACATTCTACCCTAAGTTCCAACTTCTGAAAAAATTTTTGCAGATCTACACCGATCATGTCTCCTAGAACCCAAAACAACCCTCAGTAAAAAACTTTATACATATATCTATCTATCTATATATATATATCACTTTCTTCTGGACACGATAAATTCCACAATTCTGCACAAATCTTTTCCAAACTAATACATAAAATCAAGGGACATAAAATCTCGGTCAATTTCGTTAATGGGCAAAATCGGACCAAGGGGATGGAAATAGGGAGGGGTTTTGTGAAAACCGAAAAACCCCCATAACTTCTTAATTTTTGTATACATCAAATCAGTTTAAAGTTTTTATAACTTCTAAAAGTAGGGCCAAAAATTTATGTATCACAGATTTTTGATAGAATTAAAAATGGGCTCAAGGGGCGCAAAAATAGGGTTTTTAGGAGAAAAAAAATTCATAACTTCGTTAGTTCTCAAGATATCAAATCCAATTAATTTTATTATAAATCTCCTTAATATTATCTACAACTTTTATAATCACAAGTTTTTGATAGGATCAATTCGTACAGCAAAAAAAAAAAAAAAAAAAAAAAAAAATAATAATAATAATAATAATAAACGAAAACAAAAAGGGGGGTTGAAGAAGAAAAAAGTCCTTCCGGCCAGTGCCGGGAGGAAGAGGTAGCTTTCATATTCCTTATTTTAAAAAAGCCAATTTTTATTATTCAAACACACGAAGATCAATTAAGTGGAAACCGAATGTAAGAGATTCAATACTAATTTTTATCAATACTAAATCATTATGAATGAGAATTTCGCGAAATTAGTCAGCTTTATCCAAGCTGCTTTTATTTAAAGTAACTTATATTTGGCTACCAAATTCGGCGATTTCTTAAAGTGCCTGCCATTTTAAGACAACATGGTGGATGAGGCTAACCAGTGAACTTGGTCGAGACCTTAGTAATTGCCATGCACATGCTCACTCACATCGGAATCGGTTGATATATACGAGTGCTGTCGCAGGCAAAAAATCAGATTTTTCAAAATGTTACCCACGTTAGAAATTGAAACTGCTATATCTGAGCCATTTTTTAAGATAAAGACAAACAAAAAATGCTCCTGAATCCTTATATCAAGGTCAAATACTTAAGAAAGAAACCTTTTTCAATTTCTAATTTTTTTGCTCCTCACTTTAAATATATATATTTTTTAATTTAATGGCCGCCATTTTGAAACAAGATGGCTGATGAAGTTGGCCAGAGAACTTGGTCGAGATATTGATGTATACTATCCACATGCCTTCTTCCATCGAAATAGGCGAATACGTGTGGTATCGCGAGACAAATACAAGATCGTTTCAAAGTATTAGCCATGATAGAAATTCAAAGTGCTATAATTCAACCACTTTTTAAGATATAAACAAAAGAACAAATTTTCAGAAACAAAAACTGCTCCAGAATCTGTATCAAGGCCAAACACATAAAAAAATCTTTTTCATTTTCCAATTTTTTAATACCTCATTTTAAATTTTAAATTACATTTTTTTTAAAAATGGCAACCCTTTTGAAACAAGATGGCGAATGAAGCTGGCCAACGAACTCGGTCGAGACATTGGTATGTACTATGTACAGACCAAGTTACATTCAAATCGGTTCATAAATACGCCTGTTATCGCGTGACAAAAATCAGGTCGTTTTAAAATGTCAGCCACAATAGAAATTCAAAATGTTATAACTCAGCCATTTTTTTAGATATAGACGAAAAAAAAACTGTTCCGGAATCTTTGTATTAAGGTCAAACACATACGACAAAACTCTTTTTCATTTTCCAATTTTTTTGGTATCTCATTTTAAATTTAAATTTTTTTAATTTCTTTATATGGCCGCCATTTTGAAACAAGATGGCGGATGAAGCTGGCCAACGAACTCGGTCGAGTTATTTGTATGTACTATGTACACACCAAGGTACATCCAAATCGGTTCATAAATACGTCTGTTATCACGTGGCAAAAATCAGGGCGTTTCAAAATGTCAGCCACACTAGAAATTCAAAATGCTATAACTCAGCCATTTTTAAGGTATAGACGAAACAAAAACTGCTCCCGAATCTTTTTATCGAGGTCAAACACTTAAGAAAATAATATTTTTTCAATTTTCAATTTTTTGGTACCACATTTCAAATTTAAATTTTTCTTAAAATTTTAAATGGCCGCCATTTTTAAACAAAATGGCGGATGAAGCTGGCCAACGAACTCGGTCGAGACATTGGTCTGTACTATGTATGAACGAAGTTACATCCAAATCGGTTCCTAAATACGCCTTTTACCGCGTGACAAAATTCAGGACGTTTCAAAATGTCAGCTTCGCTAGAAATTCAAAATGCTATAACTCAGCCATTTTTTAAGATATAGACGAAACAAAAACTGCTACGGAGTCTTTGTATAAAGGTCAAATACATAAGAAAAAAATATTTTTCCATTTTCAATTTTTTGGTACCACATTTCAAATTTTAAATTTTTTTAAAATATTTAAATGGCCGCCATTTTGAAACAAAATGGCGGATGAAGCTGGCCAATGAACTCGGTCGAGACATTGGTATGTACCACGGTATCTAGAACTAGCGGTAGGGATCACCAAAGTATGCGCAGTAACACTCTCCCTCTTCTGACGTCATCTGGACACCAGAGCGCTTTCACTCCCACGCTCTTCTAAGTATTGGTCAGTTAAGTTAGTTATCTTCGAGATCAATGTACGTTGCTATTTCTTCTTTGCGATTCAATTTTTTACTTGCTAATCATGGTTTGCTGTGCAATAGCTCAATAGCTGGTTGCAGTCATCCCGATAGACAGCAGAAGGAATCAAATATTAAATTCCATAGATTTCCGAATGACAGACAAGTCAGATCTAAATGGATTAATAATTGCTGACGAGCAGATACATTTTCTGTGCATGTAGCCCGAGTGTATTCGGCCCATTTTGATGAAAATGATTACTTGCGTGATTTAAAGAATGAATTACTAAATCTTCTCAGGAAAATTATTCTTAAACCAGATGCTATTCCTCATTTAAATTTGCCTGCTTGATGTGCAGTTTTAAATACTGACATGCTTAATGATCATCGCAGAATACGAGCAGAAAAACGCAAAGCTCGTAAAGAAGTGGAAGAACTTTTGTCTAATACTAATGATAGGGGTAATGTTGAAAATCCTTTAAATAATGAAGAAAAAAAATTAGAAAAAACAAACAGTTGTAAATGTGATAATGAAAAACTACGTATTACTTTAGAATCTTTGAAAAAAGAAAATGAAGATTTAAAACTTCAAGTCGTGAATTAAAAGAGCATTTGAATACTGCAAACAGCGAATTAATGCACTTAAAGAACAAGTATCAATCAATAAGAGATACTTTTTCAGAAAGCCAGCACCAATTCGTATTAAAAGGAAGATGTTCTACTAATTAGTCTCCTAAAGTCATTTCTAAGGCCATTACTCTAAGATGCATCTCAAAACAAGCTATGATATTTGTTAGAGATGTATTAAAATTTCCTTATTTTAAATAATGTAATTATTTTCTATTTATATTATATTAATTGTATTTATTACGGTATTTCAAAATGAATTAACTGAATCCATAGGTTTTAATTTCTGTGTTAACTTAACTGTTTTATTCACCTTAATCTTATCATGCTTTTGGATTCCATGTGCGGAAAGATATTTTGAAAATCAACTGGGAATTTATTCGGTATGTTGTGTAAGATTTCTATTGCTATAAATTAAATATTTAATGGGTTGTACTGTTTTTTCCATTTCATGCCATTTGATAATGTTCTGTTTTCATCTTGAAACTATTCTTTTAGTTATATTGGTTGTTTGGGTACAGGAGAAAATTTTTTTCAGCTTTTAGCTTTTTTTCTCACAGAAAACAACCGATTTGCTTATATCATTGAATTCTGTACTCTTGAAAACGTAATTCAATATATAAGTTTTTCAATTTTTTCGGAATCCATATTCTTCTTTTTTTTCTTCCATATTAATTCTTGTAATTAAGTATAAGGCACTTTATTTTATACATACAGTTCTATATTATAGGTTTGTGGCATCCATTTTTATTGTCAATTCATTCACAATATTGCGGTTTTTGATGATGGTCGGTAATGTTTAATTAATGGTTATATATATATACATATACATATACATATACATATACATATTCAATTCCTTGAAAATACACATAATGAGAAAAATATATTTGTCATTAAAGACGAACTATTGGAGCGCTTTATTGAAAAGAATTGCTCCTGCTAGTAAAAGACAGCATAAAGAACACTGCTTAGGAGCTGAGGAGAGAAACGTTGGGGTCCAGCTGACGTCATCAGAGAGAAGAAGGATGCGCGTGATCCCTACCGCTAGTTCTATATACCGTGGTATGTACTATGTACACACCGAATTACATCCAAATCGGTTCATAAATACGAGAGTTACAGTGTGACATAGGTCAGATATATATATATATATATATATATATTGATATATCAATTTTGAACGGAGGGTGGTTTCGGGGTCTGGGGGTCATGATCGATGAAAATATATCAAAATTTTTTGAAATCGCTTTCCTCCGAACGGCTGCAATAGGTAGCTTTTTGTAAAGAAAGCTACCTAAAAAATTCATAACTCCGTCAATTAACAAGATATAAAATACCCATGAATTTATCATATATCTTCTTAACATTGTCTACAACATTTATATAGGCAAGTTTTTGATAGGATCAATTTTACAGTAAAAACAAATTAAAAATACATAGCGGATGATGAAAAAAATCACCCTATTAAGGGTGTATTCAAATCCAAACTGCTTATTTTCTTACTCATTTTAAAATTTATTTTTGCTCTCAAACGCATCCAGTTGGTATAATCTCTTATTCAGAAACTATATAATGTACAGTAATGATCGATTTTTTGATAGAGGCAGCATATCTTTCAAAAAATGATGTCAAAGTGGGCATTTTGAACAGAATTTCCCGAAGCGATTGTGTTAGAAACGAAAAATATTGTCCTACTAAGAAAATAGTTGTTTATAAATCAAGTTTCAATTTATTGAACGAAAAATAAAAACACAGGTCGCTTATAAATCTCTTCAAAAATCATGTCAGCAAGTTTCATATTTTTTCTATTAAAAATTAATCTGAAAATGTGCTAGAAATTTTCGGGTTGTTGAGCATGGAAAAGTATTTTTTTTAATACCGCCTTAACATGATTCTGATAAAACCAGCTATTATATAAAAATGAAATAAAAACTCGTCAAAAGCGGCCAGATAAAATTGTTAAAGTGGGTTTATCTCTAATTATGATTTAGTTTTTGTTGGTGAAATTAGTATACTTAACTTCGAAATCTACCTCCGCCTGTAGGTCGGGTTGGCAGGGATTTTTTATAATTTATATGACCTACCCTAACACATACATAAATATAAGCATCAAACTCTTTTCGGCCAAAAACGCCGCTTATGGACCCTGATCCTTTACTCCTATTTCTCCTCTGTCGGACAACATACTAAACGGAAACTTTGTTTCTTTTAGAATTTAGAATTTTCTATTTGTTTATATTGCCAACTCACTACAATTGAAATAAAACCATCCATTACTAATATTTGTGATAATTATTACAATAGTTATGACCACTTTCTTAAGAAAGTGTTGAAAACTGTTCGAATACGAAACATTTATAGTAAAGGAAATAAATTCCAATTATTTCTGCTCGCTTTGTTCTCAAAAACACTTTTTTTATGTTAAACTTTTCTTATTTTTTCACTGAATTGCTGTCATTATACATAATAAATTTTGAGCAAACGGCAAACATTGCTGTAAAGTACCAGTTCCCCTCTACATACCGATGAGAAGCAACATCAAGAGTTGCCAGTACCTAGGAGAGTGCCCTCCCGGGAACGCTGCAGTGCTGTTGGTTCTGTGTGGATGCCACATATCTGCATATAAAATCAGTGGTGTTGTGAGTCTTCTCACTGAGAGAGATTGTACCGAACCAGGAAATTATCTACTTTCTTATTGAAAGGAAGCTGCAACCCCCCTTTCCCAGTGGCAACCGGTTATTAGAAAAACATAACCTAATAAATTTGAATGAAAGAAATATGTTAAAATAAATAAGATTTATTTAAATGTTACATTTAGTGCTGCTGTTTAAAATTAGTGAAATGCAGAATAGAATTTAATTATTTTACAATGAACTTACCTTTAATGAATGTCCTCAGTTGTTTTGCTTGGGCATCAGTTGATCCATACACAACAGATCCATCGAGAAATCCCGTTGCTTTATTTAATTGTTCTCGTCTTCCTTGTTAAATAGAATTGATGCAAAGAATTAATGATCTATTCAAAAATGTTTGATAAAGCTCTAGGATCGATAAGGCTATTAAAGTGGCCACTTTCGAAAGTGGAGCATAATTTTCTCTATATTATTATTTCTTATTGTTTACTTTATCTGTTCTATATAATAGACTATATCTGTTCTATATAATAGACTATATGGTCAAATGCCACCGGACACTTTCAATTTTAGAGATTTTGTCAAATATATAGAAAAATACTTGAAAAATTCTTCTGCAACTTCAGGAATATAAAAAAAAAAAAAAACATGTTTAGCCTCATATTTTTCAGCAAAGGTTTGATCACGACGGCAATTAGGGAAACAACAACAAGTTGAATAATAATAATAATAATTGTGTTTATCCTGTAAAATAAAATGCTCGAAATGATCTGTAGCTTTAGTTTGACAAGATACTATAGGAACGTTGATTGTTGATTATTGACGGCCGATTATCTACTCTTGGGATATGGGCCCAAGGGGGAGTGCCCTCCGTGGGGGTCTTTCTAAGGGAGCCTAACCCGTATTTACGCATGGAAATCCAAGGTTTCGAAGAAAACCACGAAAACTCCGAAACGGTTGGGCCGACGGGCGCGATTGGGTTCGAACTCAGCACCTCCCATCTACCAGCTTCGAGAGCAGAACCTCTCAGCCACTGGTGGGGCCTATAGGAACGATATAGGGGAGGTGGGGGATGAATGGGACATTTTCACAAAAATATTTTTTTTTTATTTTTTTATTTATGTTATTATCAACATTATATATCGCATTTCATACATTAGGTATTTGACATCATATATGAACAATATTTATTCTAGATTATTATTTATTCAGAAAAATATTATGAAATCAAGAAAACGTTTCTCCCTGTCCCAATCATCCCCACAGCAGGGATGAATGGGACACTAATAGGGATGGATGGGACACAAAGATTTTCCTCCCTGTATTCAATTTTACCAAATTAAAATTTATAATTATAACCTTATAAGTAATTATATTTATAATATATGATTTTACAGGACGAATCGATATTTTTTTTTTCAATAACTTCTTTTATTGCAGTTTTAACTTTTAATGCAGACTTCGGCTATCAATCTGTTCTTTTTTTCCCACTTATGAGGCATTTTAGATTTGAAATGAAAGTTGCAAAATGTCTTTTAAATATGGCATAGCTAATAATTTTCAATCATAACTTATTAATTTATATTAATTAAATGTATCTTAGAAACATGCAGAACGGAAATTATTGGGTCGATTGGAAAATCGTGTCGTGTTGGGAAAATCAATTCGTACCGGAAAATTCTGCCCGGTAATTATTAGACATTAGATATCGGAATCAGTGTCTAATAATTAAATGACAGAATTTTCCGGTATGAATTGATTTCCCCAACACGACACGCCTTTCCGATCGACTCAATATGTTAGGGGTGGAGATTTATTTCTGCAATATTTCAAAATTCAATAAAATTTCTCCCATTTGATCAATAAACATATACTATTTTTAATAATTTTATCTATTTTGATTAAGTTTTAGTACCAAATTTTGATAATCCATTAATAATTATTACAATACAATAAATAACACTCAGAAATTTTAAACAATAACAACTCATATAATACTATTTAATACCATTAATTAACGTAAATTGTTAATTTATTAACCTATATAATACTATTTAGTTAATAAATAAAATTTTCAACATCTCTAGTGATGAATGAGAATGTCCCATTCATCCCCATTTGAAATGTCCCAATCATCCCCATGATGCATGTATTCCCTTCTTAGCCATTTTGCCTCAAAAATTATTTTGTCATAATGGTTACTATTCATTCATTTTAATTGTCGATATTGAACCTTAAAGTAAATAACTACAACGTACCTTAATTTTCTATATTCTTTAAGATATTCCACATCTTCAAATGTAAAAAAAACTTGCTTTCAAGCAGAGATTTCAAAAAATGCAACTTTGAAGGAAAATGAAAACAGCAATGTGGTCCTACTTTTAGTTCTGAAGCACACTGTGGTAAAACCTTATATGGGGATAGGAAGCAATTTAAAATAAATGTTTATTGCTTGAAATATTGAGAATGTCCCATCCATCCCTTGTCCCATTCATCACCTAGCTCCCCTACTACAATTAGAATATAAATATATAAAAACATTTGATGAAATACGTGTATTTGGGTGAAAACATTTTTAACTGAGCATGCGAACAAACGAGAACAAAATTATTTTTGCATAATTTAGTGGTCAACTATATAAGGCAACACTTTTTTAAGGCCAGTCTAATATCGTTAAAATTCGGAGAGTTATTGGCGTTATAGTGAGCTGAATTTCACTCGTTTTCTAAATATAGCTGGATGAAAAGGGATTTTACACAAATTGTCATTTTTCATTTTTCATTTTATTTATTTTTATTTATTTCTTTTATTTCATGTTCTATTGATGGAAATCTTTAATTCTCCCGGAAGAATCACCAGAACGAACCCATCCCAATAAAAAAAATAATTAACAAAATCGAAGCACCGTTCAAAAGCTTCGCTTGGACATATATTCAATACTGAATCCTCGAAAATTCCTTATCAACCAGCTACTTCTAGAAAACAACTGAAATTCAGCTCACCATACCTCCGATTCCTTTCTCCGTTTTCACGACATTTAGCTGGCCTTTTTATATAAATTGCCTTATAAAGTTCATTACCAAATTATGCAACAAAAATTTTGTTATCGTTTACTCGTTCGCACATAAAAATTATTTCAAACAAACGCTCATATTCCATCAAATATGTAATCTATTTCATATCTAATTGTAATATGCTGTTTCTACTGCACTTTTAAAAGTTTCCTTAAAGTGGCGTTAAATTTGTTGAAAAACCCTCCATGCTATAAACAAAAAACATTTTCAAAATTCTTGATTTTTTTAACACTAGAACGTCCGAAAGGAGTCGATTCGAATCCGAACAAATGATTAAATGCCCATTTGAGCCAGAATTTTTTTTCATAAAATAAGTTAAATTTAAGCGACGCAGAATTACATTAAATAAATCAGTTAAATAATTTTAAATAAAATTTCTGGGGTGAAATATATTTATGAAACTTGAGTAAAATTTCCAGGCGTTCTAGTATTAAAGAAACCCTTATACCTCTTTAAATATACTGCTGTTCTTAAACAAATGTTATACAAGATCTACATAATCATATACAACAGCCACATGTCATTTCGAGTATTTTATTTTATAAGTTGATAGCAAATATTATCAATTTTTTGTTGGTCCCCTAATTGCTTTCGTGATTAAATCAACAAATCCTACAAGAATGTGCTTGTTTAATACCTTACTTAGTACTACATTATAGCATAGCTACCAACTTTTACGCTTTTTTGCTACCGCTAAAATTTAATAGATATTTCCGTCTTGTTTAATCGTAAGATTTCGACGATGAAATTAGACAATATTTACTATAAAATTTTAGTGGTAACAAGAAAGCGTAAAAGTTGGCAGCCATGTTATAAGATGTGTTGGTTAAACTTTCTCTAAAAATGTGATTTCAAACATATTATTTATATTCCTGAAGTCCCAGAAGAATTTCCCAAGTATTTCTGTAGGTATATGATAAAACGTCTAAAACCAAAACTGCCCGGCGATTTATGGTCATATACGAGTAGTATGCTATTTAAGTTCACTGCAATTGTTAAACAGATAATTTTTGTGGTTAAAATTTTTTGCGACTATAATAATTTTCAAGCTTAGTCGCGTATACTTGAGAATTATTTATTAATAACTAATACGCCAGCGCGACTGTATCTGAGTATTATATTTACTCATTAATTTTTGCAGTGAATTAACATGAGTATTATTTTATTCCACGAGCCGAAACAATTTTAATTATCTTCTAAGCAGAAAAGTTAAGTAGATTTCGTAAAAAACACTACCTTTTACATTCTCCGCTATGTTGGAGTTTCTGAAAAATTTTAGCAGATCTACGCCGATCATGACCCTTAGAACACAAAACCACCCTCAGTTCAAAACTTTATCTGTCTATCTATCTATCTATATATGTATATATACACTATATGGCCATTAATGACAGGCAACTTTCAATTTTAGACATTTTGTCGAATATTTAGAAATATACTGACAGATTCTTCTGGAATTTCAGGATTAAAAAGAACAGGTATGACCTCATATTTAGCAATGTCGATTTTATAAGGTGGGCAATTAGGGGGCCAATAAAAAATCAAGGAAAAAAATAATATTTGGGATCACCCTGTAAAATAAAATGCACGAAATGATCTACCGCTACCAAATATAAATAAACAGACATTTTACAATATGTGTATTCTTTTGTGTAAGAATAGCACGTATATTAATAGAGATATGGCGATTTATTTAAAAAAATTAAAAAAATTCTTGCATATTTTTTGCTTATAACATGCAGGGCATGTTATAAGAAAAAAACATGCAAGAATTTTTTAATTTTTTGTAAATAAATTGCTATATCTCTATTAATATACATGCTATTCTTACACAAAAGAATACACATATTGCACAATGTCTGTTTATTTATATTCGGTAGCGATAGATCATTTCGTGCATTTTATCTTACAGGGTGATCAAAAGTATTATTTTTTTTCTTTGATTTTTGGTTGGCCCCCTAATTGCCCCACTTAAGAAATCGACATCGCTAAATATGAGGATATACCTGTTCTTTTTAATCCTGAAATTCCAGAAGAATCTGTCAAGTATATTTCTAAATATTTGACAAAATGTCTAAAATTGAAAGTTGCCGGTCATTAATGGCCATATAGTATATATATATATATAACCATTAAATAAACATTACCGACCACCAACAAAAATTGTGATAGAATGATATGACAATAATACAGTGTCCCCCAACACACTTATATATATATATATCATTTTTTATGGACATGATAACTTCCATAATTCTGCACAAATCTCTTCCAAACTGATACATAAAATCAAGAGGCACAAAATCTCGGTCAAGTTCGTTAACACGTTTAGTGCCACGGTGACTGACACTGAAGCTGAAAAATGTACAATGTTTTAAGTATTTTTTAAGAATGTATAATCCTGTAATAAATAAAAGATAAGTAAATTTTAAATAAATTTTCAGTAATTACTTAAATTAATATATATTTTTTCAGTTTTATATCAGATTTTAGACCGTCAGTCATCAGTGAATGACGCGTTCTAAACAAAAAGTTCGGTGTCGGTCACCGGTGACTGACCGCTTAACGTGTTAATGGGCAAAATCGTACCAAGGGGGTGGAAATAGGGAGGGTTTTTGTGAAAACAGAAAAAAACCCATAACTTCTTAATTATAATGCTTATCAAATTAGTTTTAAGGTATTATTACTTCTGGAAAAATGGCAAAAAAATTATGTATAACAGATTTTTGATATCATTAAAAATGGGCTGAAGGGGCGAAAAAATAGGGTTTTAAGCAGAAAAAAAATCCTAACTTCGTCAATTCACGAGATATCAAATCCACTTGCAGTTATTACAAATCTTCTTAATCTTATCTATAACTTTTATACTGACAAGTTTTTGAAAAAATCAACTCTTACAGCAAAAAAAAAAAAAAAAAAAAAAAAAAAAAAAAAAATTCCTAAAGCAACAAAAAAGGGGGAGGGGATGAATAAGAAAAAAAAAAATCATAGTTTCGTCAATTCATGAGATATCAAATCCAGTTCAATGTATTATAAATCTTCTTAATATTAGCTACAACTTTTATACTAACAAGATTTTTATAAGATCAACTGTTACAGAAAAAAATAGGGGTTGAAGAAAATATTATTGTATTAAGGCTGTTCCAAAGGGGCAACTTTAAGTTTTAATTCATTTTTGTTCAGAAACGCATGAAACTGGAAGGTGTTGTTATACAGAAACTAGATTGTTGAAAGACGTTTTCCGTTTTTCTTTTTTTTTTGCAAACACAATCGATGTTTTAGAAAATACTGTCAAATTTGGCGTTTTGGACCGAATTTCCCGACGAAAGCAAAAAAACAGTGAACGAAGGGAGAAAAATGCCTTGTCATAGGTCTGCAAATTTTATACTTTTACGTTTAAAAATGTATACGTCATTGTGTCAGAAAGTATAAGGATTGTTGAGCAGTGCAGTTGAGAACACCTTTAACATGATTCTGATAAAACCAGGTCATACAGAAAAATGAAATAAAAACTCGTCAAAAGCGGCCAGATAAAATTGTTAAACTGGGTTTATCTCTAATCTTGATTTAGTTTATGTTTGTGAAATTAGTACTTAACTTTGAAATCGACCTGTGCCTGTAGGCCGAGCAGGTAGGGATTTTGAAGTATGAGCGAAATGGAGTACCAGTTTTATTTTTATAAATTCTTATACACATAGCGTAAGCATATATCGAAATGAAAATGGTAACTTTGGTGGATCTGTGTGAAATAACTACTTAAAATGTGAAAATCAATAAAAACAGTACTCAACTTTGGTCACCAAAAGAAAAAAAAATCTTTTTAAAAACTGCAGCGATTCGAACTATATATATATGAAGTGAAAAGTTAGACTATACTTTTATGTTCATCTTCGCAAGAGGTCATTTTTATGCTCTTATCGACCCTAGTCTTTTGATATAAGTGCGTAAAAAAAAAAAAAAAAGAGCTCGATACATTTTAATCTTCAAATCGTCACTGAAAAAATTCGGGATTCGGCGGAAGAAAATAACAATTCGACAGGAAATTATGTTTTCTTTCTGTTTATGTTAAAAAGATAAGCTTAAGAAGTCGTCATCATATTGAAATTGTATCAAATTCTGAAATTTGCAACACGAGCATACCTAATTTTGACATCATATTTGACTTTTTCGGTAAATTTTACCTCAGGATGCCAAACAGGAAGTCATTCGGTCAAGTTGTTTGCAGTGGACTAGCAACTCTCTTATAAAGAGAATCTAGTTTGTTTTGTCGATATTAATCTGTGTGCGAATCTATCCTTTGTTTCACTTTAATTTTCCGAAGTGTGTTTGTGGCTCTCGGAATTTGAGGTTAGTGGTTTTCGCTGAAGTTTTATGAAATTAGATTACGCTGGTCAATCTTCAGAGTATAAAAGCAGGATTGAAAGTTCGTATCAGCGAATCTTGGGTCGAGTCCTGCCTTCTCTAGAATTGTGAGACCAATCGGATGTTGTTGGAGTTAAAGTTCGCAACGTACTCTGAGGGATTGAAAAGTGTAGAATTTAGCTGAGTGCAAGTTGCTAGTTCTGATAAGAGAAAATTTGATTATCCTTCAATACTGATCGACAACCACGTATTAGTGACATTTAATTTTGTGACATTTGTATAGTTAATGAAGTTATGAGCTGATATATATTTGCTTCGACAGTCGTGCTTCATCTCAAAGCTATTTGTGATTACCGTTTGAGCAGTCTGTCTATACGTGAGTTTTTGAATTAGTAATCTTGTATTTATTGCTTATTCTGGAGTATTGATCTAAGGACTAGATTACCGTTAAGTGAAGCGTAGTACAAGGCAAAATTAAGATGCTCCATCCTATTTGATTTATAGGCAAAATTAAGAAGTTCATTCTTATTTGATTTATAGGCAAAATCAAGAAGCTCATTCCTATTTGATTTATAGGCAAAATTAAGAAGTTCCATCCTATTTAATTTAACTCATTAACCCTTTCCGGCACACTGTGCTCGGGTCGGGATACCTAATTTTAATTCCAAACTTACGAACCGCACCAAGAATATTTTATTAAAATTTTGCTTTTTCCATAAACATGTAAAGTAACATGTTTTTAATATCTATTAAAGTCGTTTTAAGATTCCGGTGTCAGTCAATCATTTCATCATTTTACAACAGAAATTGCCCGTGCCGGAAAGGGTTAAAGCCGATTAACAAGAAAACTTGCCTTGTAAGGCGAACAAAACATTTAAATTTTAATACCAGTATTTTAGTTTGAAAATTTTCACATTATCTAATCTCAAATTTTGAGCGATAAAATAAATCAAATTACTATGTGAAAAAAACCGGTGTCGAAAAATTAAAAGAAATGTAAAAGAGGCTTGTCCTTAATAGGTTAAATCAGGGGTGGCCAACTGTGTCACGCTGGACACCACTAAAATTTTATAATAATCATCGCCTTATCTAATCACCGAATCTCTGCGATTCAAGAAGCCGGCTTTTTCTGTAAAATTTTAGTGGTATCCGACGTGGCCGCTCCTGATTTAAATAAACAATGTTTTAAATCTAAAATTTCTCAAATTTCTCAATCTAAAATGTCTCAAATTGAATGTGGTGGCCCTGATGGGTACGCTACAAGTTTAATAATTATGAAGGCAGAGTTTCAAGTCTCCGTCTTTTTGTATACCAGTATTTTAGTACGTAAAAGTTTGTTTTGTTTAATTGGAGAAATCTTAGATTTTAAAAGAACAAAATTTTCTTTAAGAAAGTACTGGTAGTCAAAAAGACGGAGACTTGACAACTCTGTGAAGGTTTAAAGTTCTTAACTCCTACTGTCAAATTTATTTTTAACCGTTGCAAAACAAACTGCAACGGGGGCAGTTTTACTAATACCTGGCGGAATGAGGTGATAGTTTAGATTTACATATTCGAAGCTTCTAGTAATCGATTTCTGTTAAAAAAAAATTATAGATCACAATACACAGTTTTTTCAAAAGTGTATTTCGAAAAAAAAAATAATTTTTGAAAGAAATATGAATTTTAACCTATAAATCTTTCAAACGAAATCGATTTCTACAAGCTGAAAATATATGAATACAAAATTAAAGCTCATTCCGTGAAGTAGGTCTTTTGTTATACTTAAAAAACTAGCCTCATTACAATCTGTTTTGAAACGATTAAAAATAAATTTGTCATTAGGAACTTCAAACTTTAAACATTCATAATTCTTAAACTACTTGAATACCTTTTGGTATCTTGAGGTAAACTTGTTGCCAAATATGCTGTCAAAATTAGGTATTTTCGTTTTGAAAATTTCAGAGTTTGGTACCATTTCAGTATGAAGTACTAAGATTATTTTTTTAACATAAATTTAAAGAAGAACATAAATTTTCAGTGGAATGTCTATTTCTGTTTTCTTTTCCTGAACAATTTGGTGATTAAAATATATGGTGTGATTATTAAATGTATGGAGATTAAAATGTATTTTTTTCTTTTTTTGGCGGACTATACATTGCTATAAAATTAAAATTAACCTTGCACATTTTACACCAGCAGGATTTTTATTCTAAATAAAATGTATTATTTTCTAATCTAATCAGTTAAAATTTTTAATAGTAAATTTATTTACATAAAAATTAGTTAAAAAGCAAAATTTGATAAAATATATATTTTTTAAATTAGCAATGCGTCTATTTAACAATAGTTAGCCAATTATATCCCTATACTCTCTTTTTGCAGGAAAACAAAGAACCGTATTATATCAGTTTTAAAAATATGTATGTGCTTCTTTACCTATCATACATTCAGAAAAGGTTTATTTAGTTTTTATATACATTTAACAGTAGAAATAAAAATCATGCATTAACGAAACAAATAATAAATCATACAATTCACAAATAACTCAAAAAAATGAAATTTTGTAATTATGCAAAGCAAAGCAATATGTAATATGCAAAGTATGTTTGAAAAGCAAACAGTAAGCTTGAAAAATTTTTAGATTTTAATTTTTTTAAATAGGACTAAAGCAATATTAACAATTGAAAGAAACACATAGGAGAAGATTTTTAGTTAATTTTATGATTTTCATTTGAATGCAAACATGAAATTTAGCTTTTGTTTCTGAAAGGTAATTAAAGAAAACAGTTAGAGAGTATATAATGTGAACATTAAAAAGGTCCACAGTCTTACTTAAAAGGCGACTAAAGTAATGAAAAAGATGTTACAAGTTTAAAATATACATTTTATTTTAAAACTTCTTAGTACTTTCAAGCCTCCGAGCTCATTATCAGAGAATATCATAATAACTTAATGTTGTTTATTTATATAAATACGTCACTTTGTTTTGAAAATGAGAGAGCCAATAATTTCTAGAATTGAAAGTAGAAGTAGCAGTAGCAGTTTCTTGGATTGAATTTAATTAGAGGAAATATGGTGTTCTAACAAAGAAGTTAAATACTTCAGACTTTGATGAATACACCTTTTTAATGTTCACATTATATATTTTATGTTGAATCAAGGTGAAAAATTGCGTTTCGTCTTATGATTTTATTTACAGTTAGAGGGTATTTGGTAGTCTCTTTTACTAAAAAGGAAATTTAGATTATATTCCATTCTATTGGGTCGATCGAAAAGTCGTGTCGTGTTGGGAAAATCAATTCGTACCGGAAAATTCTATCATTTAACTATTAGACGTTGATTCCGATATCTAATCTTATAATACGAGCAAAAATTGTGTGTGTATGTAAGTTTTATCTTAAAAATGGCTCTAACGATTTTGACAAAATTTTGTATTTTACCAATTTCGGGCTCGAGAAGACCATTGGGACAGGTCATGTGTTCGAGAAAATTCGATTAGTGGGTCATTTTGGGTCATAATGGGTCAGGGTCAAGTTAATTATATCTAAAAAACGGCTCTATCGATTTTGACTAAATTTTATATTCAACCGCTTTTGGGCACGAGAAAACTATTGGGCTGGGTCACATGTTACAGAAAATTCGATTGGTGGGTCATTTTTGGATCACTGTGGGTCGAGCTAAATTTATCTAGGAAACGGCTGTAACGATTTTGACAACATTTGGTATTCTACCGGTTTCGGGCACGAGAATGCCATTGGGTTAGGGCGCATGTTCAATAAAATTTGAATAGTGGGTCATTTCGGGACGCAATGGGTCAGGGTCAGGCTAATTGAATCTAAAAAAAAGGCTCAAAACATTTTGACAAAATTTTCTAATTTACCGTTTCTGGGCATGAGATGACCATTGGGCTAAGTCACATGTCCGAGAAAGATCAATTAGTGGGTCATTTTTGGTCATTGTGGGTCAAGCTAATTGTATCTAAAAACCGTTCAAACCATTTTGACAAAATTTTGTTTTATATTGTTTCCGGGCACGAGAAGGTCATTGGGTTAGGTCACATGTTCGAGAAAATTCGATATTGGGCCATTTTTGGGTCATTGTGGGTCAAGCTAACTTTATCTAGAAAACGGCTTTAATGATTTTGATTAAATTTTGTATTCTATCGTTTTCGGGTTCGAGAAGACCATTGGGCTAGGTCGCATGCTCAAGAAAATTCGATTAATGCGTCATTTTGGGTCACAATGAGTCAAGGTCTAGCTAATTGTATGTAAAAAACGGCTCAAACGATTTTGACAAAAAATTTTATTACACCGTTTCCCAGCACATGAAGGCCATTGGGATAGGTCACATGTTAGATAAATTTAGATTAGTGGGCCCTTCTTGGCTTACCGTGGGTCAAGCTAATTTTATATATAAAACGACTTTAACAATTTTGACTAAATTTTGTATTCTATCATTTTCCGGTTCGAGAAGAGCATTGGCTAGGTCACGTAAAAATTGGGTTAGTGGGTCATTTTGGGTGAATATATATCGGTATTCAATTGTATCTAAAAAGCAAGAATGATACAGTGAGAATAAATTATCGAATTGAAGATCATTTTGGGCCGAACTTGGCTCGGTCATCCCTGCTAGTGTCTAATAATTACCGGTCAGAATTTTCCCAACACGACACGACTTTCCGATCGACCCAATAGATAATCCTTCTTGTACTATATCTTTATGTTCTAGTTTATGAACAGTAACAACTCTCGAACTACAAATCGACTGACCAAATGTTAATATAACGCATTCCGCGTGGCGTTCTCTATTTTGGCTACCACTTTCTTAACAGTAATCTTTTGGATAGATTTCTACAACATTTGCAAGAAAAATTTACTACGAAAAGGATTTCTACAACATTTGCAAGAGAAATTTATAACGGAAAAATATTATTCGAAAATAATGGTAACCTTGAAAGAAACCGATCCAAAGCCTGATAAACGGTTAAAATGTAGCCAACCCAAAGCGATATAAGTAAGCGTACAAACTTAATACTGGAATCGGCCATAAATTAACACAGTTGCGCCATCTTGTGGACGGGGTGATAATCCATATACGCGGGCTTTTACTGTGACGTCATATATGACAGGATCGGGGCTAACGTACTGGGCTCCCGCGGTGAAAAGTCACGTGCAGCGGCGGTCTTACCCAGAACGCACTTTGACGCGGGAATTCGATCAGATTCAGAGGAATTTGATTAGTTCGGTTTCGAATGCTGCGTGTTTATAATAACTTATATTAATAATTTAATAATATAAAAACAAACGCAATTGTCATTGCGAATGCATATTTTTATATAAAAGTGACTGTGTTTCGTAATTCTTACGGATTAAATAATGACAAGCCATTGAATTGATCAATCGAATGTAAGTATTAACCATTTCCGTTTTAGAGTAATTAGCGTGCATTTTTACGATACCTATACATTGATAAGATTGTTTATGTTTTGTATTCTTTAAATATACGTAAATATCATTTATTTTAAATGAAATTGTCCTTTCGGCAACCATTTATTGTAAAAGCTGTTCACTTTATTATTATAAGAAGGATCAGGACAAATCAGATTTTTTTCAAAGTTCAGTTTATTTTTAACGATTCAGTATTCATAAAACTATCTATATCTGTAATACTAATGCGTATTAATATTATGTATTGAAATAATCATTCTTAAGAAATCTTTATTAAATGTTGATGTATTTACCCCGATTCTAGGATACAAAGAACTTTTTTTTTCCCCTTTTGATGACATTATACCTGATGGATATAAATTATTTTATTTAATATAATTAAAATAATGCCAGTGATTTCCAACTTTATACAAGATTTTGCAATAATAATTCTGTTTGCTCAGAGTAAAAAAATACGGATTTTTAGATATTTTGTGTTCTTAGATTATTTTATTTTGGTTTTTTAACTCATATGATCAGAGGTTAACATTGAGCACACTTAAATTCCATAAATACTTAATTTTGCACCAAAGCTTTCAAATTTTATGTATTAAAAAAAAACTTATTTCATGACGATGTATAAATTTCGTGCAGAAATACTGATATTTAAGGTATAAAGGGCTAAATATTTTATTTGCTAAATAAATCATTCTTAAGCAGTGTGTTTTAAATTTTGGTGCATATTTACAACTATTAATTTTAGGGTTTTATATAAAGAGCTAGGTTGTTATTATTATTTTTTTTTTTTTACTTTTGAGAACTTCATGTTCTTTTAAAAATTATTTTAACATATTTCAAGATGTCAATAGTTTTGAACTTTTTATAGGATTTTTTAGTCATGATTCTGCTGCTTGTGAAAAATTTTGATTAAAAAATATCAATTTGTATATATTCTGTGTGCCAATATTGTTTTATTTTGGTTTTTTCTTAATATTCAGAGGTAAATACTGAGCACATCTTTAAAAATATTTATTTATATATGTACTATAACTTTACAATATATATTAAATGAATATGTCGTGTATAATTTCCGTGGAAAAATAGTAATGATTAAAGTGTAAAAAAAAAGTTTGTTTTCTCTCTCTTTTTTTCGACAATGATATTTTTTTTTACATAACTTAACATTGTGCTTTTCCTTAACAATTTTTACGTGAGAAATAAATTATTCATAAGTAATCTGTTTTAAATTTTGATGCATATAAAAAGATTATTTCCAGGGCATAAAGAGCTGAGTTGATTTTTTTTTCCACTTTTGACAACATTGTACATACAAATTATTTTATTTAATATACTTATAGTTATGCCAGTAATTTGAAAATTTTAGAAGATTATACAATCATGATTCCGTTGCTTGTAAAGCCACGAATTGCATCAAATTATAAAATGATTTGGATGTGTTCGTAATCTAAAGCCGATACTATAATCTAATTTGATTAATTTTAACAGAATTATTCCAATTAATACAAAAATTAGTTTTGTTGAAAACTGTCGAGGAATTCTTAGCCTAGTGCAGGGAAGGGGCCGGCACCTGGAAAATCTAAACCCCTGCACAATGAAGCTATGAATGAGACACCAGGTGTCAGGTTGAAGAAACCGACAAAGGCCCTTTAAACATGTATTTTTTTTTTAAATACTATTTTTAAATGTTTAACATTTTTTTGCATTCTATAGTTTTTATGTTAAGGAGGTTCTCACATTTTAAATTTTCATAGCTCAATATAATGCACATCTATTTCAAAAATTCATGAAATCCTTTTTATCTGAAGGAAGTGGAACTTTCAGGCTGTAAAATAGGAAATGTGCATTTTTTAAATGTCTATTCTCCGATGATCGCCTTTCACTGACTATACTGTAAAAAAAGACAGGTGTTTCTTAAACTACGAAAATTTACTACAATCACGAACGAAAATATTCGATAACCGCCTCCAAGTCACCCAATATTCCGAAAAGCGTTTCTTTATCTTTAGAAACCATAGAGAACAATTTATTTTTAAAATTTAAAAAGAATTTATAAAAATAAATTTTTATTAGCTGGCCGTATCTTTCGGAAACGTTTTCGGGCAGCTTTTGCATTGCATTAATCAGTTATTTCTACCCGGAAAATCGGTTTTCGAGATGTTATCAGACCTCATCTAATTATTTTCCACTGCATAACTGAAATTGTACATGCAATTGTAACAGAAAAATGGTTATTTTAATGTTAATGCTGTTAATTCTACATGTTTGATGAACATGAAAATATTTACTAGAGTCCTCATAGCATCCGAAAAACCTGTTTTCTGGGTTTAATGCACTGTAAAAGCTACTGTGAAATATTTTCGAAAACTACGGGCAGCTATAAAAAATTATTTTTATAAATTCTTCTTTAAATTTCATCAAAAAATCATTAAATTTCATTAAAAATCTTTTGTGAGGTTTCTAAAGATAAAGGAACATTTTTCGAAATCTTGGGGAAGAGGTTAATATGTTCGTTCGTGATTATAGTACATTTTCGTAAATTAAGAAACATCTGTCTTTTTTTGCGGTGTATCATATCTTTAAAATTGTCTTAAAATGCCAAACATGACAATATTTTCTTAAAGCTTCTTTGCATTTATATAAATTTCAGAAACACTGTTGCATTTCTTGGTGTATTTACATTAAATTAGCAAATGTTATGCATCTCCGTTAAAAAAATGTATTTAAACATAAGGGGTCATAAAGTAATATTTTTAATTTATGAATGTTTGCTCTATATCGCATTTATACTGATTAATAGTTTCAATGAATTTCTGATATTCCTCTTGAAATTTCCGTTTGGCGTTGTTAATGAACTCGATTATGAAAACTGCACTGCTTATTTTACACTTGATAGAAAGCTCAAACAAATGAATTTACTAAAAAATGTAGAATATTTGCTCTGTTTATTTTTTAAGAAAGGGAACAGAAAAGAAAAACTGAAACATAATTTAAACTATCTTTTTAGGATTTCTAAATTAATTTATGAACGTATAATTGTAAATTAATATTTAACGTTTGATAGATAAATGGGCATATTTTGTAATATTATAGTCTTCATTTTGTATTTATAATTTATGTTCTAGTTTTTAGTCTTTAAAAATGTTCTATCGTTGCAATTTCGCAGTGCTTTGGCATATTTTGGAAAACCTTTATTGGCGCATAATTGAATCCATTATTGTTTTAACTCCCATACAATTATACGAGTTAAGAGAATATTTTGCGATTTATAACCAGTGGCGAACTAGTTGAAAAATACCGTAAAATTGATTTATTAATTTAAAATTAAGTTGTAAAAATATTAAAATTCTTTATTGTCATCCGAATTATAGTTTTGCACATAATTTGTATAATTCTAGCATAGTAGGAAATAGATTAAAAATGGATTGCAAATAAATTGCATTTTTAACATACAAAAACCAGGTTGAGTTAAATGAAAGGCCGAAAAAATGCTCTTAATGTGAGGATATCTTTTATTTATTGATCGAAGAAAGACTCACAAAACATCGATTTATCCAAATGAGTGATATAAGGAGGGTTTCCTGTTTAAGGAGGGTTTAAAAATCAAAACATATATAAGATTTTCCCTAGATAGAAAAGCATTAGAACTAAAAGAAAACATACATTATGCAGTTTACTTTTTATTTAATGTAATGTTGTGAAATAAAAACAAAGTTTTAATGTTTTCATTATACTGTAAAGTAATGAATTCTGTCAAATAAAAGAATGATTTTAATATGATAGTAAATCTAAAGCCTAGACGATAATTTATTTTGTCACACGCATCTGCTCAGTTCAGCTGAGACCGCGAGCGTCACGTGACTACTCGAAATCCGAGAAGCACGGTAGCCCGTCTTTTTTGTTAGCCCCGTGACAGGATCAGGGCTAACGTACTGGGCTCCGTGGTGAAAAGTCACGTGACAGCGGCGGTCTTACCCAGAACGCACTTTCACGCGGGAATTCGATCAGATTCAGAGGAATTTGATTAGTTCGGTTTCGAGTGTTGTGTGTTTATAATAACTTATATTAATAATTTAATAATATAAAAACAAACGCAATTGTCATTGCGAATGCATATTTTTATATAAAAGTGACTGTGTTTCGTAATTCTTACGGATTAAATAATGACAAGCCATTGAATTGATCAATCGAATGTAAGTATTAACCATTTCCGTTTTAGAGTAATTAGAGTGTATTTTTACGATACCAATACATTGATAAGATTGTTTATGTTTTGTATTCTTTAAATATACGTAAATATCATTTATTTTAAATGAAATTGTCCTTTCGGCCACTATTTATTGTAAAAGCTGTTCACTTTATTATTATAAGAAGGATCAGAACAAATCAGATTTTTTTTCAAAGTTCAGTTTATTTTTAACGATTCAATATTCATAAAACTATATCTGTGATACTAATGCGTATTAATATTATGTATTGAAATAATCATTATTAAGAAATCTTTATTAAATGTTGATGTATTTACCATGATTCTAGGATACAAAGAACGTTTTTTTTCCCTTTTGATGACATTATACCTGATGGATATAAATTATTTTATTTAATATAATTAAAATAATGCCAGTGATTTCCAACTTTATACAAGATTTTGCAATAATAATTCTGTTTGCTCAGAGTAAAAAAATACGGATTTTTAGATATTTTGTGTTCTTAGATTATTTTATTTTGGTTTTTTAACTCATATGATCAGAGGTTAACTTTGAGCACACTTAAATTCCATAAATACTTAATTTTGCACCAAAGCTTTCAAATTTTATGTATTAAAAAAAAACTTATTTCATGACGATGTATAAATTTCTTGCAGAAATACTGATATTTAAGGTATAACGGGCTAAAGATTTTATTTGTGCTAAATAAATCATTCTTAAGCAGTGCGTTTTAAATTTTGGTGCATATTTACAACTATTAATTTTGGGGTTTTATATAAAGAGCTCAGTTGTTTTTTTTTGTTTGTTTTTTTTACTTTTGAGAACTTCGTGTCCTTTTAAAAATTATTTTAACATATTTCAAGATGCCAATGGTTTTGAACATTGTATAGGATTTTTTAGTCATGATTCTGCTGCTTGTAAAAAAATTTTGATTAAAAAATATCAATTTGCATACATTCTGTGTGCCAATATTGTTTTATGTTGGCTTTTTCTTAATATTCAGAGGTAAATACTGAGCACATCTTTAAAAATATTTATTTATATATGTACTATAACTTTACAATATATATTAAATGGATATGTCGTGTATAATTTCTGTGGAAAAATAGTAATATTTAAAGTGTAAAAAAAAAGTTTGTTTTCTCTCTCTTTTTTCGACAATGATATTTTTTTCTAATAACTTAACATTGTGCTTTTCCTTAACAATTTTAACATGAGAAATAAATTATTCATAAGTAATCTGTTTTAAATTTTGGTGTATTTAAAACGATTATTTACAGGGCATAAAGAGCTGAGTTGGATTTTTTTTTCCACTTTTGACAACATTGTACATACAAATTATTTTATTTAATATACTTATAGTTATGCCAGTAATTTGAAAATTTTAGAAGATTGTACAATCATGATTCCGTTGCTTGTAAAGCCACGAATTGTATCAAATTAAAAAATGATTTGGATGTGTTCGTAATCTAAAGCCGAGACTATAATCTAATTTGATTAATTTTAACAGAATTATTCCAATTAATACAAAAATTAGTTTTGTTGAAAACTGTCGAGGAATTCTCAGCCTAGTGCAGGGAAGGGGCCGGCACCTGGAAAATCTAAACCCCTGCACAATGAAGCTATGAATGAGACACCAGGTGTCAGGTTGAAGAAACCGACAAAGGCCCTTTAAACATGTATTAAAAAAAAATACTATTTTTAAATGTTTAACATTTTTTTGCATTCTATAGTTTTTATGTTAAGGAGGTTCTCACATTTTAAATTTTCATAGCTCAATATAATGCACATCTATTTCAAAAATTCATGAAATCCTTTTTATCTGAAAGAAGTGGAACTTTCAGGCTGTAAAATAGGAAATGTGCATTTTTTAAATGTCTATTCTCCGATGATCGCCTTTCACTGACTATACTGTAAAAAAAGACAGGTGTTTCTTAAACTACGAAAATTTACTACAATCACGAACGAAAATATTCGATAACCGCCTCCAAGTCACCCAATATTCCGAAAAGCGTTTCTTTATCTTTTAGAAACCTTAGAAAACAATTTATTTTTAAAATTTAAAGAAGAATTTATTAAAATAAATTTTTATTAGCTGGCCGTATTTTTCGGAAACGTTTTCGGGCAGCTTTTGCATTGTATTAATCAGTTATCTCTGCCGGAAAATCGGTTTTCGAGATGTTATCAGACCTCATCTAATTATTTTCCGCTGCATAACTGAAATTGTACATGCAATTGTAACAGAAAAATGGTTATTTTAATGTTAATGCTGTTAATTCTACGTGTTTCACAGTAAAATATGTTTGATGAACATGAAAATATTTACTAGAGCCCTCATAGCATCCGAAAAACCTGTTTTCTGGGTTTAATGCACTGTAAAAGCTACTCTGAAACGTTTTCGAAAACTACGGGCACCTAATAAAAAATTATTTTTATAAATTCTTCTTTAAATTTCAAAGTTAAATTCTTTTGTGAGGTTTCTAAAGATAAAGGAACATTTTTCGGAATCTTGGGGAAGAGGTTAATATGTTCGTTCGTGATTATAGTACATTTTCGTAAATTAAGAAACATCTGTCTTTTTTTACGGTGTATCATACCTTTAAAATTGTCTTAAAATGTCAAACCTGACAATATTTTCTTAAAGCTTCTTTGCATTTATATAAATTTCAGAAACACTGTTGCATTTCTTGGTGTATTTACATTAAATTAGCAAATGTTATGCATCTCCGTTATAAAAATGTATTTATACATAAGGGGTCATAAAGTAATATTTTTAATTTATGAATGTTTCGCATTTATACTGATTAATAGTTTCAATGAATTCCTGATATTCCTCTTGAAATTCCCCTTTCGCGTTGTTAATGAACTCGATTATGAAAACTGCACTGCTTATTTTACACTTGATAGAAAGCTCAAATAAATGAATTTACTAAAAAATATAGAATATTTGCTCTGTTTATTTTTTAAGAAAGGGAACAGAAAAGAAAAACTGAAACATAATTTAAATTATCTTTTTAGGATTTCTAAATTAATTTATGAACGTATAATTGTAAATTAATATTTAACGTTTGATTGATAAATGGGCATATTTTGTAATATTATAGTCTTCATTTTGTATTTATAATTTATGTTTTAGTTTTTAGTCTTTAAAATGTTCTATCGTTGCAATTTCACAGTGCTTTCGCATATTTTGGAAAACCTTTATTGGCGCATAATTGAATCCATCATTGTTTTAACTCCCATACAATTATACGAGTTACAGAGAATATTTTGCGATTTATAACCAGTGGCGAACTAGTTGAAAAATACCGTAAAATTGATTTATTAATTTAAAATTAAGTTGTAAAAATATTAAAATGCTTTATTGTCATCCGAATTATACTTTTGCGCATAATTTGTATAATTCTAGCATACTAGGAAATGGATAAAAAATGGATTGCAAATAAATTGCATTTTTTACATACAAAAACCAGGTTGAGTTAAATGAAAGGCCGAAAAAATGCTCTTAATGTGAGGATATCTTTTGTTTATTAATCGAAGAAAGACTCACAAGACATCGATTTATCCAAATGAGTGATATAAGGAGGGTTTATTGTTTAAGGAGTGTTTAAAAATCAAAACATATATAAGATTTTCCCTAGATAGAAAAGAATTAGAACTAAAAGAAAACATATACATTATGCAGTTTACTTTTTATTTAATGTAATGTTGTGAAATAAAAACAACGCTTTAATGTTTTCATTATACTGTAAAGTAATGAATTCTATCAAATAAAAGAATGATTTTAATATGATAGTAAATCTAAAGCCTAGACGATAATTTATTTTGTCACACGCATCTGCTCAGTTCAGCTGAGACCGCGAGCGTCACGTGGCTACTCGAAATCGGAGAAGCACGGTAGCTCGTCTTTTTCGTTAGCCCCGTGACAGGATATCTACCATCTGCGAATATTTTCTAAATCTTTAGTCACTCATGGTACTGAATTTTGCTTATCACATTTATTGCAAAATAATGGCGTAGCGAGATGGGCATCTAGATGCACTTAACACCACGAAGTTTTCTTCGCCTTGTCAGAGACATTTCAGCTAATAATGTAGGTGAAAAAAACTTTACAGTTTTAGTGGTGTGAAGTAAGAAAACAGTTAGGCATCTTCCTGTACTTTAACCCCGTCCGCTAAGTGGCGTGCGACATTGATTGATGTGACCTCGCCTTTAATCTTGCGGTTACCTCTCCCATTTAAGATAGGACGCTTACTTATATCGCTTTGTAGCCAACCTACATGACACCACCGAGCTTCTTATTACTACCGGATGCCCATGAACAAATTAATTCTGCCCGGCAATTATTAGACATTAGATATCGGAATCAATGTCTAATAATTAAATGATGGAATTTTCCGGTATGAATTGATTTTCCCAACACAACACGACTTTCCGATCAACCCAATAATATAGCATATGTCATACAGTGCGTCTCAAAAGTATATGGACTGGCGATTTTTTGAAGTAACAATTCAAAAAATGAAGCCATAATCACGAAAAAATAATAAGCATATGAAATTATAAAACAAGTTTATGACAACAAAGAAATACCGTATACGTTTTACAGATTTTTTGTAAAAAAATCAAAATCAAAATAGGCTGTCTCAAAAATATATGGACTTTTCTAGTTTTTTGCATTTAATTTCAAATTTTGGATCCGCTCCCTTAAATTATCTTGAAAACCGTATCAAGTAAGCTTCAAACTAGTGTTTGGAGAATGTGTGGCTGTAAAGAGAATCAGTTCTACCCTACGTTTGCTTTAACTCCTGAATAGTAGAAACATGACGACCATGAGCATATACATCTCGTGCAAGTACTCCCCAAAGGTTTTCAATTGGATTTAGGTCTGGGCTGATAGCTGGCCAGTCTATAACAGCCACTTGATTCTGAGTAAACCAAGCTGTTGCTGAATGACAGATGTGAATCGACGCATTGTCCTCTTTGAATTTTCAGTTATTCCTTTCAAAAATGTTTCCAGATGGAAGTAGATTGCTTTTAAGGATACTTTAATAATCCTCAGAGAACTGTTGACCATTAAGAGAAGCTATATCCGTTGTTCCATTGAAACAAATCGCGCCCCACACCATGAAAGAATCCCCTTCTTGTTGTCGACTAAAGAACTCCCGAGATTCTCGTTGCAGATCATGCCGATGGTATTCCTAGCCATCAGGACCAGCCAAATTGGTTTTGTTTTCGTCACTGAAGAAATACTTAACAATTCATTTTCCCAAGGCGTGCGTTTTTTTAGTTCAAAGAACGCGTGCATTTCTATGGCGGACTTTCAGCATAGATTTCACGCATATTCTGCGATATTTGTGAATTTTGATTGCCTGTATGCAACGGTGAATAGTAGATCTCGTAATAGGAAACGCTAAAGTCTTCGAAATTTCACGAACAAACTTCTTTTGAGTTGAAACTGCTCGAAAAATCTCTCTGTCTTGCTTTTTTTGAGTCGACCTGAACGTTGTTCTGCAATCACATTGTCACTTTTTGATAAAATTTCATAAATTCCGGATCTGTTACTCTTTATTTGTTTAGCAATATCAGAAATTTTAACATTTGAGTCTTTAAACGCGAAATTTTAGCTATATCAGCAGCAGAGAATTGAACGTTGCGAGGCATTTTCCCACTATTCGATAATTGAAGAATGAGCAGTGATTTTATATTTCGCAGTGGGTACTTCAGATGTACAGAACGCAGAAAATGCAAATTTTTTTTTGATACGGTGTAAATAAAAGCATTTCTCTTCATTGTCCATATATTTTTGGGACAGCTTATTTTGAATTTTATTTTTTTTACAAAAATTCTGTAAAACCTATAATGTATTTCGTTGTTGTAACAAACATATATTATGATTCCATATGCTTATTATTTTTTTCGTGATTATGGCTTCATATTTTGAGCTGCTATTTCAAAAAATCGCTTGTCCATATACTTATGAGACGCGCTGTATGTTCTCATTATGAAAAACGATAAAATATGCCATAGCTGCCAAGTTTTAAGCTTTTTTCCTACCACTATTTTTTACAGAGGAATTTGCCTTATTTATCATCGAAAACATAGGATTAAATAAGGCAATTTTTTCTGATTAAGAATAGTGCTATGAGAAAAGCGCAAAAGTTGGCAGCTATGAAATATGCATTTTTTAGTTTAGTGTTATAGACTTTTAGGTTTAAGCGTATTCATGTGAGTAAAATATAAATTAAATAATAATGAGTAAAAAATAGAGTATTGTTTTCCTTTTATTCTGTTGCCGTGTATTTTCTTTCCAAAATTAAAACTATAATCAAAACTACATTACCCGTTCGGAACCAGCATCTTTTACATGAATTTTATTCGATTGATACCACTTTTTGTCAGTTAATTAA